>VDFB02000015.1:70810400-70845269 GCA_007258455.2 Sequoia sempervirens
TGATGTGGATGTTTCCAAACTCAAATTAGCTCTTCTGGAAGATAGTTCAAGAACAAGGTGGTTAGGTAGAACCTCTCCCGTTGTCACATTTGTTCCACTACCTTCGAAATTCACTCAAACAATCAGCAACAAAAGAAAAGCCACATCTCAAATTACTCTGAAGAATAAGAGCTCTAAAACTAGACATGGCAGGGTTAAAAGAAAGGAAAAAAGAGAAAATTTAAATGAGGAAGAGTCAGATGATGTTGAAGAAATTGAAGAAGAAGAAGTAAAATATTTTATTTCAGAGAAAAGATAAAAGGGTAAAAAACAGAGAAAAGAAGAAGAGATCTTCCTACATAATATGAAAGAAAAAGGAATTTCCAAAGAAAAGAATAAGAAGGCTCCTTCAGTCACTCATGACCCCCTAGAATTTGATGCAATACTAAAAGAAATTGTAGAGAATGATCTGCTAAATGATACAATGATGCTACATCTAGATGTTCCTCCTAGAGACAAAAGGAAAATTGAAATTTTTTTCATTGAATACATATGAAAAGCATCTCTATCCAAATATATTATTGGGAAGGCACTAGATAGCCTTGTTGAGGCGCTTAAGGGAGAGAAGAGATGAAACCATCAAGGCTAATGAATAAAATGAGGAAACATGAAATTGAAATTTCTTTGATTTATGTCTCTAAGGAAGATAAATAAGAGATCATCGTAAGAAAAAGTAAAAGAGCCTAGAAAAAAGAAGGATGGATATTTTAATGATCCCATATGAGGATTTCATAAAAGAAAATTCAAAATGAAAACCGGCTATTACAAGGAAATTCATTGTAGAGATACTATAATGTTGATGATGTAGCACAAGTTCCTCCAAAATTACAAATATAGGAAATATATCTAGTCAAAGGAAATGCAAGGACTCAGAGACCGTGATAAAAGAATAAGGCATCTCAAGATGGAAGAAGAGAAAGAGTCTAAAGAAAAGATTGTCAAGATCCTTAAGGAAATGAAATGAGTATGGATCATAAGCATAAGATGAATCTTTTTGCAAGATATTCCCGATGTATCCACTCTAGAAATAGATTTATCTATTTTTAAGGTAACATGACTAATGGTAATAAGAAGCAAGTAAAGAGGGAGACATCTCCTTTGTATAATACTCATAGTGCACCACACACATAAAGTCAAAATAAATTTGTGTCTCTTGTGGGAAACACAATGTCACTCCTCTAGATAATTCAAGAAGTGATGCATGAATGAAATAAGATGATCCTAAGATTGTTCCATACACAAATGCTGAAGGGTGATGAGAAGCAAGATGTTTTTGTGGGTAGTTCAAATCTCTTTTATCTTTAGATTCTATCAAAGGCCTACTATCTTTTGTAGATGTAGTTCCAACCATGGTAACTCCCCATCTTTTGTAACCCCACTCATGAAGGATAGATTAACATGTCAAAAATCTCCCCTCTCCTCAAGCTACAACTTGGTGACATTTTGTACACCTCTACAAGAAAAGAGATTCTAAAATAACACATGAAAAAGGACAAAATAATTGAGGATGCTATAAAGATCATTCAAGATGGTTTACTTGAGGTAAATATAGAGCCCCCCTGCCTCTAGAATAGAAGTTGAAGTTGTCAATGGATTCTTTCAAGGATCACTCCTCTCACATTGAACAAAAGGCAGAGCAAGAGGCTTTGAGAAAGATGAATGATAAAAGAATGGCCGAAGTATATGATAGGTGTGCTAGTGCACACAATAAATTGAAAGTAAATTTGGAAGTTTTCAAAAAGGTTGTGGATGAAACCACTACCTTATACCAATTTTGTTTGAGATGGCCTATTTCCAAGTTAAGAGTATCAAGGATTAGATTGACTCCATTGAGTCACAAATCACTCAAATGGCTAGAATATATGATGTTTCAAAAGATAAGGATTGTTATACTAGGAAACATTTGGAAAATATTCATGTTTAGCTATCCCTACTTTAGGATCAAAGAAATCAATTAGAGAGATAGTTTGGTCAATTGAGGGAATTCTTTAGTGATCCTAAGATCCAGCTTCACTCTCTAGGATACTTTCTATAATTATAAACTATTGTGAAAATGATTAGGTTCCATGCAATATAGAAGAGTGCAGGATTTGTGCATAAATTTACCCCCAAAATTACATCCTAGTCTCCACAAAAGAAAACTGGTTGCAAATCTAGTGCAACTCAAGAAACTCATAAGACAAATATTACGCTCTGATGTTGCAAAGTTGTAGTGATAGGTTGTCACTTGTGGGTCCCATTACTTTAGAAGGTAAAATTCAATATTTCCAACTAGGTAGTGTTCACAGCAGCTTTGCAATAGAAGAAGACTTGAATATCTCCCTTATATTTTCTAACTTTTTAGAGTAGCTAATGTTAATTCTAACCTAAGGCCATCTAACTATTAAGTTGTAAAGCAGTTTATCCTAAAGAAAACTAGAAATATTTAAACTAAAAAGAATAAGAAAACTAACTTAGAAAGCATAATAACTAAATTACAAAGTACAGTAACGATTAAATTAAAGAGTTGGTAAACTATGAAAGGAGAAAAACTTGTAAACAATCCATGAAACATCTTCTTTAACAATAAAGATTCTAACAGTTAAAAACAAGAAACTACAAAAGTGAAAGACAAAGTGCTTTGGAACTTTCGACACCACAATGATAAACCCAGTAATTCCCTACATAATGACTGTTCATGTAGTAAAAGTAACATAAAGAAAAGTACTTATCTATTTAAGTTATCTTCCCTCGAGTGGCCAGCTCGCGGGTTATTACGTTCATTCTCATATCACCTACACAATTGGTTCAGAAACTCTTTCATTAAGCATAATTTTCATCCATAACTCACAACTCAGAAGTTTATACATAATAATCTCTTTACTCATAAACTCATAAAACAAGTTGACAACATAACATTACTATTTTGCGCATTATTTTTTGCTTATGGAGATTACATCTTTTATAGAAAACTTCTAACTAAATCCTATATTTCAAATGGTATAGATAACCATTGAAAAAGTCTATAACAGATTTACAAACAACTTTTATGTCTTTAAAATCCATTACATAAGTATTAAAGAGGCTCAAGTCAAGCCATGAAGTTTTTGATTTAAAAACATAACAAAAATTGAGACTTAAAAGAAACTATATCTTCAGTCCATCATCCTAAAGTTCTGGAGCATGTTTCTAGTGCATACCTTCAACCTGTTCTAGAGCACGTGCTAGCTGAATGCTTCTAACTGCAACTCGATGACCGATTATTATCCTACAAAATACTTAAAACAACCCATTAAATTTGTATTGGAAAAATACTTCAATAAATCATAAGAAATCAAGTTTGTACAATTTCTCCTTAAAAGACAAGCAATTATTTCTCCTAAAGTTTAATTAATTAGCAGAGGATAGGAATTTTGCATATATGGAATATGCCTTTATTATGTTATTATGATGAAGTTATTTTTACCACATCATTTCCTCCCCTCCCTAATTCCTAGCAGGTCTTCCTGCCCCTTGACTATGGCTATGTCCTCTGTTCCATTCTTCATATTTGGCACTAATATCATACAAATCCCTTATTGTTTCATCAAAATTTATAGGTGCATGGTGGAAGCCTCTATGAAAAACAACTCCCCCTTGCCATTCACTGAAGATTTTATCATCTTGATATGTATTAACATTGAAAGTAGGGGTTGGACAAAGTAATAAGGGAGGTTTATACCTCATCCCTATCCACTTTATTATGAGATCTTTCAAGATTTTAGCCAAGGCATCTACTCTTCTGAAGGGCCATCTAATGTTAATAGGGAAGATCACCTCTCTTTTCTTTAGATATGTTGGTAATGGAGTGTATCTCTCTTCACGTGTGTGCCAAGCTTTACCAATCAATTTCTACCCTTGATCCATGAAATGATTATAACAGAGTCAAAGGCTTTCATCATATCTTTCTTTCATTTTCTCATCCAATAGAAGAGCTAAAAAGGTTTTTTTTAAAGCTGCAGGTCTACTATTGGGGGATCTGATTTGAAGACCCATGTTTTTCTCTGCTTGGGCATATTCCCTATTGCGCTCTTGCCAATGCATCTGATTCCGCATGGTGGATAGCAAAGACCTTAGTTGCACTTCTCCAACAAAAAGGTTAATGAAGAAATTAGTATGTTTTTCTAATAAAAGATCATGAACAAAGAATTCACAAAGCATATCCTGATCTTCAGGAGTTGATTCTGCAAATATTTTAACAAATTCTTTATCATCAGGTTCATAAGGTCAGTCATTATAAATTCTTAGCAGTTTCCATCTTAACCATTGTTCATTTAAAAACATTGAATATAATCTCAATGGTCTTCTACATGATAAAAGAAATTCTGCTATTTGACATGCATCCTGCTTCCCTCTATAAGCTTTATGAAATGATTCTTTTAACAATACCATTTCCATTTTCAACCTTTAATTCTCAATCTTTGCATTCCTTAGGAAATAACACCGTTCCATCCATTTCATTAACAATGGAGGAATCTGAACTTGGAACCACTCAGTTACCGTTGGTTTGGTCTGAACTTCTTTTGATTCCACCATTGATTTATTTGTGCTTTCCTGCAAATCTTGTTCTAATTCCACAATCCTACTAAGAGAAGCATTCAATTCTTCTTTTTGTCTTTTCTTTTCTTCTTCAAAAGCTAAAAACATAAGCAAAAAATTATTTTTTAAACTTTGAATTTATTTATCTAGATCAGCATTGTGTATCCCGTTTTCTTGATTACAATTCTGAATTTGTATTTGCAATTTACTAATGAATGTATCTTTTTGTTGTATCTACAGTTTCAAATCCTGTATTTCCTGATCTCTTTTACTTATCACAGCAGTGTGTATTATTATTTCTTCTTGTTGTAGTTCCATATATTCCTTATTTTTGTGCAACTGACTTCTCATCTCATCAATTTCTAATCTTATCTTTTCCAACTCTACATTAGTACTTTCACTTTCAACCATCTCAACAACTCTATTTACAATAGGGGACAAATTTCCTAAAGCACTATCTTCAACCTCCATGGAAGGTGGAGATTGCACCTTTTTTGGTTTTTGAATTTCCTGGTCAAGGGCTTCTTCTTTGAACACTAGGTGGGGATGTATTTCTTCAACAAAGGTTTATTTTCCTAGGGACTAATGAATCTGTTCACCTATTTCCAAGAGTTTTTGCTATTTTTTGGATTTTGATCCACTTCCTATATTCTACATTGGGGTTTCCATAGACTCAGAGGATAACCTTTTGCTTCTCCTTAAAGGAGGAGCATTCTAATAAGTAAGAATTGTTCTTCTTTTCCTCTTCCTAAAGGGATTACTGTCTATATTTGGATATATAATCTCAACATCTACTAACTAGTATGGGGTTTTAAATTCCTCATTTACAGATTCTGGCACTTCCTCACCAGGAGTTGTGGAAATTTGGGCTTCAAGAGCCTTAAAAGCCTCAGGGGAAGTTGCTCCAGAAGGTGAAGCGACTTGTTTAGAAGATTCCCCTAGTTCTAATTTCTTTTTTGATGTAGGCTTTTCAAATTTCCACAAAAATTTATCCCACTTGCTCTCAGGTTTCTTACAAAAATGATATTTGCAAATTAACTGAGTTAACCCATGATGTTCTAATGGCCCTGAACCAGTCTTATATCTTTCTATTGAAGAATTAACAGAATCACTCAAAAAGTGAGGCAAATTAACCCTAAGGGTAGGGTTTTCTTTCCCATGCCATAAATGTATTAACATACGAAATGCAGGTCCTATCACATTAGAGAGTTGTCCTTCACAGGTGAAATATTTGATAATACATGCAACCGCAATGCCCCAGGGTTCTAATATGGAAGTTCGTTGAAACCATTTATTTTGTCCTCTAGTACTGATGACTATCATGGGCTGACGGTACCCCTGTCTAAGGAATAATTCTGATGATTTTTTATATGTAATTTGAGTTGTTTCTGATATTTTAATGCCAAAATTATCAAACCTTGAGAGACGAGAGATGATTTTTGGACTCAACTTGAAGCGCTTTCCATGAAGTGCTACTTGACCATTGGAGTAATTCTCTACGAATGCATTCACCATCTTTTCATTGTATCCCTCAAACTTTCTGATGAAATCCAACCAACCCACTTCCTCAAACAAACTAGAAATGTTGCTTAACCCCAGTAATTTTTTTGCAGAAGTTGGCTCAGATTTCTTCTTTGTACCCCCCATTTTATGTCTCTTATCTATCACCCTGCTAAAAATTTCAACAGTGCAAGAAGCTTGTACATAGTTATTTTTGAAAATATAATCAATTTGTGATTATTTATTTATCTTTGCTCAGAGCTACTATATAATGATGTCAATTTGCATGGAGGGTCATGAAAAGAGTGCCATACTTAGTAGTTAATCGTCGAGTGGCTCAAGTTACTAAATTAGGAAGGGAAACTTGTGTCAATTAATTACACCTTATTCAAAAATAACTACTTACTTAAAGCAAAAATTTGTACTTACATTCTATGATCGCTTGAAGATCTCATACCTTTACCAATTTGACAAGATGATGAAGTGGTATTGGCTGAGGTGACGGTTTAGTTATTATGACATGAGTGAGGAAGCTTGCCAATGACAAAGTCATTAATGAAGATAGGTTTTCATGGCGGCTTTTATCTATAATTAAGACAAACTTTTAAAAAGAAAGAGGGCGTATGTACCGATGTATGATAATCAAAGCATCAAAGAAAATTGAAATTTTATGGAAAGAGGTGGCAGAATGAAAAATGGATAAGTTCTGGAGCACACAAATGAGTATGCACTGGAAACTAGAAAGTAAGTTCCAGAGCACGTGGAAGGCATGCATTCAAAACAAAGAAGATGAATAAGTTCTAGAGCATCGCTGAAAGATGCAGCCGAAATGGTAACCAAATGAAAGTTCTGGAGCATCGTCGAAAGATGCAGTTAGAAAGAAGAAAGATGGCGAGAATGAATGAACTCGAACTTCAGGAGCTTTATATCATTCTACAGGAATTACCTTCTAATGTAATGGGCTGAGGCGCAAGTTCTAAAGCATCGGGTGTTTAGACCGTCAAGTTTTGGAGCATCATAGAAAGATGCTCCAAAAGTTGTTTATTCCTTCATGAGAAGTCCTGCAAAATAAAAACACATGTAGTTAAGTTTGAGAATAAGAATTAATGAAAAATGCTTTGAAAGTAAATTGGTACACATGTCTTTTTATTACAACTTTTGATGATTTTTTTTTATTTTTTTATTTTTTGCATATTTTTTTATTGGGTCAGATGGACTCTGCCTTGGCAGAGTTAATGCATTGGATCTCTCCCTGCATTTCTACCAATTTTGTAAATTCGTCTTTGCTAACAAGCTTATGGTAGATACGTAGGCGATGACCATTAACTAAGAGAGTTCGTGAATCACCATCAATGGGTTTCAGCTGAACTGTGCCATTCAAGAAGACTTCAAAAATTTCATATGGCCCCAGCCAATGAGTCCTGAGTTTTCCTTTATGGTCTTTATATCTAGAATCAAATAGCAAGGCCCAGTCACCATTATGGAACTCTCTCTCTTTAATGTGTTTGTCATGCCAAACTTTTTGTTGATGTTGAACTAGTTTAGTTTGATGGACAACATCTAAACGAAGCTCATCCAACTCACTTAACTGTAAAACTCATTCTATTTGAGCTCGTTTCAGATCTAGACCAACTCCATAGCTGTACGTAGGGTTTGGAGTTCAAACTCAATGGGGAGAAGAGGATTCTTCCCAAAAACAAGCTCATAGGGGCTGAATCCAATTGTGGATTTCCATGTTGTGTTATACGCCCAGACGACTTCAGGCAATTTCCTGGCCCAATCTCTTCTTCCTGAAGAGACCATTTTTGTCAATATGTTTTCCAATTCTCTATTAGTCACCTCTACTTGACCATTTGCTTGAGGGTGATAAGGGGATGACTTCTTATGACTCAATTTAAAATGGTTCGTAAATGCCAGGAGAACTTTGGACATGAATTGGGGTCACTAATCTATAATGATGGTTCAGGGGGCTCTAAATCTAAGAAAGATTTTATTATAGAGAAATTTAGTGACTTGCTCTTCTCTAGCAACTCGTAAGGCTTGAACTTCTGCCCATTTTGTCAGATAATCAGTGCAAACTAATATGTATTATTTCCCTTGAGAGGAAGTATCTATGGGGCCAATAAAATCTAACCCCCATTTTTCAAATGGTTCAAGGGCTACCTGAGGCTACAAAGGCATTTCTGTAGAAGCAGTTGGTCTTCCCACCCTTTGACATTTATCACAATGACGAACATAGTTTTTAACGTGTTTATGCATTGAAGGCCAATAATATCCAACGCATAAAATTTTATGAGAAGTTATTTTTGTAGAGTAATGACCCCCAGAAGGATCATCGTGACAGGCCCTAAGGATACTGTAAGTTTCATCAGACCTGACAAATCTTCTTAAAACCATATTGGGTCCACAACGGAATAAAATCCCATTAATCCATTTAAATGGTGCACTCTCTCGAATAAGTCACTTCCTTTGTTTTGATGTAAACCCAGGGGGTACTTCAGAGGTGACTAAATAGTTGGAAATATTAGTGAACCAAGGGGTCTTTATAGAGATGGAAAACAGATTTTCATCTGGAAACTCATCTTGCACAAGTGCACAATCACCCTTTTCTTGTTTGATTCGAGACAAAAATTCTTCCACCTCATTAAATCTCCTTGGCTTGTCAAGTATTGTCACATTGAACTCCTGAAGGAGTAGTAACCATCTCATTATTCGACCATTAACTACAAGTTTATTTATTAAATATTTTATAGCTAAGTGATCTGTATAAACTGTAACTTTATATCTTGTAATATAATGGTGGAAATTTTTAATGGCATGGACCACAACCAAGAATTCTTTTTCTATCATCATGTAGTTCCTCTCAGCAAATGTCATATTTTTACTAATGAAATATATGGCATATTTACCCCCATCCTCATCTTCTTTCCCCAATACTGCACCAATTACATCATCTAAAGCATCAACATAAATGTGAAAGGGAAGACTCCAATTTGGCCCACAGGGTATGGGAGCAAAGACAAGCTTCTCCTTTATCATTTCAAATGATTGTTGACACTTAGATGTCCAATTAAACTCCACATCTTTTTGGAGAAGAGAAAACATAGGGGCCGCAATCTTACTAAAGCTTTCTATGAACCTTCTATAGTATCCAACATGCCCAAGAAAACTTTGACCATCTATTTGCATTTGAGGAATGGTCAGTTGTTGAATGACTTATATTTTCTTTGGATCAACCTTTATTCCTTCAAAGGAAATATGATGACCTAAGAGTATTTCTTGTTACACCATTATTAAATATTTCTTGTGGCTAAGGGACTGTTAGTTATCCTCGCAAACTTCTAAAACCCTATCTAGGTTTTAAAGGGCTTCATCATAGGTTGACCCATAGACTGTGAAATCATCCATATAGACCTCTACACAATCATTGACAAGCACAACAAATATAGCCAAAATAGCTCTTTGGAAAGTCGCAGGAGCATTACAAAGTCCAAAGGGAAGAACTTGGTATGCAAATGTGCCCCATGGACAAGTAAACGTTGTCTTATCTTGGTCTTTTGGTGCTACCTAAATTTGGTTGCAACCACTAAATCCATCTAAAAAGGAGAAATATTTCCTCCCAGCCAAGTTGTCCAAAACCTGGTCAACAAATGGTAAGGGGAAATAATCTCGAAAAGTGGTTTTATTGAGTTCTCTATAATCTACACAAATTCTCCACTTCCCTTTTTTCTTTGGTACAACAACCATAGGTGACACCCACTTACTATCAGAGATAGGATATATAAATCCTGCATGGAGGAGTTTCTCAATTTCAATTTTAACAAGATCCTTTAACACAGGATTGAGTCTCCTCTATGGCTGGCGTACAGGTCTTATGTTAGGATAAGTGTAAATGTGATGTGTACAAACACTCGGGTGGATTCCCCTCATGTTTGTATAGTCTCGTTACTCGATTTTCACCCATGGGCTCAATCAGGCAGGGCAATCTATGTTTCAGGTGTTCATGAAGGCCAAATGGAGACATTGTTGTGCATGATTAAATCATACCCCTGATGTATTTCTCAAGGAGCTCAGTTGAAAAGTCCGCCTCAGTCAAGTTTGGCATAAAGTTCCTCTAAGGAGAAAGTCGGCAAGACCTTTCAGTTGTCTTGTTGACTAGCAAGGGTTATTTTCATTTTTGAAATGTCCCGATCGGCCAGACATTTTCATCGCCATGAGGTCTTGCCGAGGGAAGGAGGCCTCACAGAATGAAGGGGGATCGGTGAAAGTTGAGGCTCTCACTGTGATGTCTTGGCGACTAGCAAGGGTCATGCCGATAGTGGTGGTCTCCCCGAAGAATGGTTCAAGCCCGCCAGGAGTTGAGGCCTTCGCCATGAGGTCCTGCCAAAAGATAAAGGGTCTCGGTGAAAGGTTTGAGTTTGCTGTAGGGTCTCACCAACAGGGTGAGGTCTCGCTAAAATGAAGTGCCCTCGGTGTGATGTCTCGGCGAATGAAGGTGGTCTCCCTGAAGTGTTTCGAGCTCACCGAAAGATAAAGGGTTCGGCATAAGGTCTTGCCGACCAATGCGAGGTCTCGCCGAAATAAGATGGCTTTGATAGGAAGTCTTTCCGACCTGATGGGGTCTTTCCGAAATGAAATGATCTCGGCATAAGGTCTCACCGACCAAGCGATGTCTCCCCGAAATGAAGTGAGCTCGGTGAAAGAAAGGAGTTCGTCGTGATGTCTCGGCAACCAAACTGAGGTCTCGACAAAATTTGTAAGCTCGGCGAGAGGTCTTGCCGACCCATGGGAGTCTCATCGAAAAGAATGATAGGAGCTCGGGGAGAGCGAAATGTGCTCGGTGAAAGGTCTTGCTGAAGGGTGAAGGTCTCAGCGATGAAAGGGGTATCGATATGACTCCTGAGGGCTCGCCATGAGGTCTTCCCGATAGCGAAAAGTCTTGCCGATGGTCTGGGTGACAGCCACTATGGATGTCGATATGGATTTTTGGCTCGCTATGAACTCTCATCAATGGTTACATGTTATGCTGATGCTACTGTAAAGTATAATCGCATCGGGGAGACATGATCAGTGTCTCACCGACATGTGATTTTTTTCTAATGGACCTTTGATCGCCTGGCTATCCCATGTAGCATCTGTTCAGCTAATCGAAGGAAGCTATAGGAGAGTCATGGCAGTTTGACCCCTACGAAGAAGATCAACAGAATGAAAGCGACGTGGATCTGCTCTGAGCTCAAGAGCATTCAAAGCATCTCAACAAGGAGGTTAGAAGATAGACATGAGACCAGAAGTTAATGCAAGCGTTGCAAAAGATCAAGGAGGCCATTCTTGGAGCAACTCTTCACCAACATGGACAGCGGGGACGTAGCATTAACTTCATTCAAAAGATCTAAGGGATAGATCTTTCTGAAGACTGATATTTTTGTAGGCCTTGACGGGCCGACATCTTTTTATATATAAGGCATTTTTGCCTCTCTGTAAAGGAGTTATCCTTATGCTTTTCGAAAGTCTATGACTTTTGCAGTCCTTTCTCAGATTAGCAAAATTTTGTAACTCATTTTAGAGCATGATATATAAAATTTACCTTGGTCGCTGTTGATGTTTTAGATTACCGTCTTGTTCTTGCAAAGTGTTGTGCATTTTAGGTTCATGATCAAGTTATTTTGTGAATTTATTCTATTCCTTTATAACTTTATCCTTTTTTTTCATGCCTTCCTTTGCAAAAGTATCATTATATAAATCGCAAACTGTGTTTACATAATCACATATGGATTCTAGTCTGTGAAAAATCTTTTCCTCTCTTGAAAAAGTGTGTGAATCAAACCTAATTGTGATATATTTTGCAAAGCTTACAGAATTTTATGTGTAATCTTATGGTCATTGACAATTTTCAAGTGTAGCCTAAGTATTCCATTGCTCTTATCAGTTCGGTGTATCACCATAGTATTTAGTTTTATTTTTATGCACTCCTTCTCCCTTTCCCTTTATAGAATCAGTAGTTTAGGCGACACCAAAGGAAGCCAGACTTCTCCAGAGGTTGACCTCTATCTATAAGTGACCCACAACTTTGGAGGTCTTCACATGTTACACTGAGGTGTTGAACACTAGTTTCAACAAGGGTGCAACTTCGGATCGAAAACAAGTCCCAAGCAAAAGCTTTATACCTTTTTACCAACACATTAAATAATTTATCCTCTTATATTTATGTCAACCAACTATTTACGTTCAAGGTTTTTCCCGACAGTAGCATAATTGATTTTGTTCCTATATGGGCCGAAGTGACAGTATATATCGGTTGTAACAAGGTGTTGAGAGGACAACTATGAGGTATAAGTTGGTGAAATTTTGTAATATCCTCAAATAAATGGCTCATTCTAGGAATCATATTGGCCAAGGGACAAGGAATTCCCATGGTAATGTAATTTTGTTCCATCCCACTTATATCAATTGGTTGTCCCAAAATTTCTAGCACATCCACTATTTTCTCCTCACTGAAGCCTATAGCAAGATGTGCAACTTCATTTACTAACTCATCTTCTAATTCCTCTCCATGTTGTTTAATCACTACCATGGCTAATGAGGCCAAACTGTCTTGACCATTAGATTCTTCTGGTTCATCAACCCATACTTTATTATGTTCAATGGTTTTAGCAGGAGGATATAAGAATAAACATTTACTAGCTGGATCATGTGAAATGGTCATTTCTCCCTCTCAACAATCAATTTTATCCGCGACAATAACCAACCATGGTCTTCCAAGAATTATTGGATACCTATCTTTGGGTGTAAGTGATTGGATTATCTGGAAGTCAACTGGATATTCCCATCCATCAACTTTGACAAGAACATTTTTAATAACATCCTTTGGAATGGCAATAGACTGGTTTTCCATCTATAAGACTGTAGTTGTGAGACATAACTTAGTAAGACTTAATTTTTCCATCACATCCATAGTCATCACATTAATAGCTACTCCTAATCCACTAATGCATTAGGTATTGCTACCTCATTAATTGTGACAGTTATCAGTGGACTCCCAGGATCATCATAATTTGGAGTGATAGTCTTTCCAGACAAAAAGTCAGCTAAATAGCCATCGATGTGCACAGTATTTATTTTCTTTGGTTTCCTTCCCTAAGTTTTAATGCATAGTTGTTTGATCAGCCAATTCAACTCAGGAATTTCCTTTATTGCTTGCAGTAAAGGAACCTCTATTTGCAGTTGTTTGATTTTCTAAATTAATGCAGTTTCAGAGGTCAAAGACATTTTTGAAGTATCTTTCAGAGTTGTCGATTTCAAACACTCTAGAAAGGGTACTTGATTTTTCTCTTTTGGAGGGGTTTCCTTTCTAAGTTCAATCAGAGACTGACCTTCCTCCTCCCAAGCTAAGTGAACATCTCCTGTTGCTGAAGGAGGAATAGTATTATTTGCAAGAGCGGTGTGGTTGGGCGAAGTATTCTTCTCATGATTTTTAGGAATAGGCTCATCCACAATTTCTTCGACTGTGGGTGATTGAAGTGTTCTTCCAAAATGTAACTAAACATTTCCACAATGAATTGCATTAAGTCTGGTGACATTATCTTATTCAGTAGTATATACCAGAGTATTCTATCAATTGTTCTTAGGATTGGGAAGTGGTTGCATTGGGAGTTGAGGTTGATTTATCTGCTCATTCTGAGGAGGATTCTAAGGTGGTGGTAGCAGATTCTATTGTTGATTCCTCTAAGGACCAGTATAAAATTGATTTTGTCCTTAATTCTAGTAGGGGGTAACATGTTGTGGGTACCATTGTGATTGTGATTGGTTTGGCCATTGTTGAGTTCCCCATGATTGATTTTCCCATTCAAGGGGTCCCCAATAAGGTTGTGGAGGTAGAGGTTGATTCCAAGATGGAGTCCATTGACTACTAGCCTAGTTATTTTGTGGTCTCCATGCTGGATTGGAATTTTGTCCATAAGAGAAGTTACCTCCTTAGTGTTGGTTTAGCACATTTATTTCTTCTTCAGCCTGAGCATTTTTTTTCCTAGTATTCTTAAGATCAGTAAGAAGCTCACACTGGTTGGTAGGATGGTTTTTCTCACAGAGTTGACAAACAATGACCTTGTCTAAAGGACACTCACGTAAAAGATGTTTGTTTTGACACCTAGGACAATAGATTGACAAAGTCTCAGGGTTACGTGTCTTTGCTTGTATGTCGTCCAACGTAGTGTTCAACTGGACAAGTATGTCTATTTTGAGATTTTCTATTTCTTCTCAGAGCTTTCCTATTTCATTATTCCCTCTGAAAAGATTATTTTTATAGATTCCTCCTCAAGTACATGATCAAGACCTCTTCTTGCATCCTCATCAAGTCCCTTAAGAAATATAGTCTTGAGAATCTCAACACTAATAGCCATTTCTCCACATCATTTAGATAAGAAAAGAAACCTATCTAGATAGTCCTCTAGACTCTCATCCTCATTTTTCCTAAGTTTAAACAACTCCTCCTTACAATTACTCACCCTACAATAACTCTGATATTTTTGCAAGAAAACATTCTCCATTTCCTCCCAGGATGTAATACTCCTAGCACATAGTCCCATAAACTAGTGCATGGTTGAATCCTTGAACTAGAAGGAAATAGCTTCAGTTTCTGGTTATCATTTTTATAGTCATAGGTTTGACAAAGGACCTTGAATTCAAAAATAAATTGGTCTAGGTCTTTCGAGGACAAGCCACTGAAGGTTGGAAAGAAAGTTGGAGAAATGTTTTTCATCGTAGTATCATCATCTGCATCCAGAGTAATAGGATAAATGAACGTTCGAGGTGGTGGAGGATCATTGTTATTACAGTTGGCATCATTATGGTTAGCTTCATCCCTACGATCTCCCATGATATTCAAAGGAATGTGTTCGCCAAGGATAATTTCCTCGACAATAGGTTGTGCTACTGGATGATCTTTAGGAAAATAGTGGAAAGCCTCTGGTGGGTTAGGCTCAAGTAGTTCGTCAACAGAATGGTCTTCTGAGCCTTGGGCCTCCCTATGTATTATTGGAACATATTTTGGGGGGGTCTTTGGTATAAATTGTCTGTGAGCACCTCTTTTCCTAACCATGCAGAAAAGGAAGCGAAAGATGGTATTTTGGCCTAAAAAGAGGTATATGAGGCATCTTCTATTAACACTCAAGCAAGGAAGCTTGAATCCCCAGAAATAGCACCAAAAAGTGACAAGTTGTCGTTATGTCCCATTACTTTAGAAGATAAAATTCAATATATCAACCAAGTAGTGTTGAAGGCAGTTTGCAATAGAAGAAGACTTGACTATCTCCCTTATATTTTCTAACTTTTTAGAGCAGCTAATATTAATTCTAACCTAAGGTCATCTAACTATTAAGCTGTAAAGCAATTTATCCTAAAGAAAACTGAAAATATTTAAACTAAAAAGCATAGGAAAACTAACTTAGAAAGCATGATAACTAAATTAGAAAGTACAGAAACGATTAGATTAAAGAGTCGGTAAACTACGAAAGTAGAAAAACTTGTAAACAATCCATGAAACATCTTCTTTAACAGTAAAGATTCTAACAATTAACAACAAGAAACTATGGAAGTGAAAGACAATGAGTGCTTTGGAAATTTAGATACAACAATGATAGAACTAATAATTCCCTATATAATGATTATCCATGCAATAAAAGCAACATAAAAGAAAGTACTTATCTATTTAAACTATCTTCCCTTGAGTGACCAGCTTGTGATTTATTACGTTTGTTCTTAGATCACATACACAACTGATTCATAAACTCTTTCATTAAGCATAATTTTCATCCATAACTCACAACTCAGAAGTTTTTACATAATAATATCTTTATTCATAAACTCATAAAACAAGTTGACAGCATAACATTACTATTTTGTGCGTTATCTTTTGCTTTTGGAGATTACATCTTTTATAGAAAACTTCTAACTAAATCCTATATTCTAGATGGTACAGATAACCATTGAAAAATTCTATAACAGTTTTACAAACAACTTTTATGTCTTTAAAATCCATTACATAAGTATTAAAGAGGTTCAAGTTGAGCCATGAAGTTTTTGACTTAAAAACATAACAAAAATTGAGACTTAAAAGCAACTATATCTTTGGTCCATCATCCTAAAGTTCTAAAGCATGTTTCCAGTGCATGCCTTTAACATGTTCTAGAGCATGTGTTGGTTGAATGCTTCTAATTGCAACTCGATGATCGATTATTATCCTACAAAATACCTAAAACAACCCATTAAATTTGTATTGGAAAAATACTACAATAAATCATAAGAAATAAAGTTTGTACAATTTCTCCTTAAAAGACAAGCAATTAATTTCTCCTAAAGTTTAATTAATTGGTAGAGGATAGGAATTTTGCATATATGGAATAGGCCTTTATTATGTTATTATGATGAGGTTATTTTTACCTCATCACATTGGTAGTTGCAAAGACATACAAAATCAAAGGTTTTCCTTCAATTGGAGGTATTAAGACAAGTGGTGTCAATAAATATTCTTTGATTTGTTGGAAGGTCAATTGACATTTATCTATCCACACAAAGGGGATACTCTTGCACAACAGGTACGAAAATGGTTGACATTTGTCTGCTAGTTGTACAATGAACCATCGGATGGACTGTAATCTGCCCTATAAACATCCTTAGCTCACTGATTCCTTTTGGCAGAGGCATGTCTAATATTTCTTTCACTTTTGTGGGATCAACTTCTATACCTCGGCGAGAAACTATGTAACCCAACAGTTTTCTTGAAGTAACCCCAAAAACACATTTCTTCGGGTTCAAATGAACCTTGTATTCTTCCAACCACCTAAATTTTTTATCCAGGATGTTGAGATGATCTTTTTGTGTCAAAGATTTTTCCAAAAGGTCATCCACATAATCTTCCATTAGGGTGTGCATGAGATCATGGAATATTGTTGTCATGGCTCGCTGGTATGTGGCACCTGCATTCTTTAGACCAAAAGGCATGACGTTCCAACAGTATGTTCCCCAAGGACAGGTAAAATTTGTTATGTGCTGATCTTTAGGGGAGATCCAAATTTGATTGTAGTCCGAGAAACCATCCATAAGGGACAACGTCTCGTACCCTGCTGTGAGATCAACAATGATGTCATGTTCGGTAATGGAAAGTCATCTTTTGGACATGCCTTGTTTAAATCACGAAAATATGTACAAATGCAGATCTATCCATTTGGCTTGTTGACAGGTACAAGGTTAGAAATCCAGTCAACATAATCTATTGATCTTATAAATCTGACATCCAATAACTTCTTAAGCTCAGCCTTCACGAGTAATGCAATTTGTGGATGCATCTTTCACAAAAAAAAATTGATTGGTTTGATACCTAGAATTAAAGGAAGATGGTGCAATACTAGTTTTGGATCCAGACCTGGCATGTCGGCATATGACCATGCGAAGTTAACTTTTCTTTCTGAGAAGAATTGTTGGAATTCGGGTTTTTCTTCTTCTGTTAATGATGCGGCAAGGAGAACCATTTTGGGGTCCTCTGGTGTAGCAATTTTAACTTCTATGGTGTCTTCAATAAGCATTGCAGATTTTTTCTGTGTCATGGGAAGAAAGTCAAATCCTCCATCCTTAGGTGCCTCTGAGAGGTTTTCACCTTTGGATACGTCCTTTATTTTTACTATTGTATTAACAGAAGGCACCTTGCAGTTTTCACCTAAAGACATGTCTTTTTTTGTTTTATTTCTTATATTTTTTTTACTGGAGGATTGCATAGTCTCCCCAAAGTATGTCGTACAATCTAGATCAATACAAAAAATTTCCTTGTGATCACCACTTGGTATGCCCTCACAGAGTCCCATGAATTTTGCAATAGCCTCATCATTCTGAAAGATGTCCATAACCGGCAGGCCTTGTTGATCCCAGTCAATGAGTTGTGGGTAGACTAGGGAGAGACCATCATCAGTATTGGTAAAGGATGGTGAAGATGCAGATAGCATGCAAATGGAAGCCTCGAGTGTGAAGACAGAAATGTCGTCCTCGATTTCGCAGTCAGATTCAATCCAAGGACCAACTTTGGACTCAGATGAGTTGTATTCATGGTCATAGTATGGGAAAAAAGGATCAAAATCACAATCAACAGATGGTAGTTCAGAGGAATGGATAGTAGACTCAGGCATGTCAGGCTCATGGGTGGGTTCAGGAATGGGGTGAGACAAATCAGGCGTCGCCCGTGAGGATTTAGATTGTAGTCCGAGAAACCATCAATGTTATCCAAATGTATTACATGCTTAGAATGGTTATCCAAATTTAGACAAATGTATTGCATGCTTAGAATGGTTATCCAAAGGATCAATGTAATACATTTGTCTAAATCTTTCCTCAAAAGGGGGTTGGTCGGGTTCTAGGAATAGTTCATTAATGTCATAGTCACTCAGAGTTCTATCAAATCCCCATTCCCATTCATGAGAGTCGATTTCAGTATGGGAGTCTTCACTTGTCTCGACACTTTCAGGAGTCGTTATGTCCTCACACGAAAGTACATTGGTACATCGATCGTCAGTTTTGAGTTGCTCAAACCCTGGCCCTAGATACTTTGGTCTCTTAGAAGGAATGATAGGTTCTCTCCTTCCAGTGTTATCCTCTCTGAGGCCACTAGTTCCATCAAAACCATGTGCTTTGCATATATTGTATCCTTTGCCATAGATATTTACTGGTAGCAGGGGTGATTTCGTTGGGTCCTTGTAGATCCAAGAAGATAAATCTGAAATTTCCTCATCATTCATGTCTCCCCATAGTGTGAAAACCATCTTTGGAGGAACCTTGAAAGTCTTCCTAGGCTCTATTGTGAAACAAGGTCGACCATAGACTTTGGGTGGCTTGGGTATTGTTGTGATACAGTAAGTCATATTCAATTTAAATTCTCCACAAGCAATGTCCTAGATCTTAAAGTTAGTACTTGGTATGGTGGGTGAGGAGGAGGATGTGGTGGAAGTTGATGAAGTGGATATGGATGACTTGGTGAGTGTGGATGGGTCGATGTATTTAGATGAAGTGGATGTTGAAGTCTCTCAATTGATAGGCACTTGGTGCTCATAAGTAGCTCTTAAATTGGTGCAATATTGAAAAGGATCGAGATCTCTTGGTATAGTGATTTCAGTGCCATCGAAGGGGAACTTCAAACATTGGTGGTAGGTGGATGGGATGGCCTTTAAGGCGTGAATCCATGGACAACCAAGCAAGACATTGTAAGGTAGATCACAATCCAAGACTTGACATGTTGTATCTATAATAACCGGTCCCACACCGATTGGAAGTGTGATGATGCCTTTAGAAGAGTGTTCTTCATCATCATACACTTTTATCACAATACTCTTTGTAGTGTCTACACAAGCATCAGAGAAGCCAAGAGCTTTGACCAATTTTAGAGAGAAAATGTTCAATCCTGCTCCGCCATCTACTAGGATTCGTCTAACCTTATGCTTATGGATGAAAACCTCGATATGGAGGGCATCGTTGTGAGATGGTTTGGGTGAGGCATAGTCAAGGTCTAAAAAGGTAATGTGATGAGGGGAAGTCAAATATCTGACCATGGTTTCGAAATGGTTGACATCAATATCAGTTGGGATGGAAGACTCTTGTAAGACCTTATCCAATATAGCCTTATGCACAGGCGAAATGTGAAGCAACTCAAGGATGGAAATTTGGGCGAGTCATTTGTTCAATTGCTCAATCAGGTTGAATTCTGGATTGGGTTTCGGCTACTTGATAGATGGGCTAGGTATGGTAATCTTGGGTTGATGAGCAGAAGGGCCTAGGATGGTGACCTTGCCTTTGTGTGTGGTGACATTGCATTCTAGGCTCTTCTTAATAGTAATGGTATTGACACATTTGTCTTCATCAGCAACCCGAAGGTTATGAATGATAGGATCACTTGAATAGTTGAAAATGACATAGGCATAATTGGCTTGATTGTTATTATTCTTTATGTCGAATGATGAGGGGTTACCAGAACCATGATCCTGCAGTGGGTTCCTGTGAATTGTATGGTTTGAATTAGACGCAAATGGTTGACCACCAAGCTCAATAGTATGGTTTTCAATAAGATCCTGTACAAGGTTTCTTAATTGACGACAAGAGGATGTTTTATGCCCTTTGACATGGTGGTAATCACATAATGCATTATCATCCCACCATGATGGCTTAAACTGACCAGGGTCATATGGTTTAGGGTCTTCCAATGTGATGACACCATTTTGAATAAGTTTCTTAAGGACCCCTTCAATTGGTTCACCCAAGGGTGTGTACGTGTGTTTTTGAAATTGTCGTGGTTGACGAGGTTTCCTTTTATTGTTTTGAGTTGGAGTGTTTTGAATGGCATTAGCAATTGGTGTTGGTGTAGTGACAGGTGTAGTTTGAGTTTGGACTCCTTTAAGAGTGAGCACAGGATCTGTTGCATCAATTGACCGTTTTTGTGTTGACCACTCCATCATTGGTGATGTGTTTATTTTTAGCCCAGTATTTTTTTTTGTCGTTGGAAGCACTTGGGTTGTTTTTTGTGGTAGTGTTAATGGTTTTTCCACCATAATTGAGTTCACCTTTGGCAATTAAGGCTTTTTCAAGCTAGACTCCTTTTTCAACAAGGTCAAGAAAGGTGGTGCAACAATGGACTTGAAGGTCATATCTTAGCGGTCCAAGGAGATTTTGTACAAACATGGTGACCTTTTCCTTTTCAGGTATCTCCACAGGACATTGGCTAGCTAGGGTTCTCCATCTTTGGAAGAATGGGATAAATGTCTCACTGGTGTCCTCTTGAGTGAGTTTGCATAAGGAGACAATGTCAATGTCTATATCAATGTTATAGGCATAATTTTCAACAAACCTGTTGGCCAATTCTTCCCATGATTTTATTCCTTTAGGAAATTGTGTGAATCACTCCAGTGCGTGACCTGCGAGACTCCTAGAGAAGATTCTCATTAGGTAAGTGTGTTCATAGGCAATGTCCATACAACTGTTTGTGAATTCTCTAATGTGTTCGATGGGATTAGTTTTTTCTTTGTATTTAGGAAAATGTGGCACCACATATCCTGGAGGAAATGGTGGCATGTACAAGGTTGTGTCAAATGGATACATACATAAGTCATATGTCATGTAATACTTTTTGTTGGCCATTTGCAAAGTTTCCACTTGTGTTTGAAGAGCAACAAGTTTGAGTGTGAGTGCCTCCACAATAGGATTGTTTGTAGCATCACATAGGTTGATGAGAGGTATGGATTGATTTCCCACTTGTTGTGATGATGTGTGTTGATTTGGAATGTGTTGTTGATGAATAAAATGGGTGTTTTGATTTGGCATTTGTTGGAAATGAATGTTTTTATTAGGGATTTTTTGATGTGTATGAACTTGAGATGCATATGTGGGAATGTGGGTTCCAACTGCATTAGATTGAATTTGTGGAATTTGTTGTCCTTGAACATGTTGGTGACCAAATGGAGTCATATTGTGGGTGCCTTGTCCAAATTGATAGGTGTGACCATGTGAAATGTTGGTATTTTGTCTTAAGGGAACATTGGTATTGATTTGTGATGAATTAGGGACATTGGGTTGAGATCCTTGAATGACAACTCTTCGTTTGTTCTTCCCAAAGGGTTTTGATGAGTTTGTTGCCATTGTGTTAGTAGAGGAACCCAATAAAAGGTTTGTTGATGTCCCCATAGAGCTAGATGAAGCTCCAAAGAGGTTTGATGTGTTGGTTCCCATTGTATTCGATGAAGTCCCAAATGTTGATCCAATAGTTTGTGAGGAAAATGTGGATATTTATTGAGGGATTGATTGTGATGTGGTGTTTGTTAGGGTTGATGTTCCCCCAATAGACGTTGTGTTAACCACATTGGGTGTAATGGTTGTAGTTTGGGTGGTGGTAGCACCAATAGAGGTAGCAATAATGGTGTTTTTGACACTTTGTGTTGTAGCTCCCATGGAGGTGTTGTTTGCATCGTGTGTTAGGTTTGTTTGATTGGTAGGATTGGGAGATGCTACTCTTATGGTGTTGATGTCAAATCCTTTTGGTAACTTAGCCCCTTGGTCAAGGAGCATGGCTAGGTATCTATCTGAATCTTGCAAGACTAACTCTTACACAAAAGAGGCTACTTTAGGATTTTGTGCAGTAACATGTATATCTTCTTGAAATATTTGTCTATTTTGATCTCTGTGGACAAATTGTTCAAAAGGATTGTGTGAAGAAGATGGAATAGTCATTTCACTGAATAGATTGGTGGACGAATTTCCCATGTTGGTATTTTCATTCATGTCATTAGGGAAATTGTTTGCATTTATGTCATTAAGGAAATTGTAAAGGATGTTGCCTTGTCCAAAAATATCCATTCTCTTTTTTCGCTGTAGTCTTGTTTCAACCATAAAAGTTTTGCTCAAATGAGGGAAGATGGAGAATGACTAAATACAAATGGTATGAGACTATGTTTTATTTTATTTTTTTTGTTTTTATTTTTTTTAAGGAATGCTATAAAATGATAATGATGGTGACTAGAGGAGGATGGTAAATGCCAATGATACTTAAAATGAGGAGACTAAAGGTGTGCAAATGTAAATGCAAGGGATTCTAGGATGTACTCACTATTGGTAAACTTAAGGAGAGGCACACTCAACCATACAAAGTTTAGACAATGTCTCAATTTTGGAATATCAAGGGCTTGTTAAAAGGACTAAACAATAAAGATGACAAAGTGAGATTTCCACGCTAGACTTTTGAGTTGGAAATGACTCACTAAAAGGACAAAGACTAAAGGAAATAGTTTGATCAATTCCAATGACAACCTACTCTTGAAGGAAAATGTTTGACAAAGAATGGCAAGGATTCCTATCCTAAAATATGCAAAATGAGGACCTAAAATGATGGTAAATCCTAAGGATGCAATTAAGAAAGTGCAATGATAGACCTATGGCAAACTAAAAATGCAACCTAAAATGAAAGGATGGAGGAATTTGAGCAATTCTTGATCTGATTGTGGGCAAAGACTGTAGAAAAAAAATGTCTAGAATATGTTTGCAATTGTTTAACCTCGGGACTTTGATAGTGATAATGTTTTCTAAGGTCACAGTCAATTGCATCGTTTAAGGCTTCAAATGTATTACAATGTATCAAATGTGTCACAGAATGAGCAAATGCAGTGTTTCAGAGAGCATATGTGATTCAATAGAGCAATTGAGGTGCATAAAGTAGCAAATGCAGTTTAAAACAAGCAGATGCACAGTTTTAGAAAGCGTATGTGATTCAACAGAGCGATTGTGGTGTAGAAAGTAGCAAATACGGTGCAAAACAGGTGTATGTGGCATTAGAGATAGAAAATGTGGTTAAACAAAGCGTTCATGGTGTAGAAAATAACAAATGTGGTGTGGGATGTCAAATGCATCACAAAAAATTAGCAAATGTGTTGCAGAGTCTATTTACATGGAAAATTTTGGCAGATTGTGAAGATTGTTTTCAGTTTAAAGTGTTGTTCCAGATTTGACAAGGATGTTTAATTGTTCATTTAGTCTAAAAACATACTTGGCAAACACATTGTCTTTGAAAGTTTGTGAAAATAACCACATAGAAAACAAGTACAACCCGATGGCTTGAAAGACTGTATTCTTTTAGATTCCACGTGGATTTTACTCCAACCACACTTATTCTTAGTGGATGAATTCAAAAGCTTGACCACATGGGCTCCCCCTTATAGTGCACTCACTTCTCAGGTTAACCAAGCTTCCAGCCCCCATGAAACTCCCATGGCAGACTGATCATCTCTACTAAAAACTATGAGAATGTGGATGCCTTTGCAACGATCATTGCTACACCAAAGAATAGATAAAGGTTTTTGGCCAACTATAACAAGGGTTTTAGTAAGGACTTTCCATTCGTGGGGGATGATCCATGTGGCGAGAGACCATTGTTGCCCTTCTCATTGGAACCAACCTCAAGATACTCGCCTTTGTTCAAGTACCCACACTTATATACTGGTTGGAAATGCGCTTGGCTTTAGCGTGTTACCGGTTGGGTCGTTTCCTTGGGTGATTACTTTTTCCCACAAGGTAGGCCCTCTAAGATAAACAAAAGTAAGCAAGTATATTTGTAGTTCGATCGATCTTTATTTCACATGAAATAAAGAGAGAACACACACTATATTCGCCACTCACACTCGCAAGAATTGTTCATTTTAAAACCCAAAATGAAATGTGAGGGGTGATAAAGTAATAATCTCTTAGTGATTTTGTTTTCTCAAGATTTCTCAAAGCATAGGAGAATACACACTTGAGAGATTATTACTAGACCACAAAACACACAAGACACTTGTTCATTTTTAAAGCCCAAAACAAAGTGTGAGACAAACAGTTGTTTATTTTAAACCAATAACATGTGATAATGCAAATTCATTTTAACCCATGAGTTATAATGCATGATTGTGTTCTTTTTAATCTAATGAATGTGCATGCATGTTCATTTTAACTCATGAATGTAAATGCAAATTTGTAGTTGTTTGCTTGATTAAGATTGTGACAATAAAAGAAAAACAAACAACAAGGATTAGACTCCAACTCTAGCTTGCCACATGCTATAACAAACAAATTAGTATCCAAAAAAAAAATCTCTAACCTAAAAGGCAAGAAATTAAATCTAGAAAAAGTAGAAAATTTTGAAAAAAATGTTACCCAAGCAAATGTGTCGCAACAGAGCAGATACGTCGTGGGACCGAATATTGGAAATGCAATAGGCAAATGCATCGCTGGATGAATCAAATGTGGCTCAAAATCAAATGTGTCGCTCTAGGTCTTGGATGCAGCTCAAGATAGCAGTTGCGTCGTTTGGGCTCGTGAATGTGGCTCAACAAAGCCTATGTGTCGTTTCTGAAGGAAAATGCATCGCAATAGGGCGTTTGTGTCTCAAGAGGATGCAATTGTGTCATTTCGTACCTATACCTACAAGAGAGCCGAAACAAATCTGTATGAAGCTACAAAAAAATGAATGTCGGGTTCACCAATGTAACTAAGGGTATTTTCCTAGGGTTAGCATGATTAATGCATTAACATAAAAACACAAAGCAATAATGAAGTGCAAAGGAAATAACATGAAAACATAAAGGAAAGATCTCACTCAAATGCCTTCATTCTCCATGGCTGACCTCCATTATACCTTCTCAACTTGCTGCAATATGATTTTTCCCTCATATTCTATGTGAGCAATTATTTGACAATGCCACTTGACCAACAAGTGTTGAAGGATTTGAATATGAAATGCTAACTATGCACTTGTGCAACTAATGAGCAAATCTAGACTAAAGTATGCTAAGATGAATGAAGTATGCAAGAAAATGAGATGTGCAAGAAATGAACTCTAAGAAATGAAGTGTATGAATTGTAAGAAGTGTGTAAGAATGAGAGCAAAATTGGCATTTTATAGAAAATGTCATTTTGGATGGATGACCAAGATTGAGGATGAGAAATGCCCTAGAATCAATGGATGAGATTGAATAAGACAACCCATAATTAGGGTTAGGGCAACATTAGGGTGAATTCAAAATGAGTGGCCAAGATTTGATTTAAGAAAATCAAATCAATGGATAAGAATGCATGTGACAGAAGAGGGAGTTAGAAAATCAAATAATTTTAGAAATTACTTGATTTATGGAGGAAAATTGCTAATTTGAATTAAAATTAATTTAATTCATAAAGGTGGGATTATGTGACAACAAATAGTAATTTAAAATTACTTATTTGGAAAGAGGGAAATTTAAATAAATCATCTTATTTAAATTTGGAGGAAATAAATGAGACAATTAAATAATTAATTTTAATTATTTAATTATGGAGGAAATGGATCAATAATTAAATAAATTATGGAGGATTTATTTAATTATGAGAAGATATTTATTATTAGAGACATATTTAAATAAATAAATAAATAAAGTTTATTTATTTAAATAATCAAGAGGGAAAAATGGATTTAATTAAATAAATTTAAAGATTTATTTAATTAAAGAGGAGAGACATTAGTGGCATATTTAAATAAAATAAATGTAATTCATTTATTTAAATAGTCAAGAAGAATAACAGCCATGAATTAATTAAATAATTAGGAATTATTTAATTAATAGTTGAATTTGGATAGAAGGACAAAATCAAATGTTTTAATTATGTTTTAGAAGAATTATGGAGAAAATTGAGTTCGCAGGCCTAGGTCAATTTTAGGTGTCTATAGAAAGACATCTTGGAAAATTTATAATTGGAGTGTATGCTCTATTTGGAGGTTGCCTCCTACAAGGAGCATTGTAAATAATAGAAGAATTTATGTTTCCCTCATTCTGCAATATATTTGTGTGTTTAATATATTTTGTCTTGAAGGTTCATTACACTATACCATTTGTGGTCGTTGACATTGCATTATAATTATTATATTATTTAGATTGAATATGGGTATTAATTTCAACACATTATAAAAAAATATTTAAATGTTTTAATTGGTAGCATAAAATAGATAATATTGGACTCCTCATGATACCATTAGGTTAAGAAGTAGCACATGGCCATTGTCATGACACAATACATTAAATGTATCTATAGATGGGAAGAGTTTATTAGCAACACAAAGTCAAGAAAATGATCAAATAACCTAGTATGGTCATTTCCACTTTATACAAACCCACCTCTCTAATAAGAAGTAAAAATTAGCTTGCTACATAAGTAGAAGAAGTCAACTAGCATTAGTATAAGTAGTAAAGAGCTACCCAATTTGGGAAGAGGTGTTTAACTTATGTCTATCACTAAATTTGGATTATAATTCGAAGAAAATAACCACCGAGTGTGTGGTGTTTTGTTGAGGCACAAAGGTATACATTAGTTGGCTAAACAAAATTCTAATTGGATCTTAATCATTGACACAATCTAATTAAGGAATGCATAGTTTTGTTGTCTGAAGAAATTTTCTTCAATAATCTAGTATAATAACGAATAACTTGAAAAGGATATCTTATGACCATTAAACTAATGCAATATTTTGCATATTTAGTCTTGTCTAGAAACAAGATAGTATTTGCTTCAATAAGAAATGCAGAATATGCACAAAAACTAATTTAATACTAATGTTTCAATCCTACATTAAACTTAAAGTTTATTAAAAGAAAAAGTATCCCGTCTCATCTACCCCAAAGTTTGATTATTATTATTTTATATTCGTATTTGTACTTAACCAATAAATTATTAAAAATTGTGTATTTTTCTATATATCATATAATTTTTAATACTTAAATTTTATGAAAATGACACAATACCTTTGATTATTTTTAGTTGTGTATGGTTATAAATATACCTAACCATATGGGGATTCCACCATATGGTGCCAATGATACCATGTAGCTTAAATGTACGTACCATAGGGATCAAAGATATTAGTACGAACTACGAGATGATGAAATGTCAAATCAGCCGGTTGTAAAGAAAAGACAAAACCTGCAACAAGTAAAAGTCGGCCGGTGGCTTTTAGTACCGAAGCGTGAAATCATATTTGAATTGACAGGGAAGAACAGTAAACTACCGGTTAGATGAAGAAACCATAGTATAAGGAGATTTGAGTTTTTCTTTTTTGTGCGTGGGGGAGGGTGAAGTAATTACTTTAATAGATATGAAGTTTTCATTTAAGTGGAGATAATAAAAGATTGTAATCTCTTTCTTCTTCTTTTTCAAAAAAAAAATGAATATAGAGGGAAACATTACAACATTAAATTTTTATATTTATTAGAAGTGATGTGTAAGAATTAGGATTTAGGAAATGTGGGGTGTGTTGCGGGAATAAGGAGGATGATGCATTTTATAGGATTCACTTGAGTTTGAAGATATATTAGTTTGAGCTCTTGACAATCTTTAAGAGTAAGATTGATGTTAGTTATGATTGATTGTGTTTTGGGTATGTTTTAATTTTTTTAATATTTTTATAAAATTGTTGGAAAATTAATCATAAAGAAGCGTAATATTCTAGGTAATTTTTCATTTTGAAAATTCAATTTTAGAGTAGATGGTGAGTTTCTTTCATAAACCATTGCCTTTGCAATTTAAAGACTGCATTTTCCTATCCATATAGAACTTCTTTAGAAATTTGAAATCTAAATTTCCTATAAATATATAATCTTTAAACAAAGATATTAATATAAGGTAAACATTCAAAATAGGAAATGCCACCAAAAAATTGAAATTTTTAGGGCTAAAATTGTTATAAATAGTGGTGTGATATCATTAAAATTTATTAATTAAGGTGATTTTGTTTTGGCTTTAGAGAAAAGACATCAAATATAGATGATTTCGATGACTTTAAAGAACCTAAAAATAATAATTATATAAAATAGAAATTAAAAATAAAATAAAAAAATCTTGGTGAGCATTACTAGCCTCCATTTCAATTCTTAATTGTGCTAGAATTTGGGCTGCAATTATCTCCCATCATGTTTCTTTACAAATTTGAATGCCAATTTTTGGTTTGATATATTTATAGCCTTGAATTGAAAGGCTCACTTGTGAGTATTGCCCCATTATACTAAGTATGCATCCCCAAGTGTTTTATAGTTATCTAAGGTCGACATGTGATATGGGAAAGGGTCATGGTTTGATATAGTCGTATGATTACATAATGGTTGTTTGTCTTTTCATTATTTTTTTGGGTATGTTCCTCAATATTCCTTAAGTAGAGTGTCAATCTCTAGATTTCCTTGTGGTTTACTTACCTAGGGTGGAGATCAAGTTGAATGCATATTTGAGTGGTTGATCCCTGTACTCTCCCATGGATTTTGATATGAGTGCGAGTTAAATTAACTTGCCTATGTGTTGTTTGCAAGTCCATCTAGGCTATGTTAAACTCACTCTATTTTATAGTTGAGTATCAATTGTCTTGTTGGTTTCATATGGTTAAATTTTTTCATAGTTGCAATATTATAACTGTATAACTGAAAATATGTTATACTTCTGTGAATCCTTGCATGCAAGGATACTCAATAATGAGTCCTTGCAAATCAATTCATAGCTCTCTATCTGAGAAGAGTAGGGATTGATATTGTGGCCCTCAGATTGACCCAGTTACCCCTGCAAATACAGTCTCGGAACGAGAGATTCAAGAGAAGAAGCAAGAATGCCAATCTCCATGAATCTTGTTCTTGCAATGCAACAATGAAAACTAATCTAAATGACTGTAAAATGCAATAAACAAAACTAATTTATTGAAATGAAAATTGATCTACATGCAATGCCATAAATGAATTACTTTGCAAATTAATCTACTATGAAGATTAAGCTAAAATGTAATATTAAACTATATGCTCTAAAACTAAGATGCTTATAAAATCAAACTAATGTGTAATCTCAAATGATAAAATTCAAGAAAATTTGTAGCATAAGTCGATGTAAAAATTCGTGATTCTTTTGAAATGAGAATGAGAGGGCTCATTTTATAGGCAAAAGTGGAATTGAAGGCAAATTCAGAAGCAATGTGGGATAAATAGAAAAATAGAAACAAATCTTGATTGGAATTCTTTTTTAGTTTATTTCCCTTTTAACTGATTTGTTTCCTTTTTTTCATCACAGGATATTCTTGAGAGGATATTTCATTTATTTTATTTTATTTAAGATGTAATATCTCTTTTAATAAAATAAAATAAGATTATGTAATTTAGAAATGAATATTAATAAAATAAAATAAAATTATTTAATTAAAATAGATTTAATTAAATAGCATCATTTTATTTAAGCATTATTTTATTTATTAAAAGGGATTTATTTCTTTTGATTAAATAAAATTAATGAAGCATTCAAACCTTAGGGAAAATTGAAACATTTGAAATAGTTATGAATTGATTAAGAAGTTTGATTTGAAAATGCGACAATCATTGATTCAAAAAAATGATGTTGACAAATTAAATAAATGGGGCCCAAAGTCTAGGTGACCATTTTAGGTTGCATACAATAACCACTTATCATTGGGCATCTTCAATGTTTGAGTAATATTAATTTAAGGATTGTAATACTTAGTGTTGTGATTTTTTTACGTTAAAATGGTGTGGGTTGTAGACTACTGTGAATTTGGGTGAGATGAGTCCTAATATTGATATTAGGATATTACCACAATCCAAACTCTAAGTTAGATGTTTATCATTTTGTTTCATGAATTAGTCAATTAAGGCAATACTTTTCACTTGCTTTTATTTTAATTTAAACTAATTTGTCTATGAAATTATAATAACTACTTATCTTAGTGCATTTAATAGATGATGACATAGGTTGTGCATTGTTGCTATTTCTAAAAAAATCCTTACCCTAGACACTTATGCCCCCATTGAAATCTAGGAAACAGAGCCATGACTACTCCCAATACTTTATAGTGCAAGGATTGTCTCCATCCCTATGAATGAAACTTTTTAGACCTAAATCTTACTATTGTATGCAATTCTTACCCTATGCCTACCCTTATTTTTCTTCTAAAATTCTTACTTGATGTATCTTGAGAAAGGGGTGAATTATAAAATGAAAGAATTATTAGGATGATGACCTAGAGTATGCATGTGAAATTTTTTCTACCTAAAGCTTATTGTTGTATGCAAGTCTTACCTTGTGCCTACCCTTGTTTTTCTTTTAAAAATATTATTTGATGTATCTTGAGAAAGGGGTGAATTATAAAATGAAATAGTTATTAGGTTGATGATCTAAAGTATGCATGATAGTAGATGCACCCTAAATATCAAGGATGATCATACTTCTCTTTACCTCGCAAGGAACCTTGCATAGACTATAAGGAGTACTTGCTTTGCTTAAAAAAAGAAGGAAACCTCACTGCTTCATTTTCATTATATATTAGGCAATATCACTATAACCTTATCCCAATATTTTTTCACTATTGATCATGAATGAATTTATCGATATTCCAAAAGGAGATGATATCAAGAAATTATAATATTGAACTAATTGTATTGTTTCATGATCTAATTAAGGTAAGATGAGGACCTCCTAATAAAGGGATATTAATACTTATAAATATGTTAAGATAACGGTTCCTCTTAAATGATGCAAATTGTTTCATACTTATAAAGGATCAATATGAGATTTATATCATATTTTGTGTTGCTTTTATTCATAATATAATGAGTTATTGAGCACTAATCATTGTCTATCTTATTTAATTATATTAATGCATATGCAAATCTTTTATGTTTATAAATGTTTGTAAAGATATATTGGTGTTGAATCTCATTATATCCTAAAATTTTAAGAAAGGTAATATTTTTTAGCATTTGATAAGTTTGATGAATAGTTTTGGCTACTTTTGATTAAGGTTCTTGTCTCCATTGAAGTTTTTTCGATCAATTCATTTTTGTCTCACTCTTAACTTTGAGTTTGACCATAAGTTTTCTATCTAGCTTGTTTAACACTTTTTGGTTGGTTTCAATTTATCACCATGTACTAAGTCTTGCTTGATGAGTTACTCATTTGCCATTTTGATTTGTAGCCACATTTATTATATTCTATTCTTGAACCTTGTAATTTTGTTTATTTTGATATTATTTTATTCAATAATCTCTCTTTGAATTCATTAATATTCATTTGAAATAGGTAAATATACCATTGATTAAAATATAAAACACTTTTAGATACCCATTTACAATTGCACCCACAAATGTGATAAAAGAGAAATTACAAGGAGAGAGCTTGCCATATCCCTAAAACCTAAGGATATTCTAAAACAATGCCCAAAAAAAGGAGACACATATTTATATGCACACACTACAATAACTATCTCTCTACAAATTTTAGAGATGGTTTAATGATAGATAATGATTAGAAATTAAAACCATACATAACTCTACACTCTAATAAATAAAAACCAACCCTTACAATGAATCAAGTCACATATATAGGTCACAAAATAAAAACATTATCTAGGGAAAGAGATTTGGTCATGTGTTACAATAGAGATTCATTATTCCATGATGACTATTGTGGTGGATTATTTATGCAAAATCACCCATTCAAAATCTATAAATTTACTTAGAAACTTGAGAAAGTAGCCAATTTTCATTCACCATTATCCTAAGAATTTTAAAGGATTCAAAATCCAAGATGTAAATATTTAAAAAATACCCATAAATCCATTGAATAAGTGGCTCAAAGATGGTGTATAATACCATCATTCTCCTCCACCTCTTAAATATATCCTCTTTTATTAAAATATGGTTCTTGGGTGCATCTAGAAATTAGATCAAGTAGTTGAAGGGTCCAATTGATCATTAATGGTGATCCTGGAGTAGTTTAAAGAGTAGTAGGAAAATGAATTTGAACTAGATATAAAACAAGTGGATGAATGTAGATTTTGTAGACACCTTAAATTTGACCATACCCTAACTAAACTTGAATTTTACCTTGTTCTATCCATTTAAAATATTTATTATAAATTTAATTAATTTAATCTTCACTTTATCTCCCACTTTAATTAAATAAATATTTATTATTTATTTAATTAATTTATCCTTCACCTTTATTCCCCACTTTAATTAAATAAATATTTATTTATTTAGTCAATTTATCCATTACCCTTATCCTCACTTTAATTAAATAAACATATTTCGCTTAAGAAATATAAAAACATTAATCTTGCACCTAAATTTTATGGTTCTTTTAAAGTTCTCCAATGAATAGGAAGTGTTCCTTATAATTTATAACTTCAACCCTTTTCCAAAATTCATCTTGTCTTCCATATCTCTTATTTAAAGAAATGAATAGGTAACAATATTCCAATCTAGTTATAATTGCTAAAGTCGGATGAAGAAGGAAAGATTAAATTTTTGAACTAAAGAAAATCATTGTGAAAAGAGTGAAATAATTACACAATAGAGCTATCTACAAGTTCAAAATCAAGTGGAAACATATTCCAACTAAAGATACAACATGGGAAGATGAACAATTCATACTAAAGCATGCAGAGTTGCTCAACATTGAGGACAATACAATTTTGAAGGGGAGGAGCATGTGAGTCCCTAATATTCTATCTTTCTAAATATAATAAAGTGAAGAACTTGTGGCATGTATAAAATTAACGTTAATTTTAGTTAATACATTAATCCCTCTTAATTAAGATGAGGGGGGTTGTCCCTACATAATTAATCCTATAAATAAGGAGGAGTTGTTTCTCCTAAACCATCATATCTTTTACTATTAATTTTATGAAATATGTTTTGATAATTGGAGTTCACCCACTCAAATTGGTTTTCTATTCTACATATTTGTACATTTAATTTAACTATGAAGACTTTTTCATGCCCTTATTAAAATTTTCTTATCATATTCTATCAAGGAGTATCAAAATTAAGTTTTAAAAATTAGCCAACAAGACATGTGACTAGAAGGAATCAGTTTGTTATAACTATTTTACTAGTAGTCTCAAAGAGGATCTACATGTTAAGGTTCTCATTTTAAAAGTATATTCCTATTATGATGCTCTAGCTTTGGAATGACTTGTAAAGACAAATTGGAAGACAAATAGAAACTATATAGTTCCTCATCCTCTTTCAAAACTAAAAATAAATCATCAAACAAAGGAAATAAGCCCCCACCATTCATAGAATCTCTTGAGAAGAGACAATAGAGAAAAATACTTAGGGACTATGCTTCAATCATGATAAAAAAAAAATGGGACAAATTTACTAACCAATGATTGTACCTCATTGACTCTAATATAATACCAAGCGGCGTTGGGAAATTTTTAGAAGTAAAAGACAAGTTGGTTTCCCCTTAAAAACAATCCACTCTAGATACTCATATTTCTATTCATGATTTTGGCTTGGTTCTCTTCTTCCCAAATGTTCAAGGTCATGACTATATCAGAAGATAAGGTATAATGGTCTTAATAGATGGTGGTGGATTTCATAACCTTATTAGTAGAGAAATAGCCAACCTACAATACTATTGTGTTCATGATTGTAATAGTATTCAAATTATGTTTTCCAATGGAATCAAATAGGTGGAGTAAGTGAGATATATTGTTTCACTAGTAAGTGTCTAGGTTGATAGAAGATAGTTGTAATACAAGAGTAGCCATGCCTTAAGTCCCTCAAAATTTTGTGAGGATTCTTTGGCTTGACAGGGTACTATTGCATTTTTTCTATACTTATGGTGAAATTATTTGACCCTTGAAAGCTTGTCTCAAGAAGAACTCCTTACTTTGGTCACAATCAACACAAGTAGATTTTCTATGCACTCAAAATTTCCATGTTTATTACTCCTATTTTTTCTTTACTAGGTTTTTACAAACCTTTCATTTTACAATATGATGCCTCTAGCATAGGCATATGTGCAATTTTGATGAAAGGATGACCTCTATCTTTCACTAGAAAGCAACTCATGGGGATAAATCTAGCTAAATAAACACATGAACAAGAAATTTTCATTAGGGAAAATTTACATAAAAAAATGGGCCTCCTAAGGAACTCTAAAAAAGCAAAAATTATCTCATATAATACAAATTATTTAAATATAAAAAATATAAATTACTTAACTACATGAGTTAAGTGGGGACACACGTTTCTATTATAATTCCTTAAAAAATTGAAGTCCATGATTTTTTAAAAGTGGTAACATATATTTCTATTATAATTTATTAAAAAACTCAAGTTCACTTTCTTCATTATTTATTTTTTATTTAAAAACTCTTAAACTCAAGTTTGGTAACTTATATTTCTATTATAATTTATTAAAAAGTCA
>VDFB02000015.1:70847587-70947161 GCA_007258455.2 Sequoia sempervirens
GCTTATTTAAATAAACACGTTTATAGGTTTTATATTAGTATATTTATATTTAAAAAAGTATGCTGAGGGATATCTTTTTTTTCCATAGTCTCTTTGATTTTCTCATTTTCTTTCCTTTACAATTTTTTTTGGTTTTTAATTTTTAATTTTTCTAATTATTTTTTCCATAGTTTCGTGATTTTCTCCAACATTTTCTCCTTCAACAGCTTCCAATTTTTTTTTGGTTTTTATTCTTATTCTTTTGTCCAATTCTATTTTGGTTTTTTTTAATTTATTCCAATTTATTTGGTTCGTAGCTTTTGTGAGAACATTTTTTTAATGATTTTTTTAATGTTTTTTATATTTTTTTCTTAAAGAATAAAAATGTTTTTGAAAATGTAAAAATTTATATAATAGAACTTAATAGAACTTAAGAATATAAATCTAAAAACAAAAAGAATATTTTATATTTAGAAAGATGAATGAGATAGAATAGGATATGTAGAGTTAAATTAACCATCATGAGTTAATTCATAAGATTTTAGAAAGTTTTATTTTATAAAATAAATAATTTTATTTTTATTTTGGATGATGTCACCGTACAAGTTGATGTCATCTTTTAGTTGATTTTTGATAACTTAAAAAGTTAATGGTGTCATCCTTAGGAGGCCCATTTTTTATGTAAATTTCCCCTAATGAACTATCCTCCATGTTATCCAACAATGGTGTCCTTGTTGGACCACAAATTCTAGATAAAGATAGATCTAACTTAGATTAAATGTTTTTATAGTAGTCGTTATCCTCCTTACAATAACAAAAATGGGTGACCAAGATGCAAGGCTATGGTCCTATGAGATTGTCTACAATAAGGAAAAGGAAAACATGGTAATTGATGCACTCTCATGGCAATATGAAGAAGAAGTTTCTATCTTTATCTCTTTCTATATATTGGTTTCCATTGGATCAATGAGATCTAGAATGAATGTTCTACTATCATTACAATTCAAGATACCATACATTAGTTGGAATAAGATCCATAGTCAATGTTAGGCTTTTGGAAAAGTCCTTACATATCATGATCAAAGTTATTTACCCCTAAATTTAGTGCTTAAGCTTTAGTTTATCCTAGAATCACGCCCCTCACCTACTATTGGAAACTTGAGTTTTTTAAGACCTACGAGCATGTGAAGTGGGATTTTTTGGGACAAAATTATGAAGGATGTTGAGGTGTTTTTAGCCAAATGTGATGTGTGTAAGCAAACCAAACATAAAACTATCAACTTGAACCAAGACTATTGCGACCACTTCCTATTCTCAATCAATATTGGACTAATACTAGTGTTGATTTTATTTTGGGGCTTCCATTTCAGGAGTTAAATAATTCAACTTGGCGGTGGTGGATATCTTAACCAAATATAGACATTTTTTTAACCTCACCCTTACACTACTGCTATGGCTTCTCAACACTTTTTAGATTTAGTATTCAAACTCCATAGGATTCATTGCTTTGTTTGTTACTGGATACATTTCATTGTTTACTAATAAATTATGGCAAGAGTTATTTAACTTGCAAGGAACTACTTTGAATATGAGTTTGACTTATCATCCTTAAACTAATGGGAAAATAGAGATTGCCAACAAGTTCCTCGAGATTTATTTGCATTATTCTATATTGAAACAAGGAAAGTGATCCAAGTGGCCACCTCTAGTGGAGTGGTGGTACAATACTACTTATCATAGTGCTTCAAAAATGACCCCTTATAAGGCTCTCTATATTACTTCATCATCTTGAGTACTTACATTTTAAGTTCTTCATAGGTTGTAACAATTGACAACATTTTAGCCAAATTAGAAGAGATATCTTGACTACTTAAGATCAATCTAATATTGGATTGAAGTTGCATGAAATAATAGGTGGATCAACATTAGACTGAACACTCTTTTGATATTCGTGATTCGGTCTTTTTATATCTCCAAGCCTACAAGAAACTTTCATTCCCAAATTTTATTGTCACTATTAGGTGGTTTGGCTCATAAGTGTGGTAGCATACAAGTTAGAACTTCCACCTTCTTTTTGAATCCACCCATTTTTTCATGCCCCTTGTCTCAAGAAAGTGATTGGGACTATTACTTGACCACCAACAAAGTTACCTAAGTTGGATGAGGAGGTTTTGGTATTTTTGGAACTTGAGGCTTTTTTGCATAAACATACCGAGTATCTATGCAATCATTCTATAAAGGAGATATTATTCCAATGGAAGGGCCTACAACTTGAAGATTCCACATGGAAGTTTATTAGCATTCTCTCTAGCTTTCCTCATCTCAATCTTTGAGGACAAAGCTTTTGGAAGGGGGGGAAATGTTATGTACCCCTTTCTACTTTATGTTATTTGGGAACATATGCTTTGGAGGCTTCCTTTAGATAGTTTAAATAAATGGATGCATGTGATTTGTAAGCCATCTTCTAGCTATTTGAATAAATAAATTATCTCACATGAATAAAATTGTAGCAATTATCTTTAACAAAACAGTATATATTGTAGTGACTTCTCAATTCAAATGCATCTTGGAAAATTTATAATTGGAGTGTATGCTCTATTTGGAGGTTGCCTCCTACAAGGAGCATTGTACAGAATAAAAGAATTTATGTTTCCCTCATTCTGCAATATTAAATTGTGTGTTTAACATAATTTTCCTTGGAGGTTCATTACACTATACCATTCACGGTCCTTGACATTGCATTATAATTGTTATGTTATTTAGATTGAATATGGGTATTAATTTCAACAAATTATAAAAATTATTTAAATGTTTTAATTGGTAGCATAAAATAGATAATCTTTGACTCCTCATGATACCATTAGGTTAAGAAGTAGCACATGGCCACTCTCATGACACAATACATTAAATGTATCTATAGATGGGAAGAGTTTATTAGCAACACAAAGTTAAGAAACTAATCAAATAACCTAGTATGGTCATTTCCACTTTATACAAACCCACATCTCTAATAAGAAATAAAAAGTAGCTCACTACATGAGTAGAAGTCAACTAGTGTTAGTATAAGTAGTAAAGAGCTACCCAATTTGGGAAGTGGTGTTTAACTTATGTCTATCACTAAATTTAGATTAGAATTTTAAGAAAATAGCCAGTGAGTGTGTGGTGTTTTGTTCAGGCACAAAGGTATATCTTAGTTGACTAAACAAAATTCTAATTGGATCTCAATCATTTACACAATCTAATTAAGAAATGCATAGTTCTGTTGTTTGGAGAAATTTTCTTCAATAATCTAGTATTATAACGAATAACTTGGCAAGGATATCTTATGACCATTAAAGTAATGCAATATTTTGCATATTTAGTCTTTCTAGAAACAAGAGAGTATTTGCTTCAATAAGAAGTGCACAATATGCACAAAGACTAATTTAATACTAATGTTTCAATCCTACTTTAAACTTAAAGTTTATAAAAAAAAAAGTGTCTATCTCATCAACTCCAAACTTTGATTATTATTATTTTATATTTGTATTTCTACATAACCAAAAAATTATTAAAAATTATGTATTTTTTATTTATCATATAATTTTTCATACTTAAATTTTATGAAAATGACATAATACCTATGATTATTTTTAGTTGAGTATGGTTATAAATATACCTAACCATTTGGTGCCAATGGTCCCATCTAGCTTAAATGTACGTACCATAGGGATCAAAGGTCTTAGTACGAACTAGGACATGATGAAATGTCAAATCAGCCGGTTGTAAAGAAAAGACAAAACCTGCAACAAGTTAAAGTTGGCCGGTGGCGTTTAGTACCGAAGGTGAAATCATTTTTGAATTGACAGGGAAGACCTGCAAACTACCGGTTAGATGAAGGAGCCATAGGTAGTATAAGGAGATGAGTGTTTTTTTTCCATTTAAGTGGAGATAATAAAAGATTGTAATCCATTTTTTATTTTATTTAAAAATATATATATATATATAGAGGGAAACATTATAACATAACTTTCTATATTTATTAGAAGTGATATGTAAGAATTAGGATTTGGGAAATGTGGGGTGTGTTGCGGGAATATAGGGAGGACGATGTGTTTTATAGGACTCACTTGAGTTTGAAGACATATTAGTTTGAGAAGTTCTTGACAATCTTTAAGAGTAAGATTGATGTTAGTTATGATTGATTGTGTTTTGGGTATGTTTTAGTTTTTTTAATATTTTTATAAAATTGTTGGCAAATTAATTATAAAGAAGTGTAATATTTTAGGTAGTTTGTCATTGTGAAAAGTAAATTTTAGAGTAGATGGTGAGTTTCTTTCATAAACTATTGGTTTTGCAATTCAAAGACTGCGTTTTCCTATCCATATAGAGCTTCTTTAGAAATTTTAAATCTAAATTTCGTATAAATATATTATCTTTAAACAAAGATTTTAATATAAGGAAAACATTCAAAATAGAAAATGAGACCTAAAAATTGAGGTTAGTAGGGCTGAAATTATTTAAATAGTGGTGTGATATCATTAAAATTTATTAGTTAAGGTGATTTTGTTTTGGCTTTAGAGAAAAGCCATCAAATATAGGTAATTTTGATACCTTTAAAAAACTTTAAAATAACAATTATGCAAGATAGAAATGTCAAATAGAAATTAAAATTTTCTTGGTGAGCATTACTGCCCCCATTTCAATTTTTAATTGTGCTAGAATTTGGGCTGAAATTATCTCCTATCATGCTTCTTTACAAATTTGAATGCCAACTCTTAGTTTGATATATTTATAGCTTTGAATTGAAAGGCTCACTTGTGAGTATTGCCCCATTATACTAAGGATTCTTCCCCAAGTGTTTTATAGTTATTTAGGGTCAACATATGATATGGGAAAGCGCCATGGTTTGATATAGTCGTGTGATTACATAATAGTTGTTTGTTTTTTATGTTTTTTTGGGTATGTTCCTCAATATTCTTTAAGTGGAGTGCCAATCTCTAGATTTCCTTGTGGTTTACTTACCCAAGGTGGCAATCAAGTTGAATGCATATTTGAGTGGTTGTTCCCTATACTCTCCCATGAATTTTGATATGAGTGTGGGTTAAATTAGCTTGCCTATGTGTTGTTTGCAAGTCCATCTAGGCTATTTTAAACTCCCTCTATTTTCTAATTGAGTATCAATTGTCATGTTGGTTTCATATGGTTAAAATTTCTCATAGTTGCAATATTATAACCTGTAATGTCATAAAATTACACCCCTTGCAATTTCACCTACATTTTTGCATCTACTTTAGTGTCCACTCCCTTACTATTTGTGTAGGGTCATTTTAGCCCCTACATCAACCTTTTCCCTTCTTAGGATGCTCAGGACTCGTTTTCAACAACTTCCTTTGCATGTCAGCTTTGCGTCAAACCTTGTGTTTTCTCGTTCTCACCATTTTGTAGCGTGATTTATCTGGACACTAGTGTGTCATGCAAACGTCTACGTGTCGTGCTAGTGTCCCGTGACATTTCAATGTTCAAACGGTCATTCTCGAACCATTTGCCACTTTCCAATTATCTTTTGTCAATGGTGACGGCTTGGGAACCTTCTTTTCCCTCCTATTCTCTCTTTAAAAGCTATCTTTTCAATTCATTTGGTCTTCTTGGTCTCTCTCTTGAGCTCTCACTTCTCTTTCTATTTTTCTCTCAAGCTTGCACAACTCTCTCTTGCTTGCAACAACACTCTCACATTCTCACAACACTCTTGGCTCTCACAACTCTCTCTCTTTGGCTTCCTCAAGCCTTGTAGGTGATATCTTACTTGTCTTGTGTGTTTGAGCATCTTGGAATTTCTCACATCCCTTGTATATGCACTTTATCATTGTGTTTATTATCTTTTCTATTTGATATCTTGTTTATCTATCTATCTATCTATCTATCTATCTATCTATCTAGTTGTTTGTGGAGGTGGGACCACCGAAATAGGGGTTTGACTATGGAAAGCCCCTAAACAACCCCAACATCTTTTCTCGATCTTATGTGTGTAGGTGTTTGAGATATCTATTTGTTGGAGGCTTCATTGCTTGGTTTTTGTGAGCACTTTCTTTCTCTTCTTTAGTTTTATCATTTACATTCTACTTAATTCACTTTACTCTCTTCCAGTCCTATCATACTCTGTTATTTTCCCGCATTTTATAATTCTTAGCAGTCAGAGTAGAAGTAGCCACTAAGTTGTTTTCTAAGATATTATCAATTTATTGTCTATATGAGATGCTAGCACGTGTCTGGGATGCCAACACGTCGTGTTGCCATCCATGTGTCATGCTGCCATCCTTTGGCTAGGAATTCGTAAGTCTATCCAAAAGACCTTTGTGACCTATTCATTCTGATTTTGGAACTCTCGTCGAGGCTCTCGTCGAGGTAGTTTAGGGCATTTCATTCCCTAGGACTCTCTTGGAAAGCAAGAGACTCATGAGTAGTGAATGCCCATTCTCTACATAACCACTTATCATTGGGCATCTTCAAGTGTTTGAATAACATTAATTTAAGGATTGCAATACTTAGTGTTGTGATTTATTGACATTATTCAATGGTGTGGGTTGTAGACTACTATGAATTTCAATGAGATGAGCCCTAATGTTGATATTACAATGTTACCACAATCCAAGCTCTAGGTTAGATGTTTATCATTTTGTTTCATGAATTAGTCAATTAAGGCAATACTTTTCCTTTGATTTTATTTTGATTTGAACTAATTCATCTATGAAATTATAATATCTAATTATCTTAGTGCATTTAATTGATGATGACATAGGATGTGCATTGTTGCTATTTCTAGAAAAATCATTACCCTAAGCACTTATATCTCCCTCATTGAAATCTACAAAATAGAGCCATGATTACTCCCAATACTTTATAGTGCAAGGATTGTCTCCATCCTTGTGAATGAACCTTTTTATACCTAAATCTTATTGTTGTATGCAATTCTTACCCTATGCCTACCCTTGTTTTTCTTCTAAAATTCTTACTTGATGTATCTTGAGAAAGGGGTGAATTATAAAATGAAAGAATTATTAGGATGATGACCTAGAGTATGCATGTGAACCACTTTCTACCTAAATCTTATTGTTGTATGCAAGTCTTACCTTGTGCCTACCCTTGTTTTTCTTTTGAAAATCTTATTTGATGTATCTTGAGAAAGGGGTGAATTATAAAATGAAAGAGTTATTAGGATGATGATCTAGAGTATGCAAGATAGTACATGAACCCTAATATCAAGGACATGATCATCCTTATCTTTATCTCGCAAGGAACCCTACATCTTCTATAAGGCCTACTTGCTTTGCTTTAAAAAAGAAGGAAATCTTAGTGGTTCATTTTCATTATATATTAGGCAATATCACTATAACCTTAGCCTAGTTTCATTATTGATCATGAATGAATTTATTGACATTCCAAAAGGAGATGATAGTATGAAATTATAATATTGAACTAATCGTATTGTGTCGTGATCTAATTAAGGTAAGATGAGGACCTCCTAATAAAGGGATATTTAATACTTCTAAATGTGTTAAGATAATGGTCCCCCTTGTATATTTAAGGACTATTGTGATTTATGTCATACATTTTGTTTCTTTTATTCATAATTTAATGAGTTATTGAGCACTAATCATTGTATATCTTACCTAATTATATTAATGCACATGCAATTATTTTATGTTTTTGATTAGAGGTAAAATAGGTTTTGAAGGGACCTTGAAACTCTTTACAAAAAAGAGAGTTGCTTCAAAAGATAAGCACATAGATCAAAAAACAACCAACAATCAACAAACCATAAGCAAAAAAGCTTCCAAAAAAGGAGCAAAAACAACAATTGCAAATTCTTCAGAATATGAGCAGCCTCCATATCACTTTCAATTATCTTCTGATGCACTTCCATAACTTCAGAAATATCTTTGGCAGGTACCCCATCTTTCAGCTTAGTTTTATTGTGGGTTTGGGTATAGGGCCCCATTTCACTAACCTCTCTAATCAAAACACCAGGCAAACAAGCAACATTCCCAGTAGCAACCTTACCATTTGAAGCTTTCTCAATCCACCACCTATTCCCAGCAGCGTCCTTACCACCTGAAGCTTCCTCCATCCACTACCTTGCCTTCTCATTGAGGATAGTCAAACCCTTTGCTTCATTCCTCATATCAGATTTGGTCACATCCAAAACCTTGTCCAGTTTTAGATTAACCTGTTCCATTTTCTCTTCCAAGGCCACAATCCTCTTTTCAAAAAATTGCTTCAACTTTAACATTTTATCAACAACAATCTTTAAAGCATCAAAAAGTTGGTTAATCTGAGCCTATAGAGAGGACTCTGAAGATTCCCCAACTTTACTCACAACCCCACGAACCTTCACTTTGGTCATATTTAGTTCATGGAAAGCCCATTTGAACAGCCTAAACAGAGAGATAGAATCCTCCTTCGCCAAGCCCAAGATATTAGGTAAATCCTCCCAGTTAAAATTGAACACATCCATTACATCTACTTCAACCTCCTCAGAACCACTATTCAAATTTTGACTATCAATCACCTCTTTCCCTTTTTACCTAGCAACCAATGTCTGCATTTTGTGAAGAGAGCTCACAATTTCATTAGCAACAGTCCTCCCTTTGTTCTGCATCTTCAGCCCTTGTTCAGGCATACCCATGTTATCCTACCTGCCACCAACATTTAGAGGTGACTCAACACCAATTGATTCCTCTTAGATAGGACTGCTAATCTGCTTAGCCATCTTCTTGCTACTCCCACCCTTCAAGCCCTTTTTTCTTTTAGACCTAGACACAAGGGGCATCCCGACCTTTTCCCCAGCAGTAGCTTTCTTCCCTTTCATCTAGACAGAGGATTCACCCTTCCCAATTTTGCAGGGTTTGTCACTAACCACCTCATCACTGCAAGTATCATACTCCATAGAAATAGAGGTAGGTTTACCTTTCTAACCACCCTTAACAAGAGCACGAGGCTTCGAGTAGACTTCCATAGAAGCCTTTGATTCAGGTTCGTAATCATCATCCGCTTCTGACCCGATCTCATACTCCAAATCCAATTTATTTTTCTTACCTTTAGGAACCATCTCAGGGTGCTTAGGAACCACATAGGACTTGGCATAATCCAAAATGAGGAGGATTAAGCCAACATGAAGCACATGATTTTTAGGATTATGCTTGTGATCCTTAATCCCACATTCCAAGGATCCTAACAAATAGAAAGGAAAAGAAACTTTCTTCTTGTGCCTAAAGTGGTTCAGAAGAACAAAATGATAACCAAAAAGGACTGAGAAAAGACCTTCAAGAGTTATATACCTCATTAGTTCTTCAACAATGTCTCCCCAAAGAGCCTTGATAGAACTACAATAGTAGCCACCACATTTAGCTCTCTCCAACTTCTTCCTTTCATCATCTTTAAAGAAAATCTTCAACGCAACATTGGACTCCTTCTTGTCTCTATACACTTTCCTGCCTTAGTCAAAAGGCCCGTGATATTAGCAATATGGTCTTCATTTATGTCAAATTTAGCGCCACCTGGCTTAAGAACCCTGTTATGCCAGCCCTTAACAAACAACTCCATCGCCTTCAGATCATTCCCATGGAGTCTCTCAATATACAACGTAATCCCACCCAGCTGCAACCTTTCCCACACTTTAGACTTGGATTTCTGAGTATCACAAGAGAATGGCTTAGCCCTGTTCCTTTCTCTGCCCATGATCACAGATGCAGCGTAACCCTGAAGCTTGATAAATTTGAAAAAAATGAGAAGAAGCCTCGAGAACAAGGGCAAAGAATAACCCATAATTCGTGTGAAAATGACAAGGTGGCAGAGGGTAATTATTATTCTTGAAGGCCGCCTCATATAGATGATTTTTAAATCATTAGAAAACCAAGCAAGATCCAAATCATAATCACACCAAAGGGTAACTTGCCACATGATCAGGGTCATATGGAAAAAGGTCATTATGAAATTGACACCCTCCTTAGCATTTTTGGAGATCATCATTTAGACAAACAAGGGCCTCTATAGGAAGGGGATCATCCTCATCCCAAATCTTATGTACGCTAACCCCAATGTTAGCAAAAAAATCCGCTAAACCATTACCCTCTATGAAAATATGTGATATATAGACTTCATCAAAAGGGCCTCTATAGGAAGGACATCATCCTCATCCCAAATCCTATGTACGCTAACCCCAATGTTAGCAAAAACATCCACTAAACCATTACCCTCTCTGAAAATATGTGATATATAGACTTCATCAAAGGAATTCAATATATCATTTACATCCAAAATTAGGGATTCAATAGTCCATGAGGGGGGAGTAGAATTCTTCAAATTATTACTAGCATTTAACGAATCCCCCTCTAACCAATCTTCAACCCATGATAGGTATCTGAATGTGATTATTTTATGTTTATAAATGTTTGCAAAGATATATTGGTGTTGAATCTCATTATATCCTAAAATTTTAAGAAAGGTAATATTTTTAGCATTTGATAAGTTTGATGAATGGTTTTGGCTACTTTTGATTAAGGTTTTTGTCTCCATTGGAATTTTTTTGGATCAATTCATTTTTGTCTCACTCTTAACTTTGAGTTTGAGCATAAGTTTTCTATCTACCTTATTTAACACTTTTTGGTTGGTTTCAATTTATTACCACGTACTAAGTCTTGCTTGATGAGTTACTAATTTTCTATTTTGATTTGTAGCCACATTTATTAAATTCATTTTTGTCTCTCTTAACTTTGAGTTTGAGCATAAGTTTTCTATCTAGCTTATTTAACACTTTTTGGTTGGTTTCAATTTATTACCATGTACTAAGTCTTGCTTGATGAGTTACTCATTTTCTATTTTGATTTGTAGCCACATTTATTAAATTCATTTTTGTCTCACTCTTAACTTTTAGTTTGAGCATAAGTTTTCTATCTAGCTTATTTAACACTTTTTGGTTGGTTTCAATTTATTACCACGTACTAAGTCTTGCTTGATGAGTTACTCATTTTCTATTTTGATTTGTAGCCACATTTATTATATTCTATTCTTGAACCTTGTAATTTTGTTTATTTTGATATTATTTTATTCAATAATATCTCTTTAAATTCATTAATATTCATTTGAAATAGGTAAATATATCATTGATTAAAATATAAAACACTTTTAGATACCCATTTATAATTACACCCACAAATGTGTTGGAAGAGAAATTACAAGGAGAGGGCTTGCCATATCCCAAAAACCTAAGGATATTCTAAAACATTAATACCCAGAAAAGGAGACAAATTTTTATATGCACACACTACAATAACTATCTCTCTACAAATTTTAGAGATGGTTTAATGATAGATAATGATTAGAAATTAAAACTCTACACTCTAATAAACAAGAGCTGCAGGGCAGCGAAGTTCCTACCAAAGACTGGCAGGCAATCCTAGACCAAGTATTATGAGTAATGACAGTACAAATCTTTGCTAAAATTTTGGTAGCTTTTGATAATCTGTGGCACACAATCTAGATAATGGCACCAGCTGCAATGTTTGTTTGCATTCTCTCCACGAAATAGCATTACCAAGCCAACAGTATACCTGCAAAACAAACCTCCCAGAATGAGCCTAAGCATATTCACTCACCAACCAAGCTTTCTTAATTCTCCCCACCTCTTCTATGGGATAGTGAACATTGCAACAGTATGCAACAAGCTCGAAGATCATAAGAGAAGAGTGCCATATACGTAATTTGTGGACTATAATGTTGTCTTGATAGCTATCTTACCTACTGCAGTCTTCTCTAGAAGGCATGCATAATGACGGATATCTAGGTAGCTGTGATGCATAAATATTTTGAAGACTAAGAGAAAAGGCTTTTTGGCTAAGCAAAAGAGAAATGTTTGTCAGATGAACCTGCAACATACCATTTTGATGCAGCCTGTCAATAATGTATAGTTTCTATTGTGTATCAAGTACTATGGTGCATATCACAAAATACTGTATGCCTCAGGCCAATGCACAAGGCTACAAAAATTGAAGAATTATTGCTCAGCAATTCAACAAGTTAACATGATGATTGGAAACTAAGGCCCACACTGCCATATCAATAGAAATGCTTTTAACATTAAGGCGCACCCATCAACTTTTTATCTTCGTCATTACAAAATAAGTGATCCAGCTTGTAACTTGTCACTCTACACCACAACCAACATATCATGTGCTCTAGTAAATGAATCTCATACTACTCAGAGGAAAAGGTAAGTGGGCCATGAACTTTTTAAAACAAGGGGCAGTTTGAAATGGAGTTATCCACACCTTCCAAAAAATTGGAAAGGGAAAGAAAAGAAAATGTATTGCATACAATTTCCTCACATACAACATACAACAGTTCTCAAAACAACACCCTTCCTCTCATACTACAACCACCAAATTTCCATTGTTTCCTGACCCTATTATCCCAGAATCCCAATTTCACATATGAATTTTTCCATCCCCGTTTCTCAATATTGTTGCAATATAGCATATTTTGCTTCAGTTTCTGAGAAATTAATCCCTTTATATCCCAGGTTAAGTTCAACAATCAAAGGAAGATCAGAGTTCAATGGTATTTCAGGGAACATATATTACTGTGATGATTCAAATTGAAAGTAATGCATCCTATGGTATTGATAAATATAGCACCCCTTTTACAACAGTATCATACTGTGGGTTCAACATTCTCTTCATGTGATTTGAGATATTACCATCATAGATATCACTCCCTACCACTTTAATTATATTTTTGAGTTTTACAACTCCGTGTCTAATATTTCAATGCATGGTTTCCTTGTTCAATTGCATCAGTTGTGACAAAGACTGTTCCAGGAATGGTGGAAGGGCTTGCTGGTGTTGCCAACCTTCATTGGCAGGATGCATCTCCGAGTGTGCAATCACCGTTATATCACTGAAACAAGACATCAACCAATCTACATTTTGTTTGCAGCGCACATAGCAAAACTCTGAGTTGTATGACATTGAAACTTGAAAATGGAATTATATTTATAAATTTTGAAAGTCCCCTGTTATAATTGCTCCGGAAGTGATCTATATTCTAAATTGACTATATGCTTTTGAAAGATCCCGTTTGAGAAGAACATCCCCTCTTTTGGATTTGCAATGTGTGTACACCACCTCTTAAGCCAAGATTATCTAATCCATTGTTAAAAAGCCATGGTTGATGTTTGCAGGATAGCATCAGGTGCAGTTTTGCAAGATGAGACTTTGTGACCATAGTGAGCAGCTTAGATGTTGTATTACATGATGAGATGGGGCTAAAGCCTTCGAGCTTGTGAGAATGTCCAGGATTTGGTATCAAGGAGAAAAATTCACATTGATATCCTACCATAAGGAAAGTCGTTCAAAAGCCTTAGTTGTGTATTGTGCACTGAATACACAACTAATCCACAGCCCTAAGAAAAGTCATTCAAGACTACATCCCAGTTTCTCCTGTATAATTCTATGGATAAACCATCAGGAACTGGTGCTTTTTTTCATTTCCATCTTGCATACAATGTCATAGAGATAATTCTTGCTACTTGAAGCCAGCAAGTTTGAGTTGTCCTCATCCATTCTCAGAGTATGTTTCACCTGAAAAGTGCAATGAGTTGAAGGAAAGTTGTGCTACAATTGTGTCTAGAGTAAGGAGATTTGAGCTAGGGTGCCTCTGAGCCCTTTAGTGAGTGAATGAAGTTGGAGTTGCAGCATGAAACTGTAGGGTGGTTGGAAACAAGATTCAGCTACTAGATTTGTCGAATGCAAACATGAATAAGCCAAAATGAGCAGGTAAGAATTTCTCGGTTTTTTGCTAAATTAATTCTCGTTGGAGATAAAGGCAATAATTGGTAATTTCTTCTCTTATTTGTCATTTTTATTCAACTAGTTTTTGGCACCTAATCTAGTTTTTGGCACCTAATCTAGCTGGGACTAAGCACTAACCAGCAGAGGTTATAAGGTGTTTGTTGGCAGCTCCTCTTTTGGTTCTATTTTTTCATGTGTTTAAATTTTGTTCCAAAAACATAGTTTTCTTGTAGGAATGGGAGATCTTCTACTACGGAAGATTGATGCAGAGGAGCCAAATGCATATGAATCCAAGCGCAGCAACCAGGGCCATGGAAAAATAGAAGGCAAAGAAAATCAGGAATAGAACTTGATACATACTACTTTCCAGCAAGAGCTTTAGTCCCATGCCCAAAGCAGTAAGAAGAAAAATAAGTAGAAGCAGCCAGCACCATGGATTCTAATTATATGATGATAATCACAAAGTAAAATGTTGTTATGCATTCATTCTTCAACCTAAATTTCAACTATAAAGCTCCTTTAAAATTACTTGTATATGAAATAGAATTTCTAAATTTAATAGGTGATTTTGAAATTAGGTTTTAAAATGTCAGAAGAAACAATTTGTTATTGGCAGACCTCCACAATTAGCCCCATTCTGAAAATTTCCTGCTTTTACCATATGAGCATTTCCCAACGATTCCATTTCAGCAGCTCTAGCACCACACAACACCTCTGGAACTCCATTATAAGATCATACAACAAGTCAGAGTGTTACCCTAAACCACTATGAAACAGAGAAATGTTCCCTTTTCAGGTCCACGTACTCAGATTAATCCTTGTAACCATAATTGAAAAATAAGAATGACAGCAAATCGTTAGAAGACAGTTTATTGGGGTCTTCTGACCAGTTTCCAAATAAAATGGACAGTTATGGAATTTGGATTCTATGTTGGTACAAATCGTAAACATTAGACAAATACAGAACACACATGTGCAAAGGAAGTTGGCAAAACAGGGGCAGTTGTCAAAATACTCCATAGACCTGAAAATCATCAGTAAATTAAATAAGTAAAGAATCTTCCTGAACCTCTAAAGAGAAATTTAATCATAAATATGGAGAGATTATCCGGTTAAAGTAGCCACTAATACTATAGAGAGAAAGGCAGCAGAGAATACAAAATTTCTGAATGATTTAAAGAGTGACAACAGGTATGCAGCAACCTCTGAGAACACTTGAATGAGTCTCACATTCTGATTCAATGCCAGGTAAGACGGAATTTACATGTAAAGCAAAAGTTGTCTGCATGAAGATACATTCCCCTAAATGTACATAGTAAATACACACTCAGAGTTATAACCATACTTGATTCTTGGAGAGAACAAACCACAGTTTCACAACAGCAACTACAAAAAAAAACAACTTACTGTTTTGCCAGAATATGGGAAAATGCTGCAACAGATGTATTTTTCTCTGCAATGAAATTCTTGTATTGTGTATCAATGACAACAATTGAATGCTTCAAAACAAATCCAAGGCTAAAGGGAAGGCTAAATGTAACACTCAAACTGCAGTTTTGTAAATATCCAATCCTTATCTATATGTAAAACTGAAACGGTAAAATCTCGTCCTAAGCGGTCCATATAATAGTAAAATCCAGTCCATGAATGGTGAATATTGATATAAATAGACTACCATAAGAAACTGCTTATTAAACCAGCCACGTCTTTTTTACATGCAGATACTCGTTAACAGAAGTGAAACCCTAATCACCAACTGTCAGGAACATCCAGTGACTAAGCATAATGAATTAGTACAAATACAATATAATACCAACCAGACTGAACCAGTTGCAAGTGGATTCCAGTATGCCCCCAGATGAATTACCCTAAAGATTGACAAATCCCACATTTTTTTAAACACAGGTAGAGGGATTCAACGGAGAATACCAAACATGTTTGGTTATTTGATCAACAATATTTCTACCAAATATCTTGGAATACATTTGTTTGGGGAAGCTTCAAAAGCGGCATTATGGGAGGACACAATTGTTTACTGCAGCCAGCGACGTCTCCCCTTAGCATGCAAACACTGCAAACATGGAAAATTGTTAATAGAGTTAAAACCCTAATCGCCAGCTGTTTCAAACATCTGACAATCTGCAGGAGCCTCTTCTATATTCGTGCGCTCTCTTGCCTTGGTACCTGCACTGCAACTGCCAGCCATCTGCAACCGATAAGAGGCAAACAAATTTTAGAGGAGTTAACTTTCGAGCATATTTGCATCCCAAACTAAGAAGAATATAAGAAACATGGGAAAACTGAATTGTCATTGGCCAATGCAATGCACTTTAATCAGTGTTTAAAGATTGAAGGCTTCACTATAGTTCCCGAACTAATAATAATAAAAACCAACCCTTATAATGAATGAAGTCACATATATAGGTCACAAAATAAAAATATTATATAGGGAAAGAGATTTGGTCATGTGTTATAATAGAGATTCATTATTCCATAGCGACTATTGTGGTGGATTATTTATGCAAAATAGCCCTTCAAAATGTATAAATTCACTTGGAAATATGAGAAAGTAGCCATTTTCATTCACTATTATCCTAAGAATTTTAAAGGATTCAAAATCCGAATTTAAATATTTAAAACATACCCATAAATCCACTGAATAAGTGGCTCAGAGATGGTGTATAATACCATCATTCTCCTCCACTTCTTAAATATATCATCTTTTATTAAAATATGATTCTTGGGTGCAACTAGATTAGATCAGGTAGTTGTAGGGTCTAATTGATCGTTAATGGTGATCCTAGAGTAGTTTAAATAGTAGTAAGAAAATGAGTTTGAACTAGATGTGAAACAAGTGGATGAATGTATCAATTTTTTAGACACCTTAAATTTGACCATACCCTAACCACACTTGACTTTTACCTCAAGTTCTATCCATTAAAAATATTTATTATAAATTTAATTAATTTATGTAAGGTCCAACCTCCTATGCATTGATTACAACTCTTTAGTCAATTGATTATTTCATTATCTAGCTAGTTAATTGACTTATTTTGATGATTTTGATGATTTTATTTGATTTGAACTTTGTGAGGGATGTGTATAGAGAATTTCAAGGGGTGTGACCTAGGTGAGTTATGAGGTAGAATGTGAGTTTTTATAAACCCAACATAAAGAAAGTAGAAGAAAAATAAATAATTAAAATAGGCAATATGGAGTGCAATGTTAAAGTGTGTGAATTTTTAAAATTAAGGCTTTTGGTGTGCCAACTAATTTATAAAAGGAAATAGAATAAAAAAAAATTGTGTTCCCTCATTTCATGAATTATGTTCAATTAATAATGTGATATTACATGAAACCAATAGTTTGATTATTGAGTGAAATGTTCATTATGGTTCATACAATTAAATACCTCGTAGATGGAAATTGAAACTTGGATTAAAGTTTATATTGTCTATAGTCTAATAGTTGATTTGGTTTAAGATGTTATTTGTGTTTAACATAAGTATGAATCGAGCTTACCTTGGATCGTAGAGCGTGAATGCGATAAACGACCTTGGAAGTATAACTAATGGTTACCTAAAATAAACTCCATGTCTGTGGTTATTGCTCTTAGGTGGATGACATTCTAGTTGGATGATTCTCTATATGAGGAATATACTAATTATCATTAGGTATCCAAGTGTGAATAATAGAACTTAATTAGAATTGGAGGATATTGGTATGTTTTGCTAACAATGTTTATAATTGTGAGTTAAGTATTATGTTAGCTTGGATCAACCAGAAGGTTAGTACTATTCAAGATATTTTCTAGAGATAAATGAGTAAATAAAGAAGTTGGGCATAATTTTGGATGCTTAAGTGACTTGTAAATAAAATTGTTAGAATATTGAGTTTGATTTGATTTTGAATAATTATGTTCAATTTTTTTTTAAAGAAAATCATGAAATGCTAACATTAGAATGGTGAGATTTGAGTATTTTGACTTTCAGGATTTGGGTTAAAATAATGATACACATGGTAACCACCAAAGCATGACCAAGGTACGTAAATTGAGCTTTGTTCAATTGATAATTATACTAATCGTGAATATCTTGGTTTGTTTTATTATTTATTTATTTTATCAAGAAGGGTTGACTATTACAATGAGTTGTAGGAATATACATGAGTCAATGGGGGATGAGAGAATCCTAAAGGGCCCTAGTCACCCTACTTCATATGTTGGAGTAATATGTTTAGTTGTGTCAATATTGAGCTAAAGTTGTTTGTTGTGTGTGTGTGAAATAATTTAAATGTTTGAAGTTATTTGTGTTTCAACCTTATGCTTTAAGTTGTTCCTTGGTGTCTCAAGAGGGTGGATAATAAGTGCAATGCATATACAAGGTTGTAAGTCATTTTTAAGAGGTGAAAAAAGAGAAAAAAAAAGTTATTAGACCAATTTTGAAACCCCAAAAGGGATACCTAGGGTTAGGGCATTTGAAGAGAAGGATATAATGTGATTTAGGTGAGTTTGGAGGGGGTTCTATTTTTTTTTGAGTTTTGGGAAAAGAAAAGGATAATGAAGAGGAGGGCTTGCTCCCCCATTTATGGAAGTTTTTCCATCTTGAGAGGTAAGTCTTCATATGTTTAATCCATTTTTTCTTTGTATAGTTTATTGGGACTGATCATGTAAGTGGGTGTGTAAAATGGGTGATAAGAAAATGTGGGTATTTTCAGTCATAGATAAACCTATGAGTTCGTGTGCATTACTATGTTATGTTGTATTTTTTTTGTTGTATATGAAGTGCAGTCTTGGGCTGAAATTATTTGGGTGTGAAATCTTATCCATGTGGTTGTTTTGTATTGTGTAAATTCTTGAGTAAGGGCTTTTTTGGATTCTCTTAGCTTGGGGGTATGGTGAGAGTCTTTACGGATTGATGACCCATTAAGGTTAGGTGGAGAGCATTTTCCCATTGACTTGAAATATGCAAGTATAACTGAGAGCTCTACTTGTGAACAAAGCTCTAACTATGAGGACTGCTACTGTATGTGTGAAATAGTGAAGATTGAAAATATTGTAAAAGAAATTTGTCAAGGTTGAAGGGAAATATTGGCTGCATATGAGGGAGGGTTATTTATGTGTTATTAAGATCATGGAGTGAATGTAAAATTGTAGATCTAGATTTTAAAATAAAGAAAGGTGTGGATAATCTTTCTACACTACACACTCTTTAGTTGCATCCTAAATTAATACATGAAACTTAGTATTGGCTTGCATATGTATGTATTGCATTGAGTAAAGTTATATGGCATAAATCTCATAGATGAGAATAAACAAAGAGAATCCAGGGTATGCATGTGGACCACATAGAGATATTAAATGGTAATTGATAAGGCTACACACTGTTTCCTTGTATATCTTCCTTACTTGCTTCCAAGTAAATAGGAACAAAATATATTAATCTAGTATGTGGGGGTTTTGAGCTGCACTTTAAACTGTATAGTCAAGCTAACTGCTAATCACATGACAACACTATAAAAAAGTTTGTATAAAATTTTCCATAAATGAATCTATGTAAAAATACAAATAAAAATAAATTATATAAAAAAAATGAAAAAAGTGTAGAACCCAAAATATGTGTTGGATTTGTGAAGCCCAATCACTTCATCTTCTTTAACCGTTGCCTCTTGGTGCTTAGTTTTTTTTTTATGAACTCTTATATTCCTTGGTCGGTCATCTTCCTAAAGCTCTTTTCTTTGGAGATTGATAGTAGATGTAAATGATATTGTAATGCACATAGCTACTGTAAAAAATATATTGCAACATATTTAATAAAGAGAGTCCCCTGCTTTGAGGGTGGATGTATTCATTCTAATGAACCACTATAAATTCATGCATTCTTTGTGTGTTATGTGTGTTTGCGAATGTATTCAATTCTGATCTAAAATTTTTGTGATTTCTTTTTCTTTTGTCTGCAAATTTTTATCAACAACTGGTATCAGAGCTTGGTGAAGAATCTTGGCGAGAAGCTCGATGGTAAAGTTGATTGGAAATCGGTGAAGAATTTCCAAAATTATGGATGAAGCAGATAAGTGGAAAATTGAGAAGTTTTCAGGGCAAAATTTTGGGCTATGGAAAGTACAAATGGAATCGTTTCTGATTAAGCAGGATCTCTCACTCACAATGGTAGGGAAAACCAAAGGAAAAAGGTTCGATGTCAGACGAAGAGTGGGAGAAATTGGATAAGAAAGCAAGGGCGGCTATTTTTCTTTTGTTGTCAAGCAACGTTCTCTTCAATGTTTCAGCTGAGAAGATGTCGAAAGAGCTATGGGATAAACTTTAAGATATGTACAAGATGGAATTGACATCAAACAAGGTTTTTATCATGAAGAAGCTATACAATTTAAAAATGAGAGAAGGTAGGATCATGTCGAATCACCTCAATGGATTCAATACCTTGGTCACTCAATTGATTTTGGTGGGTATAAATTTAGATGATGAAATTAAAGCAATTCTATTGTTATGTTCTTTACCGAACAATTGGGAAGGAGTGGTGATGGCAGTTAGCACTTCTGTGACTACCAAGAGTAAATTAAAATTTGATGATGTTGCAACCACACTTCTCAGTGAAGACATGAGGAGAAAAAATCAAGAACCCTCATCTGGTGACACCTTGACTGTTGTAAGCACTAGTAATAGGGGAAGGAGTCAAGATAGAAGCAAAAATAATAACATAAGGAGATCAAATCTGCAAGAAGATCAAAGTCCAGGGGAAAAAATAGTGATTGTTGGTTTTTTGGCAAACTAGGCCATACAAAAAAGAATGGCTAGAATTATAAAAAGGCACAAGAAAAGGTAAGCAATAATGAAGTAAAAAATCCATATGATAAAGATTATGGTGTTTTGGTTTTATCAGCAAGTGACACTACTGTATATTCATGGGTGCTTGATTCTAATGCCTCTTTCCATGCTACTCCATGCTAGGAAGTTTTCACAAACTACCAAGAAGGTAAGTTCGACAAAGTTCTTCTTAGTGATAATAAAGAATGTGAAATAATAGGCAAAGGTGATGTCTTGTTACAATTAAAAAATGGAAATAAATGGATTTTGAAGGATGTAAGACATGTTACGATGTTGAAAAGAAATCCAATATTCGTGAGCCAACTTTATGCTCAAGGGTGTAATGTTAAGTTTTTTTTAGATACTTGGAAAGTAACCAAGGGTGTCTTGGTGATTGCAAAAGGAGGAAAATTGGGTAACCTGTATGTTTTAGAGTGCCATGGTGAAGTGGGAGCTACAATGGTGATTATGCACAACGGTTCAGAGCTTTGGCATAAGAGGCTTAGACATATGAGCAAAAAGGTACTCGAAGTCATGCTTCAAAGGGATCAACTTCCAAGCCTAAAATTTGTTGATTTGGAGTTATGCGAGCATTGTCTTTATGGAAAACAAAGGAGGATCAACTTCTTGAAGATTGGTCATGACAAGCGGTCAACACCCTTGGAACTCGTGCACTCGGATGTGTTTGGACCTATAGAGGTACCCTCTTTTGGACAAGTTAATTATTTTGTCTCTTTTATTGATGATTGTACTCATAAAATGTGGGTCTATATGAGCAATAAAAAATTAGAAGTTTTTTCTAAATTCAAACTTTTCAAAGCCATGGTTGAGAATCAAACTAGAAATAAAATAAGATGTTTACAAATCGATAATGGGGGAGAATTTTGTTCTGGGGAATTTGATAGTTTTTGTGTAGATAATGGTATTAGAAAAATCAAAATAGTTCCTTTCACTCCTCAAGGGAGTGGTACAACCGAGAGGATGAATAGAACAATTTTAGAGGTATGCTCTCTAATGCAAGCCTAAGCAAGGAATTTTGGGCAGAAGTGGTTAACACAACAATATACTTAATTAATAGAAGCCCCTCATCTGGATTGGATTTTGATATTCCTGAAGAGAAATGGTTGGGAAAACGAGTCTCTTATTCTCATCTACGAGTTTTTGGTTGTGAAGTGTTCACTCATATTCCTAAGGAAAAGCGAACAAAGTTGGATTCTAAAACAAGGCGATGCATATTTGTTGGCTATGGTGATAAACAATATGGTTTTCGTTTGTGGGATCCTGTCGCCAAGCAACTTGTTTGCAATAGGGACATTGTGTTTAATGAAAAAAATTTCCAGGTCTACAAAAATGAGAGATACATGTGAAAGAGTTTGTGCCTGTAGAGATTATTTTTATTGAGAACAATACATGAAATTATTTGAGCTCCAATATTAGCTCACAACCTATGTCTATGTCCTCACAATAGGTTTCATTACCATTGTCAATGCTAGCTCCCACCCCTGCCTCCTCTTTGTGTGCTATTTTGGTAACTCCATCTTCTACGCAGCCTTTACAAACTCCTTTGAAACCTCCATTAGCTCCTACACAACCCCCAAATTCCAAAACGTGGCCTTTACATTCTCATCCCCTTGTTTCTTTGATGCCCTCTCAATTATTTGAGCAGCAACCTGTAGTGGGAAATTTTGGTCCCAGGCCTTTGCAAACATCTTTCTCCCTACCTAGTATTTCATCGTAGCTTTTGGAAAGTCCCACACATATTGTAACAGGCTATAATACCTCCATGAAACTATTTGACACTTCATCACTACCTTCAATTGGTTTAGCGCACCTTTAAATGTGAATTCACAACAATTACAGGAAAGGAATACATCAACGTTTGAAAGTTCAATGCTGCTTTCTCACAAAAATTTTAATGATAGAAATTTGCAAGGTACTAGGAGTAGATGTAGTTCGTTGCTATATTCTATTGGGTAGAGGCAGAGTATTGGAGGATATGTACAGGAACAAAGCAGTGTACAAGACAATCTATAGTTTGATATAGAAGGCATCCAAAATCAATTACAACGATTAAATTTGGATAGTACATTGTGCAACAACAAGATCTTCAATTAAGGAGGTCTACCGATGAGAAAAGGTGTCCCTCCAAATTTGATGATTATGAGTTATTTCTCTCTGATCAGTCAGAGCCTACAACCTTTAAACAAGCTTGCAAAGATGAAAATTCTATGAAATGGATGGAGGCAATGTAAGATGAAATGGATTCATTGATGGTGAATGATACATGGAATTTGGTTACCCTTCCACCAAATCAAAAATCACTCAAGAATAAATGGGTGTGTCGACTGAAAGAAGAAGATGGAGGTTATAAATAGTACAGGGCCAAAATGGTTGTGAAAGGTTTTGATAAGAAAGAGGGGATTGATTTCAATGAAATTTTTTCGCCAGTTGTAAATATGAGAACCATTCGAGTAGTTTTGGGCTTGGTAGCTATTTGGGATCTTGAGCTTGAGAAACTTGATGTCAAACAACATTTCTTCATGGAGATATTGAAGAAGAGTTATATATGGAGCAGCCTGAAGGTTTCATTACACAGGATCAAGAGTGTTTGTATTGTAGATTGAAGCAATGTTTGTATGGGATCAAGCAAGCCCCGAGGTAGTGGTACCTTAAATTCAATATCTTCATGACTGAGCAACACTTTACTCATTGTTAACCATACCCATGTGTTTACTATAAGAAGCTTTCTAATGGTGAGTTTGTTATACTTTTCTTTATGTTGATGATATGTTGGTTACTGGCACTAGTATCAGGATAGTTCATGAATTGAAGCAACATTTGGCTCAAAAAGTTTCCATGAAAGATTTAGGGGCAATGAAGAGGATTCTTGGGATGACTAGATAATTAAAGACAAACATAAGAGAGAAATCAGATTATCTCAAGATAAATATATTTCCAAAATATTGGATAGGTTCAATATGAAGAATGCCAAGTTTGTTAGTACTCCATTGGCTAATCACTTTCATTTATCATCAACTATGTGTCCAAAAACTCAAGAAGATCAAGAACACATGGTGTTCCATATTCATCAGCAGTTGGGAGTCTCATGTATGCCATGGTTTGTACTCATCTGGATATTGCTCATGTAGTGGGAGTTGTGAGAAAATTTATAAGTAATCTAGGTAAATCTCATTGGCAGGCAGTACAATGGATTTTACGATACTTGAAAGGTATCTTAGATCATGTTTTATGTTTTGGAGGCAAGGGAACTCAGCTGCAAGGTTATGTTGATTCAGATATGGCTAGAGATTTGGATAAACATAGGTCTACTATAGGTTATATTTTTACATTTGCAGGGGCTGCAATTAGTTGGGTTTAATGGTTGCAATAGGTCATTGCTCTTTCTTCTACCGAGGTAGAATACATTGCTCTCACCAAAGGAACAAAGGAGATGATATGGTTACAACAGTTATTGGGAGAATTGTGGTGTACACAATCTTCTTTCACTTTGTTTTGTGATAGCAACAACACTATTCACTTGGCTAAAAAATCTGCTTTTCATAATAGGACCAAGCATATAGAACTGTGATATCATTTTATTTGACATGTACTTGAAGAGGGTAAGCTGCAGGTAGAGAAGATTGATACAAAAATAATCCAGTTGATGCTTTGACCAAGGTAGTACCACGAGAGAAGTTCAAATTTTGTAGAGCTTCTCTCGACATTCAGAAGATGTGACAATAAGCCTGAAGTGGGGATATCTTTGAGCAACTACCTTGCGACATTGATTGGAATTCAAGTGGGATATTGTTGGATTTGTGAAGCCAAATTGCTCCATCTTCTTTAACCGTTGCCTCTTGGTGCTTAGTTTTTTTTTATGACCTCTCATATTCCTTGGTCATTCATCTTATTGAAGCTCTTTTCTTTGGAGATTGATAGTAGATGTAAATGATATTGTAATGCACAGAGCTATTGTAAAAAAATACTACAATAGATTTAATAAAGAGAGTCCCCTACTTTGAAAGTGGATGTAGTCATTCTGACGAACCACTATAAATCTGTGTGTTCTTTGTGCGTTCTGTGTGTTTGTGAATGTATTCAATTTTGATCTAAAATTTTTGTGATTTATTTTTCTTTTTTTTGCAACTTTTTACTCAACAATATGTGGATTAAGAGATACAACTATATTAAAATGATTAGTAATAATAAATTATATATATATATATATATATATATATATATATCTCTCTCTCTCTCTCTCTATATATATATATATATAATCAGGGCATCCCACTAAGGCATGAGCCACAAACAGTCACAACATTTAAACAAAACTCTTCGACCCCTTTTAGCAAACTATCTTTCCCTTTACAATGGATATTTTGAAGTAGAACACCTCCACAAATGCCATCATTAGCCTCACAAACCCTTCCAAACAACCAACAAAAAAATATTTGAAAAACAAGATTTTTCTGTAAATTTCCTGATTCAAACTCCTAAAAGTTTGTCACAACTACCATACTAGCTGATTCAGGGACTACGCCGCTGCCATGCTTCCATTTACTTGCCAAGTTTAAGAGCAGATTGTTATGTGTTATCTTTTAGGGCATTTCTTAAGCTTCATATTCATGTTAGGGTTTCTTTTGTTGAATGTGTGGTGTAACTTATAGGGGAAATATACCAATTACTAACCATGTTCCAATAGTTGTTTACTCCATGCTTACCTGACCCCCCAATAACCGTTTATATTTTAGTCATTACATTGTTTTAATTATGCCAATAAATATTTGCATCTTACACCTGTATATGTTCACTACTAAATGTGTAGTTAACCAAAAAAAAAACAAAATTAAACATCTATTGGTACATATTTATTTTCAACACAAGACAAGTTGCACAAAATAAAGTCATTTTTTCATTAATATAAGTACATAAATGTTTACAATTACCACTCTATGCAAGTGGCTCAAAGCTTCAAATACATTGTATTTACATGTAGATATGAATAGTTAATGGTGCATAATTTGACATAATATAAAACATTTATCAACTTTATGGGCTATCAATTGCACTTTCACCCACATTTCCTATCACATCTTCATGCATTAACTCCATCTACTTCTGGTACTTGCACACACAGTTAATGGTGTAAGACTCCTCAATAATCCAAATAACATATTTTAATTCATATATATGACTGAATTTATGCAAGCCACCATAGATGTCAATTAAACCAAACATAAAATTGAATTCCTAAAAGCTACCACAAAAATTAGGCATAAATGGCAACTACAATATTAAATGACCGATTGTTTCCCACAAAAATTCAAATTTGAAAATCAACCACCACAATTCAATGCATTCAATTTACACATTCGAATGATTTTATAAGAGGGAATTTCTAGGGTCATTTTCATTACGAATTCTCCTCTGCTTTCACTGAATATCCTCTGCAAAATTCAGAGCTTACGAAGGAAACCTTTGCACATTCCTCTTAAAAGGGAGCATATTCAGGTCGATACACCCAGAATAACTAAATTCATGTTTTCATTTACCAATATACTATTTAATAATTATGTACTCAGTGTTTACATTATTTTGAGGCATACAAATTATTTTGTTTTTAGTTAGTTGTTCAAAATCAAAGAGTCCAAATTTATAAACAACATTATCCATTATTTAATCATATCACAGTTACATTTTTATCACCTGCATACATCATACATCAAAGATAATAACAATAGCATTATCCTTAGTAAAGCTTTCCAACTGCATACATCAAATATAATGACAACAATGTTATCCATTTTTTAATCATATCACAGTTATATCCTTATCTCCTGCATCTTATCATTATTGTTAAGCTTTCCAACTTGCATACATCAAATTTACATTCCTACTTGCAGTTTGTTGTATTTTATCATCATTTATCTATATGGCATAGAGGGTTTCATTGCAATGATTTTTTTTGACTTCATACTATGAAATCATTAAATATAATGTGAAATAAATAGAGCATTGTCAGATTTTATTTTGAATCCCTCGTTAATAATCATGAAATTTGATGGGTATACAGTTTTTGTCCCAATTTATTAAGCAGTTTCAGGATTACATATCATGCAAACTCTCCTGGTTTTAGGAAACCTCTACCCATCCTTTCCCCTTACATTTTGCACACAATAATATGGGTTAATATGTTTTCTTCCACTTATTTGGGTAGAGGTTTTCTTTTTCAGTAATTACAATTTGCAAAAAATGATATATTCTTATCAGATTATATATATATATATATATATATGTATAATCTTATATTGATATATGTCTATATTAGATTATATATATAAAGATTATATATATATATATATCAAATTAAATATATAAACAAATTGTAGAAATATATATGTATATTAGATTATATATATTTCCAATTTATATAATTCTAACACTTCCATACTATCAAATAATTTCACCTTACTCTATGACTATCCTTGCATTAGGCTACTATCCAAGTCATTGGCATGTTTGATTAGCTTTCTTGATGACTCATAGATTCAAAAATATGTCCTTTGTATTGCACTGCCATGTAGGGTGCCTTGATATGCATTATAGATTGTATCTTTCAGCTTCATATTGCCATGACTCTTCAAAACCGTGAGAGATAATTATGTAGGGGCTAAAAATTTCTCGACAACAAGTGGTGAAGTAGATGTATATGTGGCATGTAGTGGACATAATCATGTGGTCGGGTAAATAAATTGCTCCCCACCCTCCTAGCATTAAACCTTTAAATATGTCCTTTATATTGCACTGCCATGTAGGGTGTCCTGATATGCAATATAGACTGTATATTTTTTCTTGATACTTCCATTTTCTTATTATGATTTTTTCTTTAAATACATTCCTTTTATGCACTATCAAACAACATATGCAAGATGTCCTTATTAATACACTAGCCTATGTGACATCTGATGTCCTATTTGACTATCTTCATCTAATTCTCACACATAGTTTGGTGTCACTATGAATCACCAAGGCATCACTTTATTCCTTCACACATTCTATCAAAAGTTCATCAATGCCTTGCTACTTATCCTTTTTGTGCTACACAATGACACTAATAAAGGTCTACATGAATGAATTTTGTATGTTTGATCTCCTCATTGTGCTAATCTATTTTCCTCCGCTTATCTTGTCAAAATCGCAACACTGTATGGATGCCATGTATGGTTTCAGTGTAATGATTTTTTTATGGTATACTACGAAATCATTACATAGAATGTGAATGAAATAGAGCATTGTCCGATTTATTTCTGAATCCCTCGTGTAAAATCGTGAAATTTAATGGTTATTGGGTTAATGTCCCAATTTTTTTACCAGTTTGAGGATTACACATCAAACATGTTGTCCACATGATATTTTAGTCGACCCACAAATTCTCCTTACATTTTTACGGACAATGATTTGATTTAATTTGTTTTCCTCCACCTATTTTTTCAACTTCACATGACTTTATGGATGTTGTGTATGTTTTCATTATATTGTGAAATAATTATAGCGAATTTGAAGTAACTACAATTCTATATAAATTTATATTATCTTTGTTTTAGTAATATGTCAGCACACATAGATATATGTGTGTATATATATATATACAAACATAAAAATATATATACATATACATATGTATACTTATAAATACATACACACATGCATATATACATATATATGTATATGTACATGCACATATATACATACACACACACACACACACACATATTTATTTATTTATATTAAAGCATAGACTATGCACTATTTGATTTAAACAAGTAAAACCCCAGGATTACATGAATTTGTTTGTAGATATACATACATAGTCTGAATGTAAGGGTTTCATCTTAAGCCTTCTGTGATCATGCTTGTTTATGTTTCAGATTTTCACTCATATTTATGCTTCAATAACAAGTTATGCTAGTTTTACTGTCTGTGCAGGTTAAGTGAAAAATCATGGCATTGGCTAGAAAAGAAAGAAGGGTTATAGGAAGAGGATCACACACAATTAGAGTCACTTGTGGGGTGCACTTCATTGAACCAAAGTCTATTGAGGAAGTGCATACAATTCCAAACCAAGAAGATGTTCCTGACTTTATAGATGAAACAACCAACACATCTGAGGTCAAACTAGATGTTCAGCCAAATGTTCAACTAGATGTTCAACCTACTGTGCAACTACCCTCACCTGTACCCATTAGACAATGGGCATATGCTAATATGGAAAGAGCAGCTGCCATTGTCAAAGAACACATGTCAATCAGGTCTGCAACAATCAAGTGGGGTATCCCACCTAGTAGTTTGAGGGCATGGCTATTGGGAGTTACCACCATGAAGAGGAGAGGACCACGTACCATTTTATCTGAGGAGGAGGAGACTAAATTTTTCCAATGGTGCAAGGACATGGTAGAAATGGGCCATGAACTACAGCTCAATCAACTACAAGCTATAGTTGCACAAATAACTGGAAGTAGGCCCAATCCATTTACAAATGGGGTCCCAAGGAGGTCATGGTGGGAAAGTTTTTGAAAAAGACACCTAGATTTGGTAATTAGAACAGCTGAAGGAGTGGACAGTGACATAGCAATTATGGTTTGTCCTTTTGTCATGGCAGCATTCTAGGAAAACCTCAAGAATATGTACAACCTTAACCACCATGGATCAAGTCGAATTTGGAACCATGATGAGACTGGTGTGCAGGTTGGTAGGAATTGTGGCATGAGAGTGATTTCCAAATTGGGTGCAAGATGTGTACCACATTTGGTATCAAAAATTAGAGAGTGGATCATAGTGTTGGCTTGTGTAAGTGCGTGTGGGTTCAATATTCCTGGGTTCTACTTGTTTAAATAAAAGAGGCACATGCAAAACTATATCAAAAATTGTGAGATAGGGGCATTGATGGCAGTCCAAGAACATGCATGGATGACAAAGGAACTATTTGTCCAATGGTTAAAACATTTTGCAGGTTTGATCCCTTGTGGGGTTTCGCCAACAAACAAGGCCCTTCTCATCTTTGACGGTCATGGCAACCACATGACTTTGAAGACCATAGAAGAAGCAAAGAATTTAGGAATAGACCTGCTAATGCTTCCTACACATACCAACCACAAGCTACAACCATTGGATGTTAGTATTTTTTCTCCATTCAAGGCTTATTTCAGAGAGCAAAGAACCATATGGCAGACAAACAACCCAAAAATTAATATCAGACGTGAAGAGTTGGAAACTCTTGCAAGCAAAGCTTTCAGCAAAGCATTGAAACCAAGCAACATTATTAGTGGCTTCCGTAGAATAGGAATTTTTCCACTAAATCGGTCAACTCTTGACATGGATATGGGGCCAAGTGAGGGCTATGTTGTTGAAGAGGATGTAGCAATTGCTAGAACAAAAAATGATGTAGTCACAATGAAAGATGATCCATAGTTTACTGCAATAGAGGCCTTTTTAAGAATATTTGGTTACAATGAGGATCAAATAGATGGTTTTGTGCAAGAATACGATACAAGGAATGTGCCAACTGATATTGAAGCAGACTGCAATGAGGGTGTTGAAACTACAAAACACAGTCATAGTTTTCTACCACAAGGCAGTGAAGCTGAAATCCAACCAGTTCTTGCAGCATGCAATGATGTTACAAAAACTACATCATCAAGTCTGAGTTTGCTAACTCAACTAAGCCAACCAAAATGGTTGCAAGAAGTAGCCACAAACCTTGGAGTGCAATTAAATTTGACAGAGGAAGAAGTCAACCTTTCTATGCCATCCCCACCACACATTGATCCAAGTAAAGTAATCCATTACTTCACTACTGTAAGGAGTTGGGAAGAGCAGAGTGGTGTTGAAAGTGAAGATGACAATGCAATCAGTGAGGAAGACATTGAGTTTGTGCCATGCACCCAATAGGATGGACAACAAATGACAAGACCAAACAATAGATTCTTGAGACTTCCAGTGCAGAGGGTGCAAGTAACATCACGGGGAGGTCATTCGAGAGTGCTTCGCCTTAGTAGGTAGTCACAAGTACTAACATCCGACGCCTTCATTGAAATTTTCAATGAACAAGAGGCACACAAGAAGAGGAATGAGGAGTTGCAACAACTAAGAAGGAGCAGATGATGCAGAGAAAGGCATAATGCAAAACAACTGTAATTGAAAGGGAAGCAATGAGGGTGGAGAAGCAAGCAAGGAAATTGAAAGAAGATGAGGAGAAGATGCTTAGAATGTGGGAGAAATCAATTAAACAAGAGCAAGCAAAGGCTGAATGACTACAAAAGGAAGTTGAAAAGAAAGCGAAACAAGTAGAGAGAAAAAAATGTAATTCTATAGTGGGGAATCCTATACCCCTAACACCATATCTTGCTTGATATGATGAACATATTGTCACCAACCTTTGCAGCTATCAACAATATGCAAGTTGGGAGTGCCTCCCAACAATTGGGACTGACTACAGATGCAAGCTAGACATTGCTTGCTCAAATAGCAACTTACCTTCAAACCTCTCTTAACCAAGTAACAACTCCTACAAGTGGAACATAGTCAGCTATTGGTGGATATATCACTCCACCTCCTTTTCCTAGCAATATGGAAAACCATGATTATGTTTGTAATGAATTTTGTTTTTTGATTGATGTGGCAATATATTTTGATGATCTGCTTTGCATAGTAGATCTGTTTATCTAGTTCAAGTTATAACAGGTGACAAGAAATTGAATACAAGGTTTCAGTAATATGTTGATATGTTTGAAGTATGTTTCAGCCATGTATTTTTTATGGTACCACCCAATCTATGATTGCAATTTGATTAAAGATATAACTTTCATATGATTATAGAATGTCCTAATGTTGTTGTTATTTATTGGAACCTCAAATTTGTATCTCTTATGTGTTTGTAATATGTTTTAGCCATGTATTTTATGTGGTATCACTAATTGTACTATGTTTCAATATTTTCCAATTAAAAAATAAAAATAAATTTGATTACAAAATTAAAAAACACATAATTCAGGTATGGATTCTATACATTATATATATACATATATATCACTATCAAAATTTAATTGCATGCACAACATATATATAAGTAATACTACAAATTAATTATCAGATTAATTATATATATATACACACACACACATATATAGCTATATATATGTACATACACATATGCATAACAATATATATGTATGTACATATATACCTATATATATGTATATACATATATATAATTAATCTAATGGTAATTAATCTCATAATTAATGTATAGAATTACTCAATTCATCTACAATTCAATCATATATAAAAAAACACATGTTGTCTACTAGGTCATTGCCAAAGTAAAGTCAAAGACTTTACTTGTGGTTAAGCTTGATCTCTTCTATTTAATGCCGAGAATTCCTCGCATTCCTACCATTAAGAGTCCACTGTACATACATATATTCATCCAAACAAATATGCATTCGTAAGAACAAAATATTAATGAACACAATATAACATAAATAATAAACATATCACAATCCATTCAGAGAAAAATGTCCCAATATAGTTGTATAGTATGTTAATAAACACATTTTTGTTGATATGTTGATAATCCACATACTTGGTTCAACTCTTGATGCTCTTGCTGGCCTACAAAAAAAGTAATAAATGGGGGTAGTAACATTCCCACATCAAGTCATCCTTACAATATTGCATGCACAAAAATAATAGTTTTGATTGGAGCATTATAATCCACAATGTTTTGAGCATTTATAAAATTTTGCATCATGCATACAATCCTTACATACATATATACATATTTTGTTATGAACAAGAGAACATTAAAATTGTGTTTGGATCCTTAGATACATTCATACATACATATGCACATGTGTAAATTCATATGTATACATATCCATATACATGCATACATATGCATACACATACATACATATACATATCCACATACATACATACATATGCATATCCATATATAGACACACATACACACATTCTATTTAATGATTTCATAGTATGAAGTCAAAAAAATCATTGCAATGAAATCCTCTATGCCATATAGATAAATGATGATAAAATACAACAAACTGCAAGTAGGAATGTAAATTTGATGTATGCAAGTTGGGAAGCTTAACAATAATGATAAGATGCAGGAGATAAGGATATAACTGTGATATGATTAAAAAATGGATAATGTTGTTATTATATTTGATGTATGCAGTTGGAAAGTTTTCCTAAGGATATATTTATCTCTCGCAGTTTTGAAGATTCATGGAAGTATGAAGATGAAAGATACAGTCTATATTGCATATCAGGGCAACCTACATGGTAGTGCAATAGAAAGGACATATTTTCAAATCTATGAGTCCTCAAGTGTCATAACCCAATTTTATTAGATATTTATTTAAATACAAAAAAATGAATTATTGATTAAATTTAGTTAAATATTAAATGGAGATTCTAGAATATTCGAATGTTGAATATGAAGAATTGACTACTGTTGACTCTGAAAAGTTTGAAAAGAAAACTATTTCTTTTTTTATTTTGTTATGTCATCAAGAATTGAATGTTACTGATCAATTTGCAAGTGCAAGTGTGTGCAGTTGCAGGGTGACAGGATGAAGGATGAGAACGCGGTTGAAGTAGGATTGTTTAGCCGAAGCAAACAGTAAGCCGGTTGGAATATGGATGCACACACCACAAGTAGCGTGATAACTTGCATTTGAATGACTTTCATATATAAGAAAATCAAATTTTCTTCAATAGGAATTGTTTCAACGCTTAAAAATGAATGATTAGTAGATTAAAATGTTTATTCAAAGCTTGTATTTTGAAGGAACTAAAGAGAGCATAGTAGGAAGAATATTCTTTTCTTTAAGTATGGAGCATTTGAGCCAATCCTCTTAAAACGACTTGTATATGAATGATTTTATTTAAAAACATCAACACACACACACACATATAATATCATTATATATATCTATATCTATACATACCTCTATATATATAAATGCTTGTTACTCGAATGTATGAAATATGTGAATGAAGCCATGTAAAACGCATAAAGAAGCATATATGTAACTATATATATATATATTATATATATATGTATGTATATATATATTATATATACATATATAGATATATGTATGTATATATATATATATTCATAATCAAATTTGAATTTGAAATGTGAGTGATAACCGATATGCAATGAAATCAGACAATGGAAGATCAAGAAATATATTCCAAGGAAGACCCACGACAGTCGTGGTCGGCAAAAATCATTAAGTCAATGTTCAAAATTAGAGGGCGGCAACGACCATGGTAGAAAGGCCATAATGATAGTAACCGGCCGCATGCAAGGGAGCGATTGCCATTTTCTATGTAGAGTGTGGGAAAAAGAAGAGGATGAATTGGGAAGGAAATCAACAAGAAGTGGAAAAAGCTGAGGAAAAAATGTCTCATTGAAGACTCGACCAAAGAGGTAAGCTCAAATTTTCTGGAAATCTATATTGAAATGCATTGTTTTGGTTATCATATCAATAGCACAATACTATGTAAACTTTGTTGTTTGAATGTGTATGTGACTCAGCTTAAGCCAATGGAACAAAGTAGCAACACTCACAAAGGGATCGCCAAGCTATGGCTTGCTAACTTGCTTTATCTTGGAAGCTTGTCAGCTAGCCTCTATGCTAGACTGATGTTCAAGTCTCTTCTACCAGTGATTGTGTGTTAGTCACATACCATTTTAAGCCACATCGTGGCTATCAAAATTATGTATTTAGATAGAATGTGTAACTTGGATAAATGGAAAACCGTAGGGGATCAAAGATCGACCCTACCAGAGGATATCAACCTCTGTATCTCTTGTTTATTTGACTGTATTTTTATTTACAATTGTAATCTTTTCCATTATCGGCAAGGCCGATAACATAATAAAGGGAAGTCTTCAATATTGTAAATGTGAAGCTGTGCATGAAAAGGATTACCCTCGACCCTATGAAATGTGTAAGTTTGGCCCTTGTAAGCCACACAAGGGAATCGATCCTCATGATTGATAGAGAAATGTTTGCTTGAATGTCTCAATAGATTTTGCATGATATATTTATGTTATATTGCATATGATACGGGAAAGGCTATGAAGCCCGTAAGGGCTAACTTCATTAGTATTTTTTTCTATGAATCTATGAAGGACCACCCGACCCTTGAAATGGGTTAAATCCAGAGCCATCATAGTCGATAAGGCAGCGTAGAATAGGCATGATTACGGTAGAACACCGAGTTTCTTTAAGTTTTCTGATTGAAGTAGATGCTCGAGTATGATATTGACAAGCATGTCAATTATGTTACTTTCTAAATACTGCTAGATAGTTTTAAATTTTTCAGAAAGGAAAGTGTATAGCATTTGAAGTACAAAATTTTTGTTCTATGTATGAAACAGGGTTTTTGATTCGTTTAATTTCAAAATAATAAACAGAGTAAATGACAGTGCCTTATCTTTTAAATGTGACTGTATAAGTATGAGATTGAAAAAGATTAATGCAAATTGTGGATATGCTTGCAAAAGACTCTATTTTGCTGAAAGTTATCTTTGTACATTAAATGTTTATATGTAAATAGTCCATTTGAAGATTGTATATAATGTACACAGTTTACTTGCTTAGTCTATTTAGTGAGAAACAATACTTGCTTGGTTAAAACAATGGATGATCATGTGCAAATAGTTCATTTGATGACTGTATAGAATGTAAATAGCTTACTTGCTTAGTCTGTTTAGTGAGAAACAATACTTTCTTGGATAAAACAATGAATGATCATGTGGGAGAAACAAATGTTAAGATTTAATAGTAAGCGATAAATTGTTATCATAAAATTGCTTAGAATATTTATTTTGACTATGAAATCTCAATTAGAATACCATTAGTAGATTGCAAATATGAATATGTTTATTTCAGAATGTATGCACAAAATTTAACATTAGTAGGAACATATATATGTATGCACATAGAATTTATCTATGTACATACATATAGTTGTGACATACCTTCTTTTGTTTTTACAATAATTTTTACAAGGGAAATGCTTAAGATGTTAAGTAGACATCGTCATAAGAATGATATGATAGATCATTGAAATACTTTGTGAAACTTGAAATCTGAATTATGTTTAGAGTATATATATAAATACATAAATCTGTATTATGTTTCTTCTTTGAAGAGTTGTGTGGAAAAATAGTTATACACCAGAACATGACAATGATACCTTAGTTGACTAGAGAATCTATGGGTAGTTGCTACTAGGAGGTAAATAGATGTTATATTAGAAAGTTACCTTCCGAGATGGGTGCCAAAATGGAATTTAGAGAGTATAGGTTTACTTTACCAGAACCTATCTTTTGCGGTTGTTGCAACACACTTTTTATGCTTGGCCAAACAATATGGATCATTATGTATGTATGAATGAACTCTGTGATTTCACCCTCTTCCATTTCTAGCATAGATCTTGCACTTTATTTTCTAATGAGTAGATAGAAATTGCATGTTGATGTTTAGGAACACACTAGATTATACCTTGCAGGTTTTTCTCTTGCTAAAATTTATGTGCAGGGTCGAGCATTCTTCAAGTCAGAAGAATACTGGGGAAGCATAAGCTTCATGGTTGGGCGGTAAAGCACTTTAACCATGTTCTCATCCACCAGTGGAGGCGAGCGTTGAAGAAGAACCTTAGTTGTTCACTAGATTGCTATAGTATATTATGTAACTTGATGTAAAACATTTTATGTACTTGATAGAAAATGTATCATGTAATTACATTGTGGCCTTAGGAGCCAAGTGAAACCTAATATTGCAATTTGAATTTGAAGTGAATATAAGAATCTTTGACTCATCTTAAATGGACATGTGGAGCTATTATGGATTTTAGCCACTAGTTATGTCTTTTTAATTTGGAGTATATTCATGTGTCATTTACAATAATGTTAATTAAGTAATAATTAGGAATGGGTTATTACATTTGGTATCAAAGCTTAGGGTTCAGTTCTAGGCCTTTTTGAGTCGACCATAGTTGACTAGGGTAGTTGACCCTTGACCCAAAACTGGAAGTCCTGAGAATTGACTAAACCTAGATTGAATATAGGAATGGGAAGGTCAAAGGTAGGACAAAGAAAAGGGAAAGCTGTTAGAACCCCATGCAAGAATGGTGTAAAGGAAGGAAATACTAAGGCGGAGGTTCCATAAAAAATTATCAATGACAATGAAACTCTAGTGCAAGCTCTTATGTGACTCAAGCTAGAGAGAGGCTTGAAGATTAAGGAGAAGCGAACACCTAAAATAAAAAATCCTTCTGCAATCCGGGACTGGCCTCTAGGGTGTGGACCCAATGCACCCCTATTGACTAAAGAGGAAAAGGAGGGTCTATGTGCTCAACTATCCTCATTTGTAAAGTCTAAGGTAAACTCGGATGATGATCCGGAGGAATGTCCTCTAACTGACACTGAGAAATCAAAATGATGTAACCTAAAGCATATTGTAAATAAGGGTCTATTGACCCACCCTAAATATAAATAAAATCTAATGATATTTTGGTATGTTCAATGGAAGACTCTAGAATGCATGTATCTTGCATGAATGTGTATGTCTGTTATGTTGAAGGATGTATGCATATGAAAATTTTAAGATGTAACATAAGAACATTTACTTGTAGAACCTTGTGTTGAGATGCGATGAATGGGACTGTGTTGCAGGGTAAGTGTGGGACATCATGGTGACCACCAGGAAAGACAGGGGTGGTAGGGGTTCTAATAATGGACCAAACAAGAAGTTGGAACAAATTTTGGAGGTTCTAAACCGACAAGAGTCTCCCACAGATCTTATTGATAAAGAAGTCCAAGTGGCACGAGAGGATCAAGACTGCAAGAATGTAGAAGGAAATCAAGGAAATGGTGGTCCAAGGGAAGGTCCACAAGGACGAATTAAGGAGGAGCTTGGAAAAGACCTCAAAAGAGTAGCACCACCCAAGTTTTATGGTAAGGCCCTCGAAACTAGAGCTTGAATGATAGAGATGGAAAAATAATTTGGGCTCTGTAATCTTTCTGAATAAACCAAGGTGGAATGGGCTATGTATCAGCTCTCAGGTGAAGCAGTGACATGGTGGGATAATGAGAAGTTGGAATGAAACCTACAACCTATTGAGATCACTTAGGGACTCTTCCTCCAAGCTTTCAGGAAGAGATGGCTACCACAACTTTTCTTTGACAAGAAAGTGACAAAATTTCAAAACTTAACCCAAGGAAATATTACTGTGATTCAGTATTGGGAAAAGTTCACAAACTTGTTGAAGTATGTACCTCAATATCAGGGGGGATGAATGGTTCCATATCTAGAAATTCATAATGGGACTTAGACCCCACATAGGAGCTGAGGTGGACATGCATGAGCCTTAGACCATGAATGAAGTCTCTCAGAAAGCCACCAAATAGGAACATAAGCTGTAACACTTGTCAAATCTTCGCAGTGATTCAAGTTCTAAGACTCATTACAGGAAGAAGAAATTTCATAAGGGAGACAAGAGCCATCAGATTTGTAACCTCAAGAGGGGAAGTGAATCACAAGACAAGGGTGAAGATGGTAATAGTGGAAAGAACAAGAAAGAAAATAAAGGAAAAGGGAAGGATGACCAAAAGAAGAAGGGCTTTAGGGAGGACAAACCTGGAGGGCATAAAGGACCTCGAGATGGGTGTTATACTTGTGTAGGAAATCATCATGCCTCAAATTTTCCTCAGCAATCAAAGAACCAAAGGGAAGGAAGCTATCAATAGACTCACCAGATCCACACTGCAATGGACAATAGGTAGGAAGAATATCAGGCTTCACCAATTCAGCTAACATGTAAGCTCTATGGCCAATTTGTCTCTATCTTAATTGATATTGGAGCTACTGAATGTTTTGTAGACCCTAGAATAATATCTAAGATACCCTTTAGATCGGGGTACATGGAAAACTCATGGATAGTCCATTATGGAAATTGAGAAGAGCAGAGGGTAGATACATGTCTCTTTTGTAGTGAGTTAGAAATTCCAACCTTCCAAACTCAGGTCAACTTGTATGTGGCACCCTTAGGCTCATATGATGTGATTTTGGGGATAAATTGGTTATCTGAGCATAAAGATTTAGTGAATTGTGAGGATAAGGTAGTCAACTATCTGGATGATTATGGAAACCCAGTTGTGGTTTGTGGAATGCAGAGACCCTTAGAGCTTAGGAAGATTTCTACAATGTAGCTTAAGAAGGCTTGTTGAAAGGGGTGTGTGATTTACATAGTGCATGTTAGTAATCTAGATAGAAAGGAACCATATTTAGATGACTATCCTATTCCCAAGGAGTTCTAGGATGTATTCCCTGAAGAACTTACGAAATTGCCTCCGAAGTGAGAATTCAATTTTTCTATCGACTTAGTCCCAGGAGCTTAGTGTTGAAAATTGAGGTGTTTTATTAGCTTAATACTCTGTAAAAATTTAATATTGCTGATCTAAGTAAGCTCTTTCTTTGTTACATATATTCTTTTTGGGTGATTATCTTGATTAATCCATTTTACTGTTGTAGAATGTAGACATAAGTTGATAGAAGAACTAGACAGGATATTAGAAAGATTACACAAGATGTACTGTGGAGAAACCCTTTCAAGAAAAAACTCCAGCAAGAATTATTCTATTATTCAATCTCTGAATTACAATAGCTCCAATTATTGCTTGAGAATGCTTCTTCTATCTTCACAAATCTTCTTCACACCTGTAATAACAATTATTCAAACTCTCTTCAACTTGAATGAGATATATAGACAATATGCAACCTTGTAATCTCTAAATAGTGATAATTACAATGCACAAGCTCAAGCCCTTGAAAAGGTATGCCATATTGCTTCAAGTTGAGTTCTACCGTGAAGACCAAAGCCTAGAACATGTGCTTTACCCATTTGGGCATCCCAAACTAAAGCTACAACTCATCCTTTACTTCGGTGATAATTACAAAGCTCTTCCTCAAATATGGCATCCAAAAGAAGGTCCCACTTAATAAAGCCTTTAGAAATATCTTATCATGCATTGGAGTTAATTCCAAGAAAGCATCTTGGGCGCCCAAGTTGGATCCAAGTGATTTCTTGTTAACTAAAACATTTACTCAACACCATTCATGCAAGAATGGTCATCCCCTGTTAACTGGAGGTAGTCCCTGTTATCTGTCATACAACTCAATGTTTATTAGCCATGCATTCCAAGTTAACTGAAGTTAACTAACATACAACTAAAACTAACTGAAGACAACTGAGCCATAACTGAACTGAACTGAATTGAACTGAACTGAATTGAACTGAACTGAACTGAACTAAACTGATTCTGAACTGAACTGAACTAAACTGAACTGAACTGAACTAAATTGAACTGAACTGAACTAAACTGAACTAAATTGAACTTCAAGCATGCAAACATCAAATCCTAACTCCTAGGATCTTTACATGCATTTAGAAGTGTTAATTGTTACTCCGTATAGTTAACTGAACACAAGGTGAGTGTCACCTTACCATGTGTGCACCCACATGCTCCTATTATTTGGGAATAGCTACAAATGTCAATTTCATGATTTATTTCATCAAATATTAATCTCATTCTAATCTTAGTGTTGTTGAACACATTTCAAGAACTTAGGAGATACCTGAAATAATTAATGTTTAGGATTTGCAATTAAATGGCATCCTATTTCCAACACTGAGCCTCAGTCCAAGGAATTATTGAATGACCACAACAAAACTTTATGAGTTGAAGGCCCAACTAATGGAATTGCTAGATAAGGGAATCATAAGACCCAGTGTGTTTCCTTGGGGAGCATCGGTTATTTTTGTGAAAAATAAAGATGGAACCTTTCTTCTATGTATAGATTATCAGATGTTGAACAAGGTTACCATCAAGAATTAGTACCCTCTTCTGAGGATTGATGAATTTTTTGACCAAATGAAGGGAGAAACGATGTTCTCCAAAATTGATCTTAGGTTAGGGTACCATCAGTTGAGGATTAAGGAAGAATATATTCTGAAGACTGCATTCAAAACTCGGTATGGAAATTATGAGTTCACAGTGTTACCTTTCGGCTTAACAAATGCACCAACAACCTTCATGAACCTTATGAACAATGTGTTTAGGGACTGCTTGGATGACTTTGTCTTAATATTCATTGACGACATATTAGTCTACTCAAAGACTTTCAAAGAGCATGATAGACATTTGAGAATAGTTTTTCAACGACTGAGAGAAAGGAAACTCTTTGGTAAGTTGTCCAAGTGTTCCTTCTATTAGGACCGAGTGCACTATTTGGGCCATATAATTTCAGCTGAAGGAGTCTTCGTGGACCCCAAAAAGATCAAGGAAATTGTGGAATGGCTAGTGCCATAGAATGTGTCAGAATTCCATAGCTTCATGGGCCTCATAGGGTACTATAGGAAGTTTGTGCAAGGGTTCTCCTAGATTGCATCTCCTATCACCTCACTCCAAAGGAAGAGAATGCGATTTGAATGGACCGAAAAATGTGAGCAGGAATTCCAATTCCTAAAGGAAAGGCTCAAAATAGTGCCAGTTCTAACTATTCTTGACCCTAATGGGAGATTCACTGTGATCATGGATGCCTCCAGAGAGGGATTGGGTGCAATTTTAATGTAAGATGAACAAGTGGTGGCATATGAATCAAGGAAGCTCAAGCAACATGAAGTGAACTATGCACCTCATGATTTGGAATTAGCAGCCATAGTTCATTCCTTATAGATGTGGATGCATTACCTTTTGGGAAATCCATTTGAACTCATGACAGACCACTTGGGGTTGAAATATATATTTACCCAACCAAACCTTAATGCACAACAGAGAAGGTGGCTAGAATTCCTTAGCAAGTACGACTTTTGAATACATAAAAGGAAAGGAAAACAGAGTAGCTGATGCTCTTAGAAAGCAAAGACATATGATAGCCATGATCTCAACAAGGTCTAATTTGAGGCAGCAGTTAGTTCAGAAACTGCCTGGGGATGAGCACTATGAAAGAGCAAAGAACGCCCTAGCAGAAAATCCTTCGGATCATCAGTTCGATGGGTATGAAATCAAACTGGATAGTATTTTGAGGTACCAAATAAGAATGTATATTCTAGACTCTGGAGAGCTGAGAAAGTTGGTTTTGGAAGAAGTTCACAATGCACCTTATTTAGGACACCCCGGTGTATCTAAGATGCTTGTAGAGATGAAGACTCTATATTTTTGGCCTAAACTCAAGAAGGATGTAGTGGAGTATGTAGCCAGATTCTTGGAGTGCCAGCGAGTCAAGGCTGAGCATGCACACCTAGTTGCATTATTGTATCCCCATGACATACCTGAGTATAAATGGCAGGTGATCAGTATGAAATTTGTACAGGGGTTGCCTTTGAGCAAGAATAAGCATGATGTCATCTTGGTTGTGATTGATAAGTTGACCAAGGTTACACATTTCATTATGGGAAACCTTAAGGATGGATCATTGACCTTGGCAAAGAAATTTGTTCAAGAGATCTTCTGCTTGCATGGAGTGCCTGAGACTATCATTTTTGATAGGGAAACACACATAACCTCAAGGTTTTGGACAACCTTGAATGTGACATTGGGGACTAAATTGAATTTCAGCTCAGCTTATCATCCTCATAATGATGGGAAGACAGAGAGGGTGAACCAGGTAGTCAAAGATCTCCTTCAAATGTATTGTATGGACCAACAGTATAGGTGGGAAGAATATTTTCCTTTGGTAGATTTTTCTTATAATAACTACTATCATACCTCCTTAGACATGCAACCATTTAAGGCCTTGTATGGGAGAAAGTTTCATACCCCCATCAGTTGGGATAGACTGGAGGAAAGGATCATAGTAGGACTGGAAATGCTTAAGGAAATGGAAGAGAAAATGTAGGTCATTAAGAGAAGCTTGAAAGAGGTGGCAGACTGACAAAAGAGTTATGCTGACAAGAACCAAACTCAGAGGTAGTTCACAACGGGGGACAAGGTTTTCTTGAGAGTTAAACCTCATAAAATCTCTATTTCTTTTGGAAAGTCTTCCAAGTTGGCCCTAAGATATGTGGGACCGTTTGAAGTGTTGGAAGTGATTAACCCAGTTGCCTATAGACTAGCTCTACCACCTGCTCTGGCTCAAATTCATAATGTGTTTCATGTTTCTTTGCTTAAGCCATATTATCCTAATGCGACTCATGTACTTGATTGGAAATCCTTGCAGGTACAAGATCCAAAAGTGGTGCTAGTGGAGCCCATTAGAATCCTAGATAGACACAATGTTAAGTTGAGGAGTAGAGATATTGCTCAATTTAAGGTCCAATGGGACCAATATTCTAAGGACAGTGCTACTTGGGAGGATATGGAAGAAATAGAATTCTCCTTTCCATATTTGTTTTCTTGAAAAAGAAACTCAATAATCTTGTTTAATATTTCTTTTTGGTTTGAGATACTATGATGTTTCTTTCTTTAAAATTTTGATGTTGAAATAGGCATATATTTCACGAGATGTTGAAATAGACATATTTTGGAACGATGTTGAAATAGACATATATTTCATGAGATGTTGAAATAGACATATATTTCATCAGATGTTGAAATAGACATATATTTCAAAATGATGTTGAGATAGACATATATTACATGTGATATTGAAATAGACATAAATGATCAAAAGTGTTAAGATGTCATTCATTTTGACTTATTAGACATCGGGATGATGTCTCTTCCAAGAGGGGAAGGATTTCATAACCTAATTTTATTACATATTTATTTAAATACGAAAAATTGAATTATTGATGAAATTTTATTAAATATTAAATGGAGATTCTGAAATATTTGAATGTTGAATATGAAGAATTGACTACTGTTGACTCTATGAAAATTCTGAAAAGAAAAATATTTCTTTTATTTTATTTTGTTGTCATCAAGAATTGAACGTTACTGATCAATTTTGCAAGTGTGAGTGTGTGCAGTTGCAAGGTGACAGGATGAAGGACAAGAACAAGGTTGAAGTAGGATTGTTTAGCCGGATCGAATGGTAAGCTAGTTGGAATCTGGATGTACAGACCACAAGTAGCGTGACAACTTGCATTTGAATGACTTGCATATATAAGAAAATGAAAATTTATTCAATACAAACTGTTTCAATGCTTATAAATGAATGATTAATAGATTTAAATGTCTATTCAAAGCTTTTATTTTGAAGCAACAAAAGTGAGCATAGTAGGAAAAAGATTCTTTTCTTTAAGTATGGAACATCTGAGCCAATCCTCTTAAAACAACTTGTATATGAGTGATTTTATTTAAAAACATCAACACAAACACATATATATATATATATATATATATGATATATATATATATAAATATATCTATACATACCTCAATATATATATATGCTTGTTACTTGAATGTATGAAAGATGTGAATGAAGCCATGCAAAATGAATAAAGAAACATATATGTAAGTATATATATATATATATATATATATATATATATATGTAATACTTGTATATATGTGTATATATACGTACACACACACACATATTCATAATCAAATTTGAATTTGAAATGTAAGTGATAACCGATATGCAATGAAATCGGACAATGGACGATCAAGAAAAATATTCCAAGGAAGACCCATAATAGTCGTGGCCTGCAAAAATCATTAAGTCAATGTTCAAAATTAGAGGGAGGCAACGACCATGGCAAAAAGGCCATAATTATAGTAACTAGCCACATGCAAGGGAGTGATTGCCATTTTCTATGTAGAGTGTGGGAAAAAGCAGAGGACGGATTGGGAAGGAAATTGATAAGAAGTGGAAAAAGTTGAGGAAAAAAAGTCTCATTGAAGGTTCGACTAGGAGGTAAGCTCGACTTTATTGGAAATCTATATTGAAATGCATTGTTTTGGTTATCATATCAATAGCACAATACTATGTAAAATTTGTTGTCTGAATGTGTATGTGACTCAGCTTAAGCCGATGGAACAAAGTAGTGACAGCCACATAGGGATCGCCATGCTACGACCTATTAACTTGTTTTATCTTTGAAGCTTGTCTGCTAGCCTCTGTGCTAGACTGATGTTCGAATCTCTCCTACCAGTGACTGTGTGTTAGTCACATACCATTTTAAGCCACATCGTGGCTATTGAAATAATGTATTTTGATAGAATGTGTAACTTGGATAAATGGAAAACTGTAGGGGATCGAAGATTGACCCTACCAGAGGATATCAACCTTTGTATCTCTTGTTTATTTGACTGTATTTTTATTTACAATTGTAATATTTTCCATTATCGGCAAGGCCGATAATGGAATAAAGGGAAGTCTTCAATACTGTAAATGTGAAGCCATGTTTACATGAAAAGGATTACCCTCGACCCTATGAAATGTGTAATTTCGGCCCTTGTAAGCCACGTAGGGGAAGCAATCCTCATGATCGATAGGGAAATGTTTGCTTGAATGTCTCAACAAATTTTGCATGATATATTTATGTTATATTGCATATGATATGGGAAAGGATATGAAGCTCATAAGGGTGAACTTCATTAGTATTTTTTTTTGTGAATCTATGAAGGGCCACCCAACCCTTGAAATGGGTCAACTCTAGAGCCATCATAGTTGATAAGGCAGCTTGGAATAGGCATGATTATGGTTGAACACCGAGTTTATTTAAGTCTTCTGACTGAAGTAGATGCTCGAGTATGATATCGACAAGCATGTCGATTATGTTACTTTCTAAATACTGCTAGATAGTTTTAAATTTTCAGAAAGGAAAGTGTATAGAATTTGAAGAACACACATTTTGTTCTATGTATGAAACAGGGTTATGATTTGTTTAATTTTAGAATAGTAAATAGAGTAAATGACAATGCCTTATCTTTTAAATGTAATTGCATAAGTCTGAGATTGAAAAAGGTCAATGCAAATTGTGGATATGCTTGCAAAAGACTCTGTTTTTATAAAAGTTATCTTTGTACATTGAATGTTCATATGTAAATAATCCATTTGAAGACTGTATAGAATGTACACAATTTACTTGCTTAGTCTGTTTAGTGAGAAACAATACTTGCTTGGTTAAAATAATGGATGATAATGTGCAAACAGTTCATTTGATGACTGTATAAAATGCAAACAACTGACTTGCTTAGTCAGTTTAGTGAGAAACAATACTTGCTTGGATAAAACAATGAATGATCATGTCGGAACAAATTTTTTTAATATTTAACAGTAAGCGAGAAAATGTTATCATAAACTTGCTTAGAATATTTATTTTGACTATGAAATGTTAATCAGAATACCATTAGTAGATTCCAAATATTAATATTTTTTATTTCAGAATGTATGCACAAACTTTAACATTAGTAGGCACATATATATGTATGCACATAGACTCATATACTTGTGACATACCTTCTTTTGTTTTTACAGTACTTTTTACAAGGGAAATGCTTAAGATGTTAAGTAGACAATCATAAGAATGATATGAAAAATGATTGAAATACTCTGTGAAACTTGAAATATAAATTTTGTTTAGAGTACATATATAAATACATAAATTTGTATTCTATTTCTTCTTTGAAGAGTTGTGTGGAAAAATAGTTATACACCAGAATTGAACAATGATACCTTAGTTGACTAGAGCATCTATGGGTAGTTGCTGCTAGGAGGTAGATAGCTGTTATATTAGAAATTTACCTTCCGGGACGGGTGCCGAAATAGAATTTAGAGAGTATAGGTTTTCTTTACCAGAACCTATCTTTTGCGGTTGTTGCAACACACTTTTTATGCTTGGCCAAGCGATATGGTTCATTATGTATGTATGAATGAACTCTGTGATTTCACTCTCTGCCATTCCTAGGATAGATCTTGCACTTTCTTTTCTAATGAGTAGATAGAAATTGCATGTTGATGTTTAAGCACACACCAGATTCCACCTTGCAGGTTGTTCTCTTGCTAAACTTTCTATGTAGGGTCAGAAATTCTTCAAGTCGAAAGAATACTGAGGAAGTGTAAGCTTCATGGTTGGGCAGTAAAGTGCTTCAACCATGTTCTCATCCGCTAGTGGAGGCGAGCATTGAAGAAGAACCTTAGTTGTTCACCAGACTGTTATAGTCTATGATGTAACTTGATGTAAATCTTTTATGTACTTGATAGAAAATGTATCATGTAATGACATTGTGGCCTTAGGAGCCAAGACAAACCTAATATTATAATTTGAATTTTGAAGTGAATATAAGAATCTTTGACTCATCTTAAATGGACATGTGGAGCTATGATGGATTTTAGCCACTAGTTATGTCTTTTTAATTTGGAGTGTATTCATGTGTCATTTACAATAATGTTAATTAAGTAATAATTAGGAATGGGTTATTACATCAAGAAAGCTAATCAAATATGCCATATATAATATCTTATATATATACATATATTTAATCTTATATATATATATATATAAGATTATATATATAATCTGATATAGATATATATCTATATAAGATTATACATACATATATATATATATATGTATATATATATATATATATATATATATATATATATATATATATATATATATATATATATATATATATATATATATATAATCTGATAAGAATATATAATTTTCTGCAAATTGTAATTACTGAAAAAAAAAACCTCAATCCAAATCAGTGGAAGAAAACAGATTAACCCATATCATTGTGTGTGAAATGTAAGGGGAAAGGATGGGTAGAGGTTTCCTAAAACCAAGAGACTTTGCATGATGTGTTCTTATATTTAATGTATGCAGTTGGAAAGCTTTACTAAGGATAATGCTATTGTTATTATATTTGATGTATGATGTATGTAAGTGATAAAAATGTAACTGTGATATGATTAAACAATGGATAATGCTGTTGTTTGTAAATTTGGACTCTTTGAGTTTGAACAACTGACTGATTTTTTTTTCTATGCCTCAAAATAATGTAAACACCGAGTCAATAAATATACAACAATCTAATGATAAATGAAAACATGAATTTAGTTATTCTGGGTGTACCAACCTGAATTTTGTAGAGGATATTCAGTGAAAGTAGAGGAGAATTTGTAATGAAAATGACCCTGGAAATCCCCTCTTATAAAATCATTCGAATGTGTAAATTGAATGCATTGAGTTGTGGTGGTTGATTTTCAAATTTGAATGTTCTTGGGAAACAATCGGTCATTTCATATTGCAGTTGTCATTTATGTCTAATTTCACTGATGCCTTGAATGAAAAATATCCAATTATGACTTAAAAAACACCTAATTCAACGTGCATTTGTATGTGGGCCTGCTCACATTTAAACATGGGTCTGCTAGGAGGTGGGTACAATTTATTTACTCGACCACATGATTATGTCCACTACATGCCACATATACGTCTACTTAACCATGTGTATAGGCTAACTTCACCACGGGTTGCTAGACAAGTTTTATCCCTAACATAATTATCTCCCACGGTTTTCATCACATTATTTCCTCACACATCCTTCTTCCCGCATAATATATATAGGGTCATATATATTGCAAATATATATAATCTAATATACATATATATCTATATAAGATTATATATATATATATAAAAAATCTAATATAGGTATATATATATGGATTATATGTACATGCATATACCTATATCAGATTATATATATGTATATAATCTTATATAGATATATATCTATTTAATCTTATATACATAGATATCTATATCAAATTAAATATATAAATATGTATATATGTATATAGATATATTTATATATATACATATATACATAAGTTGTTATTGAAGCATAAATATGAGTCAAAAAATCCAAAACATAAATAGGCATGATCACATAAGGCTTAAGAATGCATTATAACATTCATACTATGTATGCATATCTACAAACAAATTCATTTAATCCTGGGTTTTACTTGTTTAAATCAAATAGTGCATGGTTCGTTCTTTAAAATCTTTATATGTGTATGTATATATATGCATGTACATATACACATTTCCAAATAGAAAACAAATATTAAAAATAATTTGCAGTGCGAATGTTTGTGCAATGATGAACATAAAAAATAGAAGTCTTATTTGTTCAAGATATACATGATTTGCATGGATCAAACCCATACATGGTAGATCACATATATCTCTAATAGATAGACAAATTTTAATGTCTATCACTATTCATTCATTTATGTATGGATAGGCATCCATATAGTGTTGCGAATTTGACAAGATAAGTGGAGGAAAATAGATGAACACAATGAGAAGATTAAACATACAAAATTAATTCATGCAAACATTTATCAGTGTCACTACGTAACACAAAAATGATAAGTAGCAAGGAATTGATGACCTTTTGATAGAATGTGTGAAGGACTAAAATGATGCCTTGATGTTTCATTATAGAGACACCAACCTATGTGTGAGAAGTAGATGAAGACAATTAAATAGGACAACAGATGTCACATAGGCCAGTGGATTAATAAGGATATCTTGCATATGTTGTTTAATAGTGCATAAAAGGATTACATATTTAAAGGAAAATTCACATTAGAAAATGATAGTATCAAGCAAAAAGATAGTCTATATTGCATATCAAGGAACCCTACATGGCAATGCAATATAAAGGACATATTTTTAGATCTATGAGTTCTCAAGAAAGCTAATCAAACATGTTAGTGACCTGGACACTAGCCTAATGCAAGGACAATCATAGAGCAAGGTGAAAGTATTTGATGGTATGGAAGTGTAAGGGTTATATAAATTGAAAATATATATAATTTGATATACATATATTTCTATATTTTGTTTATATATTTAATCTGATATATACATATATATAAATATATATAATCATATACATATATAAATATATACATATATATAATATGATATAGATATATATCTATATAAGATTATACATATATACATATATAAAAAATCATATATATATATATATATATCTATCTATATATATATACATTGCTCTAAATATATGAGGTTCTTTGTACTGCATATTTTTTTGGTGGCTCTTAATGTTTTCCAAGGTTAGCATTATGTAGTAGTTTTCCCCTAGTTATTGTTTTTTTGTTATTGCAATTGTCATGCAAATTGCTTCTGATGGTCTGAATCACTGTGTGTTTGATATTTCTCTAGCTGATCTTTAGAATTATGAGGATCAAGCTTACATAAAGATTAAGATTTGTGTAGAAGATGTTTAGGGAAAGAATGTTCTTACAAATTTCTAGGTAAGCATTATATGTTCAATCACTCTTAAGGTTTTTGCATTTTTATGCTTTATGCATGGGTGTTTGAAGTTTCTATTGTTTGATTGTGCAGGGTATGGATTTTACCACATACAAGCTCAGGTCTTTGGTACGCAAATGGCAGACATTGATAGAGGCTCATGTTGATGTCAAGACAACTGATAACTACACGTTGAGGATGTTTTGCATTGCATTTACGAAGAGAAGCCAAATTAATCAGGTCAAGCGGACATGCTATGCCCAATCAAGTCAAATAAGACAGGTAAAAATGGCTTATGTAATGGGATATGTCTACTATATTTGCTAGCTATTATTGTTGATTGCTTGGTTACCAAATGCTTCTTTCCAAACTCATAAAAAGATGATAGAAATTATGGTTCGTGAAGCTTCATGTATTTATTTTCTTTAATATATATAATATGATAAGAATATATTGTTGCCTACAAATTGTAACTACTGAAAAAAGAAAACCTCTACCCAAATAAGTGGAAGAAAACAGATTAACCCATATCATTGTGTGCAAAATGGAAGGGGAAAGGATGGGTAGAGGCTTCCTCAAACTAGGAGAATTTGCATGATGTATAATCCTAACAACGCTAAATAAATTAGGGAAAAAACTGTATACCCATTAAATTTCATGATTATAATTGAGGGATTGAAAATTTTTTTGGACAATGTTCTATTTAATTCACATTCTATGTAATGATTTCATAGTATACCATGAAAAAAAATCATAGCACTGAAACCCTTGATGCCATACACACAATTATTCCACAATGCAATGAAACTCTTCACGACAATAGACATTCGCTGTAATTATTTCATAGTATAATGAAACCCAACATGACATCCATACAATCATGCGAAGTTGAAAAAATAGATGAAGGAGAATAGATTAAATCAAATCATTGTGTGTAAAAATGTAAGCAGAATTCATGGGTTGACTAAAACATCACATGGACAACATGTATGATGTGTAATCCTCAAACCAGTTATAAATTTGGGACATTATCCCAATACCCATTAAAGTTCATGATTTTACATGAGGGATTCTGAAATAAATCAGACAATGTTCTATTTCATTCACATTATATGTAATGATTTCGTAGTATACCATAAAGAAAATCATTATAATGAAACTCTCGATGCCATACAGAGAAATGATAAAAAACACAGCAAAATGCACAATGACCCTTGATGCCAATTGAAACCCATTATTGAACATAAAAAATGCCAGGGGAAAGGACACAAAGAATGTTACCTGGTAGCGGAGGACACAAGGCGAAACCCACAACCACTCACAGGAGGTCAAGCCCAAAGAGGACGACGGGAGGAAGGATGTGTGAGGAAATAATGTGTTGGAAACCGCGAGAGATAATTATGTTAGGGCTAAAAGTTGCTCGACAACCCATGGTGAAGTTAACCTATACCTGTGGTTAAGTAGACGTATATGTGTCATGTAGTGTACATATTCATGTGGTCAGGTAAATAAATTGTACCCACCTCCTAGTAGATCCACGTTTAAATGTGATTGGTCCCACATACAAATGCACATTGAATTAGGTGTTTCTATAATTCGTAATTGGATATATTTTTTAATTTTTTTTGGTTGTGTAATAAACAAGTAGTGGCAAAGTGGTAGTGATTTAGTGGACGACACTTTAAAAACACCTTTTTTTGCAACTTCTCACTTTATGGGTTCAACAAAACATGTTTTAACTACCCACAAACCAATTTTTTTAATTTAAGCTAATAAGTCACTTATAGACATGCCCAAATTTTTTGATGAAATTCAATGTATTGTTCATGATCTACAAATGCATGAAGTTAACCCTGAAGACTACTGGTACATTTCCCCTACTTTCTTTATTTAAATAATATTGTTTTCAGATGTTCTTTGACTCCTTTGTTGCCACCTTGAATGTCCCTTCTTTAAAAAAAATTTATGCGACTTGTAATTGTCTTAAGGTGGGAATTTAATGTTGGATTTGGGGCTTATTTATAATCCCTTATAATTTAATTTATTTTACCATTGCAAGTCTTATGCAATTTTTTTTGGCGTTTCTTTTCACAAGGAACAATAATTTTGCATGATTAAACTCCAAAGTTTCACCTTAGGAGATTTTGTGAAGGCTTAGGATCTAGAGCCAAGTCCTTGAAAACATTAAATAATTTCCTTATGGTGAAATTTCCACCTTAGTCAGCCATCTCATAAAAGGAGCCAGCTAACTCCTAGACAAAAAGCACCTATGTACATATAAAAACGCATGAAAAAAATACATAATAACATACATGGAAACATACATAGCATGATGAGACATCATAGTGCGGGGCTTGCCAGACGGGGGATGAAAGTGATGAAACCGGAAGATAGGAACAAACGTTTGGGAAATGGTAGGTAGGAGTTAACGACACCGTCAGGTCAGTTTTCCCTCCTCCTGCCAGCTGAAAAATGCGGGTGCCTTAGCTTGGTCGTGAAGTTTTTCTTTCATCTACTTTTTTCTAGCACAAGAAAATTGGAGGCAGACTGACGTGGGACTTTTTGGTTTGGAGAAAGAAAGATGAAAAAACTATTTGTTTCTAGTCTACATGTTGAAAGTTGAAGGTTTGAGTGCATGTGGAGGAGATGGAGGAGAAAACCGACCAAATCTAGGTGCTTTTTGGCAGTCTGCACGTTGTAAGCTGAAGTTTGGAGTGCACGTGGAGGAGTTGGAGAACACTGACCAAATCGAGGTGAGGGGTGCAACCCATTCTATTGCAAAGGGTTTTACAACAACTTGTAATTTGTAATTTGGGAAACACAATGTGTGGGATTTCAATTATTTGAATCTCCTTGTTTAAATGTATGAATGTAGATTGAAAATCACACATTCCATTGTTGTGTTTAAATTTTGCATGACTAAAAAAAAGGTGCACAAAATAATTGTAATTTGGAAAACACAATATTGGGTTTCAGTTATTCGAATCTCCTTGTTTAAATGTAAAGGGTTGTCTCACGGTGGGTTGCTTGCTTCTTAACACCTATGGTTTTGAACCATGAAATGTTACAAAATAGTATGAATGTCTTCAAAATCACACCTTCCATTGTTGTGTTTAAATTTCGCATGATTGAAAAAAAAAGTGCACAAAATAATTCTAATTTGGAAAACACAATGTTGGGTTTCAGTTATTTGAATCTCCTTGTTTAAATGTAAGGCGTTGTCTCATGGTGGGTTGCTTGGTTCTTAACACCTAGGGTTTTGCAACATGTAATGTTACAAAACAATATGAATGTCTTCAAAATCACACATTCCATGGTTGTGTTTAAATTTTGAATGATTGAAAAAAAAAGTGCATAAAATAATTGTAATTCGGAAAACACAATGTTGGGTTTCAGTTATTTGAATCTCATTGTTTAAATGTAAAGGGCTATCTCATGGTGGGTTGCTTGCATTCTTAACACCTACGATTTTACAACATAGAATGTTACAAAACAGTATGAATGTCTTCAAAATCACACATTCCATTGTTGTGTTGAAATTTTGCATGATTAAAAAAAAAAGTGCACAAAATAATTCTAATTTGGAAAACACAATGTTGGGTTTCAGTTATTTGAATGTCCTTGTTTAAATGTAAAGGGTTGTCTCATGGTGGGTTGCTTGCTTCTTAACACCTACAGTTTTGCAACATGGAATGTTACAAAACATTATGAATGTCTTCAAAATCACACATTCCATTGTTGTGTTTAAATTTCACATGATTACAAAAAAAAGTGCACAAAATAATTGTAATTCGGAAAACACAATGTTGGGTTTTAGTTATTTGAATGTCCTTGTTTAAATGTAAAGGGTTGTCTCATGGTGGGTTGTTTGCTTCTTAACACTTATGGTTTTGCAACATGGAATGTTACAAAACAATATGAATGTCTTAAAAATCACAAATTCCATTGTTGTGTTTAAATTTCGCATCATGATTGAAAAAAAAAAAAGTGCACAAAATAATTGTAATTTGGAAAACACAATGTTGGGTCTCAGTTATTTGAATCTCCTTGTTTAAATGTAAAGGGTTGTATCATGGTAGGTTGCTTGCTTCGAAAACACCTACAATTTTGCAACATGGAATGTTACAAAATAGTATGAATGTCTTCAAAATCACACATTCCATTGTTGTGTTTAAATTTCACATGATTGAAAAAAAAAGTGCACAAAATAATTGTAATTCGGAAAACACAATGTTGGGTTTCAATTATTTGAATGTCCTTGTTTAAATGTAAAGGGTTGTATCATGGTGGCTTGCTTGCTTCCAAAACACCTACAATTTTGCAACATGGAATGTTACAAAACAGTATGAATGTCTTCAAAATCAAACATTCCATTGTTGTGTTTAAATTTCGCATGATTGAAAAAAAAAGTGCACAAAATAATTGTAATTTGGAAAACACAATGTTGGGTTACAGTTATTAGAATCTCCTTGTTTAAATGTAAAGGGTTGTCTCATGGTGGGTTGCTTGCTTCTTAAAACCTACGGTTTTGCAACATGGAATGTTACAAAATAGTATGAATTTATTCAAAATCACACATTCCATTGTTGTGTTTAAATTTTGCATGATTGAAAACAAAAGTGCAGAAAATAATTGTAATTCAGAAAACATAATGTTGGGTTTCAGTTATTTGAATCTCCTTTTTTAAATGTAAAGGGTTGTCTCATGGATGGAATGTTACAAAATAGTATGAATGTCTTGAAAATTAAACATTCCATTGTGTTTAAATTTCGCATGATTGAAAAAAAAAAGTGCACAAAATAATTGTAATTTGGAAAACACAATGTTAGGTTTCAATTATTTGAATCTCATTGTTTAAATGCAAAGGGTTGTCTCATGGTGGGTTGCTTTCTTCTTACACCTATGGTTTTGCAACATGGAATGTTACAAAACAATATGAATGTCTTCAAAATCACACATTCCATTGTTGTGTTTAAATTTCGTATGATTGAAAAAAAAAGTGCACAAAATAATTGTAATTCAGAAAACACAATGTTGGGTTTCAGTTATTTGAATCTCCTTGTTTAAATGTAAAAGGTTGTCTCATGGTGGGTTGTTTGCTTACAAAATACCTATGGTTTTGCAACATGGAATGTTACAAAATAGTATGAATGTCTTCAAAAGATTACACATTCCATTGTTGTGTTTAAATTTCACAGGATTGAAAAAAAGTGCACAAAATAATTGTAATTCAGAAAATGCAATGTTAGGTTTCAATTATTTGAATGTCATTTAAATTTAAAGGGTTGTCTCATGGTGGGTTGCTTGCTTCTTAACAGTTACAATTTTGCAACATGGAATGTTACAAAATAGTATGAATGTCTTCAAAATTACACATTCCATTGTTGTGTTTAAATTTTGCATGATTGAAAAAAAAAAGTGCACAAAATAATTGCAATTTGGAAAACACAATGTTGGGTTTCAGTTATTTGAATCTCCTTGTTTAAATGTAAAGGGTTGCCTCATGGTGGGTTTCTTTCTTTCTTAACACCTATGATTTTGCAACATGAAATGTTACAAAACAGTATGAATGTTTTCAAAATTACACATTCCATTGTTGTGTTTAAATTTCGGATGATTGAAAAAAAAAAGTGCACAAAATAATTGTAATTTGGAAAACACAATGTTGGGTTTCAGTTATTTGAATCTCCTTGTTTAAATGTAAAGGGTTGTCTCATGGTGGGTTGCTTGCTTCTTAACACCTACGGTTTTGCAACATGGAATGTTACAAAACAGTATGAATGTCTTCAAAATCACACATTCCATTGTTGTGTTTAAATTTCGCATGATTTAAAAAAAAAAGTGCACAAAATAATTGTCATTTGGAAAACACAATATTGGGTTTTAGTTATTTGAATCTCCTTGTTTAAATGTAAAAGGTTGTCTCACGGTGGGTTGCTTTCTTCTTAACACCTACGGTGTTGCAACATGAAATGTTACAAAACAGTATGAATGTCTTCAAAATCACACCTTCCGTTGTGTTTATTTTTTCAACTTTATGTCTTTTATATTGCACTTGTGTGTTAACACCATTAATTAAAATCCTTTTATTTCAATGATAAAATATACGTTTAACATTTTAATTTATTTTCCAAGTGGTTAATTGTAGTGTTTATGTTGTTTTACTTCAGTTTCAACAGTTCCAACTATTGCTTTTTCATCTGCAAGTTGACCAGTCACACATTTTTGCTCATCCCCATTGCTGTTACCTGTTATCACCCCCTTGGAATTTATTTTCATGAGCTTATACTTTCTATTTCATATCTTTTATTTGTAGCTTTGGAGCAACTTCTTCCCCATCAACCCTTAGAACAACAACATCCATTTTTTGGATAGAGTTTTGAATGTCTTCAATACTTTTCTATAGTTTTGTAGCTGCTCTTTGCTTATCTTTGAGAGTGTCTTTCTGATTAGAGAATGCAATTTTTTTCTATTTGATAAGTTATTTACAAAACTTGTCTACCATTTCACATAGGGATTTCATGTCTCTAGCCAACTGATTCTCTTTTTCTGCTCTAAGATCTATTTTTTCCTTTTCATTATCATCTATTTCGAGTTGTATTTGTTCCATGGAATTCTTAATTTGAAGAATCTTTGACTTCATTTGTTTAACTCCACTTATAGCATCATCTCTCACTTTCTTTTCTTGCATAAATTCATATGGAATACAAAATTTATTGACTTTATCCACTTTTGCATTGGCATTTTCCCATTGCAGATACTGCACGATGCTCCTTCCTCAAGTTGTCAAGTGCAAGAACAATCTTGCTAGTTGATACATTATCTATCTTATTCACTTTGGTCTGCTTCTTTTCAAGTGTTTTTAGAGTGGATTTCTTTTTGATTACATACTTTCTACTACTTCCTGCTCGACTTCTGCATTTCCATATGCCCATTGTGGGTACTGCACACGCACCTTCCTGAAATTCTCAACAACACTGAGTCTCTTTAATCAATACAATATATGTCTCATTCACTATGGTATGCTTCTTTTCAAGTATTTCTATAGCAGATTCCTTTGTCATTTTATACATTATAGTACCTGTTGTGTACAATTTTGCATTGTCATTTTCCCATTGCACATACTTTAAATGCTCCTTCCCCAACTTCTCAAGAGCAGGAAGAATGTCTCCATTCAATACATTATATATCTCATATAGTTTGGTTTGCTTCGTTTCAAGTGTTTTTAGGGATGTTTCCTTATTCATTTCATACATTCTAGTACTCGCTGCCTCTTGAAGTATTAAGAAGATATCAGGCTCCTCAAGCCATAGTGTTTTCCAACATTGAATTATCAATAGAAAAAATAAAACCTTACACTACCAATGTAAGAAAAGGCACCTTAAAAATTTACCAAAACTATTACTTATATAGTATGAATTGCATTTGGATTTCATCATATCATTAAAATATAGGCAGGTACGAAAACACAGTGGATTGCAAGTTAGTTTGTTGAGCTTGTACAAAGCTGAAGGGTGGAGAATTTGGGGAGGAGTTGCAGCTGAGGGATACATAAAATTAACCATAGTTAGCTGAGGGGTGACCAACCAATTGCATTCTTATACATACAAGGTTTTTCAACACTATGTGGGTCGTAGGTTTCTTAACGCATTGTGTTTTCCAACCTCTGATTATATAGACAATATGATTGCAATGAAAACCTTTTCTTGTTTACACAATGCAAATGCAATGAAAGGAAAATCTTCAAAATATATAACAAGTCTCAGGTAGACTAAAAATTGCGTTTCAACTTTCTCAAATTAATAAACTATAGGCATGTTGGAAAACACTGTGGGTTGTATTTTCTATATTTTTGCTTGTTGTAAGCTGAAGGGTGGAATTTTTTCTTTTGTGCTTGATGTTCTTTTGCTGGTCATGTTTAGTTTTATGTTCAGAGATGTTTGACTTCATTAGTTGAAATCCAGTTATAGCATCATCTTTCATTTTCTCTACTTAGACAAATTCATATGCAATACAAAATCTCTCGACTTTATCCACTTCTGCATTGCAATTTTCCCATTGTACATACTACACGTGCTCCTTCATCAACTTCTCAAGAGTGGTAAGAATCTCTTTAGTTAAAACAATATCTATATCATTGAGTTTGATCTCCTTGTCTTCAAGTGTTTTGAGAGTAGATTCCTTTTCAATTTCATAAATTATATAGAACCTGTTGCATCCAGATTTGCATTGTTTCTTCCCCTTTGCACATACTAAAGATGCTTCTCTGTCAGTTAATCAAGAGCATAAAAAATCTCTTAAGTCAACACAGTATCTATCTCATTCACTATGGTTTTCAATGCAAGTGAGCTTCACAATTTATTGCAATTGTGGTTTATAGTTAAAATTGCTTCTCAAATCCTTCATATGTTTTACAAATAAATGCACAAAAAAAAAAGTGTTTTAGCTTACATTCATTGAGTCATTTTTTTATCAGCAGATGCAGAGAACGTGTTTTTTTCTTTTCACATTGCTAGCAGCCATAGAATTAATTACATGTTATTATTCACGTTACACTTATAGGCTACATATAAAGTTGCATGTTGAACTTCTCATCCTGTTGTTCAACCTGCACCTTTTTAGTTCATGAATTGTCATATACGCTTTTCTTGGTCATGTTAAGTCACTCCAAATGGAAGGCTCGATATCACAACATTCCTTCTCAGGTAAAATAGGTTTGTACACCCCATATACTATGGTGTCTTAGTCTTTTTTCATGTGAGGTTGTGATTTTACCTGTGGTCTTTATGTCCGCTTGGAGGTTAAAGTAGACACTGCTTTTTCCAACATGCATTGGATGACATCATGGTTGATAGGAAAATTTACACATGTATTCCTTTCTTGATTCACTCTGTATTAGGATAAATTTTCATGTTAAATGTAAGTAGCATAAAACCATTAAATCCCTAATAACAATGGAGAACAATGAAAATAATGAAACATGAAAGTATGATGAAACAACATCACCTAGTCTTCAAGCCTCCATTGATTCACCTCCATTGGCCTTCTCCATCTTGCTGAAAATGATATAATTGCCCTCAAATTTGAAGTGCAACTATAACCTATGACAAAGCCAAGCAAAATATTGAAGTTATGTGTATGCTCAAGCACTCAAAAGCTCTCAAGCATGCTGAAAATAACTTATGTTGTGTGTAAAATGGCTTGAAAGAAGGCCGTTTAAAGAATTTCAAATTGAGAATGGATGGCCAGGATTAAAAGTTGATGAAGCCCTAAGATCAAAGGCCAAGAATCAATTTCATAAGGAGGATTAGGGTTAGGGAAACATTAGGTCAAAGTTAGGGCAAGCCTTGAAATGAAGGGTTGGGATTTAATTAGAGATAATCAAATCAATGGTGGAGAAAAATAGGTAGTTGGAATATTAGAAATGATGTAATTTATGGAGGAATGTTGACTTATGAATTAAATAATGGTTTAATTCATAAATAGGAATGAGACAAAAGACTTGATATTTATAATTATTTATTTGGTGGGATGGAAAGTGGGCTAAATAAATAAGTTTATTTGATTTAAGGATTTAAATGATAATGTTATGGAGGAAATAAGGATTGATCAGTGCGTATTTAAATAAATAAACACAATTTATTTATTTAAATAATCATGGAGGAATGGACATGATTAGATAATTGAATTATGTGAGGGAGAAGCCTAGTCGTCATAGAAAAATACGGTTTACAAGCTGAGGCCATTTTTATGTGTCTACATTTTGCCCCTCTTTGACATGATGTAGTTTATCGCATTGTGTCAAAGAACAAGTAAAAAATATGCCCCAGTTTGAAAGTGAGGAGAGGAAGGATGATGAGGAGGTAGTGGTATGCCCCCTCGAGAGGATAGGTAGTTGAAAGAACGTGAGTGTTCTCTCGAAATGGATGAGAGGACTAGAGGACTAGAGGATGAAGGAATAGAAGAACTATTAGCGTGGAAATCATGGATGTGAGGATGAAAAAGGAATACTTCAATATTTTTCCAAATAACATCATAGGCGTTGCATAATCATCATTGGGCGGTAAAATGTGACAAATGGACAACAAACACCATGATATGACATAGACCAAAGGTGTGCAAGGTCGTCCACTTGCGAAAAACAGATAGCCACAGACAAGGAATGTCCTAACTCATACTAAAGGCCAAGTGGCCCCAGTCTTTTTGTCAAGACACACGAAAGACAACAATCAAGGAAAATTAGGCCATGAGACATCATTGCACCTCTAAATCCTTCATGGGACATCCTCGAGGTAGCTAGTAACATGACCAAGAGACAAAACAATAAAAAGATAAGACAAAATAGACTAGCAAAATCACAGCCATTCAATATGTTTGCCAAGATTTGTGTGTCAAAGGTTGATTGCGTGACAGTTTGACAGTTTGACAATTTGATAGTCTAACAGTATTGACGTTTTGATGATGCTTGTCATCAGGAAAGACACATCCTAAAAAGGCCAATGACTATGTGATGAAGCCTGTCTTCAGGAAGGACACATCCTGAAAAGGTTGACTATGTGACGAAGCCTGTCATCAGGAAGGACACATCCTGAAAAGGCCAATGACTATGTGATGAAGCCGGTCATCAGGAAAGACACATCCTGAAAAGGAAAATGACGTTTTGATGGGGTCCAATTCCAAGAAGGACACATCTTGAAGGGGACCATAAAGTGACTAGGTTGACATTGTGTTGGCAATTTGACAGATGTTTGGCTTGATGACTGACTGGGCTATGTTGTCTGTTGGTTCACGATTTGAATGTTGACTTTCAAATGACTGTCTTGGTTTTGAGTGTGACTATGTCTGACTTATTTGACCAAAATGACAAACCCTAAAGGACTGACCTAGGTGGCCTCGGGGGCTCATCGATAGATGGCCTTGCCTACGTCGTGCACTCAGAGACCTCATAGTTCGACAAGGACAAACAGACACATTGAAGACAAATTGACATGTTTTGACTTGACCTGACAAACCCTAAGGGACTAAACCTAGGGGGCCTCGGGGGCTCATCGACAGATGGCCTTGCCTACGTAGCAAATGCGCAGAGACCACGTAGTTCGACTATTGACAAAGAATAACACGACTGACATGACTAACTTTGACTCTGTTTTTGGGATTTGTGATGTTATTTTGATGTTTTTGTGCTTTCTTCAGGACATTTTTCAATTTTTAGGTCTTTTTTCAGGACTGTTTATGATTTTTAGAATTTTTTCAGGACTTTTTATGATTTTTAGGAATTTTTTCAGGACTTTTTATGATTTTTATGATTTTTTTTTCAGGACTTTTTATGATTTTTAGGACTTTTTTATGATTTTCAGGACTTTTCTGATTGTTAAGACCATGTGCGATACCCACTACAGTCTCATGATAAAATATTGCCCCTAGTCAAGTTGATGGAAAGAACGTGACCGGTATGGATAATAGGCGATGCACAAGACTTCGATGTCAACCACTGTCGGCCATGGAAAGAAATGTCATGCTGTCAGGGTGAAACGTTGTGACGGATCTCAGCAAAATGGATGTTTATTATGGACGAAGGTAGATAGAGTGATAGTAGATGTCAAAGCAATGACCGACTACACATGGCACCTGTTTGCCAGGTTTTCACCATGGTACTTATCCAAAGTGCATGTTTACTAGGTTTTCACTATTGGATGAATTATTTCTCTTTTATTTTTGTCAATTTTTTCATTTTTTTTAGATTTTTAATGTTTTGGTTGTTATCCAGACTTTCTGATGCTATGTATAGAACTTGCGTAAATGCAGACTGTTGATTGGCTTTGTTAATTGTTCACCATCTGGAGTAGCCAACTGATATGCGCCAGAACCAACTGACGCGGTGATGATGTACAGACCCAGCCAATTGGGCTCAAACTTGCCTGGTTTTTCTCTGTCGGACTGATTCTTAGGATTTGGCATGAGAACCAAGTCACCAATGTCAAAATTTTGAGTCATCACTCTTTTGTTGTAGCTTCTGCAAAGACGATTTTGATATTCCTGTAAGTGGTTCAAGGCATTATGTCTGCGTTCATCTAGCATTTCTAATTCATGCAGTCGTGACTGTCGATATTCTTCATCAGTGATTAGACCTTTCATAGAGACTCGTAGGGATGGAATTTCGACCTCTATGGGCAAGATGGCTTCGGCTCCAAAGACGAGGGTGAATGGAGTGGCTCTAGTGGGAGTACAAATGCTAGTGCGATATGCCCACAAAGCAGGATTGAGTTGTATGTGCTAATCACGACCAGCGTCATTGACGGTCTTCTTAAGAAGTTTGATGATCGTTTTATTAGACGCCTCAGCTTGACCATTTCCTTGTGGGTAGTAAGGCGTGGAGAAGTGGTGTCGGATATGGAAGCGTTCACAAAGTTCACGGACATCCTGATTTTTGAAGGGATGACCGTTATCTGTGATGATGGATTGTGGAATACCATATCGACAGATGATATAGTTGAGGATAAACTTGGAAATTTGTTTTCCGGTAATGTAAGTGAGCAGGATGGCTTCGATCCACTTAGTAAAGTACTCAGTGGCGGTAATGATGAATTTGTGGCCATTGGACGAGGTAGGATGGATATTGCCCATGAGGTCGAGTCCCCATTGTGCAAAGGGCCAAGGAGATGTAATTGGCTGAAGTTCCTGTGCTGGTGCATGAATCAAGTCACTGTGTATCTGACATTGGCGACACATTCTGACAAATTCAAGTGCATCTTTCTCAATGGTTGGCCAGTAATACCCAAGTCTCATTATCTTTTTGGCTAAAGTAGGACCACTTGAATGGGATCCGCATATACCCTCATGTACCTCTCGCAAGGTCGTTCGTGCTTCATCAGTGTCAAGACATCGAAGAAGGGAATTATCAAAGCTACGTTGGTAAAGGGTGTCACTGAGGATGGTGTATCTGGCGGATTTTTGGATAAAGGACTTTCGTTGGTTATTGGATAGGTTGGGGGGAAGGGTTTGGGACTTGAGGTAGTCATAAATGTCTTGATACCATGGAGAATTGGGACCAACAAGCTCGCAAACCATCTCTGATTCTGGTATGTCATATGCAGGAACCAAAAGCTGTTCTACCAAGAATTCAAATTGAGGCACATTACTAGGAATGTCTAGAAGAGAGCCAATTGTGGCCATTGCGTCTACTGCCTTATTTTTTGTTCTTGGAACTTGCTCAAAAGTCACCATGTGGAAATATGTTTGAAAGCTATCAACCATTCGTTTGTAAGGCATTAATTTCTCGTCCTTAGTGTCATAGTCATCATTGACTTGGTTAATGACCAATTGAGAATCGCCATGGACATGAAGTGTTCTAATTTTCCATTTGATGGCCATTCTGAGTCCTGTGACAAGTGCCTCATATTCTACCACATTATTTGTACATGGAAAAGCAATGCGGAAGGACTTAGGAATGGAGTCCCCTTGAGGGGTGATAAACAATATTCCTGCCCCCGAGCCATGATTAGTATGAGATCCATCAAAATATAGCCTCCAAGGTGACTTAGGTTCTATATGAAATATTGACTCATCTGGAAAGTCTGCTACTAGTGGATGATCACCCTGTATAGGTGCGTCTGCCAGTTGGTCTGCTATCACTTGTCCCTTTATCGCATTTCTTTCAACATATTGAATATCATACTCACTCAAGATCATTACCCATTTGGCCAGGCGACCTATCAATGCTGCGCGACTTAGGAGATATTTCAGGGGATCAATCTTTGCCACTAAGTGCATCTGGTGATTCAGTATGTAGTGTCTTAATTTCTGAGCAGCAAAGACAACTGCTAGGCAAGCACGTTCGATGGTTGTGTAATTTAGCTCATATCCAACCAGTGTCCTACTGATGTAGTATATGGCCCTTTCCTTTTCTTCATGGTTGTTTTGAGCCAGTAATGCCCCCAGTGCTGAAGTTGTTGTAGAAATGTATAGAATCAAAGGTTTCCCTTCAATTGGTGGCATTAAAACAGGTGGTGACAGTAGATATTCTTTTATTTGTTGGAAGGCCTCCTGACATTTATCTGTCCACACAAAAGGGATACTTTTGCGCAAAAGATACTGAAATGGGTGACACTTGTCTGCCAATTGTGCTATGAAGTGTCAGATGGATTGTAACCTGCCTTGCAATGTCCTGAGTTCACTTATCCCTTTTGGAGGAGGCATATCTAATATGGCTTTCACCTTGGCAGGATCGACCTCAATGCCTCTACGAGAAACAATGTACCCCAAAAGTTTTCCTGATGTTACGCCAAAGACACATTTCTTTGGATTCAAGCGGACCTTGTATTCTTCCAGTCTCTTGAAAATTTTGTCTAACACCCTCAAGTGGTCTTTTCGTGTCAAATATTTTTCCAAAAGGTCATCTACATAATCTTCCATTATATTGTGCATCATGTCATGGAATATGGTTGTCATGGCTCTCTGGTACGTGGCGCCTGCATTCTTAAGACCAAAAGGCATGCCGTTCCAACAGTATGTGCCCCAAGGACATATGAAGGTTGTTTTGTGTTGATCTTCAGGGGCAATACGAATATTATTATAACCGGAAAAACCATCCATGAGGGAGAACATCTCATATCCTGCTGTAAGGTCCACTATGATATCAATGTTTGGCAAGGGAAAGTCATCCTTTGGACAAGCTTTATTCAGGTCCCGAAAATCTGTGCAGATGTGGATTTGACCGTTTGGCTTTGTGATTGGTACAAGATTTGATATCCATTCGGCATAGTCTATGGACCGTATGAATCCCACATCTAACAATTTCTTAAGTTCTATTTTCACTAACAAGGCGATCTGTGGGTGCATCTTTCACAGATTTTGTTTCACTGGCTTGGCATCTGGAAATAATGGCAAATGGTGCAAGACAAGTTCTGGATCCAACCCAGGCATATCGACATAAGACCACACAAAGTTGACCTTACGCTATGAAAAGAATTTGTGGAACTCAGGTTTCTCTTCCTCTGTCAAAGATGCTGCGAAGAGAACCATCTTAGGATCTTCTGCTGTAGATATGTTTACTTCCATAGTGTCCTCTATGAGCATGGCTAATTTTTCCTGAGTTACAGGGAGAAAGTCTAGCCCTCCATCCTTAGGCGCGTCCTTTATTTTTACTTTTTTATCGTCAGAAGGTTCCTTTTGGTTTTCATCTAAAGACGTGTCATTTTTTGCTTTATTTTTATTTTTCATTTTGCGACTAGAGGACGGAGCAGTCTCCCCAAAGTAAGCGGCACAATCTAGGTTAATGGAAAATCCAGCCTTCTGGTCTCCACTTGGTATACCCTCACGCAGTCCCACGAATTCTGCAATGGCCTCATCATTTTGAAATATGTCCATAACTGGTGGGCCTTGTTGATCCCAATCGATTAGTTGTGGTAGACTAAGGAAATACCATCATTAGTATTGGAGAACGATGGGTAGGACGTGGAAAGCATGCCAAAAAATTCAGAGAGGTTAAAGATAAAATTGTCATCATCAGGCTCTATATCAGATTCTATCTAGTACTCTGCCTCGCTTGATTCACACTCATCAGCAAAGTAAGGAACAAAGGGAGTGGAATTTGGGTCAGTAGTGTCATGTGGCAATTCAAATGAATCTGAATGATGGTCATTAGGTTCAGTAGGGTAGACGAGTATGTCGGGATTATGGTCAATAGGAGTAGAAGAGGATCTAGATTGGGTGTTGTTTGGTGTCATGTCAATTTTGAACATTTTCTAGAATCTCTCTTCAAATGTAGGCTCTCCAGGTTCAAGGAACAAGTCATCAAGGCAATAGTCACTTAGGGATCGTTGGGAGCCAAATTCCCATTCGTGGGAGTCAGTTTCAGAAAGGGGATCTTCAATTGTCTCGACACAGTCTGAAGCATTTACTCTCTCGCTAGAAAGTGCATTGGTACTATGATCGCCAGATTCTCCTGGTCCTATCCCTAACCCAAGATGTTTAGGTCTTCCTTTAGGTGCTAGAGGTTCTTGCCTTCCTGTCTTGTGCTTGCCGAGGCCACTAATTCCATCGTAGCCTTTTTCCTTTATCATGTCATATCCTTTACCATACATTTTTACTGGCAAGGGAGTTGGATCCTCTGGTTCTCTATAAATCCAAGATAGCACGTTGTCAATGTCCTCTTGACTCATTTCACCCCACTTTATGAATACTATTTTTGGAGGGACTCTAAAAATTTCTTTTGACTCTAACATGAAGCAAGGCTTGCCGTAGACCTGGGGAGACTTAGGCATCCTCGTTATGCAATAGGCCGTATTCAACTTATACTCTCCACACCCTTGGTCCTGGATCTTAATACTTGCGTCGATGCTTGGGGTGATGGATGAAGTGGTAGATGTCATGGAGGTGGTCATGGTTGCTGAAGAAGCAGAAGTGGATGTGGATGTGGGAGGCTTCGCAAGTGTTGATGGGTCAATGAATTTAGAGGATGAAGATGTCGAAGCTTCACTGTTGATAGGCACTTGGCGCTCTGAGATACCTCTCAAATTGGTACAATATTGAAATGGGTCAGGGTCTCCATATATGGTAATCTCAGTGCCTTCAAAGGGAAACTTCAAACACTGGTGATATGTGGAAGGGACAACTTTCAAGGCGTGAATCCAAGGTCGACCAAGTAAAATATTGTATGGAAGTTCTAGATCCAGGACTTGACAAGTGGTGTCCACAATGACTGGTCCAATACGAATTGGAAGTGTAATTACGCCCCGAGAGGAACGTTCTTCATCATCATATGCCTTGATAACAATGCTCTTTGTAGCGTCTACACAAGCATCAGAAAAGCCTAGGGCCTTAACCAATTTTAAGGAGCATATCTTCAGTCCTGCTCCGCCATCTACTAACACTTGTTTAACCTTATGCTTATGGATAAAAACTTCAATGTGAAGGGCATCATTATGATTGGATTTGGACAATGAGTAGTCTTGGTCTGAAAATGTTATATGGTGGGGAGCGGTAAGATATCCCACCATGGCCTCAAATTGATTGACATCAATGTCTTGGGGAATAGAAGACTCTTGTAATGTTTTGTCGAGTATAGCCTTATGAGCTGGGGAAATACGTAGCAACTCAAGTATAGAAATTTGTGCAGGTGTCTTCCCAAGTTGGTCAATGAGGTTAAAATTTCCTTTAGGCTGGGATTGTTTGGGTAATGGATTGGACTGCGATTGTTGGGTGGATGGGCCAACGATTGTTATCTTTGGTTGTCTGGGAGGAGGGCCAACTATGGTGACTTTTCCCCCACGGGTAGTGACATTGCATTCAGGGGCATTTCTGACAGTAACTGTGTTGACATGTTCAGCAGTTGTTCTAATATGATTTATGATAGGTCCCCCAGAATAGTCATATGCAATACGGGCATGGTTGGCTCGATTATTGTTATTGGATTTTGACGTGGAAGGGTTACTAGAACCATGGTCCTGTAGTGGGTTCTTGTGTATGGTATGGTCTGAATTAGATGCAAATTGTGGTCCACCTATCTCAATGGTACGATTCTCGATAAGGTCTTGTACCAAATTTTTCAGTTGTCAACAGGAGGAGGTTTTATGTCCTTTTGCTCGATGATAATCACAAAATGCGTTGTCATCCCACCAAAATGGTTTAAACTACCTTGGGTCATATGGTTTTGGGTCCTCAAGTGTTATGACACCATTTTGAAGGAGTTTCTTGAGGACTTCTTCAATGGGCTCACCCAAGGGGGTGTATGTGCGACTCCTGGGGAATTGTCTGGGTTGTCGGGGCTGCCTTTGATTTTGGTTATTTTGATTTGTCTGTACAACATTGGCAGCATGGGTCTGTGTGGTCATCTGTGTATTTTGCAGTTGAGCCCCTTTAAGGGTAAGCACAGGACCCATTGCATTAACAGCCTTAGCGTCTACAACTCCATCATTGGTGACATGTTTATTCTTAACCCAGTATTTGTTCTTGTCAGTGGGTGGACTTGCATTTATGTTTTTAGGACCGTATTTTAATCTTCCCTTAGCAATGAGCGCTTTCTCAAGTTGGATGCCTCGTTCGACTAGGTCTACAAAGGTTGTACAACAATGAACTCGCAAGCCATTTTTCAATGGGCTTAGGAGTGTTTGTACAAACATGTCAACCTTCTCTTTTTCAGGTATGTCTATGTGGCAGCGACTTGCTAGGCCTCTCCATCGTTGGAAAAATGTGATAAAAGTTTCACCAGCGTCTTCTTGTGTAAGTGTGCATAAGCTAGTGATAGAGGTGTCTGTGTCAATGTTATAGGCATAATTTTTCACAAATTTGTCTACAAGTTCATTCCATGTTTTTATCCCCTTCAAAGTGGAGAACCATTCAAGTGTGGGTCCTGTTAGACTCTTGGAGAAGAGTCTCATCAAGTAAGTGTGTTCATATGCAATGTCCATACAGTTGGTTGTGAATTCTTGAATGTGTTCAATAGGATTTGTCTTTCCCTTGTATTTGGTGAAGTTTGGGGCCACATATCCAGGAGGAAATGGTGGCATGTATAAAGTTGTGTCAAAAGGATATGGACATAGGTCATATGACATTGGTGGCATTTTGTTGGATGTTTGCATGTTTTCCATCTGTTTTTGGAGGTCTGTCACTTTGGCTGTCAAGGCATCTATTATGGGATTATTGGTCGCATCACACATGGGAGTGATGGGTATCCCTTGAGTCCCCATTGATTGTGATAGCATGTTCGAGTTTGAATGTGACATGTGTTGTTGTGGAATGTATGATATGTTTTGGTTTGGCAATTGTTGGTATTGCCAACTTTGATGAGGAATGCACGTTGTTGCGTGTGAATTTGTGATGAATATGTGGGGATGTGCGATCCAGCCATATTTGTCGATATTTGGGGGATTTGGTAACCTTGAATATTCTGGTGCCCAAAGGTATTCATTTTTGTGTCATTTGAGTGCCTTGTCCATGTTGGAAGAATTGTCCATGTGGGATGTTGTTATTTTGTCCTTGTGAGGCATTGATGTTTACTTGTGACGATGTGTTAACGTTTGGTTGGGGACCGCAAATAAGAATACATCGTTTAGTTCCTCCAAAGGGGTTGAATGAGGTTCCCACATACGGATTTGATGATGATGTCCCTATGGTCATAGATGAAGTTCCAAATATGGGGTTTGAGGAACTTGCCCCCATTGATGTAGATCCAAGGGTAGTTCCAACTATTTGTGAAGATGTTATTGACATTGCAGGCATGGATTGTGATATTGCTTGTGACATGGTGGGTGTTCCTCCAATAGATGTTGCATTGATTGAGTTGGAGGTGTTTTGACTTATGGTGCCACTAGATGTAACATTGATGGTGCTTGTAGCAATTTGTGTGGTGACAACAGTGCTATTGTTGGAGGTATTGTTCATGTTTTGTTGAGGTGTCGAGTTTTGTGTCGTGTTGTCTGGAGATGAAGGTCTTATGGCATTGATGTCAAAGCCTCTTGGTAGTTTTACCCCTTGGTCTAAAAGCATAGCAAGGTATCTCTCAGCATCGTTCAAGACCAAGTCCTCTACAAATGAAGCTACGTCAGGATTTTGGGCTGCAACATCTAGATCCTCAGTTAATACTTGTTCCTTGTGGTCTCTCTGTATGAATGGTTCGAATGGATTTTGAGAGGATGTTGGCAGGTTCATGGAAGATGGTATGTTCATGTTGGTGAATGTATCATTAAAATTCATGTCTTGGTTCATGTCATAAGTGTTGGTGTGGATGTTGGTGTTGAAGTCTTGTCCAAAGTTTGCCATTTGTCTTTTCTTTCTTTGAAGCCTAGTTTCAACCATAAAAGAGAATTGCTCAAATGAGGATGATGATTATGACAATTATTCTATATTTTTGGTTTTTTTTGTGATAAAGCATGACAATGCAAGGTGATTATGATGTTTTCCTAAGGAAATGATTGATGCAAGGTGAAAAAGTTGCCAAAGAAAGATGCCAAATGTCAAGGCGACAATGATGGCTAGGATGACAATGTTGATTAATGCAGGGTGATAGAATTGACTAGGTGCAAAATGAGGACTAGGGCGATAATGTTGACTAAAAAGGTGACTAATGCAATGTCAAGGTGCAAAATGAGGACTAGCGTGAACACTATTTTTGGATTTTTTTGGATTTTTAGGCATAAAATATGCAAAGTATGGACTAAGATGAATGCAATGTGGAGAAAGGTTTGCCTAGCCACTCTAAGCTTAATCTATGTCTTTATTTTGGTGATCAAAGGACTTGTTAAAAGGACTAAGCGACAAGGTCAAAATGACTAGTGAGTTTTCCAAACTAGACTGTTGAGTTGGAAATTCTCACAAAAAGGACAATGTCTAAAAAGGAGATTGTTGACTAAGTCCCAAGATAACCTACTCTTGAAGGAAATGATTTTGCAAAGTGTGATGAGGTGGCCTAATCCAAAGTCTGTAAAGATGAAAACCTAATGACAAGTCTATGTAGGAAATGATGATTATGAAGCCTAGGGAATGCAACTAAAATTAACAAGGATGAACCTAAGGTAAAAATGCAAGCTAATGGTTGAATGATGAAAATTTTGAGCAATTTCAATTATGGTTTCTGAGAAAAGATGTTTGACAGTAGGCAAAATTGTTGGACTCAAATTCAGTTTTGTGATGTTTTGATGAAAAGTTTGAATTGTCTGAAGTTGATTGTTTTGTTTCCAGATTTGGGATTGTTGTGTATACTGTTTGAGAATCTAGAAAACACTTAGCAAACACGATGTTTTGAATATGTAATCAATCACAAAGAAGACAAGCACAATCCTATGGTTAGGCAAGGACATTATCTGCTAGATTCCACTTGGGTTTCCCTAGCCACATATCCTTAGCGTGTGAATCCAGAAGCTTGGCTGCACGGGCTCCCCCTTACAATGCACTCTCTTCTCAGGCCAACCAAGCTTCCAGCGCCCATAAAACTCCCATGGCATGCTGATCACCTCTACTAAAGACTGTGAAGATGTGGATGCCTTCACAACGACCGTTGTTGCGCTAGCGGATAGAAGGTTTTTGGCTACTACACAAAAGTATTTAGTTCGGGACCCCCGTTCGAGTGGCCATACATGGGGCAAGAGATTAATCACCGATTAGGTGGCACTCTAGCCTGAAGAGGTTACGCTCAACAGGGTTTATGGGAGTACTACTCTGTCCGTATGACACATTTGCACTCGTAATCCTAGGCTTTCCCTTAGGATTCACATTTGTATACCAGTCGGGGGTAGCTCAGCCAAAGAGCTTCGTTGCTGGTCTGCGTCGCCTTGGGGTGAGTACTTTTTCCCGCCAAGGAAGGCCCAATTTCCTAGAGTCAATAACAGTTTCTTTTTCACCCAGGATCGCACAAGTGCGCAAGGGGAGAGGATACTCCTATTATTGAATCAAAGGTTATACAAGTTGAAAGCATTTGTTCATTTTAATAGCCAAATTGAAGTGTGAGGCAAACACATCAAACACTGTGTATTTTAATCCAAGCTTATAATTTCAACTCAAGCACACAAGTTCTTTTTAGGCCCACTAATCATTTCATGTGAAAAAGGCACTCAAGATAAAATAAAATTGAAGCACGGGCCCTGCAAAACATAATTAGTAGTTTTGAGTCTCCAATCTTTGGCAAGCGAAATCAGACGTTGCAAAGCTTGAATCGTGGACAGTTGAACCTGTAATAAAAGAAGTCAAAAACTAGCTATGAATCAATAATTAAACTAAGAAGAAAACAAACATTTAATCTAACGAATACAAGTTAAGGGACAAAATTAATCTAAAAAGTAAAATCTAAGTCTAAAAAAAAAATAAAAAATCTAAAGCTAGACAAAATTAAAATATAACTCTAAAATTAAAATCTAATTAAAACTAAGAATCTATTAATTTAAAAGGTAATTAATCTAAATTCTACAAAATCTAAAATTTAATTGAAAATCTAAATTAAAAACCTAAAATCTAATAAAATAATATATATATGTAATTAAAAATTAAAGCTAATTAAAATCTTATTAAAAAATTAAATCTAATTAAAAACTGATTAAAAATCTAAAACTAATTAAAATTTATATCTAATTAAAAAAAGCACTAAAATCTAATCTAAAATCTAATTAAAATAAACTCTAGATCAAAGTGTAACTAAAAAAAATCTAACTAAAATCTTAAAAAAAAAGACAAAAGAAAATTGAAAAATCTAAATTAAACTAGAATCTTTTAAAAAAACTAATGAAAATTTAAAAATCTAACTAAAATCGAAAAACTAAAAGTTCATGAAATTAAAACTAAAAACTAAAGTTACATTAAACTAAGATTAAAAATTAAAGCCACCTTAAATTAAAACTAAAAAGTAAAAAGTAAAGTGTAACATGAAAATCTAAAAACATCACTCCCTGTGCCGTGACAAGAAAATAGAGCTGCAAGTGGACCCTTGGGACGCCTTAGGTGGAAGCTGATGGGAAGCCTTTAGTTGAGGCTCAAACTTTGAAAGCCATGCTCCTCCTCCTTTTGGATATGTTGCGTCCTGATGTAGAAGGTTCTGCTAGAAATTCTGATTCTGAGGGCATGTCATGGAAACGTGGCCAATACAACGGCAGCTTCAAAAAGTCTTCCTACAACGGCTGCAAAATAAATGAAAAGTAGATTTGAAGAGATGCTTGAGCGCCCAACTAAACTTTTTGTTTGACTTTTGTGTGACAAAAGCAATCACAAAAGAGTGATATAAAAGATTTTCAAGATCTTATCAGGAAAAACTATCACACGCCTCAAGATCTTATCAGGATTAATAAATGCACTCAATGTGGTCAGCTAATTTTTGGTACAGAATGAATGCACTCCTTGTGTTCAACCAACTGAAATGATAGAACGTTAAGAGCAGCAAATAGGCCAGCAGTATCAGTGAAAAATGAATTCAGTTGTAGTGATGGGCCTCAATCTAGTTGACCTCAGAGGGGAGTACCTTCATTCGACCCTGTTCAGAAAGGCACAGTTGGAAGTCAATGACACTGCGATCCAAGAGATATGGTCCTCTGCTTGGAGGGGTGATGGATTTCTTCCTAGACGAAACAGGTATCTTGTAAAAGTAGTTGCTTTGTACAGAAAATCAGAAAACTGATTCAAACAGGTTACAGTTAGCTTGTAATAGCATGTCGTTTGGATGGATAGGTGTGTGGCCCGGGTAATCGATATGAATTGGGGAATGGTCAAAAGGACATGAAAGATATGCTACTAGCAAGAACACCAATATCAAGACCATCCGTTAAGTTGATTGATTTATCCAGACATTGCTATTCCCCCTTTCTTTTTTTTTTTTTTTGCTTTGGGTATTGACGAAGACTAATTTTATCAAATTCACTTTCTGTAGATGACAAATTCAATGAAGAAATGTACTCACGAATAGAGATGAACAACGATGGACTAGCATATGCTCTATTTAAAATGATCACGCTTTATATTGCAAATAAACTATTAATCTATGCTTATATAAGACAAGTTTTTAAGTTCTATATTTTATTTTATGCTTGATTAATCGAAAATATATTTGAGTGTCTCATTCTAAGACAGATTTTATGCTTTATGCTCTTTTTATTTTTTTTATTTTTGAATCTTAAACTTCCCATACAAGCAAAAACATTACAAAACAATATGTGCATCAAACAAAACCATTTAGCCTGCAGAAACTTGTAAATAGGAATATTATGGAAACAATTTTATTGCGTAACAAGAAGATTATAGAACAAAAACTGGAATACCATACAAAGATTTTGAAAAGATATTTCTATAACATGCACTTCACGTCAGGTTCACCAAATGTATTAGGATAAATTTTCATGTTAAATGTAAGTAGCATAAAACCATTAAATCCCTAATAACAATGGAGAACAATGAAAAGCATGAAACATGAAAGTATGATGAAACAACATCACCTAGTCTTCAAGCCTCTATTGATTCACCTCCATTGGCCTTCTCCATCTTGCTGAAAATGATATAATTGCCCTCAAATTTGAAGTGCAACTATAACCTATGACAAAGCCAAGCAAAATATTGAAGTAATGTGTATGCTCAAGCACTCAAAAGCTCTCAAGCATGCTGAAAATAACTTATGTTGTGTGTAAAACGACTTGAAATAAGGCCTTTTAAAGAATTCCAAATTGAGAATGGATGGCCAGGATTAAAAGTTGATAAAGCCCTAAGATCAAAGGCCAAGAATCAATTTCATAAGGAGGATTAGGGTTAGGGAAACATTAGGTCAAAGTTAGGGCAAGCCTTGAAATGAAGGGTTGGGATTTAATTGGAGATAATCAAATCAATGGTGGAGAAAAATAGGTAGTTGGAATATTAGAAATGATGTAATTTATGGAGGAATGTTGACTTATGAATTAAATAATGGTTTAATTCATAAATGAGAATGAAACAAAAGACTTGATATTTATAATTATTTTAATTATTTATTTGGTGGGATGGAAAGTGGGCTAAATAAATAAGTTTATTTGATTTAAGGATTTAAATGATAATGTTATGGAAGAAATAAGGATTGATCAGTGACATATTTAAATAAATAAACGTAATTTATTTATTTAAATAATCATGGAGGAATGTACATGATTAGATAATTGAATTATGTGAGGGAGAAGCCTGGTCGTCATAGAAAAATACGGTTTACAAGCTGAGACCATTTTTATGTGTCTACACACTCCATTACCGATTCATGATTTTGTCAACAAAAGCAAATAACTTTTTATTCTTTTGGCATTGCTGGTAGCAATGGATGCACATTTATTTACATACAAGGTTGTCATAAAAGGTTTTGGTTTCCCTTTAACCTTTCCTTTCCATTAACACATACACATGCACCACAACCAACGTATCTTCCCTAATACATATGTTCTTGCAACTGTAGAAGTAATTACATAATGTTATGCACAGGACACTCATACGCAACATACAAAGTTGCAGGTTGAACCACTCATCATGTGGTTCAACCTTCACTTGTTTATTTCATGAATTTATAGATGTGCCTTTGTTGCACATGTTAAGTCACCCTAAACGGAAGGCTGAATATCACAACATGCCTCCTCAGGTAAAAGAGGTTTGTACACCCCACATACTCTGAAATCTTAGTTATATTTACATGCAAGGTTGCAAATTTACTTGTAGTCTTTATGTCCACTTGGAGGTTCATCTACATGCTATGTTTTCCAACGTGCATTGGCTTACATCATGGTTGATAGGACATTTTACACCTTTTTGGCTTTCCTCATTCTCTCCATTACTGATTCATTTTTTTGTCAACAAATGCAACAAACATGTTATCTTTTTGGCATCACTGGCAACAATGGATGCACTTTTTTTTTACATACTAGGCTATCATCAAAGGTTTTGGTTGCCTTCTAACCCTTCCTCTCCTTTAACACATACACACACACCACAAACAACATATCTTCTCAAAATAATACATTTGTTGTTGCAATTGTAGAAGTAATTACACATTGTTATGCATGTTACACTCCTACACCACATACAAAGTTGCAGGTTGAACCACTCATCGTGTGGTTCAACCTTCACTTGTTTATTTCATGAATTGCTAGATGTGCTTTTGCTCCTCATGTTAAGTCACGCTAAATGGAAGGATGAATATCCTAACATGCCTCCTCAGGTAAAAGAGGTTTTTACAACCCAAATACTCTAAAATCTTTGTTATATTTACATGCAGGGTTGCAAATTTACTTGTGGAATTAATGTCTGCGTGGAGATTCATCTACACGCTGTGTTTTCCAACTTGCATTGGCTTACATCATGGTTGATAGGACATTTTACACCTTTATGGCTTTCCTCATTCTCTCCATTATTGATTCATCATTTTTTCAATAGATGCAACAAACATGTTATCATTTTGGTGTTGCTGGTAGCAATGGATGCACTTTTTTTTTGCATACAAGGTTGTCATCAAAGGTTTTGGTTGCCCTCTAACCCTTCCTCTCCTTTAACACATACACATGCACCAAAACCATCGTATCTTCCCAAGATAATACATCTATTGTTGCAATTGTATAAGTAATTACATACTCTTATCCACGTTACACTCCTACGCCACATACGAAGTTGTAGGTTGAACCACTCATGGTGTGCTTCAACCTTCACTTGTTTACTTCATGAATTGCTAGATGTGCTTTTTCTCCGCATGTTAAGTCACACCAAACGGAAGGCTGAATATCACAACATGCTTGCTCAGGTAAAAGAGGTTTGTACACCCCATATACTATTAAATATTTGTCATATTTACATGTGGGGTTGTGAATTTACTTGCGGTATTTATGTCCATCTGGAGGTTCATCTACACACTGTGTTTTCCAACCTGCATTGGCTTATATCATGGTTGATAAGACATTTTACACCTTTCTACCTTTTCTCATTCTCTCTATTGTTGATTCATTTTTTTGTCAACAGATGCAACATACATGTTATCATTTTGGTGTTGCTGGCAGAAATGGATGCACTATTTTTTTACATACAAGGTTTTCATCAAAGGTTTTGGTTGTCATTTTATGTTGTCATTGTCTATGTCCACTTGTACGTTGAGATAGACAGTCCGATTTCCAGCTCGCGTTTGTGTTATATTTTATGCATAGCTTGATTCAATCTATCACCTTTAATTTTCCTCAGTTGAAGCTGGCAACCTCCTATTGGTTTCACGTGGGTGACAACAATGCAAGCACATTTTATTTATGTTCAATGAATGATTTATTTCTTTTTCTTGACACAATCCACACTAATTTTAAATATTCTTCCAATTCTATCCTTTCCTAGAATAGGGAGAGGTTTGAAATGGAAGAAGCAAGATGAATTGGATGTGCAAGATGTACGGGATTGAGGCTCTCCTTTTTTCTCTTCAGATTTGCAATGGATTCCTATTTCCATCAAGAAGGATGGGGTCCTTGAACTTGTTGCAGAAATTCCTTGTAGGAGACTTGATGATTTCATTCGTGATGAAATGTCCATTAAAGGTTTTGAAACTAAATTTCTAGACAAGAAGTAAAGAAAACCTACCACCACGCGTCCCCTCGATGACAAAAATTATGGAAAAACAATTTGGTATTGTAGGTTTGTATCTTTCAACATTCATTTGTATGGTCCAATGATATTTTACTCTCTCTTGCTTCAAGATGATGAGATTATGCTTTCTTCATAGCTACTGGTGTTAATACGGTCCTACAGACCTCAGAGACCAGCCTCCACCAAAGAAGAAACAACAAAAGACATTTATAAAAATGCAAGGTTGTCAATGCCACTTCATGGTAAAGGTTATGAACACTAGTAGAATTTGGCAAATAAATGACTACGTGACTAAAACTTTTAGTCACGTGACTAAAATTTTTTAGTCACGTGACTAAAACTTTTAGTCATGTGACTAAATTTTAGTCACGTGACTAACACTGGTAGTATTTGGAAAATAAATGACTAATTTGGTCATTTATAAGTAACTAATTTGGTCATTAGGTAAAATCAAAACTAAATGACTAAATAAATGACTAAATAAATGACTAATATCAGACAAATAAAAATGACTAAATAAATGATTAAATAAATGACTAAATAAATGACTAAATATATGGCTAAATTAATGACTAAATAAATGACTATTATTCCTCTATTCTTTTTTCTTTCGAATTTGATCATAATCCATAGAGCTTAAGGCCCCCTCATGGGACCCCTACCTAAGTGGGCCATTTGGCTGCCTAGGTTGCTTGGTGCACCAAAAATACCTATTGTGTGGAAGGCATTGCCTCTCAGTGTAGTCTTAAGGCCTTCACATATTTTATAAATTTTTTTATAAACATTTACATTCTTTAACTTTTATTACTCATTATGTTAATGAATCATTAATGTTTTTAACTATGATTTGAAGGCAGTTTGACTCTCCTGTTGTGTTAGCATGCCAAATGTATCAAAGAGAAATTGTGGTCAATTTCAGTAATAAAATATGATTTAAACAATCCAATTGCCATAAAAATTAAGAAATTGATTCACTTCTATCTTCGCTTGCTGATATACTCGACCATCTTAATAATTTGGTATGCAAAATTTTTCTCTTTCAAGCTTTATATTGTTAATTATTTTTTAAAAATAGAATTATTTTATAATCTATGAAATCAATTGTGTGTTGATCATTTTTATAGATGTTATTTTTTATACAAGTTTGAACTCTAGTAATTTTAGGAGCACATCATGCCTATCTTAATTTTCACAACCTATATTAAAATGACAATGTAGATAGATGAATTTTTTTCCCCTAAAAATGAAGATTAATTTTTGCATGCCTTCCACACAATAGTTTATTTTGGTGCATTTTAGCAATAGATATTTTTGGTAGACAAAATAAAAATAAAAATAAAGGTATTTTTGGTGCCTTGGTCGATCGGGTCATGTATGCATTTGGAGGGAATTTCAGGCAGTTAATTTTTGGCATAAAACATTGTGATTGCACGTTGGAGGGAAGTTTCGAAGTTTAATCAACAATTTGGTATTTCAGCTCTCGTACGCATTTTAAGGTTTTCCAATTACAATTTTGATGAAGGAAACAACCATTGAATGCAAAGAGTGGTGGTTTCCATTTTTGTAATGTCAGAAATTGTTGAGCAACATTTTCTGAGTTGCAACACTAGTATCATTCAAGAAACGACATGACATTAAATAAGGTTACAATCTAAAGGTAAGTGGAAATCTTGAATCCTAAAACCTCATGCTGATCTTCATCCTTTATTACAATGATCCTGATGTTGCATATATTTTTCTTTCTTTCCATTGCTTCATTGCTATTGCAATCTTGTGCTTTCACTGATATAATGATAATGCTCTTTGACATTGAATGAATCTCATTGACTTTGACCCCTTTTCACTCTATTCCATGGTCTGTTACATCTTCTTTGTGCATGATATCGGGTCACATGGCATTCATAACAACTACTATTATCTCCCTCATTTTTCTATGATCATCTGACACTCATATGCTTTGATATAAAAGTGATCATTTGCAACTATTTTCCCTCTATATATTGTCTTTCATTCCTATCCCTTGCATGCCTTGGACTACTGTTATCATGCATTGAAAATTGGAACTCTTTATTCAATGTATTGATAACTCATTGGCACTGTCATTGTTTGTATTCACTGCTATCTTATAATGATTGTTCTTCATAGTCAATCCTTAAAATAATTGTTCTGATAAAAACATAATTTTTCTCTTTTGTTTTTACATTATGATCTCATTGCTTTGAACTTTGTGCTTTGTGATTATCACATCTTTGTTACAATCTCTTCAAGGACCGACTTTCTTTCTCTATTGACTACAAGAGACCCCTTTGATCTTACAACCCCAAGCCGCTTAAAGAAAACTTAGAATCAATTGGAAACAGTGAACAAAAAACCATCATAGCTAATTTTATTTCTTTTCCAAGAGCATTCAATGAAAATATAATGGAAAACACACATCACTCTGTGGGGTAGGGTTTATTTGATTTGAAAACCTACGTTCAACATCCAAGTCAAAAAGTCATCCTACCAAGTCTGTGCCGAGTCCTCCAAGTCTTAAGTAAAACATCAACCTACCAAGACTGTTTTACGTCCAAGTCTTGTATTTATGATACAACTATAATAAATGTTTGAAAATACTATACACAACTATATGATACAATGCATAAATTTGTACGCTTTCTCATTATATCAAAAACTTCAAACTACAACTCACATAAATTAGAAATGAGTTATAAAAAAAACTTATTGTCAAGTACAATTTGCTCCAAATCAAAATTGCATTATCCAATTTACATAATTTTCTCTTTAACTAATTTTTGTGGGAAAAAACACTTACTGTACAAAGTAAAGCAATAGTTTCTTTCTAGGATTTCAAAGGCCTGGTATTCACAAGGCCAATAAGATCATTATTGACCATAGTAGAAACCACCTGCACTAATAGTGTTAAGTCAAAAAATATTCCACATAAAGAAATATATTTTAGATAATTAACAAACCCAGTTAGCCTTCTAAAATCCAGATAGCTGAATACAAGGAGGGTAAAACATAAAACATTAAAAGACTTTAAGACATTGCAAATGCCATGTAATTATTATAGAAGCATAACATTAAGATATAAACAATTTATTTTTCTTAAATATTCATCACGAGTTTTCTCCTGTAAAGAACACCCCCCGACATGAGCAATGAGAAGTGCATCTGCCATCTTGTTTGCTGACAGGAATTGCCTACTTGCTCCCTTATAATCACCAACAACTAAATAACTTTGAATGGCTTCATCACATTCTGAGTATTCAATCGAATCTTTAGTAGCTTCATGTTGCACCTCTTCTCCATTGCCTAGGGTATCCTTCCCAATAAAAAAATAATTTTCAGTGAGAGGAAGTGAGGAATCTTCTTTCGGACTGTGCAAATTATCAAAAAACTCCTTGCCATTGTCTCTGGGGGATGTAACATCTTGTCCACCTTTTGACCAAACTGATGGATCTAATTGTGTTGTATCATCAAGAGTGACATTGTTGATTATTTCACTGCTAATATCATCAATTTTTGTAGATTGAGCTTCCTATAAGTCTTGATTGTCTATTGACTGCACTTGAAATCCAAGGTGCTCAAGTAGCTTTGTCCTAGCATTGCCTTCATCTTCAAACATGACTCTTAGGAGATTCCATGTCTCCCTATCTTCTTCCAAACTAAATCAATGCAGAAACCAAAAAAATTGCAAGTGAAACAATACAAATGAATGTAAATTGTTATTAATCCCATTCAAAAAGTATCCACAATAACTAATTGAGAATCCTAAGACTTCTTATTGCACAAAGATCACAATGATGATTTTTCACCATCTGCTATTGTAGCTTCAAACTCTGTTGACCGAAGCACCAGACTGTCCTCGATAATGAGATTGTGTATATATACCTATGAAAATAGCAAAAAAATAAGACCATATATCATCTTAATGACATGTACCAAAGAATAAATTTTTATCTACCTTAGAAGATCCAACAACACTCTGTGACACTATACCGGGCCGAAATGTAGCAAGATTTCCTCCAAATCCAAAATTGACACCAACTGGTCTCTTCAACCACTTAGGAGCTTTCAAGAGTGCACCTAAAAAGGGAAAAACAGAAAGATAGACATCATGTATTTGCATACAAAATCCCAATTCATTAGGGGATGTAACATCTTGTCCACCTTTTGACAAAACTGATGGATCTAATTGTTTTGTATCATCAAGAGTGACATTGTTGATTATTTCACTACTAATATCATCAATGTTGGTAGATTGAGCTTCCTCTAAGTCTTGATTCTTTGTTGACTGCACTTGAAATCCAAGGTGCTCAACTAGCTTTGTCCTAACATTGCCTTCATATTCAAACATGACTCTTAGAGAATTCCATGTCTCCCTCTCTTCATCCAAACTAAATCAATGCAGAAACCAAAAATTTGCAAGTGAAACAATACAAATGAATGTAAATTGTTATTAATCCCATTCAAAAAGTGTCCACAAATAACTAACTGAGAATCCTGAGACTTCTTATTGCACAAAGCTCGCAATGATGATTTCTCACCATCTGCTATTGTAGCGTCAAACTCTGTTGAACGAAGCACCAGACTGTCCTTGGTAACAAGATTGTGTATATATACCTATGAAAATAGCAGAAAAATAAGACCATATATCATCTTAATGACATGTGCCAAAGAATAAATTGTACTCTACCTCAAAAGAGCCAACAACACTCTATGACGTTGTACCGGGCTGAAATGAAGCAAGCTTTCCTCCAAATCGAAAACTGACACCAACTGGTCTCTTCAACCACTTAGGAGCTTTCAAGAGTGCACCTAAAAAGGGAAAAATGAAAAGATAGACATCATGTATTTGCATAGAGGATCCCAATTCATTGAGAAAATCTTATAAGTGAGATTCCCATTTCTTAACTAAGTCATGTATGGTTATCACATAAAGCAACACTTACCACCCACTTTATGTTTGAAAGCAATTAAAGCAATATACTTGGGTTATTCACAGAGAGTCATTAGTCAAGTACTGTAGGAAAAAAATCATGGACATATCAAACCAGTAGAGCATAAATAGCAATAGTGATCATGCATAAATCTCATGAACAAATTTGCATCAATTAAGGTAGACGTATATCAACAATGAAAAAAATCTAGATGAAATAGACCTACCTTCCTAACACTTTCACTTCTGCCTGTGATTTTCATTAACACTGAAGGTATATGTAGACTGGGAAGGTACCATTGGGCTCTAAAGGGCCCTTATTGTGTGATTAAACAATATAGACAATTGGGAAAATTTCATTATATGTAATGACATAAGTTGAGGTTGAAGGTATTGTTTGATGCCAATTCAAACAATGGAGGCTCTTGTTGAAATCTACCTCTACCTTCTCATCATGGAAAGGATAGTGAGATGTAGTTAAACCATGGAAGTTGTGTATATATTTTGATGAAAAAATGAGCCTGGGCCATCATCACTAGTATTAGGTCTCAAAAGTACAGGTTTTAAACCATAAGGGGGTGCCAATCCCTTAATACACCTTTGGCTCATGAACAAGGTAAGCAGGAATGATTACCTTCTACTCTTCAGGCTCTACTAGACCTAGGCAGGTATACCTAAACAATAAGGCAGATTTGCAGATATATATGGTTCCTCGATCGAGCAATCTACTTACTATGGCATGTGAGATGAAGCAGATGCATAGATTTAATGACTAAATACTAATCAGAGTAATTGAGAGTTCAAGTTTGTGAGTTGTATTTTGTATGTAATATCTAATTATGAACAATGCCTACTTCTATTGGGTGGACAAAGTGGAGGGCTGAATGATGATTTTGGAGATAGGGTTCTATAAGATAGGTAGATTCACTCTTCAACTTTACTCGAACAGTTGGGCACTTTGAATGTTTGCACCTTATGCAAATGTGCAAGTATGTCAGTTATTTGGACTCTTCTTAGTAATCCTAGTGATATCCCCTTATGCTAATTCAAATGTGAAAGGAAACCAATTAAGCTATGTTCCACGATGTTTCAGGGATGGGGATGGGGAGATGGTAGGGGACACGTTTCCAGGACATTTCCTAGGGGCATTTTTAGGGGATGGTAGGGGACAATGACATAGAAAATACACACACACACACATATATATGATTTTTTCAATTTATTAATATATTATAGAGAGAGAGTGATATGTTAATAACTTAATAATTGATAACAACAATATCAATATGTAAATAAATCATGAGTATAAGTAGTATAACAACATAATAAATGTCATTAAACTTATTAGTTATTATTGTAGCCAATGATCCAGGTATGTTTGTATTTCATTGGGAATCAATATAAATTATATTTTTAAGGAAATGACTACTGCTATAATCAAATCAGACTTATATCAGACCTGGAATACAATGTATTCAGACTTGATATAGTGCAAATAAAATCAGATTTGATGTTGAATGTTTTCATAGTTGTTGATGTTATGATAGTAGTTATCATTTCTATGTTTTATCCAAATGATTTGGAATTAAAATTCAATCAAACACAAGCATAAAAATTCAGAAATAAAAAATTAGTCACTTTGCATGCCAAGTGTTTCACAAAATGTCAAATAGCCCAAACTCAAAAATCACCTTAGAAAGGCGAACCAAATATTTTAAAAATTAAATTTTTAAATGTTTTTTTAACCTAGGAAGCTCCCTATTCGTAGGGGATGGCTAGCCATCCTTGGTACGATGAGGAACGTTTCCAACATCTCCCATCCATATCGAAGACGAGGAAACATCGCCAAAGGGCAGGGGACGTTTCCTCCCATTTCCTGCTAGTTGGGTTGTTTTGGGGATGGTTGGGGAACGTCCCCTTTGCGTCGCTCGAGGATAGTGGGTTTTGGGGCAGGGGACACATCCCCGTGTAACATAGAAATTAATACAATCTATTCAAAAGGACTTTAAATCCAAATAGGAACCTATCAAATTTTATTTCTTAAAAGGAATTTTAATTCTTTTGCACACCGAAACCAGTCAACAATGTCACACAACTACAACAAATGTGTATTGAAAAATTAAATGTATTTCCAAACACTCAATTTGAATAACATAAAAAACCACTTCAAAGATAGCCAAATAACATATAAGCATATAAATCCACACAATAGTTGAACACTTGAAAGTAAATACACAATTATACATAACCTTCTCCATTATATTTATCTTTGAATAATATGCATTATAATAGTAGTTTCTGATATGAGATGGATGGGTGAAATGTGCAATCTATCTTCTTACTAATTCCTACCCTAAAATGGAAATGATGTGATGATGATCTATTCGGGTCTTGGTCTCTCTTATATATGTGAGAGGAAACAAGCTACATACCCATTACAAAAATTCATGTTGTTTGATAACTAAACATAATTAAGAAAACAAAATATTGCAGCAACTAAATGCACCGATCCGTTAATATCCAAGCAGAAGCTCGTGACCACTTAAGATCTATTCAAAGCTTCTACTCCATGATATGGTGCTCATGTTGTCGGCTGACTCCTTTCATCCTGATGGTTTCCCTATTGTGTCTGGTGTATCCATAGTTTGGTTGAGGAACAAATTGAATGCAGAGAGGTGATGGATGTATTCTTGTTCAACACAATTATCTGCATTGAAGATCACTTCTCTCATATCATACTCCCTAAACATCATATTCTCGAGCTTCTTGCGAGTATTTTGTAAAATGATATCCTCATCATTGATCTCTTGTAATGCAATAGTCAGAAGCACATTAAATGCTTCCTTCCAATCATCATATTCTCAAAGATTTCCCATATCATCATAGAGTTTCATAGTCAAATTGAAGGATTCGAGATCCTCCATAAGCCTATTATGATATCCATTGTGTAATTGCCTTCAATATTCATCTACACATTTCATCATCTTATTGAATCTTCCCTTGATCATTTCGGATGCAGTATTATACTTGATGGTTTTTACTTCCTTCTCCAATTCTTTACATTTTTGCTGAGATTTTAGGTGGAAATTCTTCCAATAAGTTGTATCAGCCATTGCATCCAATACTTTCTTATCTTTCTCAAGCCATGGGGAATACAATTTTGGTGTGGAAGAGGAAGATGATCTTTCTCTTTGATGTGCTAATTCCTTCTTCAACTTGTCATTTTCTTTAACCAAATTATCAATCTGTGCCTTGGTGAACTTTGGCACATTGACATTCAACTCTGCTGTCTCCATGGGGTTGGTATCCCCTACTCTTTGAACCAAGAGATGTCCAAACATTTGGTTAGGATTATTAATCACAACTGGTCTTTTGTCATGGGGATATAGTGACCAAATAAGCAAGGTGGCCTCATCTAGATTGTATCTAGATCATGACTACATCTTGTCACTTGCTTCCTCTGTTAAATTCATTGTTTTATCTCCTCTCTTTCTGAAACTATCAAACACAATTGCAGAGCTTATATCCCATCCAGGAAAAAGCAATAATCCAGCTTCTTGAAGTAACTCTCTCCCTCTCTTAGGAGTGATGGACTCCATCTCTTTGTCTATTTCTTTTTCCAATTCTTCCAAAACAACTTCTCATTCAAGAGTGACATCCTGCATCTTTTATCTCATTTTCTTGCCTTTATATTTGTAAACAAATAATTTAAACTCAGGAGACTTAACAAAATCTCCATCAGAAATGAACTCCTATCCAGCCTTGAACCTAACATCATCTGATAATTCATATGATGCTTCAAATATTACAACATTGTGGTCTTGAGGAGGATTATACTGTACAATTACAAGAGCACTTATTTGTTGTACTTTCTCTTCCTCCTCATCACTTTCCTCATCACTCTCCTATTCTTCACTCATGTCAGTATGTACAGAAAAAATCACATCAGGAGTTGGCTCTGAAGGGATATAATCTAAGGGATCTATATCTTTAGCTTGCACTCCTGAATAGGTTACATGAGGGGCATCAAAGAAAAATGAAGGCACATTCTTTACCACTTCATCCATATGAGCAATGAGTTTCTCAATCCTTGCTAGAGGATCTTGTATTTCACCAAATGCCTTCGAATAAGATGGGACATTTCTTCTTTTCCATTCCTCTTCAAGAGTAACCCTATTATATGCAGTCATTCTTTTAGTGGTAGAGGCTTCATCATGGTTTCTGATTACATCTTCATTTGAGAACACATGCTCATATCTTGATAACCCCGGTGATAACTTTGCTCTGTGAATAAAGCCTTCTACATCAAAATTTTTCCTTTTGTTACCTAGAGGGAGGTTATACTGTGCTAATTGAGCATTAATTTCCTCATATCCCTCATTTGCAACCACTGTAAAGTCTCCAAAACATAAGGTACTGGGCATGATCAATTTTTTTTTGTGTCCTTTGAGGTTTTTGGCATAAGATTTTGTCAATTTCCTCAAAATTTCTAAGTAGGCAATTGTATCAGGAACTACTCATGGCAACAAGTGTGGAGTTCCTTCAAACCTATAAACCCTAATCACTGTGCAGTTAGGAAAAGCATACTAGTCTCCCCAGTTATGATTCACCTTATTCCTTGGGTCATTTTCCTTTGGTCTTAGAAAATTTTGCACTTCTAGGAATAAGTTATAATCACACAGATATCCCAACAACTCCATTAATGGTTTCACCAAAAACTCCTCAAAATAAAGATAATGAGATCTACCAAATCGACTATCCCACAGTGAAGTCCACATCTGTAGAGGTTTGAGGTTCCCATTTTCATCTGTATCTTTTATTCTTAATTCTTGAGACCAGACCCTTCTAACATGTTGGGCTTGTGAATGAGAAAATCCATGAACAAAGAATAATGTTTGAAATGAATATATTCATTGTTGTTTTTAGTCTTTTCAAGCCCCTGGTTTAGGTCATTGGCCAAGTATCTAGCATAATTGAATGACTTGGAATCATTGATTTGTATGTTTGTAGCTAACACCATTGGGGCAATAGACATGAGGGGTGGAACCTCTACCCCCAAGACCTAACGAGTTGAATAATAAGTGTATCTAAAATATTCTTCAAACAAGTCCTCATGAAAAGGAGGGTTTTCATTACTCGAAAACCTCCTAAGTTGGCCTCCTTCATTCTTAGGCCTATGCAAGGGTAGTTTCCATCATTTGTAGCTGGTATCCATATGGTGATACTCTGTCAAGAGATCTCTAATTGTGAATGGAAAGTTCATAGGACACTCCAACTGAAACACACTAGAAATTAAATCCTCAGAATAACAAGCATGTTAGCCCCATTATGTGCTTGGATAATTCTCCTCTTGGGGTCATATCTGCTAGCCAGAGCTTTAATTAATTCTACATTTACGAACACATTGGGCACCACAATTCTTCCCAAGTTCAACCTCCACGGGTTGCAGACTGGTTGAAACCTAAATTGTTTCCTGTAATGATACATGAAAAGCTCATACCCACGTCATGGTGTCCAAATATCCCCCAAGAATTTATGTTTATCTAATAATCTATCCATTGAAGGATTCATTTGAGCACTCCTCCTGGGTCTTGGCTCCAACCCAGGGCATTAATCTATCAGGTCTTGATTCAAGAGTCTCTTCTCAGTTTATTGTTTCTTAGCTTTGGGTTTTTCTGCATTTTCCTCCATTGTTCGAATTCTTAATCTTTTGAAAATACAACTTCTTAGCCGAGATTGGTGTACTTGGGTCTCACCTCCACTGGTTTCTGCTACATGAGAACTCCAAGCTTTTCCTTTCTACTTTTTTCCTCAGCGAAATCTTCCAGACTATGCAACAATTATGTGATCAACTTGTGATATAATTCACTTCAACTCTAGCTCATAAATACACCACACATTTCAGTCTTGTCATAAGAGGGAAGCATTTATTTTTAAATATCTCGATGATGCCTTGAGATGTCACATCAGTTAGCAATCAATCATCATCGCTATATCAGCGAGACTACAATCCTTATTCCACCGATAGCCACCCTCTCCACCGATGAACAATTTTCCTTTGGTCTATCGGTGGGACACCAAAATATATTACCCCGATACACATTAATTCCCCTGATATATAATAATTCTTGATAATTTATGATCATATCAAGCCATCAGGGGAATGTAGACATTTGTTCCACCGATGTTCATGTGTTACAACAATGTGCTTACTTTTGTTGACTCTATCGGTCTATCGGTGGGAATGCCTTAGGAGTTAGCCCGATAGGGTGTTGTTACACTGATACTAGGTTATGAACTATTTTCATTGGGCCATCAGTGAGGCTATGATGGGGGTTTCGTTGATGATGCATTGTTAGGCCGATAGTGCTAATTTTTACTTAGGAACGAGGAAATATTATGGAGTCTCAAACTTATTTATGGGTGTGACAATTTGGCAATGTGGGCTACAAAATGGATCTTCTCACACAAATTTCAACAATTTGTGTTGATCATAAAATTAAAATGTGATGAATTTCTGTTGAATGTGGAGGATTGGTGGGTGGAGGCTAGTGAAAAATGTGAAAATTTTCAGTTCTAACAACTAGCACAATGAAAAATAACATGCATAGATCATAGAAAAAAATAAGAGAGAATAAGAATCAGTAATGGATAACTGAATAAAGATTGTTGTCTCCAAGAAGAAAAATACCACATACATATGGTGTTCATTACCTAGCTTGACCAGATCAATGTTAATCCTTTAATTTATAATATTCTTTACAATAACCCCTTGTTACTACAGTTCTGCCAAAGAATTATGACAAGACGAATGCTAGTTCTTCAATAATGAAGATACAACTGTATTGGCTGAACTCAAAAACAACTTATAAGATACAACTATATTAGCTGAACTCAAAAAAACCCTAAACCCTAAACCAAAAAAAAAATTGTATTAGCTGAATTCAAAAACAAATTATAAGTCAGAGATGACAAACCTTTAAATGCTATTTATCTAGTGGTTTACATAACTTGTCTATATTTATAAGTCATACAACTTGTAAAATGTATAATTGTTGGCATGGGAATGAAATTGGATTGTTGTTGACATTTGTTATTCTCATGGATAGGCATTGAAGCACTTGCATGGGCGATAAAGCTTGTTTGGATAGGACCTGAAGACTTTTGAAAAGGCGAGCAAGGAATTCAGAGTTTGTTGCAACAAATTTGAAGTTAGTGAGGCCCTCTACAGCGAATTTAGAGGTAATTAGAAACCCTCATTTCCAAAAGTAAGCTGATAGGAAACATAAGCATATTCCATTCTGGTGCAGGAGCACCTTGCTCACAAATGCCTTCAAAAGGCTAAATTTCAAAAAATGAATCTTTGAATGTAAAATTTATGTAAAAGCATTGTAAAAGGTCTTGGGTGGTTATATTTTAATATATTTAAAGTATTTGATGTAGAGTACCGAGGAAAAATCTAAATCTTCTCAAAATTCAATGAAACCAATGGGAAATCATTCAAAACCTTAAAACAGACCTTCATGCAAAGTTTTACCAATTTCTAGTGGTTAAAATAAAAGATATGCAATTTTTATTGCTTGTTGCCCTATGTAAATCAAAACTTGACTGTTTTCACCAAAATGAGCATAACTTTCTTAATATTCCATGAAACAACTTCAAATGAATGTAAGATAGATCTCAGAACAATGACTCATTATATCACCATCTTTCTATTATGGTCTGTACTAAAAGTGACTACTTTCAACAATGTGTAACATCTAGAAAATACAGTGAAAGGTTAAACAACACACACTCAATGCGATCTAAGCTCTAATGCAATCTAAGCTAAACAATAGAGAACAAAGGAAAGCTAAAACATAAATAAACTGAACAATCTCACCCAATAACTATGTAATTCCATGTATAACCTTGATTGACCTTCTCCATTTTTTCATTGTAGTATAATTTCCCTCAGATTTCTCTTGTCCAAGTATAGCTTGTGATAGTGATTTAAAAAAACATCAAAGATTCAAATAATATATATGCTTCCAAAAGTCATAAGATTTTAGGAGAGGCGGAAATGATGAAAGATATATCAATTTATAGGAAATTGATCATTCAAATGACAGGTCAGGATCGAAAGATTGACAGATGGTTGAAATCAAAAGATTAGACATGCATTATGATAACTGTTAGTAGTGACATGAGTGATAAAAACTAGAAATAGAAATAAAGATTAAATAAATGATTTAATCTTCGAGTTTGGTATTCAAAAATAGAAGAATAGTCTTTGCATGACAAAGATAAAGATAGGATTAAAGTAACACTCTGTTTGAACGCATGCACAAGATTTAATTAATTAAATAAAGATATTTAATTAATATGCATGTACACGCAAATGAGTTAGAACTAGATGACTAAATGATATGATGAAGAGATTACTCGAGAAAGCAACTCAGACATTAAATCAAGAGTTAACTGACCGATTTAAATAGATCTCGAGAAAAGTCAAAGTGAATACTTAGATAACTTACACAATTATCTAAATATAGAGGAATGTGTTAAAATAGATTTTTATGAATTAAATAATTCATTTAATTCAAGATTTGATATTTGAAGAATAATTAAATAAATAAGCTTTATTTAATTAAGTGATGAAGGGATTAAATGAATAATTAAATAAATAAAGAATTTATTTAATTATAGTTGACATATGATAAAGGGTAAATTAAATAAGAATTTATTTAATTTGACAAGAAGGATAAGGTTAATTAGTAACATAATTAAATAAAAAGAGTTTATTTAATTAATCAGATATAATAAAGAAAATGAGAATTAATTAAATAATTAAGATTATTTAATTAATAGAAGAATTAAAGTTAAAGTAAATTAATTAAATAATTAGATTTATTTAATTAATAAAGAAATGAAGACTTTAGAGAATAATTAAATAATTGAGATTATTTAATCATCACCATGGAAATACGAATTAGGAAGAATATTGAAGTCGTAGGCTTAGACTAGATTTCGGTGCCTACACAATGTTTTGGCATCTCTGTTTTTAGATTTATATTTTTTTTCTTTAAATCAAAAACTAAATTAATACGTGAATGCACAATATTATAGATGGATGAGCGTCAAAGGTTGACTATGGATCAATATCATGCATATGATGAGAGAGTAGCTAATGAGAGGGACATTGACAAATATCCATGTCCATGTAAAAATTGTCTTGGTGGAAAGGTGAAAAAAAGAAATATGATTTATCGACATATGATAAGATATGGGCATAGTGGTATAAGCCCTTGGGATTACAATTATTATGAAGATATGATAGAATGATAGACTGTGAGAGATGAAGAGGCAACAAACATAGATGAAGTGACACCAAACATATATGAAGAGGCAAAAATGTTTGACAAAGGGTTTGAAGTTGAGAGAATGTTGAATGAGGGTCTAAACGATGATTGGGCCAAGTCAATGGACGATAATTTAAAGCCTGTGTATGCTAATTGCAAGTTAAGTCATTTGACAACAGTCCTTCAAATTCTTAACTTGCAAGTGGTGCATGGTTGGAAAAATGAGAGTGTAGATCAGTTATTGGCATTATTAAGTTCATTGTTACCAGCTGACTCCAGATTTCCAACAAAATGAAGTCAATGTAAAAATCAAATCAATAAGCTCGGCTTGGGGTATAAAAATATCCACACATGTGTGAATGGTTGTGTATTATTTCGCAAAAATCTTGCAAATGAGAGTGAATGTCCGAAATGTCATGAACCAGGGTATAGAGAAGGGTTGAAATCAACTGTGGTTCCTAGAAAGGTTCTTCACCACTTTTTGATAATCCCATGATTACTCCGAATGTATAGGTGCAGAGACATTGCTGAACTTATGCACTGGCATGTCCAAAATAAGAGCACTGATGGAAAACATCGACATGTGCCTAATTCTAAGATGTGGATGAAATTTGATAACAGATGGCTCAATTTTTCTCAAGATCCTCATAATATAAGGTTGGGTTTGGCTCTAGATGGGGTGAACCCATTCTCAAATCAAAGTACTAAATGGTCAACTTGGCTAGTGTTTCTAATAAATTATAACTTTCCTCCATGGTTAGCAACTAAACCATTTTTCTTGATGTTATAATTGATTATACCAGGAAAGAAAAGTGTGACTTCAGATACAATAGATGCTTATCTAGAGCCATTATATGATGAGCTAATGGAATTGTGGAAAGGAATTGAAGCAATTCAATCTTTAAGGGATGGTCATTCAATCAAATTCACTTTAAGAGCTTCCTTATTGTTTACGATTCATGATCTTTCTGCATATGACACATTGTTTGGTCTCTCTATTCATGGATACCATGGATGTTCTACTTGCAACTTTAAGGATTTTGTGATGCACTCAAGAAGTTTGCGTAAGTGTATTTATTGTGGATATCGTGCTTACCTTAAAATGGATCATCCATATCATCGACAAAAAACACGTTTCAATGGTCAAGAAGAGAATCGTGAAGCGCCATTGCTAATAACAGGTGATTACATTGTTAAGAATGGACAAAAAAGAATGTCATTTATTGAAAATGATGGGATTGGTGGTAGTAGATATGATCCATGTAATGAAATCGGTGTAAAATGGTTGTGCATATTGTATAAATTTCATACTTTAGGATATAGCCATTAGACATACCGTTGACTTTATGCATACTGAGAAAAACATAGCTTATGCTATTATAGAAACTGTTTTTGGTGCTCTTGATACCATTTCATCACGTGAAGACTTTCGAGAAATAAAGATTTGTCAAAATATTTGGGTTGAAAAATATAGAAAACCTAGTGCTCCTTATGTCTGGACAAAGGAACAACATGCACAATTCTTACAATTGATATCTCAGACTCGCTTTCCCACTGGATATGTAAGTAGCAACATCAGAGGCCAAACTAACATTAATAGCTTAAGAGGCCTCAAGACCGATGACTATCATGTCGTAATAGAGAATATTTTACCTATTGTGGTAAATATATCAAGTTTGGAAAAGGGGCCAAGATTGGCGATTATAAGGTTGGGCCTAATATTAAAGAAAATTAGTTTACATGTATTAGATCCTTCGAACTTTGATAGTTTGAGGGAGGAGGTTGTTGAAGTCCTTTGTTTATTGGAACAAGAATTTCCACCAACAATCTTTAACATTTCTATGCATCTTTTGATACATCTAGAATATGAACTAGAGCATTGTGGCCCAGTAAGAATGAGATGGATGTATCCTATAGAATGATATATGAAGGTTTTGAAAAAAATTGTCCTTACTAGGGAAAAACCAGAAGGCAACATGTCTGAGGGATATTCAATGCAAGAGGCCATGGGATTTTGCACAAAATATATGAAGGATTTTAAAAATGTCAATCGATGTGTATGGGATGATGATGAGGATGAGAGAGTTGCAGGTGAAGTATTAGAAGGAAATGGATGTCGCTTCAAACTATTATATCAAGAAAGAAGTGCAATGTATGCCTTTATTCTTCAAAACACATCTTCATTCGATAAGTGGCACAGGTAAAAAAAATTACACAATAATTTATTTACTCAATTGCATTTACACATTTATATTATTAATCTTACTATTTGTACATCATTATTCTATGTAGAAAATATGGAGAAGAGAATCAAACTTGGATGCAACATCGACCTCAAAAGTCGGACGTCATGATTTAATTGGAGGTGATTCTTTTCCAAAATTTGAAGAATGGATTGCTAATGTAATCAATGATGCAAAAGAAGAAGGTCAAGATGTAACAACAGAGGAAAGTGAGATTTTACAACCTCCACATTCATGGGCTATGCGTTTTAGTGGAATGTGGACCTATGGTAGTCATTTAAGAGTGGAAGAAAAAGACAAAGGAAAGATAAATTGTGATTGTGTTGTTAGTGCTGAATTTCTTCATGAAATTGAGAAGAAATTTTATGTTGGATTCATCCAAGAAATTATTCAAGTGGATTTTGGTGAAAATAGTCCTATATTATTAAAATGTAAGTGGATCCAACCATCCATAATACAATTTGATGAGTATAGATTTGTACGTGCAAATACACGACAATTTTTATCAAAGACAGATGAGCCGTATGTTTCCCCTCTTCAAATTAATCAATCATTTCTAATTGATGATGTAAGAAGCTGAGGTTGGTCATATGTCATTCAAATAGAGTCTCATTCAAGATGAAAAATTCATGGAAGTTGTTGATGTAATGCCTGATGGGCAATATGTTAATTTACAAGAAACATTCGAAGAAGTGGATGAAGACAATGAGGGACTGTTTGAAGAAGAGATTTTGATTACCAATGAAGAAATTGGTAGAGAGAATGTATTGCATGTCACAAATGAGGATGAGTAAGAAAATCAAGTAGATACATTCACAAGTGATCAAGATTATGATCTTGCTAGAAATGCAGATGATTATTGATGAGCCCCATTTTATGACCTTTTATGTAAGACTTTTATGTTGTTTTAAGACTATTTAATGTTTTAAGGACACAAACCTTCAGACTAATACCTGTTTCAAAGATTTAATGTTGAACAAAGTTGCTATATGAATGCAATACGAATATGTGTTCATATAAAAATGAGGATGCAATATGAATATGTTTTCATATATGAATGCAATATGAATATGTTTTCATATATAAATGTTGTATGCAATATGAATGCAATATGAATATGTATACCATCATTGCTTTACTTTGACAATGATCTTTTCTTGACAGCTCCTCTGGACTATTTACTGCTTTTATATATGTTCTTTATCACTGTCATTGTTCTAGCATCCTTTATAAAATCCATCATTGAAGCATTGTTAAACATTGTTTCTATGTTTTCTTTTACACTCTTTTACTAAAATAGCATTGTCTTCCCTACATATGGCATTATATTTAGCCCTATTTTGTAATATTATTGTATACCATTGCCTTGTGAACTGCTTTGGCATTGACTACTCACTGCCATGAAAGTATTTATCATTGTTTTCTTCATTTCTTGGATCTTTCACCCAATGTGGCACTCGTTTCCTCACTGATATGGTCTTTTTTTCTCTATTCCTTCACTATTTATAGCAGCAGTATACAATCCTTGATGATTGATCACTATTTTTTGTCAATGCTCAAGGCATCAATACAATGATTCCCCATTGCAATCGAAGCATCTCCTCATTATATCCCCACTATTTTGGCATTACATGCTTCTCACATCCTTTGTTGTCTTCACATTCTTTTTAATAGTGATATCACTATTATCGACATTTGTGCTTCTGACTTTATTCACTAGAAATCACTGTCTCATATGTATCTTTATATACTGTAAGGTCATTGATTTTTTTGCTTTGATCAAATGTTCTTCACTATTTTGCATATATCTTGAAGTTCACTATTTTTTGACTACTTAGTCCTCAAATAATGGCGTTCCTTTCTTGTAACTCACTATCCACTCCAACATATCTATTTTTTTTCATGAAATCTACCCCTTCATGAATGTATTTGGATGTTATGAATAAATTATTACGTAACAGAACAACAAAAGTAAGAATCACCAAATATACCATAGACATTTCTTAGTGATGATGCTATCACCTAAGCAAAGCATTGGTTTAGTTGTACAAAATGGTTGCCATGCTACAAGTTCATGTCCAGTTAAAATTTGGTAATATAGATTTTTTTATTGAACCATGAATGAAAACATTATTGCTAAAGATTTGATGGATTGATTCAAATACATTGCTAAGTTTTTTATGCAACTGGCATTTATGTAGGGCACCATTATTTAATATCCATTGATTGAAATAACCACAACATCTAATGACTATTGTTGTTTGTAGTGCTTTAGACTTCGTACATGTTTTAATGACTGTTCATTAAAACTGAGACCTCATAAACTTGTATTTATGCAATTTCTGTTACGGTTAATTATCTCTGTATCAAGTTTCTAATTTATACATTATTGTTTTTTTGGACATGAGGAAATGAAGAAAAAGAATTTAAGGTGCAAATTAGATGATAGTGATCACAATGCTGAAATTCCAGTGACAGATTATGAGCTCTTTCATGAAGAACGTGTGGCCAAGAATAATGAATATTTATCACATCTTGGTTTGACAAACATGCAAGTTGTAAATCCACTAAGTAGTATATTATTTGTTTAATACTGCTTAATGAAATTTTATAGGCAAGAGCTTTATGTATATAAGACATGATATGATATATTTTTTTGTTTTATAGGCAAGAAAAAGAATGAAAAGAAAATGCAGAGAAAAAACAAAAAGAAAGTAAAGATACAGTGTTTCCAGCTTGTAGAAGCCAACGCTTTTTTGATTCAACAAATGTAGTTTGTGAAAAAAATAGTTGTGATGAAGAGAAATCTATGGAGACTAGTACTAATCTACCTACTCATGCCACACGTGATGTGACCAAGGAGAATTAAGTTCCAGTTAATCAAAGTCATGAAGAGAGTCCGCTTGCATCTGATGTGCCTGAGAGTGCACCTGTCACATCTACAACTTTTGATGGAATTAGTGGATCAACCAGAAATATTTATAGTGGTGAAATAGAAGATGTGCTTGCTTATGTTAAAAGACAAAGATTGAGTCAAGATTTATAAAGATCTATAGAGAGGAATGCAAAAGAAAGAATATTAGAAGGGAAGAATCCATTCTTGGTTGCGGTATCAAGAGATGGTGAACCCATTGGGAAAAATGTTGCAAGGTGGGCCTCCGAGTTGGGCGTAAGATGCAAGGCCCATTTGGATATCTGCAAATCAAATTTTACAGAGCAATATCCACGAAATGTGGAATATGTTATACAAAAAAAGGAAAATGCCTTTGACATTGTTGGTGGAAAAATCTATAGAAAATATTACAAGCACAAGATGAGACTTCTGATGAATATTTTTAGATACAATTGCAGAAAAACAATCATGAAAGGAAAAGATACGTTAGACTCTACTCTATCTCCCAAACATGGGAGGCATTGAAAGAAAGTATGCATTCCGAAGAATATTTGACAAAGAGTAACAGAGGCAAGAGAGCAAGAGATAATGTGAGGACTGAATATACATTTGGCTGAGGTGGGTTGCAGGCCAAAATGGACAAATGTGGAGTAAGTGTATGTATTTTTGGTTCATTTTACATTGTTATTTATTTCAATTTTTTATTGAACTGACTATATGTTGAAATTGACATTGTATTTTAGGTGGAAAACAATAATAGAGAAGCAAGTGTAGAGGATGTTGTCAATTATATGGCAGCACTAGATTGTACTAAATCTAATACTAGTATCAAGCGGAAATCTAGTTCGTCAACAAATATTTCACAACCATCTATTGAACGCCCAGTAAGAGCCTCTCCAAATCATGCCAACTCAAATGAAGAGTACCAACATATAATGAGTTGCTTAAACTGTCTCACTAAGAAAGTTTCATAGTTGGCTACCTTTGTTAAGCCTATAGTTTCTACATGGAATGACCATAATTCCATAGGTTCAGATCAGGTAAGAGGCCATCCCTCAATATTTTGATTCTCAACTATATCATCTTTATATTGTATTCTAAAGATGTCTACAAATTTCATAAATGTTTTCCACAACATGCCTTTGTAAAATTACTCTTGTGACCTCTAGGAAAAGTATTACGATCATATATAGAACAATGAATCTATGAAATTTTTCCTTTTGTTTCATTGAAATCCGTTGTGACTGTCCTAAATGTTGTGACTATGAGTTTTATGATAAAATAACTATGAGATCAATGAATGATCTGTTAGGTCTTAGAAGTGCAGGTTTTTAAACCATAAGGGGGTGCCAATCCCTTAATACACCGACTTTGGCCCACAAAAAAAGGTAAACAAGACTGATTCCCCTGATATATATTAATTCCTGATAATCCATGGTTATATTGGGCCATTGGGGGAATGCAAACATTCGTTCCACCGTTGTTCATGTGTTACAACAATGTGCTTGCTTTTGTTGACTCTATCGATCTATCAGGGGGGACGCCTTAGGAGTCAGCCTAATAGGGTATTGTTACACTGATACTAGGTTATTAACTGCTTTCATCGGGCCATCAACGAGGCTATGATGGGGTTTTCATCGATGAGGCATTGTTAGGCCGATAGTGCTAATTTTTATTTAGGAACAGGGAAAGATTATGGAGTCTCAAACTCATTTATGGGTGTGACAATTTGGCAATGTGGGCCATAGAAGCATAAATCTGCAAAAAATTTGCAGGTTGGATGATTTTTTCCTTGATTTTTTGAAAAACTCTTTGACCTTTTGGTCAACGATTTTTTTCCATTTTAAACAGAAAAATTGCCAAAAAAAAAGCATTTATAACCTACAAAAAAATGTGAATAAAATAACGCTGATTTTTCGCGTGAAAATAAACCATGAGACCATAGCTTGTTGCTCACTATTATGCTTTGATAGATTTTTTCCAAGCATCCATAACTTGTTCGAAAGTACTTGTTTTAGGATTTTAGCCATAGCAAGAAGACAGTGAATTGTTTGATAAAATGCTTTGGTACATACATGTATGAAAAATGTGGTAGCATAGACAAGGCAGTGAACTGTTTGAAAAAATGCCTCAAAGAAATGTGGTCTCATGATGATGGAATGGCATGACAAGCAAATTGCTACAGATTGTCATGGTATTCCATCACCATTGAGACCATATTTCTTTGAGACATTTTTTCAAATAGTTCACTGCCTTGTCGATGCTATTACTTATTATTATGATTTTGTAGATTTTTTCCAAGCATCCATAGCTTGTTTGGAAGCACCTGTTTTAGGATTTTAGCCATAGCAGCAAGGGAGTGAACAGTTTGATAAAATGCTTTGGTAAACATGCCATGAAAAATGTGGTAGCATAGAAAGGTAGTGGTGTTTGAAGAAATCGTCAAAGAAATGTGGTCTCATGGTGATGGAATGCCACTTGACAATCCATAACAATTTGCTTGTCATGGCATTCCATCATCATCATGAAAGTCCCACGATGCTGAAGACGACCCTAATAGTTCATTACTATCTATGCTGTGCTATTAATAGCTTTGATAGATATTTTTCCAAGCATCCATGAAAACTGTTCAAAGCACTTATTTTAGGCTTTTAGCCATAGCAACAAAGGAAATGAACTATTTGATAAAATGCTTTGATAGACATGTATGAAAAATGTGTTAGCATAAGGACAAAGCTGATGAAACTCTTTGAAAAAATGCCTCAAAGAAATGAGATGCGGGTGATGGAATGCCATGATAATCAAAATGATGTAGGAGCATCCGGTGGTATGGGGAGCAATCTTGCATCACCCAAAATAGTTAAATTTCAAGTTTCTCAGTTTTAGATGTTTTAAATTTTTTGGATACCCTTTTGTCATTAATGAAATTCCCAATTTCTGGGTTTTATTTTCTATTCCCGGGTTGAAAGATATTGCAGTTTTAGTTTCCCAAATTTGCACCTGAAAATCTTCTGAGTTGGATTTGAGGCACATAGAGCTTCCGGAATGGCCCCGAAACTTGCTGAAATCAGCATAGCAGATTTTGAGTGCGTTCTTGATTTCGAGACCTTTCCAACGG
>VDFB02000015.1:70950302-71444857 GCA_007258455.2 Sequoia sempervirens
GCAGTACATAAATAGTCAGGGAAAATTAAATTAGAGGCATATGAAATGGGTAGAGTTTTTGCAGAGTTATACCTTTGTTTTGGAACATAGGAGTGGGAAGTCAAATAAGGTTGCAGATGCCTTAAGTAGGAGGCATACATTGATGACAAAGATGCAGATTGAAGTGGTTGGGTTCAATGAACTCAATACACTGTATGTAGAAGATCCTTATTTTGCAGAGGCTTGGAAAGCTTGCAAAGAACCTGTTACAATAGACAAGACAAGGTGGCTGGATTTCATAATCCAAGATGGCATGTTATTTAAGGGAAGTCAATTGTGTATCCCGAGGAGTTCCATGAGGGAGAACCTGATAAAGGAGAAGCATAGTGGAGGAATGGCAGGACATTTTGGTCGGGATAAGACCATTGCTATTATCAGTGAGCATTATTATTGGCCTCAGTTGTCACAGGATGTGAAGAAGTTTGTACAAAGCTGTAGGGTATGTCAGATGGCTAAAGGAGTGAGCCAAAATACAGCTTATATTAGCCCTTACCCGTACTAGAGAGGCCGGGAGGATATAAGTATGGACTTTGTTCTTGGTTTCATGGGCGACACAACGAAGGAATGATTCGTCTTTGTGGTGGTTGATAGGTTTTCGAAGATGGCACATTTCATTCCATGTCAGAAGACCCATGATGTAGTCCACATTGATGACTTGTTCTTCAAAGAGGTGGTGAGGCTACATGGTCTATGATCTGGGGGACAATTTTTTAGTGAAAATTGAAGTGTTCCCAATGCTCCAGATTTCAGCACCATCAGAAAGAGAATGATGTCCTGATTCCAACGCAACTTGAATGGGGCGAAAAGGACTCCGTTTGTGCAAGTTACGGCCGGTCAAACTTCCAGTCAAATTGGCTTCAAGGGCGTCCAGAAGGTGAAAAAAATAATCATCTCAGAAATTGACAGAACCAACATCATTGCGAAGAGCTCGTCGAGACGATTCCGACGGCATTCGTTTCGTCGAAATCCGACGTTGTATGCTCAAGATATAGGTGGTCAAAGTTTTGAGTTGACTTTTGAGCTGACTGTACGGATGATGACGTCAGCAGATCGACCGTACCATATGGAATCCACATGGGTGAATTTCAGCGTGACACGTGGTAGCTGAGTCAGATTGTACGGACCAATCAGCGGGCGACACGTGTCCAGCCGTACAGTACGGGCATCGCAGTGGCAGTCCAGTCAGCACATGTCATCGGCTTTGTCAGCGGACGAATTGTCTTCGTCAGCGCACACGTCATCGGGTTTTGCAAATAGCGTTATGACACGTGTCAAGCCTTCGACGGTAGGGTTGGTTTGTTTGTTAGTCCAAAATAATCAAGCGGGTTTGAACCCGCGACCTGGTCGGTAACAGCCAGCCGTTTAACCGTTATACCCGTAGCGAGCTCTCTAACCGTATATGGGTGGCCGTTTTATTTGTTGCCATTTTGTTGGCATTTGTGTGGCGAAAGGGAGGCCGATGGTTCGAACCGCCGACCACCCTTGTAGAAAAAGGGAAAGCCACCGTTAGACCGCGGCAGAGTTCTCAATACTACATTGTCAACCGCTTCCTTTGTTGTGAGTCTATTGGCCGAGCCTTAACCAAAAGGCATATTAGGCCATAACAAGTAAGATCCGCTCTAACTAGCTCAACCAAAAGATTTCAGAGGATAAATCAGTCATGATACGAGTTGTTAGAGGAGGTTGAGCATTTATTTTGTTAGTTAAGCCTAATAAGGCATATTTTATGTATAAAAAGAGAGGTAGTAGGCCTTGTTTTGCCAAGTCCAGGTGGTGAGAATGAGAGAATGCTCGAGAGATTTTGTAGACATTTCCGCACATTAGAGGAACGTTATGCTGCTATGCTTGAAGGAAATAGTCCATAAAGCAATTGTAACTGATTTTGGAGTATAATCGGATCGGTCACTCCGTTGGAGAGGGGCCCAGAGGCGTAGTCCTTAGGGACGAACTCCGTTATCAATTGCATTTGTCTCTTCTTTATTTTCTCTCTTTCTTTTCAGTTCATTATCTTGGAAATCATGTTATGTTATGTTAATTTGTTCATTTAAGCATTGTATTAAGTGATCTTTTATGTTACGCATTCTAAAAGCAATTGTCCTAGATCCTAAATAGATCAGTCTGCCAAAGAGTATTGTTTTAGATTGTGACACCAAATTTGTGGGGTACTTTTGGAGGACTTTGTGGAAGAAGCTGAAGACATAGTTGAAGTTCAGTTCTGCACACCATCCACAAACAGATGGGCAGATAGAGGTTGTTAACAGGAGTCTGGGTAACTTACTGAGATGTTTGGTAGGAGATAAACCCAAGGGATGGGACTTGATCTTACCCCAGGCAGAATTTTCTTACAACAATTCTGTCAACAGAAGCACTGGTAGATCACCATTTCAGATTGTGCATGGAGGTAGCCCCAGAACAGCTCCAGAATTGAGGAAGATGGACCAAGAGAAGAAAATAAGTGCTGAAGCCGAAGATTTTGCAGAACACATCAAGGATATATATGAGAAGGTAAGAGAACATATTAACAAGATGAATATGCAGTATAAGGCTAAGGCAAATTAGAAGAGGAGGCATAAGGAGTTTCAGATTGGTGATGAAGTGATGGTCCACTTGAGGAAAGAAAGGTTTCCAGTGGGAACATATAACAAATTGAAGATGAAAAAGTTCGGTCCCTGTAAAATTTTGAAGAGGCATGATTCAGGGAATGCATATGAGGTAGAGTTGCCTGGATGGATTCAACATTTCCCCTGTGTTCAACATTTTGATTTGAGTATCATGAAGGTGGAATGGAGGAAGCACCGAATAGGGCAGATGGCATTCCAAAGATCTACTTCAGAAGGGAGGAGATTGAAGCAATCTTGGATAGTCATGTGGGGAGGAGTACCAAAAACAAGTATGAAGAATATCCGTGAAATGGAGAGGAATTCCCCGTGGAAGATTCATCCTGGCTATCTAAGGTAGCGGTTGACCTGGTTGGGTTTTCCTCAACCATCTAAGACGTGACGGGGTCACTTCTCAAATTACCCTAGGTGTCTGATGCAGGAGCATCTAGTGGTGTAAGGGCAATCTTGCATCACCCAAAAATAGTTAAATTTCAAGTTTCGGTTTTTAGATGTTTTTACATTTTTGGATACCTTTTTTGTCATAATGAAATTCCCAATTTAAGGTTTTTATTTTCTGTTCATGGGTTGAAAGATATTGCAGTTTTAGTTTCCCAAATTTGCACCTAAAAATCTTTCGAGTGAGATTTGAGGCACTTAGAATTCCCAGAACGGCCCTGAAACTTGCCGAAATCAGTGTAGAAAATTTTGAGCACGTTATTGACTTCGAGACCTTTTCAACGGTTCAAACGGTTCGCGAATTGGAGTCCCGGATCAAAAGTTATGGCCCCGGGAAGTTCGCACACTTTCTAGAAGATACAATTGCAAATGCTCTTTTGAAATTTGAACTTCATGTTGTAAATTATTGGCCAAACTGCCTAAACTCAAATTTGAATGTTGTTTTGGCTCAAAACTAATGAGGAGCTCTATTTATGGGCGGGTTTCTAATTTTTGGGTAGCTTTTTTGGGGACAAGCTCGCATATTGCGAAAGGGTTATTCTGTAGCTTTCTGTAACTTGCATGTGTTGTAGAACTTGGGGATTTGAGATCCTCTGCATGTAAGAAGCTCCATTTTCTGAATAATAAAATTATTCTCTTGTTTGTGGTTATTTTCTAAGTCTCTCGGCCTCTCATCACAAAAGCAATTTGATTGTCATGGCATTCCATCACCATGAGACCTCATTTCTTTGAGGAAAAATTTCAAAGAGTTCACCGCTTTGTCTATGCTATTGCTTACTATTATGCTTTTGATATATTTTTTCCAAGCATCCATAGCTTGTTTGAAAGCACTTGTTTTAGGTTTTTAGCCATAACAACAAGGCAGTGAACTGTTTGACAAAATGCTTTGGTAGACATGTATGAAAAATGTGGTAGCATAGACAAGGCAGTGAACTGTTTGAAAAAATGCCTCAAAGAAATGTGTTCTCATAGAATTCCATGACAAGCAAATGCAATTGGAAACTGCTCCTAGTTATTAGTTATACAATGTGAAGTAATTGCATAGCTCCTTAGGTTGACTTTGTATAAACTATATTGTAATTGAAATTTTTTCATCTATCAACATCTAGTTATTAGTTATGCAATGTGAAGTATTGCTTTGAGTTTGAAAGATGTGCAATGAAATGTAATCAACGATATGAATATAAACTACAAAATCCTATCTTTTACAATTCATTAGTTAAAATCTTTATTTTATTTTCTCTCTATATCTCTATGCTATGGAAATGCCTTTCAATTTCAAAAAAAAGGTTTTTATCTCTTGTTCTACATTTTTTACCTTTTTTTTTAAAATATGATTTTTTCCTGATTTTTTCGAGACTTTTTCCCCATTTTTTCAAAAAATATTATACTTTTGGTTTGCCAAATTTTTCCCCAAAATATTTTTTTTGCTATCATAAAGCAATAATAAAACTCTTAAAATTCTATTCTTTTCTCAGAAATTTCTGATTATTTGCAGTTCCAAGCTTCTGTACTTTCCCGTATAGGGTTTCCTTGTTCTCTTTTGCATTGAATTAGGTGGCTGGGTGAGTTAACTTCAATTTTTTTTTGATTTGGTGGATTCTTGAAGAGTCTTGTGCATTTTTGTAGTCAAATTTCTGAAACAGGTCTATAAAGATAGAGTTGAGGGTTTGTGAGTCTACAAAAATGGATTTTCACCCATTCCACCTATTGTGATTTTTATGCTTGGAAAGAATTTGTTGAATGTTTTTAAAATGAATTACTCCTTATCTGGATATTTTATTTTCTTGATGGTTAAACTACATGTAGAGTAATTTTATCAAAGCAACATGAAAACAAGAACGCCTTGATGTCAATAATAGTTGTGTTGAAATTGAGGTAATATAATAGTTGTTGTGGAAAAAAAATTATAGCTTTTGCATTCTTTACTTGAATTATATTAACTTTGCTTGATGATTAAACCACATGTAGGAAAATTATATGAAAGTAGAACAAAAAGGAAAAGACCCTGTCAATAGAGCTCTTGGCAAAGATACACAACTTCAAGACAATGTTGACAGTGATTATGCTGAATTTGAGGAGTATGTGCATGATATTGATAGTACTAGTGGTGCTAAACTTGAGGTGAGTGCTATGAAACGTTACTTTTCCTTGATTATGAAACTCTTCATGTATTAATGATTGTTATGATTCCAAACAATGAAAAAGCTTATAAAATAGTGAATAGACAACTAAAACATTGAATGCAACCCGTATAACAATCATTGTGCCTACTTTGTCACTTTTCAGTGGGGATTGCTGACACTTCAATACTTTATGATGCTTGACTGTGTTTTAGGGCATTGTAATTGACCTTGTCAACATCTTGAACTTAGCGTGTTGCTTCTTTCATTGGATGATACCTATTGTTCTTTCCTTCACAAATCTGCTATTAACTCTTCATTATGGTTGTTGTTATTAAATTTTTTTTCTTTTGATATTCTTTCTTCTTTCTCTTAATGTCTTCTTGCTATTTAGAAATGATATTTGCTGCTCGATCAATTAAACTCATTGTTATAGCCATAAAACTCACCGCCCTTGCACTAAACTCACTGCTATAGCCATGAAACTCACTGCTACTACTACTTGTCCATTGGACATCATTCCCTACTTCCTTTTGCATACTCTTACACTATTTTCTAATAGTGAAAGGATCTTTCTCTATTATTAATGTGACCTCTACATCCAACCTTATTTGTTACTCCTTTACTGCTACTATGAAAGCCACAAAGAAAGACTACATTGTTTCCTCAATGACTGCTCTTAATGGCTGTCACATGTTGCCTTGATATATTTTGTTCTTTGTTCTTCTTTTATATGTCATCATTGACAGGGTTATGTTGACTACATGGGGTTATGTTTTAGAGCTTTAATGCCACTATTTTTGTACATCCCAATGTATTTCACCTTCACCTTGCAGCAACAATAGTAGTGCTCTCATATTGCATTTTTTTTTTGTGTGCATTAGCTACCTTTTTTATGTGTAATAGTGTTGTCATAACCTTATGTGTCTGGTATGCATGCATGGTAATGTAGTGTTTATATTTGTGGCCTTTGTATCCGATTAGCATGAATCTAATAGTAACATTGTAAGCACTACTATGAGTGTTGAATTTTTAGTAAATTAGATTGATCATTGCAATTATTTTTGAAATTTTCCTTTTGCAATTATTTTAACACACACATGCAAGTACTATTTAAATAAGTAATGGTTGTTTTATTATGCAAACAAGGGTAATCATTACCTATATAATATAATGCATATATTTTTTTTTTTTTACAAAAATGTATTGATAAACTCAAAGAAGGGGATAAAATTAAGGTGTTGGATCCATTTGATGGTGATGTTGGTGGCATTGAGTGGATTCACTCCCTATTTATTGTATATGGAGTCAACTTGAAAGGAATATGAGATGCAAATGTAAACATTTTAAAGGTCACAAGTAACATACCCCTTGTTTATGAAGACAAAATAGATGGAGTTGTTCGTTTGAAAGAGAAAGAGGGAACCTTCACATGGTGGCCACTAAAATATTTGCAAAAAATGACATAGTTGAACATATTTATCATGTACTAGATAATGTTAGACATTTTGGCTTACTGCTTTATGCAGTATTTTGAATGTGTTGTTCAGGGATCTTAATTATCATGGTGTATTTGAAAGAGTTGGAAACTCTTAGACAACTTTGACATTTTTCATTATATTTACATATATACTCTTAGACAACTTTGACATCTTGTAACTTTATATATATATGTATATATTTGCATTAAATTTTTTATTGCAGATTACCTTTATTTATCATGATGTTGACTCAATCTTTTAATTCTAGCATGTTGTAACTTGTTCGTATATGTAATATTTCTATTTTCTTTTATGTTTTAGTTCAAGTTTAATAATATGTTAGTTTTGCATTATAAAATTTATGGTATTTAATAAATTATTCATTTCATGACTATATTTATTACCAATTAATGGAAACCAGTAAAGAAAAATGACTGAATTAATGACTAAATATACGACTAAAGTAATGACTAAATTAATGACTAAAGTAATGACTAAATTAATTACTAAATATATGACTAAATATATGACTAAATTAATGACTAAATATATGACTAAATTAATGACTAAATATATGACTAAATATATGACTAAATTAATGACTAAATATATGACTAAAGTAATGACTAAATTAATGACTAAATATATGACTAAATTAATGACTAAAGGGTATGTGCAGGATCATGATGGGCCAAAAAGTGGTGATATGATGGGTATGTGTAGGGTTTGTGGCTGACGACTTTTTTTTACCCAAAATTGATGAAACGAAAAGGGTTTTTAAAGGAGATTCTTTGCTTTCCACCAATATAAATTATGCTTTACTTTGAATTTAATAAATAATTATGATTTATTTTCTATTTGAATTATGACTAAATTCTTGATTGATAGGCTAATTGAAAACATCTATAGCTTTCAAATGGTATCACATTTTTGAATCCAAAACATGTGTCACATTCTATGTTTCACATACTATAGGATTAAAAATGAATTTCATGAAGTTTTGACCAAGTTAAGGTGGTCAAGATATGAGTTTTATAATTTTTTAAAAGTTGTAATAAAAAATCATAATTAATTATTTACTTGGAAAAAAATTATAAAAAAATATGCATCACATCAGGACATGAGTCCTCTACTTATATCTAAAATCTTATAAAAAAATATGATAATTTTATTGTGGTTAGTATGGTTAGACAAACACCTACTTCTTATTTTTTCCCTAAAATTTAAGTGCTACTCCATTGAAATTTCAAATTTTCACCAAATAGATTTAAAAAAAAAAACCTAGTAGTTTAGAAACTACATTCAATTTTCTACAGATTCTATTCTTACATATTTTTTAAATAATATAGATAACTTATTTGAATTTTTACGTCAAGTTTTCTAACTCTATTTTTTCTGAATTTTTCGCCACTTAAGGGCCTATTTTTTCCATGATGATCCTGCACATACTCTAAAGTAATGACTACCATGACTAAATAAATGACCAGCTAACAACAATCAATGACTAAATTAATGACTAAATATATGACTAAATTAATGACTAAATATATGACTAAATAAATCATTACCATGACTAAATAAATGACTAAATTAACGACTAAATCAATGACTAAATCAATGACCAAATCAATGACCAAATTAATGACTAAAAATCAATGACTAAATAAATGACTAAAAGAGTTTAGTCATAAATTTAGTGGTGTTATAAATGACTTCAAATAAACCACTAATAGTCACGTGACTAAAGTTAGTCATTTATATGCAATTTTTAGCAGTTTATTTAGTCAAATATTGTTGTTTGTGTACTAGTGGAATGACAGACCCGATGCTGCCTATATTATCTACAAAGAAATGTTCCACGTTGATAAAAACGATGAATTTTTCTATGGAATTAATGACAAAAGTGCAAATAGGCATTCTATTTTTTTCGCTAATCTATCTGCAGAGTGAAAAAGCTATATTGAAAGCCTTTTGCTCATGGACGTCAGTGTCAATGCAATAATGGATAGACACATCAACGATCCTGTCTTATGTGGCATGATGTCAAAGAGAGATCAATTCCTTACAAGAAAGGATGTAATGAATGCCTGGAGAAAAATGCATTCTACTCACGCACAGAAACACAAAGTTGATTCAACAAGTATCATGATGTGGAATGGACAGGACTTTGAAAACTTCTTCTAGTTTCAATGGCCCAATGGAAAGTATACACCTTTCGTTATCAGGGTTCAGACTCCATGGATGCTGGATAGGATGGTTATCCACTCACACAATTTAGTCATGTCGATGGATTCCATATTTGCCACTAACAAATATGGGGTGATGGCTTACAAACATTGATAAATAGTTCTCCATCTTTTCAATGACATTGCTGGCTATAAACCTGACAATGCTCATGCTGAGTTGTTATGTCTACAATTTCCATTATATACTTTGCTTGTTTTCGACGAGCAACAAAGTGGTGTGCCCATTGCATGGGTAGTCTCTACACGGAACAAGATTGAGGACATCTCTGTGTGGCTACGTGTATTGCATGCTCGTGGAAGAAGAGCCATACCTAACTGGAGAATTAATGCATTTTTTACCGATGGTGCGACTGTAGAAATCCAAGCCATACAGTATGTGCATCTCTTTGTTCATTTACATACCTTTCTCATTTTCTATTTATTTTCAATGCCACTTTGTCATGCAGATGAGCGGTAACCAATATCATTTGTATCAAGTCTATTAGGGTTGTCTTTCAATGTCATGTGCTTCTATGCCTTTGGCATGTTAAAAGGGATTGGCTAAAGAATGTATATAAGTACACAACCAAGGAAAGGGAAATGGACATCTTTCGCAGACTTGGCATGATCATGATGGCAATCAGTGATAGTGAAGATAACATCACTCAGCTATTGAACTCTTTCTTTGAGGAGTTCAATGATCAACCCCAATTTTTAGAGTACTTCAACAAGACTTGGTGTGAAGGAGAAGGTCGAATTGGTGAGTTGAAAATTTCTGTCACCTCTTAGGATTCACACCATTCACATTCTTTGGCATTACCTCTAATACGTTGTGGTTTACTTGAATATTGGATTTTTTTCACAACCATGTGGGCAAAAAAATTGCAGGCTATTCCCACATGCCAACCAGGATACAAATGCAACCATTGAGTCGTATCATTGCACACTCAAAACTTAGTACTTATGTGATTGTTCTAAAAAATGCACTAGGAGAATGGACTATTTGTATTACACACTTGTGTATAAAATGGAACCATTCTATAGGAAAAAGGAAAAGTTACAACATTATGGTTTTTTGACGAACTATAAGTTTTTAAATATGTGATCTAGTTTGGAGCGGGCCAAGGCAATTCCAAATGATCATTGTGTTCCTGATGAAACACATTCTGGATGGTAGTGGGTGAAAAGTCAAAGTAGGTTTGACCACTACCTTGTTCGGAAATTTGGGGAGCACCTTTTTGTTTGTGAGTGCCCTTGGAGTTTGCAGGGGAACACTTGCAAACATGTCCTAAAGGTTAATGAATTGATTAAAAAATCATCTTCCATTGAAGGGGTGGTCCACGGTAAGTGAATTTCAATTCAAATTGCATTACTTTATGGTCCATTCAATTGTGTTTTGCATTTTCTACTACCTAATACAAGTTTCTTTTGTGTGGTCATTTAGACGGGGGAGGTCAACCAATTGATAGAGGGATAGATTTGAACGAGACATTGTCACAGGGGGCATCGAAGAAAAAATCCTAATCTTCTCACCCCTACACAAGCTCCTTCTATCACTTATGTATATGATGAACATGTGCTGAAAATGTCTATTTGGAATGACACAAAAAAAATATTGAACAAAGTGATGCAGACACCACCACAGTGTCTACAACAGGTGCAATCATACACATAGTGGATGGAGAGGTTTCTACAGGACCTACAACAATCAAATGCATTGTCGTTTGAATTCATTCTCGATCCTGATGAAGCTGCAACTAGAACCATTTTCATGCGTCCATGGTTTAGTGCAAGAAAGGATTGTTGTCGACGTGCAACTCGTCGTACGAAGCGTGCTGCAGAATAGTCAGATCATTGAACTCCTCTGTATGACTCCTTTCCCTTCTCCATAAATAATAGCTTGAATGTGAATGTCAATATGCAATGTGAGACTTCAGGCATAGCTGCTATGGATGTGGCAGAGGATACAACATCTAATACGAGTGACTATGAGAAAACCCATTTCAATTTCTATATTGTAATAGGAAATGGTATTGAAAATTTCTTTTTCCAGTATGTGCTTCTACCACGTCATAGACTTTCTGATTTATTTTTTGGCCATTTTTGTTTGCTTCAACATTCAATCTGGGGAAAGGATTCCTCGCCGACAACTGTCTTTTGTGAGTGTAAACCCAATGGAAGGTATGGTTCCAATTTAATAACTATGCATAGGTAAGTCCAATTTTTGGTATGACATTATGTAATACCATGCTTCCTTATAAAAAACTGGCTACGGTGATAGGCTAATGTCATCCAACATGTGTTCACTCTGCTACTTTTTCAAGATTTACTAAGGATTGCACAAGAATACTTCAGTGAACCTTTGTCTATAGGTAAGCATAGTGCATGCGGTCCTCCCTCAACCCATGAAGAGAAAGAAGAATCTATTCAGTCAAAACTTTATCTATCTCTTTCACATTGCTTGCTTATTTTCAAGTGTTCTCATAGTAGTTCCCTTCTTCATTTTAGGAATTCTAGTACATCTTTCTCCACTTGTGCGTTTCCATATGTCCATTGTGCAAAAAAAAACTCACATTATTTGCAGTGTTGGAAAACACACTGTCCCCATGTCAGTTAGTTCGTTTTGAAATGTTTTTGTATCCTTGCGACGAAGAATGTTATGAAGTCCACTTTCACAATGTTTTGGTACAGTCAAAAATTCCATTTAACTTTCTTCATCTAATTCGAACAAATAAAATGCTCACATTGTTCACTGTTGGAAAACACACAGTCCAAATGTTAGTTACTTCATTATGAAAAGTTTTGTTTTGTTATGATGAAGACCGTAATCAAGTCCACTTTCATTTTTTTGAGCAACTATTTGGTACAGTAAAAAAATCCATTTCACATTGTCAATCTGATTGGAACAAATAAAATGGTCATAGTGTTTGCACTGCTAGAAAACACACTATCCCATGTCACTTTGTTTCATATGAAATTTTTTGTTTCATTACCACTGAAAATGGTCATAGTGTTTGCACTACTGGAAAACACACTGTCCCATGTCACTTTGTTCCTTATAAAAAGTTTTGTTTCGTTACCACTGAAAATGGTCATAGTGTTTGTATTGTTGGAAAACACACTGTCCCTACATAGTTCGTTATGAAATTTTTTGTTTCACTTTGAATTTTTTGAGCAAATTTTTTGTACAGTCCAAATGTCCTTTCTTCCTTTCTTCATTTGATTGCAACAAATAGAATGCTCACATTATTTTCCATGTTTAAAAACACACTATCCCCTGTCACCTATTTCATCATGAAAATGTTAATGTTTCCTACAGTCCAAGAATGTAATGAAGCCAACATTTAGAGTGTCTTTCTAATTAGATAATGCCATTGTATCTGCTGAAAATTTTGTTTCTTTTCATTTCAAGAATTTTAGTTCTTGTTGTTCCAATCTTGCATTGCCATATGCCCATTGGAGATACTGCACATGCTGCCTTGTTAAGTTTCAAAGAATAGGTAGAATCTCTTCAGTGAGAACATTATCTACATCTTTCACTTTGATCGCTTCTTTTTTAGTGTTTTCATTGCATTGAGAGTGTCTTTCTAATTAGAGAATTTAGTTGTACCTTCTGAAAAAGTTGTTTTGTCTTTGATTTCAGGCATTTCACTACTTGTTGTTCCAGTTGTATAAAAGATGTTGCATAGTTCACGAGCATGGGTGGCTAGTTGGTTGACCAAATACCACCCATATCTTCCATGCAATATTATTGCTCGCATTGAGGAATTGAGTCTCTCGTACAGGTTGCGAGAAAAAATGTTAAGGAGAATTGATAGAAAAGGGCCAAACCGCACTAATTTGAACTATCATAATTATGCTCACTTCTTTAATAGTGTCTTTGGTGTATGGGAAAAAATGGGCATGGATGTTCAATATTACAATCTAGAAATAGAGATTGTAAATTTATGTGATTGGCCAATGTCTCTTTACCGAGAAATTTGAGACCTTTTCCTAGCTGGATGCATATGGAAGGTATGCATTCAATCAATAGTAATCATACGCAAGCACAATCTTATGGATGAGCTGAGCATGAGGTTTATGAGATTCCTTAAGGGGGAATCTCTTATTAGTAATCACATGGGTCCTATGGAGGAATGGTTGTTGGCCGTGTTCAAATTCAACCACATTGTCAGGTTTGAGATCCACCATGTCAGACCATCATTCAGGTTGCTACATGCATATTACAGGGTGCCAATGTTGTATGTGTCATTTACACCTTGACAATTAGAGTGCACAAAATCCTTCCAGATGCTGAGAACGCAAAAATTATACCTGTTCGGAAATGGTTGACGTAGTTCTCAGTGTTAGCAGTATTAAATGTGGCTTGTAATTTTTTTCAAAATGTATAATATTGACTCAAAATGTTTTTACATTTGACTATGTGATGTGAATTGTTTGTCTCTGATCAAATATGAAAAAAATTGAAAACATTGTCACAACCTTGTGTGTTGTCCATCCTATAACTTTTTGGTGCATTTTTCTATTCAGAACATATTATGATATTGAAATGGAATTTTTGCTGCAAGTTGGCGTTGTTATAAAATATGAAGGTGATTTTCAATATTGTTATAAAATGTGAAGCTTAAGTTGAATATTTATGCACTTTACTATTCACAGAAATGACAGTCATTAAGGCAAAGCAACATAGATCTAATAAGTTCAATGTCCTATTTGATGATACCTTATTAATCTTGCCAATTCAATAAGAGCAATCTGCCTCTATGACTGTCCTAAGATCCTTAATATCTTTATTTCAATGTATCTGTCCTCTATTATTGCAACATGATTGGACAATATAATGTATTCTTCTTAGTATTTTAAGCCATCTTTGTAGAGATTTTGTAATCCACGACACACAAAGGGGTTATGTGAAACTACACAGTACAATGGAAGGAGTTGGATGAATATTTGTGTTACATAGATGAAGCATTCAAGAAGAGAACTGGAAAACTTGGAAAAGCAATTGTAAATACAAAGTCTAGTGAATTTCCTTTTCACAATATGTTCTTCTATGGGCCACCTATGACAGGAAAAGGTATGACTAAACTCAATGATTTCAAATCAAGAAAGATAGTGACAGTATGTTATTTATTTTTGTTGAGAAGGCAGTCATAGCTATAGTCATGAGGGAGCTACTAAAAGACAAAAAGCAATGCTTAATGACCGTGAGATGGACAGAGTTTTGGTCAAAAGGGTACCATATATTCTATACATGGTGAAATTGTTATCATCAGCTGATGAGAAGTTTCAGAAGCATGCAGTGATTCTATTCTAAATTTATCTATTAAAGGATTGATTCTTCAAGTAGGGACTACCAGATATGTTGTATATTAAGCTACATGTTCCATTTGTAGGAAGATTTTTTGCTACTTCTTTTCTCTCGAAGCATTGTATTGTGTTGTTACAGTCTGCATAACAAAAAGTGTTGTCTTTGAACAAGATTTGAGAAGTGAGGGACAACCCTGTGTGTTTTCCATCCTGCAACTTATTTTGTGCATCTTGTGTTCCAAACGTATAATGATATATTGAAATGGAATGTTTGCTGCAAGCAAGGGTTGTTATAAAATATGAAGGTGAACTTCAATACATTGTGTTCTTATAGTCTACATAATAGTAACTGTTGTCTTTGAACAAGAATTGAGAAGTGAGTAACAACCCTGCGTGTTTTCCATCCTGCAATTTTTTCTGTGCATCTTGTGTTCCAAACGTATAACGATATTGAAATGGAATGTTTCCTAAAAGTAGGGGTTGTTATAAAATATGAAGGTGAAATTCAATACACTGTTTTATTACAGTTTACATAACAAAAAGTGTTGTCTTTGAACCAAAAGTGAGAAGTGAGGGACAACCCTGCGTGTTTTCCATCCTGCAACTTTTTTTGTGCATCTTGTGTTCCAAACGTATAACGATATTAAAATGGAATGTTTCCTGAAAGTAAGGGTTACTATAAAATATGAAGGTGAACTTCAATACATTGTTTTGTTACAATCTACATAACATAAAGTTTTTTCTTTGAACAACAAGTGAGAAGTGAGGGACAACCCTGTGTGTTTTCCATCCTACAACTTTTTGTGTGCATCTTTTGTTCCAAATGTATAACGATATTGAAATGGAATGTTTGCTGCAAGTAAGAGTTGTTATAAAATATGAAGGTGAACTTCAATACACTGTGTTGTTATAGTCTGCATAACAAAAAGTGTTGTCTTTGAACAAGTTTTGAGAAGTGAGGGACAACCTTGTGTGTTTTCCATCTTGTAACCTTTTTTGTGCATCGTGTGTTCCAAACGTATTACGATATTGAAATGGAATGTTTGTTGCAAGTAAGGGTTGTTATAAAATATGAAGGTGAACTTCAATACACTGTTTTGTTACAGTCTGCATAAAAAAAGTGTTGTATTTGAACAAGTGAGAAGTGAGGGACAACCCTGGGTGTTTTCCATCCTACAACTTTTTTTGTGCATCTTGTGTTCCAAACGTATTATGATATTGAAATGGAATGTTTGTTGCAAGTAAAGGTTGTTATAAAATATGAAGGTGAACTTCAATACATTGTGTTGTTACAATCTACATAACAATAACTATTGTCTTTGAACAAGAATTGAGAAGTGAGTGACAACCCTGTGTGTTTTCCATCCTGCAACTTTTTTTGTGCATTTTGTGTTCTAAATGTATTACGATATTGAAATGGAATGTTTCCTGAAAGTAAGGGTTGTTATAAAATATGAAGCTAAACTTCAATACACTATTTTTTTATAGTCTCCAAAACATAAAGTGCTCATTTCATGTGCTTACATTTGTAAGTAAGTTGACATACATAAGTAATTTTTCATAATGAAGTAACTGACATAGGACAATGCATTTTCCAACACTGCAAATAATGCGAACATTCTATTTGTTCCAATGACTTGAAAAAAGGAAATGCCATTTTTACTCAACGAACTAGTTATAAAATTTCAAAATGGACTTCATTAAATTTTTGGAGCGTATAAAATAAAAAAAAAATTCATGAAATATGAAAGTGGACTTCAATTCATTTTTGGAGCGTCAGAAATAAATACTTATCATAAGGAAATAACTAACAAGGGACAGTGTGTTTTCCAAAAGTGCAAGTAATGCAAGAATTTTATGTGTTCCAATCACATGGAAAAAGGAAATATGCCATTTCGACTCTACCAAATAGTCATTCTAAAAATTCAAAGTGGACTTCATTTCATTTTGGGAGTGTACAAAATAAAGAATTTTCATAAGCAAATAACTAACAGGGGACAGTGTGTTTTCCAACATTGCAACCAATGTAAGCATTTTATTTGTTACAATCACATGAAAAAGGGAAATCCGCCCTCTCCACTATACCAAATCGTTGTTCTAAAAATTCAAAGTGGACTTCACTTCATTTTTGGAGCATGAGAAATAAATCATTTTCATAAGGAAATAACTGATAGGGGATAGTGTGTTTTCCAACACTATAAGCGATGCAAGCATTTTATGTGTTCCAATCACATGGAAAAAGGAAATATGCCATTTCCACTCTACCAAATAGTCATTCTAAAAATTCAAAGTGGACTTCATTTCATTTTGGGAGTGTACGAAATAAAGACTTTTCATAAGAAAATAACTAATAGGGGACAATGTGTTTTCCAACACTGCAACCAATGCAAGCATTTTATTTGTTACAATCACATGAAAAAGGGAAATATGCCATCTCCACTCTACCAAATCATTGTTCTAAAAATTCAAAGTGGACTTCACTTCATTTTTGGAGCGTGAGAAATAAAAACTTTTCATAAGGAAATAACTGGCATGGGATAGTGTGTTTTCCAACACTGTAAGCAATGAAAGCATTTTATGTGTTCCAATCACATGGAAAAAGGAAATATGCCATTTCCACTCTACCAAATAGTCGTTCTAAAAATTCAAAGTGGACTTCATTTCATTTTGGGAGCGTACGAAATAAAGACTTTTCATAAGCAAATAATTGACAGGGGACAGTGTGTTTTCCAACACTGCAACCAATGCAAGCATTTTATTTGTTCTAATCACATGGAAAAGGGAAATATGCCATCTCCACTCTACCAAATAGTTCTAAAAATTCAAAGTGGACTTCATTACATTATTGGTCACAACGAAAAAAATACTTATCATAACGAAATAACTGGCAGGGGACAATGTGTTTCTCAACACTGCAAACAATGCTGACATTTAATTTGTTCCAATCACATGGAAAAAGGAAATATTCCATATTCTCTCAACGAAATACTTTTTCTAAAAATTGAAAGTGGACTTCATTACATTCTTGCTCGTAACGAAAAAATTACAGGGCTATGAAAAGTCTAATATGAAATGGATAACAACATAGTGTTCAAACATATGAAAATAGTATATCTGTTCACCATAATTGTTCAATAATCAAATAATTATAGAGGGCCATGAAAAGTATGATATAAAATGTATAACAACATAGTGTTGAAACATATGAAAATGGTATATCTCTACACCATAATTGTTCAATAATCAAATAATGAAACCCACAATGCAGAATCAATATTTTGAGCTCGTCTCATCATATCCTATGCTGCCTATTCTTTGCAATTAAGTTCATGCCTGTGTAATATAGGGCACATTTCTTAGGGTTGTTGTGTATTTCAAGAGGGGTGTTTCCAATTCTAGGAACTCTCATATATGATGAATGTGAAACAACATATTTCTTCATAGGCTATACTTTATCCTTGGCATGTTTAACACCTTGGCCCTATAACAAAAAAAATAAAAAATAAACGTATGGATGGAAACAATATAAGGTAGTATGATATATACAACAACATATCGTTTACGTGTACCTTTGGAACAAAATGCTTCATTCAAAGAGCTTCCATACCACAAATTCGTCCACACACTCTTCAAGTATCTCTGCGCTAGGACGTGGAAAAGGAACTAAGCAGTCACCAACAATGGCCTCAACAATGTTGACTCTCACACAATTTTTTGGGTGCATAAAAGTGTGGGTTTTAGCGTTTCTTTCAACAACATGTACAATGCCTTTGGCAACCCATTTACGCTGCCTCCAAAGATCAACGTGATCACCGACCTTAAAAGTGATTCCCTTGAACTCTATCATTTGTTCATCCACATGATTTGGCTGCAATGGAAACATCATTGACGTGAATCATAATTGAAGGCATATTAAAGGATTCATAAAGAAATAAGAATAGAAGCATGCAAGTGTGTTGGGTCTGTTACCGATATAGATGGCATGTTGTTGCTCTCCCAGTCCCCATTTCCATCTTTATTGTCATCTCCCCCTTGCAAGCCAATGCTCTCCTCGTCCCCATGTCCATCTTTATTACTCTCTCCCACTTGCAAGACAGTGCTCTCCCCATCCCCATGTCCATCTTTATTAACCTCTCCCACTTGCAAGCTAGTGCTCTCCCCATCCTCATGTCCATCTTTATTTCCATCTCCCCCTTGCAGGCCAGCGCTCTCCTCATCCCCATGTCCATCTTTATTACCCTCTCCCACTTGAAAGCCAATGCTATCCCCATCCCCATGTCCATCTCTATTACCCTGTTCCACTTGTAGGCCAGTGTTCTCCACATCCCGATGTCCATCTCTATTACCCTGTCCCACTTGCAAGCCAATGTTCTCCCCGTCCCCATGTCCATCTATGTTACCCTGTCCCACTTGTAGGCTAGTGCTCTCCCCATCCCCATGTCCATCTTTATTTACCTTCCCCACTTGCAGGCCAGTGCTCTCCCTATCCGCATGTCCATATCTATTAGCCTCTCCCATTTCAATTGCAACCACATGGCCAATTAGGTCAAGGACAAGACTCTGTTGTTCATCCTTGCCCTGTAATAGTAGGAATTCAAATGTCACTTCAAATTTAGCTGCATGCAACCAATTCATTGAAATAATCAAAACAAACATTAAATAGAAGAATTGGAATTCACCATTTCTTCTATTTTCTCCATGTCAAGGCACCTTGAAACTTTTGACCTTATACGCTCCTTCTTCTTCTTGTTCTCAATGTTAGATGGTAGGTTGGGAGGAACAACATCATCTTGTTCTTCCATGGCCTCCACTTCATCTTCCAAATCAAGAGTATCCTGTTCAAGGGAAGAAATCCATTGTTCATCATTGCCCTGTAATAGCAGGAATTGAAATGACACATCAAATTTAGATGCATGCAACCAATTCATTGAAATAATCAAAACAAACATTAAATAGAAGATTTCAAAATCACCATTTCTTCTTGTTTCTTCTTGTGAGGGCATGAGGAAACTTTAAACCATATACACTCCTTCTTCTTCTTCTCAATGTTATACGACGGGTTAGGAGGAACAAGATCATCTTGTTCTTCCATGGCCTTCACATCGTCTTCCAAATCAAGAGTATCCTATTCAAGGGAAGGACTCCATTGTTCATTGTTTCCCTATAATAGTAGGAATTGAAATATCAAATCAAATTCAGATGCATGCAACCAATTCATTGAAATAATAAAAAAACATTAAATAGAAGATTTCAAAATCACCGTTTCTTCTCGTTTCTTATTGTGAGGGTGTGAGGAAACTTTAAACTATATACACTCCTTGTTCTTCTTCTTCTCAATGTTATACGATGGGTTGGGAACAACAACATCATCTTGTTCTTTCATGGCCTCTGCTTCGTCTTCCAAATCAAGAGTATCCTATTCTAGGGAAGGACTCCATTGTTCATCATTGCCCTGTAATAGCAGAAATTGAAACGTCACATCAAATTTAGATGCATGCAACCAATTCATTGAAATAATAAAAAAATATTAAATAGAATATTTCGAAATCACCGTTTCTTCTCGTTTCTTCTTGTGAGGGTGTGAGGAAACTTTAAACAATATACACTCCTTCTTCTCAATGTTATACAATGGGTTGGGAACAACAACATCATCTTGGTCTTTCATGGCCTCTGCTTCATCTTCCAAATCAACAATATGCTATTCCAGGGCAGGACTCCATTGTTCATCGTTGCCCTATAATAGAAGGAATTGAAATGTCACATCAAATTCATATGCATGCAACGAATTCATTGAAATAATCAAAACAAACATCAAATAGAAGATTTTGAAATCACCGTTTGTTCTCATTTCTTCTTGTGAGGGCGTGAGGAAATTTTAAACCGTACATGCTTCTTATTCTTCTCAATGTTAGACAAGGGGTTGGGAGGAATAACATCATATTGTGTAGCTCCATGCACACTGCTTCATCTTCCAATACAACAATAACCTGCTCGAGGGAAACACTTCCTTGTTCATCCTTGTTGTGTAATAGGAGAAATTGAAGCGTCACATCAAACTCAGATGCATGCAACCAATTCATTCAAATCATAAAAAAAAACATTAAATAGAACATTTCGAGATCACCGTTTGTTCTCGTTTCTTCTTTAGAGGGTGCCTTGAAACTTTTAACCATGTACGATGCTTCTTCTGAATGTTAGATGCTGGGTTGGGAGGAACAACATCATCTTCGCCTTTCATGGGCACAACTTCCTCTACCAAATGAACACTACTCTGTTGGGCAGCAGGAATCGCTTCTCGACCATCACTCTCTCATGTAATGTAAGTTAACGTTAAGTGAACCTTGTAAGCATCAAAACATAAAATATGAATGAACCAAAATTTAGATTTAACAGTTCAATTCAACATTACCATTCCTTTCTTTCTCTTTCTCTCTTGCAATTTTAATATTTTTTTCCTTCTTTGCTCCTTCTCCTCACTATTGTATAACACCATTCGCTTCTTCACCTCATCCTTTCCTTCTTGGGGAAGTTGAAGGAAGCTATGTTTCCCATACTTTTGATAGACACTTTTAATAACACGCTTCTGTTGGAGATTCTATCGTAGATTCATTTGGTACTCCATATTTTCCACCTTCTTTTGAAGGTACTCTTTCAATTTCTTAGGGGGAGGAGGGGGGCATTTTGGTTCCCCCTCTGATGTAGTTTGACCACGCTTTGGTGCCGCAAGAATAGGAAGGTGGTGATGCTAAATCCTATCCATGTTGAAATATCTCCAATCATGATATTTTCTTGTACATTCTTCTACAATACAGTAATATACATATCTAGCATTCTCCACTTCTCTTCTATATTTAGTAGCAACTTGCACAACAAATTCGGAAAAGAGAATCGCTTAATATATTTGATATTAAAAAAAATTGAATGCACAACATATACACATAGCCAAATGATGCAATAATTGAGTTATTATATCTACCTTCCCATCCACCACATCACCTCATGATTCATTGGGTCCCTATCCATCCTTAGGGTCTCCCTTTGCATGTTCTTCCTCTTTGTTGTGGACTATGGTAAGAGCGTGATGGTCTCCCTGATTATCGTCCTAAATTGAAGGAATGATATACTGTCAAAATCAACATATTTGTAATAGACATGATATTTTCTAATTGAAATTGTAAAGCATTCTGATTGACGCATTGGAAGTAAAGGGAAATTGGAAGTTCACAATCAATTACCGAACATGTCGCTGCCTCAGGCTTCAACGTTTTCCTAAAACAAGGGGAATTCCTCTATACTCCGGTTGCTGCCTCCTAATTAAAACATTCCCGCTTTCCAATCAACATCGTAACCACTTATGAGAGATTCAAATTATACATTTGATTGCATCTTGTAATTACTGGATCTTACCTACATGTTTTGGGAATAGGACCACCTCAAAAAAGATGCGCTACTACACACCCTTTCTAAGTGTGCTGTCCACCTCAACGACATTCTTCATTGTACAAAGCACTTTCCATTTTACAACACACATCCTTGGTTTGCTGTAAACTATAAAATAGTTGCAAGTGTTATGGAAAGTAAAAGTTCCAAAATTTATTGCACCATTTGCAGTAAGCAAGCATATCTTTTTTCAATCATAAGAAGAATTTGAAACGCATATTTTACTCTACCTAAGACTTGTGATAAATTTTGAAGGTGCCTTTCATTACATTCTTTCTGTCTAAATAAAAAAAGTTTTGTCAATACATTCCTACTGTTAGCAAAATTGTAGGCTGGAAAAGAGATGGTGTTATGAAACGTACAACCCATACTGTTGTAGAATGTTATACAAGTAACCGACTATGTTTTCTAACATGCAATTATTTTGTGCATTTATTTTTCTCAATCACATGAAGATACTGAATTGCAATTTATACCATAACTAACAATTGTAATTTTTGGAGGTTCCTTTTATTACATTTGTACTTTCTAAATAAGAAAATCTTTTCAAGACACTCAAACTGTTATGTGAAATTTCAGGTTGGAAAACACATGGCGTTATAAATCCGGCAACCCACAAACTATTCTAAAACCCTTTACAAGTAACAACCCTATTGGTTACTCTCCCCTCACCTCCATTTGGTATGTTTTGTGATTGTCTTTAGAACATTTAGCTTTCTAGATAGCAATAATGTAATGAAATTGGAAAACATAGGGCATTAAGAAACCTACAACCAAATGTATCCCACACCTGCAAGTCCTCCCCATCCTCTCAAGTGTTTAGATTTGAATATATAGAATGAAACAATTGACAAACCACGTTGTGTTTTCCAATCTGCCATTATTTTGTGCATTTCTTTGTTTCAACCGTACGAAGAAATTCAAATACAATTTATATTGTAACTAAGAGTTATTATATGTTTTGAAGGTGAACTTCATTATATTATTAGTGTGTACAAATCAAAATGCTTCCAAGACATTCATACTATCAATATAATTGCAGCTGGAGGATACATAAAACTATCCAAATTCATGTGAGGTGTGACCAACCAAATGGGTTCTTACTATATAAGTAACCAAAATGTTGTCATGACATTGATATTGTCTATGTGTGTTGACCTTGTTGTTGCACAAAAACGTCGACCTCTCAATGCCTGATACAAGCGTTAGTTAAGATGCATGGTAGGTGGTTAAACCATATTGTGAATCACATAGACAACACTCACTGAGGGGTGGAAGTGCCAAGATTCCAACAATCCCCCCCACCAATGCGACAACATTTCATGACAACTGGGAAACTTTCAAACATACCTTTCTCATTTCCAAAACATGCACTTCTCTCCATCATACATTGATGACACCTTTCGACATGATGGACCTGAGTGGATGAGATTGTGGAAGAGGTGGTGATGTGTGCTGGAGAGTGTTGATGGTCAAAATAGCACAACATTTAAACAAAATATCTCTATTCTATTTCTCCTAAAAAAAAAAGACAACACATGGTAATCTAACTCCCAAGGTCCTGGTAGTTGGTTTTCAACTGTGCTGATATTGCTCAATGGTCAATGTAATTGTAATGTTCAAGGGGCTTGCTGGTTATTGAGCTTCTTCATTGCTGTAAGATTGAATTCTTATTTAAACCTACTCTAACAAGGGGGTATAAAGAAAAGGAAAAAGATAGATCAGGGACATAGAAAGAAAATGAATGTTGATTCATTCAACTAATTAGACTTGTTGCTTTCCAAGGAATCCATAAACTAGAACTGCAAAATAAATCAACATGTAATCCATACACAACTATTCATTCACAGTGCAAATATTAATGGAAGATTGCAAATCATCATTCAAACAAAACAAAAGATAGAATTCCATTTCTTGAAAGCTTTCCAAATCAAATGATTAATAAAACAAACATCATTCCAGAGCATAACTGAAAATAGGTTTAAGTATGACTGCTTCTACTGTCAATGAAACAGATAAACAACATTTACAAATCTGGCAAAATCACCAGTGTACAGAAACCCATGTCTTCAGATTACCTCAGCTAAACTAAGAATTGCAGAAGACTCTATTAACTATCCTACTGTAAAAAAAATCTAATCAGCTAAGCTATAAAAAAAAAACTTCTAAGTCTTTTCCTAAAAAAATATAACCCTTTACAATGAGCTTGATTTGACAATTTGTAGCTCAAAATTACATAATTCCCTCTAAAACTGAAACATCAAAAAGTTATAGCATTTGTGCATACAATTAAATCAGAAAGATAACTTTTTGTTTCATCTCATGTTTGTCCTCAGCTAATTTCAGTTTGCTCTTAATTAGTTTCAGTTGAAACTTCATCCTCCAGTCTGGCTTCAATTAACAGCCGTAGTTTCCAATCTGACTTTGAGTTCCCCTTTTGCACAATGAACAAAAATAATTTTCCCAGAAATAAACTCAAGTGGGCCCACCAAGTCTCCAGTTTACTTCAATTTGATGATCTTTTCAGAATCTTCCTCAGTTGCACATGAGTTTTGCAAATCAACTTTAAAGACTTTATCCTTCTTTAAAAAAAAGTACTTGTACGCACACCAAATATATTAATTAATTCATAAAATCATTAATCAAACAATTATTTCCAAAGAATTAAACAATTTCAAGTTATTTCAATTAAATAAATATAATGAACTTTAAAATTCATAATTGAAATAATAAAATCTCATTAATTCTTAATGCTAATTTAAAGTTCCTCTGTGTTTGAAATATCCCAGCACCATTTCTGAATTTGGGTAGTACCTGCAAAGATCACAAAAACCATAGTTAATCAACCAAATTAATAAATCCCACAAAAGTGTATGATTAATCAAATTAATTAATTCACAATTTAGCCCAATTCAATTTGTGCATATCTCGTAACAATTTGTGCATGTATTCTATGTTTACAGGCATTACAAATCCACAAGTTCTCATGATTAAACTTATGCAAAATTAATGAATAGAAACTTGTTTTTAGAAATACGACTTCTCCAAATAAGATTGTAGATCCATGATATTCCTTCCTTTACACTTGTAACTGTGTTTTCCTCAGAAGTTCCACTTCTACTTCAAACACTTTATCATGTGTTAATTCCCATTTTTATAGATCCAGTAAAAAGGGATTCAAACGATTCTGTTTTACATTTCCACTTGATAAAACCATTCTTTTGGAGCATGTTGTAAAACGATTTGTATAATTTGCCCTATGTGCATTTACTTAGAAAGTTCAAAAGCTTATTCATCAAATCCATTTCATGCAGATCCTATAATCAAGGCACACATAATGTCAAACAGTTCAGGTGCTTTATCTTCGCTTTATCGTTTTACTTTAGTAGAGGATGATGTCAAAGTTTGTGAATTCGAACGTACACTCGCTCGAACACTCCCTCAAATTTGTACAGCAAAAACCAATTTTTTGTTTATTAAATTGTTTCGACTCTTCCATCATTTCATTCTAGCCATCACATTTCTTCGAGGCATTCTGCAAACGGTTGTTCATGCCTCTTTCACAGCCTTACATACATGCTTATTCCATAAAAGCATTATGTCAAACAGTTGACATACTTTGTCTATGTGTCCCACTTTCCATGATTTCATATTTTTCTCTTTGCTCAGATGTTTGCCAAGGCGTTGCATCTCATAAGATGACATCTATTGAGATATTCTATCGAACAGTTTACACACATTGTGTATGCTTCCATATTCTCTTTGCTCTCTGCTCATTGAATAATGCCATTTTGTGCATATCCTGCAATCATTCGAAGTCATTCTGTTAAACAGTTTGCGGCTTGCCATGACCCCATCTTCGCTCTAGCCGCGGGCAAGGCAAGGAGAACGTTTGTGCACAGTTTGAAGAATCTGACTTTAAACCTGTTAACAACATCTACTTGAAAGTCTTTAAAGCCTTCTCAACATATCTATTTTGTACATGTCCTACATATGCAATCATTGCACTCGATAGGTTTACATTTCTCTGAGAGGGGCTTTGATAAACAGTTCAACTACCTTGTTTATGCTTTTACATTTTGTGTTTATCACAGATGTTTCCGTACTCCGCACTCATACTCACCAAGGAAATTTGCAACTACATCATCCGACAAGATTCCTCTATAATTCATGTTTTGATGGATGTCAATGCCATGTTCCAAAGCTTCCACCGCACATTACGCTCTGCAATCATCACATTCTATGAGATCTTTGAGGTATTCTGTAAAACAGTTTATGTGCCTGCGTCTGGGCTTCGATGGATGTTGACATGAGAGTGCTTCGAGGCATTTTGTAAAGCACCTTTCCAGCCGTGCCCATGCTTACACCTTTTGCATGAGATCTGGTTCCAACAACCATGGCGTTCCATGAAATCACGTGTTCTTGTCAATGCTTCTTCATTCCGTATTTGAAGATGCCGACAAAGGTTGCGAATTTCTGCTTTACATCTGTTAATAACATTCATCAGAAAGTTAAAAGCTTTTTCAACGAATCCATTTTGTGCATCGCCTGCAACATTACATTCTTTGAGATTACATCTCTTCTGAGACAAACTGCCAAACAGTTTATACGCTAGGCACCTGTGCTTCCACATTTTGCATGCGGGTTTACTGTGGAGGTTTCACCATTTTATGCAAGCGGTTCACTTGCCTTCTCCATGCATCCGCTCATATGATGTATGTACTTTCACATTTCTTTACTGGCGGGATTCGAGTCGGGTCCAAGCCTGATCGAGAGCGCTTTCATTTTACCTCGTTTAGTTCCCAGTTTGAGCCCGAAAAAAGAAAGTCCTTTAAACAGTGGCGGGGTCAGGACTGTGGCTAAGCGGGATTGGAACCAGAGTCAGACAAGGGCAGAACCAATTCTATCCTAAAACATTTATTTACTTTCTTTTTAAAAATCCTTTTTCCAAAGTTATGTTCGGTTCGGGTCCGACAAAGCCTTTTTTTTTTTAACGATTTTTTTTAAAAATCTTTTCCTTTTTTTTTTAAATTTTTTTATGTATTTTAACTTTATTTAATTTTTATTTATTTTATGATTTTTTAATTTTCTCATAAATCCTCTTAAATAAAAGATTTATTTATTTCATGTCTTTTAAATTTTAATTTAAAAGATTTTTAATTTTTTAATAAAGTGTTTTAAAAACATACAACAAAAAGGTTTATTATTATTACTATTCTAAATAAATCTTTTAAATAAATAAAACATTGGCTTACTTAATTTCCTTATTTTGAATCTTTTAAATTAAAATATTTTTAAATTTTAAATCAAGAAAAAGATTTATTTATTTCTATCAGAATGTTTTTAAATAATATATACATATATATATTTTTTATTTTCCCAATTTTACAACTTTTGTATTTTGTAATTTTTATTTATTTTTGTATTTTCTTGACTAAAACCAAAAACGATGATGCAAAGATCGAAGTGAACAACATGAAACTAGAAACAAGCGACACGAGGACGAAGACGAACAGACGACAATGTAAAGATGAAGACCGAAAAGATGAAGACCAAGATGAACGAACAACACAATGACGAAAGACGAGACGAAACAAAAAGAACGAGACAGAGAACAAGACAGGACTAAATGGGATGACACTCGAATGAAGTGGGGAATCGGGATCAGGACGGAACCAGGAACAGGAACCTTGGAAAAGTTTATGTTCAGGTTCCAGATCCGACAAACACAAAGAAAACAAAAAAGAAAAAGAAAAAAGGGGTCCCTGACTTTTTCCAAGCAAAAGTTGGGGTGTGTATGCAAGGCATAACAGAGAGAAGAGCTTGTTTTGTGAATATTGCAAAGTAGCTCCAAAGATGCCTAGTTGTCATGTCTTTATAGAGGTCTTATCTAACGCTTGTATCGAGCATTGATAGGGCGACCTTTTCATACAATGACAAGGCCAACAATGTGTAATTGTAGGTTGGAAAACACTGGGTGTTATTAAACCTGCAAACCAAATACCATTTACAAACCCTTCACAAGTAACATCCCAATTCGTTACTCACCCCTCAGTTGAATTTGGATGCTTTTATATATCTCGCACCTGCAACTCCACCCCATGCTCTCAAACCTTCAGCTTTGAACGTGTAGAATGAAAGAACTCACAACACACAGTGTTTTCCAACCTCCAATTATTTTCCGCAATACGCTATCCCATCATGTGGTTTATGTATTTTTGTATGTTCTAATGCAATTTTGTATGTTATGATGCCTCTAACATGCATTCTTCTAGGGAGAATAGGGATGCCCAATTGCAGGGAAAAAGCTAATCTCCCTACAAAATATAGTAAAATCAAGCTATTACCCCTGAAAAAACATGTCTTTGGCATGATAACATAATCAGACATAAATGATATCAATTTTCCACAATCCATATTGATTATTGCTAGTTGATTTCTGGATTCGATTGTGTAAGAATTTTTGCATCAATGTTTCAAATCACACTCCGTGATCCAACATCAGGATGAAGAAGAGAGCATGAGGGTCACCCCTTATGCTCTCTTCTTCATCCTGATGATGGGTCACAGAGTTTGATTCGAAACATTGATGCAAAATTTCTTACACAGTCGAATGCAGAAATCAACTAGCAATAATAATTAGACATGTCTTATCCCTGAAGAAGGGTAATACATTATGATTTGTAAGCCATGTTGCAAGGAGATCACCTTATGCAACTGGGACAAGGCTATTCTCCCTACAAAAATGCATGTCACATGCATCATAACAGTCATCATGTTTTAAAAATCATATTTTAGAATGGAAAAAAATCCCAAAACGTGGCATTCAAAACCATTATTTGCAAATAGCAAAAAGCCCAAAGGAGGTCCCATTTTCACTGCCATTTTCCACAGCGATGTTTTGTAGGTTGCTAGAGAGCAACAAGAAATATGAAATTTTGCAATTGTTGAATGAAATAACGACAACCCATTTTGGAAATATGAGTGAACTAACCGAATAACGTTTAGAGAAATAAAAAACCATGCAGAATATATAAGAGTTTTGTTTTGGTATGCTCCAAGAATGTAATGAAGTCCACTTTCAAATTTCACTTTCTTCATCTTATTGGAACAAAACACACTGATGGAAAAGAAGGCCAAATGGAAAAATCACACCGATGGAAAGACTTGATGGTTAGACGTTAACTCCGACCTACTGTGGCCTGTCCCGTTGCTGGGAAAATGTGTCAGCACTGGAAGGTTTTCAAAATCATATTTTAGAATGGACAAAAACCCAAAAAAACATGGCATTCGAAACCATTATTTGCAAATAGCAAAATGAGGTGCCAAGAATGTAATGAAATTGGAAAATAGTAGGTATTATGAAACTTGCAAGGCATAGTGTTGTTATAGATTGTTTGTAGTGTTGGAAAATACACTGTTCCATTTCAGTTAGTTCGTTATGAAGAGTTTTATTTCGTTACTCCAAGGATGTAATGAAGTCCACTTTCAAATTTTTGAACAACTCTTTGCTACAGTCCAAATGTCATTTCACTTTCTTTTTTTGATTGGAACAAATAAAATGCTTGCATTATTTGTAGTGTTGGAAAACACATTGTCTCTTCTCACTTGCACAGGGTTTTACAACACTATATGCATTGCTTGTTTCTTAACACCTAGGGTTTTCCAACATACATTCTTACTAAATAGAAAGAATATCTTCAAAAGATTTTGTAATATAGACAGTCTGAATGTATTGAAAATCCCTTTCAAAATTTATAAGGACTTTTAATTTGGGAAAAAATTGCATTTAAATTTCGCATGTCTGAAAAAAAAAGTGCAAAAAATAATTGTAATTTGGAAAACATAGTGGTGGTTTTCGGTTATTTGAATCTCCTTGTTTAAATGTAAAGGGTTGCCTCATAGTGGGTTGCTTGCTTCTTAACACGTAGGGAATTTAACATGGAGTTTTACAAAACAGTATGAATGTCTTCAAAATCACACCATCCATAGTTGTGTTTAAATTTTAGATGATTGAAAAAAAAAAGTGCACAAAATAGTTGTATTTTGGAAAACACAATGTGGGTTTTTAGTTGTTTGAATCTCCTTGTTTAAATGTAAGGGGTTGTCTCACAACGGGTTGCTTGCTTCTTAACACGTACATTTTTGCAACGTGGAATGTTACAAAACAATATGAATGTCTTCAAAATCACACCTTCCATTGTTGTGTTTAAGTTTCAAGTATATAACAAATTACGTGCTTCATAACACACTGCATTTTTCAACCTCCACATCACAACATACCCAAGCCCTTCTGGTTTTTAAACCCGTATATGTAGGTGTGCATTACAAATAGAAAGAACACCAATTTCTTTCTGTTATTGGAAATAATGAATAAACTCATTGAAAGTGGTGAACGTTGTGTAGTGCATGTTGGAAAACACAATGTGTTTTGAAGCCTGCCTTTACTTATACCCAACCTTTGTCTTGAAATGCAAATATACAAATGTATAGATGGTGTTCTATTTTATCAAATAACACATCTCTCATTTAAGGGAGACTCTATTAACCATCATTACATAGTGTGCTTCATATTACACACTTCATTCGATTTTGCAACAATTCATGTTGAAAAAACCTAGGTGTTAAGAAACAAGCAACCCAAATAGTGTTGTAAAACCCTCTACAACACTATTGGATAGTACCCGTCATCTCAATTTGGTTGGTTTTCTCCTCCAACTCCTCCACATGCGCTCCAAACTTTTGCTTTCAATGTGCAAACTGGAAACAAATTGTGTTTTCAGCTTTCTTTCTCCAAACCAAAAAGGCCCACGTTAGTCCGCCTCCAATTTTATTGTGCTAGAAAAAAATGGATGAAATCAAAACTTCACGACCAAGCTAAGGAACCCATGTTTATTGGCTGGTAAGAGGCAGGAAAATTGACCTGGCGACACCGTTAATTCCTACCTACCATTTCCCAAATGTTTGGTCCCATTTGTCGGTTTCGTCACTTTTTGTTTCCATGTATGTTGTTATGTATGCTTTTATTTATGGTTTTATGTGGTTTTTGTATGTACATAGGTGCATCTTTTCGATATAAGCGTCTGTACAATTGAAAATGTGCATTGTGTTTCTAAACCTCCAAAGTGGCAACAAGAAAAACTCATATTTGTAAAGAGGCTTCTACATTGAAAAACACATTGTGTTTTTAGAAATTTTGCATTGTGTTACAAAAGAGAAATTCCATTACAAAATTTGGGAAGCCTAATGGCCATTTATGTTATTATGGCCTCGCCTTTGTAGTTTGTATGGTATATTATACTGAGTAAAAAGAATTAGAATAACAATGTTCCTTATTCACAACCTTATGAAACCCAACTATGCAACAATGCTTCACAACTAAGCAAAGGTACATGATTTAAAAGGAGAATTACTCTAATGTAAAATCATAAATATTATGTTATTTTTGAAATATATCTGATCTAATTACCAAGGTTCCAAAGGTTCCTATTCTATTTTTGGAGATAAATGATACCGATGTAGTGTTGCAGAAATCAACCTAAAATTAACACAAATAAATTATGAGAAGGATAATTAAAAGGATGTAGTATCACCCGTCATTGATGCTCTAAACATTTCCCATGCAACACTCACTCTTCAATGAGGAAACATGATTCACGTAAAATTTTGGGATATAATACACACACAATAATGTAACATTTATTTTATTTAAATTAAAGTGCAAATTGTTTGCATTCCCCACAATAAGCATCCCATCCATATATAAATAAAAAATTCTAAATGCAAAATAATTTTTGGAAATTTAACTATCCAGTACACTTGCGATTCAAGCTATGGTAGCTAGAATCACCTGTATTTAGTGCTAAAGCTTCACATCTGCTGAAGCATTCTTCTCAATCCACCTGCCCTTATTTTGTTCAAATTTTTTTCCTCGCAGGTATATCAACCACCTGGAAGAAAGACAAGTGTTAACGATAGATTAAATTGGAAAATTAAAGACATTTGGTGCTACAAAGAATTCACTTCATTCCAAAATTCACCGATATTGGATTATATGTTGTGTTGAATGCAACATGCCAGCTTGTATAGCCAATAAACAAACATATTAATCTGTACAATGGGAATTTAATTTCCAATTTAACCTATCGCTAATACTAGTAATATATACCAACAATTATATCTGTCAGTTTTCCATTCTGCTGGAACTATGAAGCAATGAACGTTCATTCAGATATATCTCAAACTCATCTCTCCTGGCATATGAAAGAGGTTATCACTTACATAATGAATAAGGGAAAAAAAGACACATAAGAAAGATACCACACACCACTATCAAACTTCTATTTATTTCATTACTTTTACAAATAACTAAAAAAATATAGATTATTGCAAGACACATTGGTTGAAAAGCACATTGTGCGTCGACTATTCAAGAATAAACGTTAAGAAGTCAATGAAAACCTTGGTGATCACCTTGATTGACCAAAAAATAACAGGTGATCGCATTGGTTAAATATGATAATGCACAAAATAATTACACGTGGGATAACACTTTGTGCTTCAATCTCCATGCTCAAACCTAGAGGGGTGAAGAGCACAATGAGGAGTTGCACGTGGGGAAACCAAAAAACTTACCAAATTGAGGTGAGGGTGAGTAAGCAATTGGGTTGCTACTTGTAAAGGGTTTTTGAACAGTATGTGGATTATAGCTTGTATAACACCTAGCATTTCCCAACCCATAATTTTAGAAATTAGTAAGAATGTATTAAAAAACTTTAGTGATCAATACAGTAACAACCCAATTGGTGTGTCACCCCTCAACTCGATTTCATTACACACCCAGTGTTTTCCAACATGCACTTATATATAGACAGTAAGAACGTAATGGAAAAGTTTTGTTTAGTACACAATAAGAATGTAATGGGACATAGCTAATCTCTACACAAAAAGCACCTATGTACATACAAAAATGCATGAAACCATACATAGAAACATACATAACATGATGAGATGTCGTAGTGCGGGGCCCACCAAATGGGGGATAAAACTGATGAAACTAGTGTATGAGAGAAAATATTAGAGAAATGGTAGGAAGGAGATAATGACACCATCTAGTCAGTTTTCCCGCCTCTTGCCGGTTGATAAAACTAGGCCCTGTGGCTTATGCAAGAACAGGGAGGAGCTGCAGGTGGGGAATACAAAAAACATACCAAAGGGTGATCCCACAATAGTGGTTTACAATTTTTGGCCAAACTGGACACTGAAATAATTTTTTTAACTAAATCTTCACTTTCAGGCACCTATAGCAGTTAAATCGTGAGGAATTTGAAGATGATGCAAACTAGAGTCGTCAAATTTTGTTTGTAGATTCTAAATATATTTTTTTCAAAATTTTTGGAATCAGTTTGCGCTTCTTTTTCCATCTCCCTTGAAAATTAGTTTTTTTTAGAAAACAACATTTTTAAAAAGTGACGCTCACCGTATAACTTTTAACTTTTTTTCCATGAAGGATAAAATTATAATTCTTTCGAATTTAGATTTGTAACTCCGATATCTAGTGCTTCCACTTGGTTAGATAGTTTTTTATTGAATATTTTTTCTTTAATCAAGTTTCAAAGTAAAACCAATTACAATTCAGACATAGCGCAATCATATAATGCGTAACTTTTTTATATGTATCGAAATTCATATTTTTTTTGTTGGATCAAGGACTTCAATATCTGGTGCACTCATATTTTTCAATTATTTTTTTGATAATCTGCTATTTTTCCACATGTGCAGAATAGAGAGCTTGATTTTCGGTGAAAAACCTATGTTTAATAAAACTAAAAAAAAAATACCTAATAAAACCAAAACATATTAAAATTATATTCATTGGATAGCTCGTTCTGAGGACTACCTAATTCCAGTTGGGTTTGTGAAGTCTTTTCCATTTTCATCTTTAACCTGAGCTCTGAAGTTTAAAAATTTAGATTTTTTTTGTGTCTGAGGGGGAGTGAGGGATAATTGGGGTTCGCTCGAACCCTAGTTCGAGCGAACCACCTATCTATAAGCATTTTATATGGTTTTTTTGGTGGGCAAGAATTAAATAGGTTTGCTCAAACTAGTAGGTTCTTTCAAACCCCTAAAATCAAACTTTTTTCCATGGGGTCATTTTTTGTGAGTTTTCTTTCCTCGCTCGAATTGTAAACCACTTTTGTGGGTTTACCCCAAATTGAGGTGAGGGGTGACTAAGCAATTGGGTTGATACTTGTAAAGGGTTTTAGAATAGTATGTGGGTTGTAGGTTTTATAACACCCAGTGTTTTTCAACCAGGAATTTCAAAAAGCATTAAGAATGTAATCAAAACCTTTTCTAATTAACGCAGTAACAACCTAATTGGTTTGTGACCTCTCACCTCAATTTGATTACACACCCGATGTTTTCCAACATGAAGTTATATATAGACCACATGAACGTAATGAAAAAGATTTGTTTAGTACACAATAAGAATGTAATGAAGATCACCTTCAAAATTTATGCAAACCACATTGAACGAGATAGATAAAAGATAATGTATTGAGTGAAGAGATTCTCCCTACTATTCAAAAGTTGAGGAAGGTGCATGTGCAATATGCACAATCAGAAAATGGAAATGCAGAACTCAACCAATAGGTAGTACATAGTATGTAATCGAAAAGGAATCTACTCTAAAAACACTTGAAAAGAAGCAAACCAAAGTGAATGAGATAGTTAATGTATTGACTGAAGAGATTGTTCCTCCTCTTCAGAAGTTGACAAATGAGCATGTGCACTATGTGAAATGGGAAAATGGTGACGCAAAATCAGAGGCAACGAGTACTAGAATGCATGGAATGAAAAATGAATCTTCTCTAAAAACACTTGAAAAGAAGCAGAGCAGTTGAGTGAGATACATAATGTTCTGACTGAAAAGATTCTCCATGCTCTTAAGAAGTTGACGAAGGTGCATGTGCAGTATAAGCAAAGGGAAAATGGAAGTGCACAAGTGGATAAACTAAAAAGGTTTTTTATTGCACGACAATTTGTGCACACAAATAAATTCAGAGATGTTGCTATGGATGAAGTTGAACAAGTAAATTCTATCATGAATAACTTCTACAACACAGTATATTTTCCATTATGAACTATAATAACTATTTTATTTATTAGTTCTGAAGCTTCATAAGTGTCTCTTGCTAGAGTAATAACTTGTAATTTTCTTGCAACACATTGCACAAAATTGTCTTGTCCATCAAATTTTTTTCTCAAACTTCCCTAACTTATTATCTGTTTCAAAAATAGTACATAGGAATTTGAATATTCTTTCTCTTCAAGCAACTTTTAATGCATTCCACTCAATTATGAATACACCTTAGATAACTCCACTTTTCTAATTTTGATTCAATAAGATAAAATAGGAGTAAGCCAAACTATGGTCAACATTGATTGGAAGTGCATTAAAAGTTTCTCTTGAAGAGGAAGATTATTGAAATTACTTTTCTACTCTCTCGAAAAAGGAAAATAATATTAGGGAAGTTATTGAAAAAGATTTTATGGAAAAGACAACTTAGGTGCTCTGTGTCCCAAGAACATTACAAGTTATTAGTTTCACAAAATTACATGTAGACAACATGAATGTAATGAAAACCTTTAGTTTTGTAGACAATAAGAATGTAGTGAAGTCCATTGACCTTCACAAGTTAAAGCAACTCTTACTTACAAGTTAAAAGTTGGATTTCAATTTCCTCATATGATTTTAAAAATAAATGCAGAAAATAATTTAGAACAAAAAATATGCTCGCACTAAAGTAACTGACATGGGACACTGTGTTTTCCAACAATGCATACTATATATATATATGTTGCCAAAAAATAAAATGCTCAGAAAAAACTATCTAACATAGGACAATGAGTTTTCTAAATAATAATTCTGGCATAGGAGAGTGAGTTTTCTAAATATAATTTTTTTTATCTCCAAAATACTCGAACAAATCTTTTCATAACAAACTAACTGGCATGTGACAGTTTGTTTTCCAACACTCCAAATAATGTGAGAATTTTATTTGTTCCAATTAGATGAACAAAGGGAAATTCCATATTTACATCACCAAAGAGTTGTTCTAAAATATGAAGGTGGACTTCATTACATTTTTCGAGCGTACAAAACAAAAAAATTTCGTGAGGGAATAACTAAGAGGAGAGAGCGTGTTTTCCAACATTCCAAATAATGCGAGTATTTTATTTTGTTCCAATCAGATGAAGAAATTGAAATGACATTTGTATTGTAGAAAAGAGTTATTCAAAAACTTCAAAGTGGTCTTCATTACATTTTTCAAACATAACAAAACAAAACATTTTATAACAAACTAATTGACATGGGACAGTGTGTTTTCCAACACTGCAAATGATGGGAGCATTTTATTTGTTCCAATCAGATGAAAAAAGGGAAATGCCATATTTACGGACCACCAAAGAATTGTTCTAAAAGATCAAGGTGGAATTCACTACATTTTTGGAGCGTACAAAACCAACACTTTTCATGAGGGAATAAATGAGATGAGACAGTGTGTTTTCCACCACTGCAAACAATGTGAGCATTTTATTTTTGTTTATTTTTTCTCTTCTGATTGGTACAGTCAAAATGGAATTTCACTTTCCTCATCTGATTCGACAAAATAAAATGCTCACATTATTTGCAATGTTGGAAAACACACTGTCTCCATATAAGGTGTTAAGAAACAAGCAACCCATATAGTGTTGTAATACCCTTTGCAACTGAGGGGAGACAGTGTGTTTTTCAACTGTGCAAATAATGCAGACAATTTATTTGTTCCAATAAGGAGAAAGATAACTCCTAAACAAAAAGCACCTATGTATGTAACATTAGATCAAAATGGCATTTCATTTTCCTCATTTGATTTGACCAAATAAATGCTCACATTATTTGCAATGTTGGAAAACACACTGTCTCCATATAAGGTGTTTAGAAACAAGCAACCCATATAGTGTTCTAAAACCCTCTGCAACTAAGATGAGACAATGTGTTTTCCAACTGTGCAAATAATGTGAGCAATTCATTTTTTCCAATCAAGAGAAAGCTAACTCATAAACAAAAAGCACCTATGTATGTAACATGAGATCAAAATGGCATATTTCATTTTCCTCATCTGATTCGACCAAATAAATGCTCACATTATTTGTAGTGTTAGAAAACACACTGTCTCCATATAAGGTGTTAAGAAACAAACAACCCATATAGTGTTGTAAAACCCTCTGCAACTGAGAGGAGACAGTGTGTTTTCCAACTATGCAAATAATGCGAGCAATTTATTTGTTCCAATTAGGAGAAACCTAACTCATAGAAAAAAAGAGCCTATGTATGTAACATGAGATCAAAATGGAATTTCACTTTCCTCATCTGATTCAACCAAATAAATGCTCACATTACTTGTAGTATTGGAAAACACACTGTCTCCATCCTCGCCTGTGTGTCCCTCCCTAGCCAACAAATTGCAAAATCAAATGTAGAAAATGGCAATGTGCCACAACGAGGAATGCATTTGAGGGGTTTGTAGTGGTTCAGCTGCCTACAACTCCATTTTCCTTTCCTGCGCATCCCTCCCCACCCACCAAACTGGAAAATGAAAAATGTGGAAAATGGCAATGTTAGGTGCGTTTTGTCTAGCTTTTTGACTTTAGACAAAAAGCACCTATGTATGTAACATGAGATCAAAATGGAATTTCACTTTCTTCATCTGATTCAACCAAATAAATGCTCACATTATTTGTAGTGTTGGAAAACACATTGTCTCCATCCTCGGCTGCGCGTCCCTCTCCAACCAACAAACTGAAAAATCAAAATTTGGAAAATGGTGATGCACCGCGACGAGGAATGAGTTTGAGGGGTTTGCAGTGGTTCAACCACCTACAACTCCATTTTCCTCATTGGCGCGTCCCTCCCCACCCACCAAACTGGAAAATGAAAAATGTGGAAAATGACGATGTTAGGTGCATTTTGCCTAGATTTTTGACTTTAGACAAAAAACACCTATGTATGTAACATGAGATCAAAATGGAATTTCACTTTCCTCATCTAATTTGACCAAATAAATACTCACATTATTTGCAGTGTTGGAAAACACATTGTCTCCATATAAGGTGTTAAGAAACAATTAACCCATATAGTGTTGTAAAACCCTCTACAACTAAGAGGAGATAGTGTGTTTTCCAACTGTGCAAATAATGCGAGAAATTTATTTGTTCCAATTAGGAGAAAGCTAACTCATAGACAAAAAACACCTATGTATGTAACATGAGATGAAAATGGCATTTCACTTTCCTCATCTGATTCAACCAAATAAATGCTCACATTATTTGCAGTGTTGCAAAACACACAGTTGTCTCCATATAAGGTGTTAAGAAACAAGCAATCCATATAGTGTTGTAAAACCCTCTACAACTAAGAGGAGACATTCTGTTTTCCAACTCTACAAATAATGCGAGAAATTTATTTGTTCCAATAGGATAAAGAAAGAAAAATGACATTTGGACTGTAGCAAAGAGTTCAAAAATTTGAAAGTGGACTTCATTACATTCTTGGAGCATAGGAGCCAGCTAACTCCTAGACAAAAGGCACCTATGTACATACAAAAATGCATGAAAAACATACATAAAAACATACATGGAAACATACATGTAACATGACGAGATGTTGTAGTGCAGGGCCCGCTAGATGGGGGATCAAAGTGACTAAACCGACAGATGGGACCAAACGTCCAAGAAATGGTAGGTAGGAGTTAACGATGCCATCAGGTTAGTTTTCCCACCAACTGAGAGGAGACAATGTGTTTTCCAACTCTACAAATATTGCGAGCAATTTATTTGTTCCAATTAGATAAAGAAAGCGAATTGACATTTAGACTGTAGCAAAGAGTTGTTCAAAAATTTGAAAGTGGACTTCATTACATTCTTGGAGCATAACGAAATAAAACTCTTCATATTGAACTAACTGAAATGGGACAATGTGTTTTCCAACACTGCAAACAATCTTTAACATCAGTGCTGTGCCTTGCAGGTTTCATAATACCTACTATTTTCCAATTTCATTACATTCTTGGCACCTCATTTTGTTATTTGCAAATAATGGTTTTGAATGCCACATTTTTTTGGGTTTTTGTCCATTCCAAAATATGATTTTGAAAACCCACTAGCACTGACAAATTTTCCCAGTGACAAGATAAGCTACGACAGGTCGAAGTTAACGTCCGACCATCAAGTCTTTCCATTGGTGCAATTTGTCCAGCCAACCTTCTTTTCCATTGGGGCATTTTGTTCCAATCAGATGAAGAAAGTGAAATGACATTTGTACTGTACCAAAGTGGACTATACCGATAGACAGGACCAAACATCCAGGAAAGGTAGGTAGGAGTTAACTGACATGGCACAATGTGTTTTCTAACACTGCAAACAATCTATAACACTATACCTTGCAGGTTTCATAATACCTACTATTTTCCAATTTCATTACATTCTTACTATCTAAATCACAAAAGGTTCTCCAGACAATCACAAAAAATACCAAATTGAGGTTAGGGGTGAGTAACCAATTGGGTTGTTACTTAAAAAATGTTTTAGAATAGTCAGAGTTTTAGGAGATAGTGTGCTTTCCAAAATGACAGTGTATAAAATGGCGACAAAAATGGGATCTCGTCTAGGCTTTTTGCTATTTGCAAATTATGATTTCAAATGCCACGTTTTTGGATTTTTTGAACATTCCAAATAAGAATGTGAACAATGGCGACATTTTGGGTTTTATGTGGTTTTCAAAATATATCATTTCATTGCAGAACCCACTTTGTGTTTTCCAACCTCGTAATATATTCCACATGGTTTCTAGTTTCTATAAACGTTATTCAATAATTTCACTCATATTTCCACAATGGGTTGTCATTTATTTCATTCGGTAATGGAAAAATTCAAAACCCAGCATATGAGAGGAAACCAAAATTAAAAAACCCTCGACATAAAAAAACATTAATAGCCTTGCATTTCAAATAAAAACCCCTTTTCCCAATGAAAACCTTGCAACGTTCTAAATAAGAATGTGAACAATGGCAACATTATGGGATTTATGCGATTTTCACAATATACCATTTCAATGCAAAACGCATGTTGCGTTGTCCAACCTCATAATATATTCCACATGGTTTTTGGTTTTTATAAACGATATTCAGTTATTTCATTCATATTTCCACAATGGGTTGTTAGCTATTTCATTTGGCAAGCACAAAATTTCAAAACCAACAAACAGAAGGAAACAAAAATTAAAAAACCCTCAACAGAAAAACACATAAACGATAACCCCGCAACGAATAGTCATTCGTTTCTTCAGAGTTCCTAGGAAGAATGGAAAAATGACATATATTTCAAGTGGATATACATACCTGCTAGCTCTGAATGCTTGTAACTTCTTGTTGCTCTCCACGAAAATGTTGCTGTGGAAAATGGGACCTCGTCTGTGGGCTTTTTGATATTTGCAAATAATGGTTTCGAATGCCATGTTTTTTGGGTTTTTGTCCATCCTAAAATATGATTTTGAAAACTCGTCATCTCTGACATGTTTTCCTGGTGACGAGACAGGCAATGGTAGGACAGAGTTAACATCTAACCGTCAAGTTTTTCCTTGTGTGATTTGTTCGTTCGACCATCTTTTCCATTGGGGCCGTTTTGTCCATCGTGTGTGATGGGGGGTACGATATCATGTTGCATACATAGGTTCTTTTTGTCTAGGAGTTAGCTTTCTCCCTCATAAAATCTAGGAAAAAAAATGCAAGGCATGTCAATTTAGATTAGAGGGGTGGCGCTAGAATATAGTTACTCATGCCCCTTTTAAAGAATGTCTTTTAAATAAAATATTAAAAAGAAGCCTTACCTTTTTATATTGTATAACCTCTTAAGACTTATTTTCTCCTTTAATATAATAATAGTAAGAATTAAATTATTCCCACCTAATCTTTAAGTGGTTCCCTTTATTTCTTCTTATTATTTTTAACTTTTCTTTTATTGAATAAAATGAATAAATAAATAAAAATAAAAAGATGAATCAGTAATTAAACTAATAAATAAATAGGAAGGCATGTATTTAAACGGAATAGTGATATGGGTCATATAAAGAATTTAAATTAAGTAACCTTGGAAGAAGGGTATTAATTTTAAATTTGTTCTCAAAAAATTCTATTGTCAAGGGATGAAATAATTGATTAGAAATAATAGTTTAGTCAAATGTTGATAAATCATAGCTAAATTAATTTAATTGAATTCCTTTTCTATTGGACCCTTGACAACTCTTAAACTCCATAATATTTAAGATGGGAAATTATATTTTGGGTAATTGAATTAGTGTAAATCAACTACTCAACTAGTGTCATTAAAATTGAAGATATTTTGGTCTAATCTTGGGTCTTGATGAGACTTAAATACTATCACTCCACATAAAATATCTTATAGAGAGATCAACATTAAGTGATCTTTTCTTGAGGTGCCATGCATAGGATACTTTACCCTACACTAGGTCAACCCTCGTCTTGGGGTGTGTGGAAGGAAGCTTTGTCACACTCAACCTCATTTTCCTCTCACCTTGCCTTTAGGAAATGTGCTTTCTTAAAATTACATGAGTAATATTATCAAGTGCGCATGATGGTCATCGTGTTAGGAATGATGTTATATTAAGTTGTGGATAGTTTAAAAAAAAAATGTTGGTTGTGTTGCATGTTCACATGTAAAAATTATGGGCATGACATTTGGTATTAGAGTAGCCAAGTTGCAACATCGGGAACTCTGGGAATCAAATGGGTCCTTAGTATTTGCATGTGATGGTGTCGTGCAAGTTAATGTATGATAATTATTTTTTATTGCGAATATAACTTGAACAAATAATTTAATTATGTTTGTGAAATTTCCCTTGGGTGGAGCTTAATTTAAGATAAATGTTACACTTTCACATAGCTTGTAAGGATAAGTATAGGTCAAAGTTGTTATTGTTAAATAGCCCCTTGAGTGTTTAAATCACAATGACCAACTTAGAGGATGTGAGCTCTCCTCATGTACCTAAAATATTATTAAAATAAATACAATTTTTAACCTTAAATGGATATTTATTATTAATTTAGAACATGCCATAATTGTAAGTGTATGTTTGGCTCATAAAATGGTAACACAATATAGTATAGATAATGAAATAATGCCACTTTCTTGGCTTTCATATGATTATAATTTTTAGTACGTGAATCATGTCTATTTAGAAAAATGACAAGATTAACTAGGCAAACACTAGTGCAAATAATAAATGTTGTTGTATAAGCTCTCTCCATATACCCCTTTATAACCTTGAGACCTAAGGAAACATGATTGTTGGTTATAAAACATGAATATAATCTAAGATCCTGATTGACCAAAGAGATCCTATTTAACTCCATAACAAGAATAAATTGTGTGATTATTAAGTTTGAACAACTAGAACTTCCTTCCTAGTCCTATGTAGAGTCTTATTAAATGTTATGAATACCAACTACTAAAATAATTGGGATATGGATTTATGCAAATGATTGGATTAAAGGAGGGATGAAATAATGGATAGTCTTCAAATGGTCTTTCCAACATCTATGAGAATAATTTTAATTTCCATGAAAAATAATTAGATTGATAATGATAGTCTTCAAATGATCTTTCCAATGCATTTTGAATTTCAATGATAGTGAAAATTTACACTCAATTTTGTGAAACTACCTATTGTGGGTGTGCATAGGCACCTCTATAGACTTCATAGACACCCCTCCCAACTGCATAAGTTCCTCTCATTTTATAGATTCTGAATCTCTCTGCATAGGTTCTCTTCTCCCTCCCTACTTTATAAGAGCCCATCTACATTGCTTAGGCACCCATCTCCATTGCATAGGCACCTTATCTTCCTACACCTAGATAGGCACCCTTTCCCACTATATAGGTTCCCAATCATCCAAAATTTGTGAGCATACTTCCAATTTCTATAGTCCATTATAACAATTCTTTAAGGGATACTACCTATGGATCTAGACACATGAGTCCTTCCCTCATGTCTCCATCACCCATCCTTTTCCACTCTACACTTGGAGGCAAGCTTCATCCATGATATCCCACCTATTCCATACTATTCATATCTTCCACTATCCCTCATCCCCTTATCCATCATCCTATCTAATTCCATACACCCTTTCCCACCTTTGAGCTTGACAAGACTAAGTATCTTCACAAACATCCTAACTAAATCATCTTATCCACATCTTCCAATATACACCTTCTTATATCCCTCAACTTAGCTCCATCCTCCCATCCTATTAAAACCCATCCACCTTTCCCATATTTGATCTTGATAAGGAGCCTCTATGATATCTTTCCATCCATATCTAATCCATATCCTTGATTACCCTCCCATATCCTTCATCTTGTCCATTTACACCCTTCCTTCCCTCCTTTTATCTTGATCATGACTAGGGGAAAAATATTCATAAATGATTTGGACAATGGACACATTACTTCCTCCACCATCCATATATTTTATGTGTTATCCTTCTCTCTTATACATCCATTATAATCTTCCATCATCCATTGTGCTACCTCTAGTGTGGGGCATCTTGTTACTTTGCAACATAGTCCTTGGAGATCCCTCTTCCTGTCTTCTTATTTACCATCACCATTCATCCATCAACTTAATCTCCATATCTCCTATCCAAGAAATCCTCCTATCCTTCCATCCTTTTATCATGCCTTAGGTTTCCCTTGTCATTGGTTCCTATCCAATCATCTATACTATTCTAATCATCCTATCATCCATCCAATCCAAGCATCTCAAATCCAGTTCATATCATGCAATCAATCTTAATACATGAAATCCAAATTTCAATCTAACACATGATCCAAAATCAATCCATCATTTTGATCCAAATCAGCTGATAATCTATTGATACACTTGAATCCAATTATCATAATAGGGATATATCAAATTCACAATCCAAGTGTTGTTCTTATTGTTAACAACACAATCCTTTGGATATGGATTATTCTTATTGTTAACTTTACTATCCTCATCATCAATTAATAATCAATCAATAAATCAATTTTTAGCTTGATTAGGGGCATAATCTTGGTTTGTTGTTGTCTTGTTGTGCATGCTTTCTTGTTGCTTGCATGTGTTATCATTATCTGCATTTATCATGGTACTTATAGCATATTTCCACAACTGCACCATGGTCTTCCATATCATGGTGTTATAAGGCATATGTTTGCATTTGACCTTTTTGATCATGTACTTGGCATATTGTCATCGTGGTTCCTTACAACTTGGTGTATAACATTTACAATATCAAATCTAGGTTTCTTATACCACTGCAACATGATGGTCATCCATCCTCCCTCTCCCATCCATATCTTCATCATATTTATCTTCTCTCATATATCCTTATGTAGTTCCTCCTTTCATCCTTCTCCCTCTAACTCTCCCATCCATTTTGAGAGCACACTTATGTTCTTTGAACCTGCATGTACTCTTGAGGCGGTATACCTAACTCCCATCCTTCTAGTGATTGGGGCATCATTCCACTATTCATTATCCCTTGCGTACCCACTATGTTTAATTCTTTGTTAAAATAATCTTACTTCTCTTAGTCAGAACATCATCTCAAATAGGGGTAAAATGTAGACAAATGAAATGTGATCATACCCTAACCACACTTGAACTATACCTTATTCTAGCCATTAAGTAAATAAATATTTATTATTTATTTAATTATTTTAACCTTCACTTTTATCTCCCACTTTAATTAAATACACATTATTTATCCAAATAATTTATCCTTCACCTTTATCCCCCACTTTAATTAAATAAAGAGAGGTACAGAAAAAGAAAGTGTTAAAGAATGATGTAGTGACCCAAATCACTAGAGCAACACTAGACAGATGTAGCTTAAGCGTTCAAGTGATAAAAAACCCTAGGGTATGGTACACAACCATGGGAATTTTGTATAAGATCTACTACAAAAACATAGAGGATTATGTAACAACAGTGTCAATACACATCTCCTATTAGATGGTGGTAGAGGGAAAATATTTTGACCTCTATGAAGTGATGCAAGAGTAGATCATGGAGAACCTCTAGAAAATCAAAACCTTTCGTTATAATTTCTGGTATGGAAAAATTCTAATTTTCCTCGTTTTCTACTTCTCAAAAGAGCTTTTAATGTCCAAAGGTAAAGTTTGATAGAAAAAACTTCTAGTAGCTAACCAAATCCAAATGCACACCTACCAATTCTTGTATAAGAAGACATATATCACAACATATTGGGGGTTGTTTAATATTTTACAACAGATGCAAGATAGGGATCAAATACCATATGAATCCTTTAAGCAATACATCAACACCATAACATTCTTTGTGGATAAAGACTACACATACATGGAGGTGATAGAGCCACAAATAGCTTGGATCCCCAAGCTACCATACAAAATTTCACAAAAGGAGGTATATGCATATGTTGCAAACATCCTCAACAAACCAAAAGGACCTAATGTGGAGAGGTTTGGAACTTACAAGGAGATTATGGATCAAATCCATAAGAAGAATGCTCAAGATAAGTTCAAGAAGAATAAGGAGTAACTACAAAATCAATGGGGTATTCCACCAAAGGAATCCACTCAACCACCATCTTCTACACCAACTCTGAAGAAACATACACCAACAACAAGAAGGTCTAGAAGACTTCATGGAGTTTCCAACACACACTTTGAGGGTCTCACATCCTCTTCTTAGACAATGACAACACCGAATGTGCAAGAAGTTTCTATCTAAATGAGTGCAAAGAAGAAAGGCCACAAGGAAAGGCCTAAACAAGTAGTAAAAAGGAAGATAATTACTTCCATAGAAGAGGAAGAAGAAGAAGTACAAGAAGTGTTGAAACCTTTTCAAAAGAGAAAGAGGAAAGTACACTTAGTGGAAATCCAACAATTGAAGACAACAGAGCAGCCACAACCCCCTATCAATGTGATGGCGACTAAAAATTCCATCCTTTATCACAGTATGCTCCCACAAGTACTATCCATGTATGAAGATTCAAATAGTGATAATCAAGACAGGATAATATAGAGGTTGATAATGTACATAAGAAAATTTGAAAAAAAATATATAGGAAGTAATTAAAGACTTCCCACAACCCATAATTGCAGAAATCTGGGAAAGGAGGGAGAAATCCTTAAAGGAAGAGGAAGACATAAGGGATAAATCAATCACAGAGGTAGGGTCTAGCCTTACCCCAGATCAAGAGGAGCAACTTACACAGGCCTAAGAATAGGAAGTCCACACAAAGAAGAGGATGGACACTCTGATGGGAGGCCAACAAGAAGAGATTGCTAAAATATAAGAGGAGACTAAGACAATAACAAAGAAAATCATGGATTCAATGTTGGAATAAGAAAAATAAAAAATCAATCAATACCATCTCCCACACAAAGCCCACCAAGAATGCAAGGGGAATATGAAAAAGAGTAGATGGAGGGAATGAATGTTGGATGTTGTGGATATGACTGATGATATGTGGTTGCCATTGATGTCAACACTATTAGCATTTGCTTTATCAGAGGTTGTATATGTCGAGGATATTGAGAAATTTGTAAAAGGAAGTGTTTTAGGTTCTTAGTGGAACTGTGCAGGTCATGAAGGTGTTTTGTTTTGTACACTGAATACTAGCTTGAGTGGATTAAAGGGTTTATTTTTGAATGTTTCTAGATCATCTACCGAAAGTTTTAGAGGTCCGCATAAAGTTTTGATTGTGTTGTGGCTTGAAAGTATTTTTGTGGTCTCTGTTAGTGTTTCTGAATGAAGATTGCATGATTCTGGTAATCTCAGTTGTTGCAGATGCTTCTCTATCGGTTCTTGGTGTTCTTGGATGTCTCTAGATCATTCTCTATCTTTGTGGTATGTCCACATTACTTGGTGAGCTCGTGGTTAAAGATCTTTTCTTGTGTGTTGTGCAGTTTTCACAAACATGCCTCGCTGAAAGTAGGGACCCTCTTTCGGTTTGGTTTTCATGTTTTCGCCCTTTCTTTTGAGGTTTTGTCTTACCTAGGCATGTGCTTGAAATATTTATTTTGAATGCCTAAGTTTTTCCCCCAGGTTATTCATTGAAAAATCTTAGGTTCTGGATGAATTTTGGGCTTTTTCCCAAATTCGGGATTTTCCACCCAGGTCAGATTTCCTCGGATCCTGCTTGGATTCCAGTTGGACCTTGTTGTTCAGGGATTTTTAGTATTCACGAATTTCTGCGTGGGCTGGATTTTCCTGGATTCTACCCTGTCGTCGACTTCCCGGGTTTCATGACTGTCTTATCAATTGCATTAATGGCTTTGTACATGCTTTGAAGGCTAGATTTCATTAGATTTCTAAGATCTTTTGTGCCATTATGCTCACTATTTTCCATTGTCTGAGTTGAGAACTACATCCTTAGAGTTTTTTCTTTGAATAGTTGGCTTCGTTTTGGGATATTTGTGCAAACTGTGGTTTTTGATAATTGTTTCTTGTGCATTCCTGCGTCTGTTCTTTGAGGACCCCGTTCTCTTCCCTTTTGCTAATTCTGGGATCGACTGCCACTTTGTAATGGTATGTGTCTGATTGCTCTACTTTGAATTGAATTATGAATGGCACGTCGGTATAGTGAGAGCTTGTGGGATTTGAATTCCTGTGTATTTGTTTATTTCGTGCTAAGGGTTGTTTAGTATTGCATCATTTATCATCTCCCAAGCGAGTTTTGAGCTCGTTTGTCTGTTTTCAAATTGATGAATCTTGCCTAAGAGTAATTCGTAAACCCTAGTGATGACTTAATAGTTGAAACAACTAAATTATGAACTTGCCTGTGTGCTAATGGCAGATGAGTAGGTTTTTAAACCTAGGGCAGTGCCATATCAGGTGATTTCATCTTAAAATTGATCTAGAACGTAAAGAAAATCTATGAAAGGTCCATCCTTGACTGGTCTTAAGTCAAACCTTTTGAAATTCCTGATTGGTTCGGTGTCTGGGTGAAATTGGGACTCTCCATCCCTTCCAAAATCTCTTCACTGTGACCCTTCAAGGTCGGAGAGATGTCATATCAACCAACCTGTAGTTCACCGAGGAGATCTTCCTAAGTTCATATTGCATCAAGGTGACTCTCGTTTCTCACTCTGATGAGGTCTTTTATGCATACTAGTCAGTGAGACAAAGAGGATTCACCGAGACCTCATCCCGTAAGAAAATGTCTCATCGACATGCTTTTTCATATTCACCATCGGCAAGACAAGCCCTAGTCGGCAAGAGGTCATAGCGGGATCCAGTGGTTTTACCGATATTCATTTGCTTCGCCAAGACATTCGTCCATCACCGGGACCTCCCACTGTGCACTTTTTCTTTCATCGAGCTCTATTCTTTTCATTCACTGTGACCCTTCGAGGTCAGGGAGATGTCATATCAGTCATCTTGTGTCTTGCCGAAGCCCTTCATGGGTTTGTATTTGATCGCTTGGACACTGTAATTCTCACGCTGAAATCATTTCTATCGGCAAGACAAACCCTCATCACCAAGAGCTCATGACGGGCTCTTTTCATCTTGCCAATTTTCCTTTCTGTCGCTGAGACCTTCCCCTTTCGACGAGACCTTTCATCGAACATATTCAGCTCTTTCTGAGGCCTTCGCTTTTGGTGAGACTCTCAGCGGTCGCCAGGACTTCATAGCGAGGCCTTATTTTCTTAGTGAGCCCAGATCTTCTTTCAGGGAGACCACATATTGTCGGCCAGAGGTTATACTGATAGAACTCTACATTGGCGAAACATTACGTAGTCACTGGGACCTCTAGCTAAACTCAAAATGTTTCACCGAAAGTCTTCCTAAGTCCATATGTTCACTGTGATAGTGTCTTTCTCACACCGAAGGTCTCTCGTGTTCTATCGCTAGTCAGTGAGACCAAGAAAATTAGCTGAGATCTTACCCCGACTACCCTATGATCATATTGGTATTGTTTGCTATATCATCGTTCAGCAGGATGTTACACTGGAACCACCATGGCTTGGAAAGACCTATTCTAATGGCATCCTTCGGCATGACCTCACAGCCTGAAAGGAAAACTAGATGCGGAAAACAATTTTCCTAATGTCAATACCTCAGGAAAGAATGCAGAAGTACTTTTAAATTTTCAATTACAATCAAATTGAGATGCACTATGAGATAGATTACAGAAACAGAGTATTTAGAAAAACACACATGAACACCAGATATACATGGGAAAACCCTTACGGGAGAAAAACCCACCACACCAAGAGAAATCACTTTGTATTATAGTAATCAAAGTTACATACAATTCTAGACTTATCTTTCTGGTGTCATTATACAGTAGCATTCATCATGTACATTCTTTGAATAGAAAATTTTTTTGGTTACAACCTTTACAGATTTTTAAATCCTTCACTGATATAGTTTGAATTCTTCACACTTCACTGTTGGTCGGACGACTATTGAGCTGCCTCTCAGAACTATCACAACGAACAGACTCCCAACGGTTCAAATTCAGCTCTTCTGATTCATCCACGTGATGCCACATCAAAAGTCATACATGGTCAATAGAATTCGTATTGCATTGGCATCTCGGTGAGACACTAACAGTGTCTCGCTGATGCCACATTAACCTCTTACCGATGTCGCCAAGAGCCTCTGTAATCGCCAAGATATTATATTGAGCTCCAACAGATATACTGAGTCATCACGTAGTTGTTATGACTCATCCCTTTCGCGAAAAGGTCATGGCGAAACACTAAGGTTACACCGAAGTTCCCATAGCCTACCGAGCACCAAGTAGAAGTCGGCAAGATTTACTCCTATCACCAAGAGTTCATACCGATCTTCATATGCTACTTCGAAATGTTCACCTATCGCCAAAACATTTTTCCATTGTCGAGAGAACTTACCAATTTATATATGTTTCACCGAAGACTGACTGTCACCAAGAGTTACCTCGATAGCCATCGGCTATCGGCAAGACAATTGCTTATCGCTCAGACCTCATAACGAAGTCTAAGAGTTATATCGATAACTCCCAAGTAGTCCCTATCGGCATAGCTTTCTTCTATCGCTAAGACCTTCCCCGATAGCTTTGAGTTATACCAAAGATAACCCTTAAGTCTTCCCAATGAAACAATACAAGCAAACACTGTCGACATAACATTTGCTTTCGCAGTGACATCTTACCGAGTGAATATAGGTTATTCCGAAGACCTCAATACATACTCTGTCGGTGAGAGATTAACACTTCGCTGAGACATCTCTCCAAATTTTGAAGCCACTCCGAAACTCCAGTCGCCAAGAGTTACGCCGATAAACGAATGAATGGCCTTTTGTCCAAGGCTCTCCTGAGCGCTATGAGGTCATAGCGAATACACCAAGCTACAGTGATAGACTCCACAGTGGACCTTTTGGCAAGACAATACCTAGGTCACTGCGACCTGTTCAGAATTTGATAAAACAAATTGCTAGTCGGCCAGACAATCAGAATGTCACACTAACATTGCTCTAAAGGAGGTTTCAGCCTGTAATGTTTGAGGCACATATTTCCAACAATCTCCCACTTGAGGAAGATCATTCAGGCACCTCCAGAGCACACAAAAATTAATTTACTGAAAATCATGGGCACTAAGGCCCATTGAACTGACACACCACCTGAACTTGTCTGTGCTCACCGGTCTCATCAATGCATCTGCAACATTCTCCAGAGTATCAATTTTTTTCAAACTGACCTTTCCATCCTCAACCATATCTCATACAAAGTGGTACTGTACATCAATATGTTTCATCCTGGCATGGAAAGTTGGATTCTTTGCTAGACAAATGGCACTCTGACTGTCACATAAGATTGTTATTTCCCCTACATCAAAACCAATGTTAGAACACAAATGTTTCAACCATACAGCTTCTTTACAAGCATGGGTAGCTACCATGTATTCAACCTCTGTAGTGGACAAAGCGACTATAGCCTGCCACTTGCTCATCCAACTCACTGCACCACCATTTAGCAAGAAAACGTATCCACTGGTGGATCTTCTACTGTCAATGTCCCCTGCCCAATCAGAGTCTACATAACCACGAATGTTGAGAGTCCTTTGTGATTCAACCAAATTCCCATGGTAACACAATGCAAAATATGAAGTTCCCTTCAAATACCTAAACACCCTCTTTACAGCATCCCAATGTATTCTTCCTGGATTAGCCATAAATCGACTAAGTACTCCCACTGCTTGGGCAATGTCTAGTCTTGTACAGACCATTGCATACATAAGACTACCTACACACTAGCATAGGGCACACTGGTCATGTCCTCCATCTCAATAGGAGATTTTGGACAGTCCTCAATAGATAGTTTCATTCCCTGCATGACTAGAACGACTAACTGTTTGCAATCATTCATACAAAATTTCTCTAGAACAGTCTTTATATACTTACTCTGACTGAGCCAAATCTTTCTATTCTTCCTATCCCTGGTTATCTCCATCCCCGAATATACCTTGCTGCACCAAGATCCTTCATTTCGAACTTAGCAGACAACCGAGACTTAAGATCAAAAATCATTAGCTTGCTATTTCCTATGAACAACATATCGTCAACATAAAGAGCAATAACAAGCACTTGATCACTTTCAGCTTTATAATATACACAGTGATCAGATTTTGATCTCACAAAGCCTAAAGATAATACATAGGTATCAAATTTTTGGTACCACATTCTAGGTGACTGCTTTAACCCATACAAAGACTTCTTTAATTTGCATACCAGTTTTTCTTTACCTTTCTCAACAAAGTGCTCAGGCTGGGACATATAAATTTCTTCTTGAAGATCACCATGAATAAATGTTGTCTTCACATCCATCTGTTCAACCTCTAAGTCATAAGCTGTTGCAAGTGACAGTATAAATCTAATGGATGTCAGCTTTGCTACAGGAGAAAAAATTTCTCCATAGTCAATTCCCTCTACTTGGGAATATCCCTTTGCAACCAATCGTGCTTTGTATTTTTCTACACTGCCATCCAGACCAATCTTTTTCTTAAATACCCATTTACAGCCCATAGGTTTTCTTCCTTTAGGCAAGGGCACCAGACTCCAGGTTTCATTTTTATCTAATGACGCCATTTCTTCCTCCATGGCTTCCAACCAAGAATCTGAATCAGACATTTTAATTGCCTCGTTTACAGTCCTAGGCTCATCAGTGCTAGAAATCAAGGCATAAGCACAAGTAGAATCAATTAATGAGAACCCATACCTATCTGGTTGTTTCCTTTCTCGGGTTGACCTCCTCACTGGCTAAGGCTGAGGTTCATCTTCTTCAGAGCTTTCAGAACTACTTGAGCTCTCCTTAGTTTTAGGTACATTTTGAATCTTCAATTCCTCTTTCTCTGGTGTAGGAGGAATCGCTGCTACATCCTTACTATTTTTTGACTTTGTCTCTGACTGTAGATCCAAGATGGCAGGTTTCAACTCATAGAAGATTACACTTCTGCTGTATACAACTTTCTCTGTAACAGGATTCCAAAGCTTGTATCCTTTGATGTTAGCACTATAGCCAATAAATATACACTTAACAACCTTGTTGTCCAACTTAGATCTTTTTACATCCGGCACATGTGCATATGCTTCACAGCCAAAAAATCTAATATGTCTAAGAGAGGTTTTCTTACCAGACCATGCTTCCATAGGTGTCTTGTCAACAAGAGCAGAGTTTGGAGACCGATTAACCAAGTAGCATGCAGTAGCAGTAGCTTCAGCCCAGAACTTTTCCTCCAAACCAGCACTACTAAGCATACTTTGTGCCCTCTCCATCACTATCCTATTGAACCTTTCTGCAACTCCATTCTGCTATGGAGTGTAAGGTGTAGTCTTTGTGTCTTTTGATTCCATGGTCTTTACAGTATCTTTTAAATTCATCAGAACATAATTCACCGCCATTATCAGTGCTTAAGCATTTTATTGTTTTACCAGTCTGATTTTCAACAAGATTTTTAAACTCCTTAAATCGACTGAACACTTCTGATTTACTTTTCAAAAAATATATAAATTCTCTTCTTGAATAATCATCAATGAATGACACATAGTATCTTGATTTAGACAGAGAAGGAACATCTACTGGACCAAACACATCTAAATGAATATAGTCTAACAAACTAGAAGTTTTATGAGGACTGTCATAAAATGAAACACGATGCTACTTTCCATATATGTTGTGTTCACAGAATTCAAATTCCAGATTACAATCTTCAAGCCCCTCAACCAGGTTTTTGTTCTTCAAGGTTTTTAAACCTGTTTCTCCTATGTGGCCTAACCTATGATGCCAAAGCATAGTCTTCTCTGCAGGAAGTTTTACTTCTGTAGAGTTTACATAATTAGGGACAATTCCCTCTTTACCTCTATGAGCAGCTTTCAGTGACTTCGAAGAGACACTGTTACAATGAACAGCTTGTGCATCCAGCTTGTATAGGGTACCAATTCGAGCACCTCTAGCCAACACCATCGAACCTCTAGTCATCTTGTAGCCACTTCCCAAGAACAAGACTTGTACTCTGATATCATTTAGCTTACTGATAGAAAGTAAATTTTGAGCCAGACCTGGTATGTGCATAACATCATTAATCCCCTTTATTTTTCCATCAGGGAATTGGATTCTGACTCTTCCACGACCAATAATTTCCAAGGTTGAATCACTCGCCAAGTACACCTTTCCACCATCGTATTCTTCATACTTTGTAAACCATTCTCTGTGAGATGTCATGTGGAACAATGCTCCAGAATTGATCAACTAGACATCATCTGATGCCTAAGTAGCCAAGGCTGCAATGAAGGGGTCACCATCACTATGAGAAGAACCATTATCAGAAGATCCTTTCTTCTTCTTTTTCTCCTCTTTACAATCCTTTCGGACATGACCAGGTTGCCCATAGTTCCAGCATTTAGCCTTGGACTTCTTGCCAGGAGACTTTGATCTCCCCTTTGATTTCGATTTGGACTTCTTGTCCTTCTTCTTGCCTTTCTCCTTTGACCTTCCTCTGATAGCAAGAGCCTCCTTCACCATCTCAGAAGATTTTCTTCTCATTTCTTCTGACAGCAAAGAACCAACAATATCTTCCATTTTGAAACTGGATGTTGTACTCCCAATAGCCATCACTAGATGATCCCATGAGTCTGGTAAAGAACATAACAAAAGCATTCATCGATCTTCTTCTTCAATCTTTACACCAACAGATGTTAATTGTGTGAGCAGCATGTTAAATGCATTCAAATGATCAACTACAGACCCTCCTTCTTGCATTCTCAAAGAGTAAAGCTTCTTTCTCGGGAATAGCTTATTCACCAAAGATTTCCCCTAATAAATAAACGTCAGTCTTTTCCACAAGAGAGAAGCAGACTTCTCTTCATGCACATTGAGAAGAACTGAGTCTGCCAAACAGAGCCTTATCTGCAAGGTCACATTCTTCTTGCTTCATGCCTGTAGGTTTAGTTCCAAACACAACAAGCCAAAGGTCTCAATCTACTAAGAGATCCTCCATCTTGAGTTTCCACAATTCAAAGTTACTGCCATTGAATTTCTCTATTTCAATCTTCCCAGATGAACTAGACATCTTAATCTGTAAATAGAAATAACAATCTCTACAAAACTCCCACTGAACAGTATTGACACAAAAAACCCAATGTACCCCCAAGGATAACACAACTGGCCAGGCTCTAATACCACTTGTAAGGAAAACTAGATGCGGAAAACAATTTTCCTAACATCAATACCTCAGGAAAGAATGTAGAAGTACTTTTAAATTTTCAATTACAGACAAATTGAGATGCACTATGAGATAGATTACAGAAACAGAGTATTTAGACAAACACACATGAACACCAGATATATGTGGGAAAACCCTTACGGGAGAAAAACCCACCACACCAAGAGAAATCACTTTGTATTACAGTAATCAAAGTTACATATAATTCTAGACTTATCTTTTTGGTGTCATTATACAGCAGCATTCATCATGTACATTCTTCGAACAGAAAAACTTTTTGGTTACAACCTTTACAGATTTTTAAATCCTTCACTGATACAGTTTGAATTCTTCACACTTCACTGTTGGTCAGACGACTGTCGAGCTACCTCTCAGAACCGTCGCAACGAACAGACTCCCAATGGTTCAAATTCATCTCTTCTGATTCGTCCACATGATGCCACATCAAAAGTCATACACGGTCAATAGAATTCGTATTGCATTGGCATCTCGGTGAGACACTAACAGTGTCTCGCCGATGCCACATTGACCTCTTACCGATGTCGCCAAGAGCCTCTATAATCGCCAAGATATTATATCAAGCTCCAAAAGATATACTAAGTCATCACATAGTCGTTCTGACTCATCCCTTTCTCCAGAAGGTCATGGCGAAACACTAAGGTTACACCGAAATTCCCATAGCCTACCGAGCATCAAGTAGAAGTCGGCAAGACTTACTCCTATTGCCAAGAGTTCATACCGATCTTCATATGCTACTCTGAAATGTTCACCTATCGCCAAAACATTTGTCCATCGCTGAGAGAACTTACCGATTTATATATGTTTCACCGAAGACTGACTGTCGCCAAGAGTTACCCCGATAGCCATCGGCTATCGGCAAGACAATTGCTTATCGCTCAGACCTCATAACGAAGTCTAAGAGTTATATCGATAACTCCCAAGTAGTCCCTGTTGGCATAGCTTTCTTCTATCGCTAAGACCTTCCCCGATAGCTTTGAGTTATACTGAAGATAACCCTTAAGTCTTCTCGATGAAACAATACAAGCAAACACTGTCGACATAACATTTGCTTTCGTGGTGACATCTTACCGAGTGAATATAGGTTATTCCAAAGACCTCAATACATACTCTATCGGTGAGAGATTAACACTTCGCTGAGACATATCTCTGAATGTTGAAGCCACTCCGAAACTCCAGTCGCCAAGAGTTATGCCGATAAACAAATGAATGGCCTTTCAGCCAAGGCTCTCCCGAGCGCTATGAAGTCATAGTGAATACACCAAACTACAGCGATAGACTCCACAGTGGACCTTTCGGCAAGACAATACCTAGGTCACAGCGACCTATTTAGAATTTGATAAAACAAACTGCTAGTTGGCCAGACAATCAGAATGTCACACCGACATTGCTCTAAAGGAGGTTTCAACCTGTAATGTTTGAGGCACATATTTCCAACACAGCCTTTGTTGAGACTTCTCGGCGAGCTCACAACTCTTGCCGAAACCTTGGTTCCGAGAATCTCCATTGGTTCGGAACTTTTCCTTAACCGTGGATGTCTGTCAAGTCCGGATTTCTTCGAAATCCACCGTCTCCCTGATTTACCGAGAATCTTCTTTGGCTCGTTCTTCGCTGGAATCTGTCTCTGGTGGATTTTCCTGAAATTTGGTGAAATGTAAAGGAATATGAAAGAATTGGATTCATTTATAATTTTTGATACATTTGATGATTATTTCATGACATATTTGAGCTCCCATGTGGTTTATTGATGAAAATGGTCAGGTTTAATGGTTAAGTAGGTGTTTCCTAGCTATTCCATTAGAATCTGATCGGTTTGGAATTTCCTGAAATTCCTCTCTGGCTTAGATTCCGCGTATGGTCTTGAAACCCAAAATTTATTGTGGTCATTTCATATGAGATTTTAATAACACCTTGACTATATGAGATGCATTCTATTGGTGTTTTGATGGATTGACCTTGCCTTCCTGTAGTTTAATATGATTTCCATGTTGAGTGCAGGCTAAATCAAGCAAGGAAGCGGCTGGTCCCTCATTGTCTAATGCAAAGAGGATTAAGCTGGACATTAAGAGCAAGGTCCGTGAGAGTAAAATCACTTCTGTCTGGTCATAAGTCACTGATACAAATGTTGGACTTTGGGACTATGAGGAGTTCAAAGAAAGAATGGCGGCTAAGGATCCTCCTTTGGTGACTAGAAGGATGATGGAATCAGGCTTGTCCCATGTAGCCGGTTTCCCTTCTATGGTGCAGTGTTATGAATTCGTCTTTGAGTGCGCTAGGCACTATGATCAGGATACACAGAGGATAATTGGTCCCCAAGGGAGAGTTGTTACCAATCTCAACCCTGTCTCCATTTCCCAAACATTCGATATGCCAGACGAGTCTCATGTGGTGGGATTCACCATTGAGGCAGCTCAGGAGTTCTACGATGACCAGACCGTGAAGTCACAACAATTATCAATTCTTGGCTGTAGAAGCCGAAGTCTCACTACTCCAAATTTCCGAAGCAACTGTACAGAGCAAAATTCAAGAAGGAATACTATGATGCCATCACCTTTCTTAGCAGGGTGGTTGGATTGAAGAGTGCTGGAATGTTCAAGAATTGGATGTGCCATGCAATTGTGAGGATGGAGCAAGAAAAGATTAATTACCATTGGGCAAGGGTCATTAGCAAGGTAATTCATAAACAATTTTCCAATGTGTTGCAGACAAAGACCTTCACAATGACCTCATATTTGGTATATGCACTTGCTAGTTTCCATCCCTACAGAGGATTACATACAAAAGGAAATTTCGGGCAGGATGTTATTTACGAAGTTTTCCCTCAGTTGCATTTGGGAAGTTCAAACTATAGGAGGGAAAATGATGCCTTTACCATGTATATCACCAGAATGCTTCAGGAAGCAGAGCATGTTAGAATTTCAGATCAAGCCAAGGAGCTCATCAGGAAGTATGGAGCTTGGTTTATTTAGTTCCCAACCTTCTCCTACATTCAGATTGATGGCTACCAGAAAGCCCCATACATACTCCCAAGGTATCCCACTGATCACATTATATTGTTGGAAGTCGCTAGGAAGATCTGTGACTTTGATGCCATGGTCAAGAAGGACAAACACAAGATAGGATTTGGTGGAGATTTTCCCCTAACAATTGGCACTCGAGAGGCATTTCCTTCCATTATTTTTTCCCAAGCTTTAGAAGAAGAAATGAGTACCCTCGGTCTATATCTCCACTCCAAGAGGTCCAGATTTGACATCACAAGCGAAGCTCAAAATAAGGCCAGTAGAGAATATAGTCATAAGGTGAACTTGGAGGACTATTGGGCCAATTGTGGTGATGAATTTGAGGTTAGAAAGAGGAAGTTCTCCTAGCTTCGAGTTGAGTTAGTTCGATTATACAATGTGAAGGCAGTTCCTGATCAGCTCAAAGACAATGGGAACTTGATCCAGGATCATGCTTATGAGGCCATAAAAGACAGACCAATTGGTGATGTGGATAGGTTAGAGGAGGAAAAGACATAATTGAAACAACTATTGGATCTAGTTCTCAAATTCACTAGGATGTGGCTAAAGCATAATCTGTGGGAACTGGAAAATAACGGTGTGCAATGCACCTATGCGCTGATGGGAGATTTGGATCCCCATTCAACTTATGAGGAGTCCGTAGAGCAGGAAGATCCTAAAGGTAAAGGCAAGCTAGATTCTCCTGTCAAATTTAAGTCTAAAGGTGTTCTAGGAAAAGAAGCCCAGGAAGCAGAAAAATAGAGAAGGCCAAAGGCCAAGAAGAGGACAAGGACTAAGAAGTCTGAGCAGAGTCCTAAGGATGATGATCCTATACCCAAAAGGAAGAGAATTGTTAAATTATCAAAGAAAGCAAGCTCCAAGGTAGGAGAAGAAGTGATTCCCCCACCAGTGATAAATGTTGAAAGTTCAAAGGAGAGGGCCAAGGTGTATACAAGGAGGTCTAGGACTCCTTCTCCCATGGACAGTGTGCCTAAGGCTGATCTCCCTATGGTGGTTTCTCATGAGGAGCAGCATGATGATGTTCCTGCCGCTCATGAAACCCAAAGTGCATTAGGTGAGGCAAGGAATATTGAGGATCATCTAGATACTAAGGCAGAGGAATTCCATGAGGGTGACCTTTACCATGCAGAAGCTAAAGTTGAAGAGATAATATTGTCACCCTTGGTTGCACATGCAGAGTCTCCAGTCACAAATGAAGAAGTTCAATCTCCTCTAAGGGAAGAAGAGGCAGAAAAGATCCCATCACCTGAACATGAGTAAGAACACATCGAAGAGGAAAGGAATAGGGATGAGACTCTTGATAAACAGAATTTGAGTGAGGAGTGACCTAAAGATCAGCAGGAGGAGAAGCAAAGTGAGGTGCAATTGAAATCCACTATCCCTGGTTGGATGGACAAAGAGATAAAGAGAAAGCTGGTGGTTGTGGAGGATAGTCCACCGAATTGGGATGCACTACTAGCTAAGATTGGAAAGGAAAAAGGTAAAAAGAAGGCTAGAGTGATCTTGAGAGTTGAAAGAGATGAGGCGCATAACAAGGTTGTTCATATTGCTACCCCTATTCCAAATAAAAATAGAGATGATGTGGCTGGAAATGATTATAATGTGCAAATTTTTAATCTTGGGCCTACATCCGTTGAGCAGAATATTGAGGATTACCAGGGTTCTAGTGCAGTTATTATGAGTAGATTGAGGAAGGAAATGAAGACCAAGCAAGAACTAAAGAAAGAGAATGAAAATCTCAGGAAATGCTTGGAGGAATTAATGAAGCCCCTGTAATCCATCAACCCTTCTTCCTCTGTTGCAAATCCTCTACCTCAAGAGACCATCACCGAGCTAGAAAGGATGAAAGCCTCCACCCTTGCCACTGCCAATTGGTTGAAAGGAGTGCAAGTAAAAGGTGATGAAGCTATTAAGGAAATCATGTCAACAGGGAAGGATACTGCTAGGACGATGGATTGGCTGAAGTAGGTGTTAGCGCAAGATAAGGAGGATATATACCTACTGCTGCAGAAAACCAGAACCATCATGGAATGCACCAAAGATAAATTAGTGAGTGATGGAATTCTTCCTTCCTCCAGAGTTGTCGAACCATGGGAGTGGTATGAGGCACTACAAATCAGGCAGAAAGTGTTGAAAAATATTTACAAACAAAGGAAGCAGATTGACGACACCCTAACTAGGGTTTACAACGGTTCCATTGCCTTCTTTGAAATTATGACAGGAAGAAGGAAGATCGCGCCCAAGTACTTCAGCCTGGAACGGTTGAGGGACTAGTGGCATGATGTGTATGCACCACTTGATGATGTTTCTGTTTCTGAACACCAGCTGGATGATGCGGCCACCTACCTCGCAGTTATTGATAAGCATGTGACATATAAGGTAGATTGGGATAGGTCATTCAAGCGGTCAAGAGAAGAGATTGCGTCCATTGAAAATTGACTTAGGGTTTTTCCTTTGCCACTAGTAGCTGACTTGGATGGGATGCTTCTGAAGGTTCATGAAATGCTGGGTCAGAATACGGATGATAGGGAAGGGATTTGATGATGGGTTGCGGCGTGATTTGTGCTTCCCTATCTTCCAGCGCATTGGTTCGAGCTGCATTGCGGATCCTGGGCCGACTTCGACGGAACATGCATTTAATGCGTCCCTTTGACCTATTTCAAATTTTCTCTTGGTCAGGTTGTTGTGCCATTAATGTTGTGAAACTCTTGCTAGGCTGATGAGTTTTTTGGGGGAATTCTATATATTTGGCATTTCGCCTCTTTTGTAAGGATTAAGAAATTGGTAGAAGTTAGAAGATAGAAGTAGAATAGAGTAAAGCGAATCAAGTAGGGTAAGTTAGCAAGTAGATGTTCTCAAGCAAATATTGTAACAGAAAGCTGGAATTGTTGCTACAGTGGATAATTTGAATGCAAATAATGACATTGTGATTTGGTGCCATACTTGTATTCTCTTGTCTTGCATGGTTCCTGTTATCCCATCTATAAAATTTCTTTGAGTTGTTTAATATTTAGATTAGATTTGATTCAATAATGTTTGTGATTTGGTACTTGAATGTTGCAGCAATCCCTCAGTCCATACTTTTCGCAACCAACTGATTGTTAGTTTCTTTGCAAAGTTAGCCTGGACTTCATATCCAATGTGCTTAGTTCGATTGTGAGGATTTGTTCATTTCAACTGCAATAGGGTTGTTGAATGAATGTTCATGATTTGAAAATATTAACACCTCAGAAGATTGCACTATTTTCTGTAAGATTGCAGATTTATCTGGGTCAAGTAGAGATCAGTTTTGAGGGATTGGTCCATTTTGAGTGTTGGTTACTTTCATTGTTAATCTTAGGTTTAGCATTAAGTTTAGAAATCTCTTCGAAACCCTTGTCTTTTTTTCTATTTCTTTGATTATTGGGTTAGATCTAGGGATGAAGTATCATCAGATTGTTAGATTTGATAAAATTGATTAGTATTTTGCTTGTAGTAAGGTCCCATTGTGATTACCAGCATTTTCACATTTTGTTATTGAGTTGTTTATGCACTGTCAAGACCTGACATTAGAGACCTTGGGGTTATCTCTTGAGGCTTACTGATAGAGATTTACCTTTCAAGAGAGATAGGATACCATATTTTTTCTAGGCTATTATTGTGCAGAAAACACGATCAATAGGAATTGGCGCTAGAAGGAGGGCCTTCAATAAGTAAGCTGGATCGATTTTTGAATGCCATCACTCCTGAGAGATTCAGAAGAAGAACAAGATCTTATTTAGGAGAGGAAGAATTTTAGGAATTACCAGACCCTATTAGGTCAAGAAGGACCAATAGAAGGGGAGATTCATCATCATCCCATCCACCTCCCACATCTCCATCATCTCCATCTTCATTAAGTTCATCTGAGTCTGAGGACATCCCTAGTCCACAACCTCAACTAGTCATAAATCAACCATTACCACCCCCACCTCCACCAATGGCTTTCTTGGCAACCAACCCATCTCCATTAAGTTTCGCCATTTACAATATCATGCCCAAAAACCCTGAACACTTTTGTTCAAAGTTCCATGTTAATAATCCAAATAAAACCACTGAGGAACACATTAGGATCTTTCAGACTGGCCTTAAGGATAGAGGGATAAACCATGAGGATGTATCATGTAGACTCTTTCCTTATTCATTGGGAGAGGACGCATTCTATTGGTACAACCATTTTCCTGCTGGATCTATCCAACATTGGACTGAGCTAGAGGCTACCTTTTTGCAAAAGTTTTGAATCCCCATTAGTTCTAATGAGCTTTACCATCAGTTTACTAATGTCAAAAGGGAGGTCAATGAACCTATAGGATCATTCAAAAATAGGTTTCATCGTGTTTATACCAGACTATAGGCCCCTTATGTTGTAGATGAGCCCACCGCCTTAGAAGTTTATTATGAGGGACTTGATAGTTTGACGACTACCTTTATGAAGTGGAGTAATAACCCTCCTTCCAGTATGCTCGATGCATATGCAGAAGCTGTGAAAGTTAGCACTAATTTAAGAAAACATCTATCTGGGCCTTTACCCTCATTAGGACCCGTTGCTCACCCTGGACAAGTTCCAGCTCTCAACCAAGCTCTAGCGCACCATACTCTTATCATGAATCTGATACCTCAGTTTCCTTTGGTCCCTCACTGAGGACCTCCTGGCGGACAAGTGCTACCCGCAATTAGTTACCCTCAGCAAAATGTGAACAACCTCTACATATCCAGCCTCAGGTTACTTATCCTTCATACCTACATAATTCTAAGGTCTTGAACCAATTGCTAAATGCCAATGTTGTAGTTGGGTATTCCCAGAATAATGTGAATCAACCTCTGCACATTAATCCTGACAAGGAGAGACTAGATGAGTTGTCTGAAAAAATAAAAAAGCTAAATATGGAAGTGACTTATCTAAGGAACTAGAACAGTCAGTTGCAAGCTTCTCAGAGGAATATGCAGTCCAATCAGAACAGAGAGAATCCACAACACTTTGATAGAGGACAACGTTAGGACCGAGGATACAATAATGATAGAGGATACAACAATGACAGGGGGTATAATAATGATAGAAGATAGAGTTATGATAAGGGACAATCATCGGGTCAGAACTTTGACAGAGGACTAGGTGGTGAACAAAGATTTGAGAGAAGGTAGTAGTCAAGACAGAATAAGACTTGGAACACAGGTCCCAATAATGGAGGAGTCCCCACCCCATTGGATCAACCAATCAGTCAACCTATTAATTAGTCGACCAGTCAACCATTTAATCAAGAGAAGCCTCCCAGTGGTGTATATCTAGCTGAGGCTGCTTTATTAGGGTGGTGTAGGCTCCACAAGACTAGTCAGCATTCTGAGTTAGACTGTCAAGAATTCCAAACGACGTCCTCAATCTTTCAGTATGAAGTGGAAAAAAATGTAAGCGGTTAGGAAATTGTACCCTCTATTCCTTATGATTCACCAGTGTTGGTATTAAACCATTCTCCTTTTCCGCAAAGTGAGGAAAATGTACCTGAAAAAGAATCTGACCAGTTGGAGGATGAGGCAGACTAGGTGTGTAATGGAGATGAAATGACACAATTATTTGATGAGAATCCAGTAAATGATAATGGTCCCAGAGATGAGGGAGAGGCTTATGTCAAAGAAGAAGCTTACATTGAAGAAGTGCAAACCCTCTAGAGGCCTGTCAATAAGTATGATTTGAGGGAATTGCCACATAGGCACCCACAGGCTGGAGGCCCCTTTAATACTTCCATCCCACCGAATAATTTCAACACACCTCCAGACCCTAATGCTAGTAACAATCCCTCGTTTCCCCTGGTTTCCAGGCAATATTTATCTCAAGATCTAGGACATGTTGATGTACCAAAAGGAAGAAATGTTGATGCAAATAAAGAAAAGATGGTGGAATACCCAAAGGAGACTCCTACGGATTTAAATGAAGAACAATTGGCCACGTATGTTGCTGAAGAACTTCGAAAATTGAAGGTAAATCTATCTGTATTTGAGCTATTAAGAGTTCCATCCATTAGGAATGCAGTCTTAGGTTCTTATGATGCAAATTCCATGTCGCAAGATAAATCAGTTAGCAAGAATGTCCATAAAGTATCTAGTTCTCAGCCAATAGGGAGGAAAAATTGAGTTCATAATCAAGACCATATGCCCCCTGGAGATACTGGGAAAGAAAAGCATAAATCTCAAGTTGCTCAAGTAGATACTCCCTTAAATTTGTTTCAAGGGAAAACAAACACACCCCCATTCTTGATTTCTATATGTGTATTTGGAAAGAATTTACATAATTGTCTGTTGGATTCGGGTTCCTCAACCAATGTTATGCCCCTTGGTGTCTATAGAGCTATGGGAATTACCCCTGCTAATTCTCAAAAGAAAGTCACATAGTTGGATAGGACTGAAGTCAATGTTGTAGGAGAGTTAAACATGATTCATATGCAAATTGCTTCTGATCCTAGGATTCAACAAGTTATCACTATACAAGTGGCTGAAATCCCTGACGCTTATGGACTAATCCTAGGAAGGGACTTTACCAGGGCTCTGAATGGGTATGTTTCAACTAATCACTCCCATATGTGGCTTCCCTGGAAAGGAGTGCCAAATTAGATTAGAATTGAACGAGAACCCAGAATGAAGTATATGATTACGGAATATTAGAAAACCTCTACTGAAATTCTGGTATCAAAAGTAAGTATGGGTAACTATATGCCTTCCACTCCCCTTGAAGAACTGGATTCAGAGGAGGTCCTCATGTTGCACACAATGTCTCATGGCCTCACGATACAGTCTAGTGATGTTGAAGCCCTAGTGGAACTAGTTAAAAAAAATGGTGAACCAACTGAAAGTAATGATGATCTAGAAGATAATCAGCTGGCTTTGTTAGATAGATTTCAAGAGTTCACCCAAAAATGTATTGAAGATCAGATTCAGTTAGGAAGAAGAATGAACTTTGGAGAGTTACTTTTGCCCAATTGGTGCAGGGTACATAATGCTTCACATTCAAAATTGGATTGTTGCTTATGACAAGCTGCAGTGGAACAAATACAGAAACATATCAACCCCAATCCTGCAGTCAAAATTGATAACATGAATGTCCAAGAAGATCCCAAAAGGGAAAGAGTAATGCCTTCTGAAGAGCTATCCAGTGGTGACAGTGCAAGTAAAAAAGCAGGGAGCTTTGCGGCTACTAGTTGTTGGACTTTGAGATTCGATGGGTCCAAATCAAAGCAAGGGGCTGGAGCTAGTTTCGAGCTAATTAGTCCATGGGGTAAGACATTTTTTGCTGCTCACAGACTCCAATACCACTGTACAAATAATGTTGCAGAATATGAAGCTTTGGTGCATGGACTATTAATGGCATTGAAGAAAAGGGTTAAAATCTTGCAAGTTTTTGGAGATTCTGAGTTAGTAGTCAAGCAAGTTAGAAGACAATATTCTTGTCATGACAAAAGGATGACTAACTATAGACACAGAGTGTGGGACCTCGTTGAAGGATTTGATGCCTTCAACATTCAGTTAATTCCATGAAATAAAAACCAGACAGTTGATTCCTTGGCCCAGGCAGCCAATACTTTGCAACCCCTATCTCTTTCAGGACTAAAGAAGTTTACGGTCGAATTGAACCTGGTACCATCAGTACCCAATAATATCACCAACTTCCAGGTATTTGAAGATGACAAGAATATTTTAGATTTTATTACAAATACTAATGTCTTTGCTTCTCAAATCATTGACAAAATTGAACTTCAAGAAGCTGAGATGGACTTGGAAGGGGTAATTAACCTGAAGACCAACACAATCCCCAGGGGAATGGTACAATTAGAAAGAATCTTTGATCTGGACAAGATCAGAGATCAGGAACAAGATTCCAAAAGGGAGTCCATCAGTGGATAGTGTGACAAGCATAATGTGGGATCCCGAGAGGATGTCAAAAATGTTCTTATTGGCAAGGTGTGCACTCCAGAAGAAAGACAAGGAATTATTGATGCATTACATAGATATCCAGATGTGATAGCCTGGAGTTATGAATACTTAAAGACTTATGATACATCAATCATAACCCATACTATTCCTCTCAATCCAGGAGTAAAGTCGTTCAGACAAAGGCAAAGGCCCATCAATGCTTTGCTAGAACCCATAATACAGAAGGAAGTGCAGAAACTATTGTCTGCAAGGATAATATTCCCAATCAGACACTCTACTTGGGTTGCAAACCTGGTTCCAGTGCGGAAGAAAAATGGTGAAATCAGGCTGTGTAGATTTTAGGAACTTAAACAAGGCATTAGAGAAGGATAATTATCTAGTGCCCTCACTAGATGAAGTCCTCTAGATCATCAACGGAAATCAGGTGATGTCCTTCTTGGATGGTTACTCGGGATACAACTAGGTCATGGTGCAATACGGGGATAGGCACAAGATTTCTTTCACCACTAAGTGGGGCACTTTTTCTTATAGAAGAATTTCTTTTGGCTTACTTAATGCTGGAGCTACATTCCAGAGAGCTATGGACATTGCCTTTAAAGATATGATTGGTAAATGCATAATCATCTACATGGATGACCTGACGATATTCTCAAAGAAGAGAGGTGATCATATCTCAGATTTATGCAGAGTTTTTCAGAAATGTAGAGAGTTTGGGATATCTCTCAACCTAAAGAAATGCATCTTTGGAGTAGCAGAAGGAAAGTTATTAGAGCATATTATCTCTGAAAAGGGAATTCCCATTGATCCAGAACACATAGAAGCCATTCTTAAGATCCCACCCCTGCCAGTAAGAAGGAAATGAAATCATTCTTTGGCAAGATCAATTTTGTTAGGAATTTCATCACTGGGTTTGCAGAAATAGTTAAGCCACTGAATGCAATGTTAAAGGAGGAGGACAAAGTGGAATGGAATGCAGAAGCAAAAGAAGCATTCACAGAGATAAAGAAGGCTATTGTTGAAGCTCTAGTTTTAGTAAGTCCCGATTATGCTAAACCATTCTACATATATTCATTTGCTTCTGACCACTCCTGTGCTGCTATATTAACTCAGAAATCTGACCAAGGCAATGAACATCCCATAGCATTCATGAGCACACCATTGAAGGATGCAGAACTAAAATACCCAAGTGTGGAAAAGCAGGCTTATGCCTTAGTCAGGGCTATAAAGAAATTCAGGCATTATATCCTTAGAAACAAAATCTTTGCAATAGTTCCCGATCCTGTAGTTAAATTGTTATTAATGCAAAATGAGCTGGGGGAACGTAGAGCCAAATGGATGACTATGTTACAAGAATATGATATTGAGATTCAACCCATGAAGTTGGTAAGAGGGCAAGGGCTTACACAAACAATGGCAGAGACAGGCCCTGATCTTACAACTCAGGCTTATACTTTAGAGGATGTTTCTCTAGGAGAGTGGTATGATGATATTGTTCATTACCTCCTGACCCGGAGATGCCCTGATCATCTCAATTCAATACAAAGAAGGGAATTGCGCTTAAAGAGTGACAGTTTCATGTTGAAAGAAGCTGTCCTATATAAGAAGAATCATGAGGGTGTGTATTTAAGATGCCTAGGAAAGGCAGAATCTGCAAGAGTGATGTCCGAGTTTCACAATAGATATGGTACATGCCATGGGTCAGCACCTTCTACAATGAACCAGATTCTCAGAGCTGGTTACTATTGGCCTACACTGTTCAAAGATATACACAACCATGTCAGGACATGCCATGTGTGCCAGACTGCAGCCACCAGAGAGAAGTATGTCACACTCCCACTCCATCCAGTTTTTGAGGTAAAACCTTTTGCACAATGGGGAATGGACTTCATTGGCCCCATCAATCCACCCTCCTCTACTGGTCACAGGTATATTCTTACCATTACTAACTATTTTACACGATGGACTGAAGCTCTTGCATGCAAACAGTGTACTTCTGAGGTAGTAATTAACTTCATCGAATCAGGTATTCTTAATCGTTTTGGATGTCCTATGTCTTTGGTTTGTGATAATGGTCCTGCGTTTTCATCGTTAAAGTTTTCTAATTGGGCTTTTGATCATGGGATTATAATTAAATTTGCATCCAATTATTACCATCAGGGCAACGGTTTAGCTGAGTCATCCAACAAAAATCTCTTGACTGTTATCTACAAATTGTTAGAGAGAAATCTGAAGGACTAGCATACCCAACTTAGATTCGCTCTTTGGGAAGATTGTACAAGACATAAAGCTTCCATAGGGATATCACCTTACCATCTGGTTTATGGATTAGAACCTGTGTTTCCTATACAATTGAAAATTACTACCCTTCAATTCATTAATGATTATTATGATGAGGGAGATAAACGTGAGTCCAGACTTGCCGAACTATTGCACCTTGAAGAAAAAAGGGATGAAGCCCTAGAGAACTTTGCTAAACACCAAGGGGTAGTCAAGAGATGGTTTGATAGAAGAGCCAAGGTTAAAGCTTTTAGGATTTTTGACTCGGTTCTTTCCTGGGATAAAGCCCATGACCGTAAGGGAGAGCATGGAAAATTTGATAAACTTTGGCTAGGCCCTTACCAGATCTCAGAAATTCTGGGAGATAATGCTTTTCATTTGAAAACTCTCACTGGAGAAAATATCCCACTGCCTGTCAATGGACAGTATTTGAAGCATTATTTCCAGTCTTGAGCTGTTTTCAGCTCTTGTCTTGTATATAGTTAGATTAGATTTCCATTTCTGTCACTTGTTTTGGTTTGCTTTCGGTCTGGTTTTTTGGTTTTGTTTTGCCTTGGGGTTTCTTTGTTTTCACCGAAGTATGTTGCACCTGCATGGAAAATCTATCTTCTCTGGAATTGTTCTAAGTATTTCTTTGGTGAACTTTAGTCTTGCATCTTGAAAGGATGGTTGAAGTCTTTGCTATTTCCAATAGTCTCAATGTTTGATTTAAGGAAGATGAGTCACTGGTGCGGATTTGAACTTGAAATACTCTGAAATCTTATACCTATCTTATATCTTAAGAATCCTGGTGTCACTATGGGAATCCTTATGAAGTTTTGTCAAGTGAAAAATCCTATTTCTACTTTAGCGCCACTGTGGTTCTCAGCCCTGAGTGTGCACTTCATTGTTCACAAGTTGAAATGAAAGTGACATATAAAGAATATCAAAAGAAGGAAAAATGAAATATTGAATATCAAAAGAATAAATTCAACTTATCAAAGGTACCTGAATATCTCTACCGGGGCTATGGACGCCTGGCTGGCAGTAGAGCTATGTTCAAGAGAGTCATAGCCATAACCTCGTTAGGGCTATGGACGCCTGACTGGCAGCGAGGCCCTATCCAGGTTGCTTTTGAAGTCAGAATCTTTACATAGCCTGACTTGACCGAACTTGGTTTTCTGTAGTAACTTAAGGAGGGAAACAAACTCATGTGCACACACTTGGATTTTTAGTTTATGGAAGGTTTGATCTATCTTGTGGTTCTGATTCTTAAATCTTTGTGTTCTGACTTGTTTGTTTGATGGTGAGATTGAAACCAGAGATACTAGGTTCTCGATTCCTGTTCATCATCAAATGCTCTGGAGCATTTCCCAGCGGAGTTGCCATTTGTTGTGTAGTTCTCGCACACACCCACCGCTGAAAGTAGGGACCCTCTTTTGTTTTCGTTTTGGTGTTTTGACCCTTCCTTTTGAGGTTTTGTCTTACCTAGGCATGTGCTTGAAATATTTATTTTGAACGCCTAAGTGTTTCCCCCAAGTTATTCATTGAAAAATCTTAGGTTCTGGATGAATTTTGGGCTTTTGCCCAGATTCGGGATTTTCCACCCTGGTCGGATTTCCCCGGATCCTGCTTGGATTCCGGATGGACCTTGTTGTTCAGGGATTTTCAGTATTCGCAGATTTCTGCGTGGGCTGGATTTTCCTAGATTTCGCCATGTCATCAGCTTCCCGGGTTTCATGACTGTCTTATCAATTGCATTAATGGCTTCGTACGTGCTTTGAAGGCCATATTTCATTTGATTTTTGAGATCTTTTGTGCCATTATGCTCACTATTCTCCATTGTCTGAGTTGAGAACTGCATCCTTAGAGTTTGTTCTTTGAACTGTTGGCTTTGTTTTGGGATATTCAGGCAAACTGTGGTTTCCAGTGACGGTTTCTTGTGCATTCCTGCATCTGTTCTTTGAGGACCCCGTTCTCTTCCCTTTTGCTGATTCTGGGATCGATTGCCACTTTGTAATGGTATGTGTCTGATTGCTCTACTTTGAATTGAATTATGAATGGCATGTCGGTATAGTGAGAGCTTGTGGGATTCGAATTCCTTTGTATTTGTTTATTTTGTGCTAAGGGTTGTTCAGTATTGCATCATTTGTCATCTCCGAGGCGAGTTTTGAGCTCGTTTGTCTGTTTGCATTTCAATGAATCTTGCCTGAGAGTAATTCGTAAACCCTAGTGATCATTTAACAGTTGAAACAACTAAATTTTGAACTTTCCTGTGCACTAATGGCAGATGAGTAGGGTTTTAAACCTAGGGCAGTGCCATATCAGGTGATTTCATCTTAAAATTGACCTAGAACATAAAGAAAATATATGAAATGTCTGTCCTTGACATGTCCTGAGTCAAACCTTTTGAAATTCCTGATTGGTTCGGTGTCTAGGTGAAATCGAGATTCTCCATCCCTTCCGAAATCTCTTCGCTATGACCCTTCAAGGTCGAAGAGATGTCATATCGACCACTCTGTAGTTCGCCAAGGAGATCTTCCTAAGTTCATATTGGATTGCCATGACAATATCGTTTCTCACTCCAATGAGGACTTTTATGCATACTAGTCGGTGAGACAAAGAGGATTCGCTGAGACCTCAACACGTAAGAAAATGTCTCATCGACATGCTTTTTCATATTCGCCATCGGCAAGACAAGCCCTAGTCGGCAAGAGGTCATAGCAAGATCCAGTGGTTTTACCGATATTCATTTGCTTCGCCAAGACATCCGTCCATCGCCGGGACCTCCCACCGAGCACTTTTTCTTTCATCGAGCTCTATTATTTTTAGTCATTGTGACCCTTCGAGGTCAGGGAGATGTCACATCGGTCATCCTGTGTCTTGCCGAAGCCCTTCATGGGTTTGTATTTGATTGCCCAGATGCTATAATTCTCACGCCGAAAGCCATTCTGTCGGCAAGACAAACCCTCATCACCAAGAGCTCATGTCGGGCTCTTTTCATCTTGTTGATTTTCCTTTCTATCGTTGAGACCTTCCCCTTTCGATGAGACCTTTCACCAAGCATATTCAGCTCTTTCCGAGGCCTTCGCTTTCGGTGAGACTCTTGGCGGTCGCTAGGACTTCATAGCGAGGCCTTCTTTTCTTAGCGAGCCCAAATCTTCTTTCGGGGAGACCACATATTGTCGGCCAGAAGTTATACCGATAGAACTCTACATCAGCGAAACATTACGTAGTCACTGGGACCTCTAGCCAAACTCAAAAAGTTTCACCAAAAGCATTCCTAAGTCCATATGTTCACTGTGATTATTTCTTTCTCACACCGAAGGTCTCTTGTGTTCTATCTCTAGTCGGTGAGACCAAGAAAATTCGCTGAGATCTTACCCCGACTACATTGTGATCATATCGGTATTGTTTGTAATATCGACGTTCGGTGAGATGTTACACTAGAACCACCATGTCTTGGCGAGACCTATTCTAATGGCATCCTTTGGCGTGACTTCACGACCTTCGCTGAGACTTCTCGGTGAGCTCACAACTCTTGCTGAAACCTTCGTTCCGGGAATCTCCATTGGTTCGGAACTTTTCCTTAACCACGGATGTCAGTCAGGTCTGGATTTCTCTGAAATCTATCATCTCCCTAATTTACCGAGAATCTTCTTTGGCTCGTTCTTCCCTGGAATCTATCTCTGGCAGATTTTCCCAAAATTTGGTGAAATGTAAAGGAACATGAAAGAATTGGATTCGTTTATAATTTGTGATACATTTGATGATTATTTCATGACATCTTTGAGCTCCTATGTGGTTTATTGATGAAAATGATTAGGTTTAATGGTTAAGTAGGTCTTTCCTTGCTATTCCATTGGAATCCGATCAGTTTGGAATTTCCCAAAATACCTCTCTGGCTCAGATTCCGCTGATGGTCTTGAAACCCAAAATTTATTGTGGTCATTTCATATGAGATTTTAATAACACCTTGACTATATGAGATGCATACTAACAGTGTTTTGATGGATTGACCTTTCCTTCCTGTAGTTTAATATGATTTCCATGTTGAGGGCAGGCTAAATCAAGCAAGGCAGTAGCTAGTTCCTCATTATCTGATGCAGAGAGGATTAAGCTGGACATTAAGAGCAAGGTCCCTGAGAGTAAAATCACTTCTGTCTGGTCAGAAGTCATTCATACAAATGTTGGCCTTTGGGACTATGAGGAGTTCAAAGAAAGAATGGCAGCTAAGGATCCTCCTTTGGTGACTAGAAGGATGATGGAATTAGGCTTGTCCCATGTAGTTGGTTTCCCTTCTACAGTGTAGTGTTATGAATTAGTCCTTGAGTACACCAGGCACTATGATTAGGATACACAGAGGATAATTGGTCCTCAAGGGAGAGTTGTTGTCAATCTCAACCCTGTCTCCATTGCCCAAACATTCGATATGCCAGACCGGTCTCATGTGGTGGGATTCACCATTGAGGCAGCTCAAGAGTTCTACAATGACCAGACTATGAAGTAGAGAATATAGTAGAGAATATAGTCATAAGGTGAACTTGGAGGACTATTGGGCCAATTGTGGTGATGAATTTGAGGTCAGAAAGAGGAAGTTCTCCTAGCTTCCAGTTGAGTCAGTTTGATTATACAATGTGAAGGCAGTTCCTGATCAGCTCAAAGATGATTGGAATTTGATCTAGGATCATGCTTATGAGGCCATAAAAGACAAACCAATTGGTGATGTGGATTGGTTAGAGGAGGAAAAGACATAATTGAAACAACTAGTGGATCCAATTCTCAAATTCACTAGGATGTGGCTAAAGCATAAGTTGTGGGAACTGGAAAATAACGGTGTGCAATGCACCTATGCGCTGATGGGAGATTTGGATCCCCATTCAACTTCTGAGGAGTCCGCAAAGTAGGACGATCCTAAAGGTAAAGGCAAGCTAGATTCTCCTGTCAAATTTAAGTCTAAAGGTGTTCCAGGAAAAGAAGCCCAGGAAGCAGAAAAATAGAGAAGGCCAAAGGCCAAGAAGAGGACAAGGACTAAGAAGTTCAAGCAAAGTTCTGAGGTTCATGATCCTGTACCCAAAAGGAAGAGAATTGTTAAATTATCAGAGAAAGAAAGCTTCAAGGTAGGAGAATAAGTGATTTCCCCACCAGTGATAAATGTTGAAAGTTTAGAGGAGAGGGCCAAGGTGTATACAAGGAGGTCTAGGACTCCTTCTCCTAGGGACAGTGTGCCTAAGGCTAATCTCCCTCCGGTGGTTTCTCAAGAGGAGCAGCATGATGATGTTCCTGCCGCTCATGAAACCCAAAGTGCATTAGGTGAGGCAGGGAATATTGAGGATCGTCCAGATATTGAGGCAGAGGAATTCCATGAGGGTGACCTTTACCGTGCAGAAGCTGAAGTTGAAGAGATAATTCAGTCACCCTTGGTTACACATGTAGAGTCTCCAGTCACAAATGAAGAAGTTCAATCTCCTCCAGGGGAAGAAGAGGCAAAAAATATCCCATCACCTGAACATGAGGAAGAACACATCGAAGAGGAAAGGAATAGGGATGAGACTCCTGATAAACAAAATTTGAGTGAGGAGGCACCTAAAGATCAGCAGGAGGAGAAGCAAAGTGAGGTGCAATTGGAATCCACTATCCCTGGTTGGTTGGACAAAGAGATAAAGAGAAAGCAGGTGGTTGTGGAGGATAGGCCACCGAATTGGGATGCACTACTAGCTAAGATTGGAAAGGACAAAGGTAAAAAGAAGGCTAGAGTGATCTCGAGAGTTGAAAGAGATGAGGCGCATAACAAGGTTTTTCATATTGCTACCCCTATTCCAGATAAAAAAAGAGATGATGTGGCTGGAAATGATTATAATGTGCAGAATTTTAATCTTGGGCCTACATAAATTGAGCAGGATATTGAGGATTACCAGGGTTCTAGTGCAGTTATTGTGAGTAGATTAAGGAAGGAAATGAAGACCAAGTAGGAACTAAAGAAAGAGAATGAAAATTTTAGGAAATGCTTGGAGGAATTAATGAAGCCCCTGCAATCCATCAACCCTTCTTCCTCTGTTGCAAATCCTCTACCTCAAGAGACCATCACCGAGCTAGAAAGGATGAAAGCCTCCACCCTTGCCACTACCAATTGGTTGAAAGGAGTGCAAGTAAAAGGTGATGAAGCTATTAACGAAATCCTATCAACAGGGAAGGATACTGCCAGGATGATGGATTGGTTGAAGCAGGTGTTAGCGCAAGATAAGAAGGATACAGACCTACTGCTGCAGAAAACCAGAACCATCATGGAATACACCAAAGATAAATTAGTGAGTGATGGAATTATTCCTTCCTCTAGATTTTTTGAACCACGGGAGTGGTATGAGGCACTACAAATCAGGCAGAAAGTGTTGAAAAAGATTTACAAACAAAGGAAGCAGATTGATGACACCCTAACTAGGGTTTACAATGGTTCCATTGCATTCTTTGAAATTATGACAGGAAGAAGGAAGATCGTGCCCAAGTACTTGAGCCTGGAACGGTTGAGGGACTGGTGGCATGATGTTTATGCACCACTTGATGATGTTTCTATTTCTGAACACCAGCTGGATGATGCGGCCACCTACCTCACAGTTATTGATAAGCATGTGACGTATAAGGTAGATTGGGATAGGTCATTCAAGCAGTCAAGAGAAGAGATTGCATCCATTGAAAATTGACTTAGGGTTTTGCCTTTGCCACCAGTAGCTGACTTGGATGGGACGCTTCTGAAGGTTCATGAAATATTGGGTCAGAATACAGATGATAGGGAAGGGAGTTGATGATGGGCTGCGGCGTGATTTGTGCTTCCCTATTATCTTCCCGCGCATTGGTCGGAGCTACATTGCGGATCCCGGGCTGACTTGGATGAAACGTGCATTTAATGCATCCCTTTGACCTATTTCAAATCTTCTCCTGGCTGGGTTGTTGTGCCATTAATGCTCTGAAACTCTTGCTGGGCCGACAAGTTTTCTGGGGGAATTCTATATATTTTGCATTTCGCCTCTTTTGTAAGGATTAAGAAGTTGGTAGAAGTTAGAAGATAGAAGTAGAATAGAGTAAAGCGAATCAAGTAGGGTAAGTTAGAAAGTAGTTGTTCTCAAGAAAATATTGTAACAGAAAGCTGGAATTGTTGCTATAGTGGATAATTTGAATGCAAATAATGACATTGTGATTTGGTGCCATACTTGTATTCTCTTGCCTTGCATGGTTCCTATTATCTCATCTTTAAAATTGCTTTGAGTTGGTTAATATTTAGATTATATTTGATTCAATAATGTTTGTGATTTGGTACTTGAATGTTGCAGCAATCCCTCAGTCCATACTTTTCGCAACCAAATGATTGTTAGTTGCTTTGCAAAGTTAGCTTGGACTTCATATGCAATGTGCTTAGTTAGATTGTGAGGATTTGTTCATTTCAACTGCAATAGGGTTGTTGAATGAATGTTCATGATTTGAAAATATTAACACCTCAGAAGATTGCACTATTTTCTATAAGATTGCAAATTTATCTGGATCAAGTAGAGATCAGTTTTGAGGGATTGGTCCATTTCGAGTGTTGGTTACTTTCATTGTTAATCTTAGGTTTAGCATTAAGTTTAGAAATCTCTTCGAAACCCTTGTATTTTTTCTACTTCTTTGATTATTGGGTTAGATCTAGGGATGAAGTATCATCAGATTGTTAGATCTGATAAAATTGACTCAGTATTTTGCTTGTAGTAAGGTCCCATTGTGATTACCAGCATTTTCACATTTTGTTACTAAGTTGTTTATGCACTGTCAAGACCTGACATTAGAGACCTTGGGGTTATCTCTTGAGGCTTGCCGATAGAGATTTACCTTTCAAGAGAGATAGGATACCATATTCTGTCTAGGCTGTTATTGTGTAGAAAACACGATAAACATTGTGCATGCTTAGTTTTTCATGTTCTTGGCCAACATGTTGATGGTAGCGTGTTGTGGATCTTTGTGGAAAAATTAATTAAAGTATTTTTGTGTTGGAGATATTAATTTGGGTCCCCACTATGTTGTGTCTAAACTTGGTGGTTTTGCATTAGAAATTTATTTGTCAATTTGGGCCAACATTGAAAATATGTTTTATTTTTCTGGCCGACTAAGATGTGATGAAATCCCATGAAGAGGATATATAAGAGTGGTTAGTTGAACAAAATTAGTGTGTGCATAAGTGTGAATGTATGCCAAAGAAAGTGTAAGTGTGTGAATAGTGTTTCTATCATATGATCACTGAGCAAAGAGTGAAGAAGATTGAGGAAAGTGTGAAGAAGGTTTTTTGAGCTTAATTGGAACTATAATTAGGCTTGTGTAGAAGCTATTCTTTCAGTTCATACTCTGTGGATCTAATCCATATTTCTGTATTGTTGGACAGTGAGTCCTCCTTTGTATTTGAGTAGTGAGCTCTAGGCAATGTGCCTGAATGCATGTGCATTCCCCTTATTATTTCACTTTATACTTTTAACAGAGTATAATCTTGTGGACTAACATCCATTGTGGTTTTTCCCCTAATAGGGTTTCCACGTAAAAAATCTTGGTGTTATTTGTCTCTCTGATGTGATAATTGCTTGTGGTTGTTTACTTATTCATTAGATCTGATATTATAGTTAAGATAAGTTAGAAAAGTTGAAGTTTCTGTCACAACTGATTCACCCCCCCTCTCAGTTGTGTGTCCTTATTTTTCCAACAATTGGTATCAGAGCAGGTTCCTCTTAAGAAGTATAAAAGCTTGAGGTGATCCATGATGGAAAAAACATTCAAGAAGGACAGTATGAGATTTGATGGTACCAACTACTCAATGTGGAAAGTGAGAATGCAATGTCACTTAAAGTGTATTGGTGAAGCCTTCTGAAAGATTACAAGAGATCCATATACTATTCCTCAGAATGGTCCCTCCACTACTAATGAGATCAAAGATACTGAAAATAATGTTAGGGCTATTGAAGCTTTGGTGAGTGCTCTAACAGATTCAGAGATGGCTAATGTGTTAGGTCTGGAAATAGCTCATGAGATTTGGACGAAACTGGAAACTTTGTATGAAGGGGATGCACAGGTGAAGATGGCTAGGCTACAGAGCTTGAAAGGAAAGTATGAGAATTTGACGATGGGGGAAGATGAAAATATCACTTATTTTATGCAGAGAGTAAATTAAATAGTGATGGGTATTAAAGGTGTCGGTGGTTCTGTGGATGAGGATGAAATTGTGGCTAAAGTACTTAGATCCTTTCCTCCCTCCTACAAGATGAAGGTTCATGCTATTGAAGAGTTTAGATCAGTGAACGAGATAACAAGAGACACATTGATTGAGAAGCTTGCTACTTTTGAAATAAGTGAATTTGGTGAATCTACACCAAAGACTGAGTCTGCATTCAAGGCCACTATATCTGGAAGTAACAGGAAAAGATATAGTCTGGGAGAGAGTTCCAAAAAGATATCCAAGTATGCTGAAGAACTGAAACAACTTGAAGATAAAGAAAGAGAGGTAGAAGAACTGGAAGCACTGATTGCTAAGCAAGAAGGCAGAGGAAAAGGTAAGTATGAAGATTTATTTCCTATTAAATGTTTTTCATGTAGTAAAATAGGTCATTTTGCATCAAGATGTCCTAAAAGAGTTCCTAGATCTAGGACTAAAAAGTCTAGATTCTAAAAGAGATGCTACTTTGCTGAAGAAGCCGTAACTAATGATGAGTCTGATAAAGATAATGGAAAGGAAGATGAATGGGATTTCATTGCTACCATTGAAGATAATCTTGTGGCTACCAAATCTACTAAAGATGAAAAATATCTTGCAGCCCAAGTTGAAGAAAAGGATGAGTGGGTGATTGATAGTGGATGCTCACATCATATGACTGGTGATAAAAGCAATTTTGTGAGTCTAGAGAAGTACGATGGTGGGGTTGTAAGATTTGGAGATAACAATGCTGGTGTGATTTGTGGCAGAAGATCTATTTTCCTTGGTGGTAAGGACACTAATGATCTTCTCTTTGTTGAAGGCCTGAAGCACAACCTGTTTAGTATTGGACAAATGGTTCACAAGGGATATGATCTTCAATTCAAAGATGGAAGATGCAAGATATGTGGAAGTTCTGAGAATATGATTGCAGCACGAAAACAAATGAAATGTAATATTTTTCATTTGAATACTGCTAATGGAAGTTGTTTAATTGCTCAAGTAGATGAAAGTTGGTTGTGGCATAGGAGGTTGTGTCATGCAAACTTTGACAACATTATCAAGATAAGTTCTACTCAAGCAGTAAGAGATCTGCCTAAGTTAGTGAAGCTTGCTAATGTAATCTGCAATGAATGTCAGATGGGTAAACAAACTAGAGTCTCTTTCTAGAGCAAACAATTTCATTCAAATAATTTGTTGGAGCTGCTACATACTAACCTTTGTGGTCCCTCTAGAGTCAGAAGTATTCATGGAGAAAGGTATTTTATGTTGGTTATTGATGATTACTCTAGAATGATTGGGGTTTCCTTTTTAAGAGAAAAATGTGAAGCATTAGAGAATTTCAAAAGTTTCAAGGCTATGGCAGAGAATGAGAAAGGTCTAAAAATAAAATTCCTGGGATCTGACAGAGGTGGTGAGTTTATTTCCAAGGAGTTCAACTCTTTTTGTGAAGAGAATGGAATTAAAAGACAGTTATCTGCTCCTCAAACCCCTCAACAGAATGGAGTTGTAGAGAGAAAGAATAGAACAATTTTGGATGCTGCCAGAACAATGATGATGGAAGGAAATGTATCTCAGCTGTACTGGAGTGAAGCAGTAAGTACTATTGTGTATACTTTGAACCGGGTGACTGTTAATGGAAATTCTAGTAAGACACCTTATGAGTTATGGTTTGGTCACAAGCCTACTATTAAGTACTTCAAGATCTTTGGAAGCAAGTGTTATATCAGAATAGATGATGATATAGGAAAATTTGATGCAAGAAGCAATGAAGGAATCTTCCTAGGTTACTCCACTAAAAGCAAGGCCTACCGGTGCTACAACAAAAGACTAAGAAAGATGGTTGAAAGTGCAATTGCCAGAGTTGATGAGAACTCTATAAAACCATCTAGACATTGTAGTTATGATTCAGATGAAGACATCACAACCCAAGGGAAGAATACTCAGACACAAAATGTACTTTAGATTATTCCATATGTTCTGGTGAAGCAACCTCAATTTGTTCTAGTAAATCAAGTCAGTTAGGAGACAGAGACAAATGCAAGTATAGAAGAAAGATTAGAAGAGTCAGAAGCTCAAGAATGTCCCAAAACTCCAAGGTATGTAAAGTTGAATCATTCTGAAAATCAAATTATAGGAGATAAGAGTAAAGGAGTGCAAACTAGAAGAAAAATTGTAGAAGAATATTGTCTGATATCCAAGATTGAGCCTAAAAGTGTCACTAAAGCCTTTCAAGATGAAAATTGGTTGGAAGCTATGAAGGAAGAGCTGACACAAATTGAAAACAATGACACATGGATACTGGTTCTGAGGCCTAAAGACAAAAATGTGATTGGTACTAAATGGATATTTAGAAACAAGCTAAATGAAGAAGGTGAAGTGGTCCGGAATAAAGCAAGACTGGTATGTAAAGGGTATTCTCAAATGGAAGGTATTTATTTTGAAGAAACCTTTGCTCCTGTCGCTAGGATTGAAGTTGTTAGACTATTTCTTGCTTATGTTGCACACAAGAACTATAAGGTCTATCAAATGGATGTAAAGTCTTCATTTTTGAATGGAGAACTAGAAGAAGAAGTGTACATTGAACAGATGGATGGATTCCAACTAACAGACAAAGAAGATATGGTTTGCAGATTAAAGAAAGCTTTGTATGGACTTAAGCAAGCCCCTAGAGCCTAGTATGCTAGATTGAAAAAATACCTACTAAAGCTTGGATTCACTAAAGGTACTGCTGAAAATAACTTATACTTCAAACTGGATCATCATAAAGAGTTAATTATAGAAGTCTTTGTTGATGATATCATTTTTGGGGGAGATGAAAATATATGTATGAAGTTTGTTGATGAGATGAAGAATGAATTTGAGATGAGTATGATTGGAGAGATGAAGTTCTTTCTAGGATTGCAAGTTACTTAGTTGGACAAGGGTATTTTCATATCTCAGTCCAAATATGTGAAAGAACTTTTGAAGAAGTTCAGAATGGATGACTCTAAACCTGTTGGTACTCCCATGGTGACCAGATGTAAGTTGACACAGAATGACGATTCTCCTAAGGAAAATCAAACCAGATATAGGTCAATGATAGATGGATTGCTTTACTTGACTCAGACTAGACCAGATATTATGAATGTTGTATCTATGGTCGCTAGATTTCAAGTGGATCCAAAAGAATCACATGTAACTGTTGTGAAGAGAATTTTCAGGTATCTAAAAGGAATAGTTGACTTTGGACTTTGGTATCCAAAGGATGATGATCTCACTTTGTGTGCATATACTGATGTGGATTGGGCTGGTGATGTAGATGACAAAAAAAGTACTAGTGGTGGTGCTTTCTTCCTAGGGAAGAAATTGGTGTCCTGGTTGAGCAAAAAGCAAAACTCAATTTCTCTATCTACTGCTGAAGCAGAATACATTGTTGTTGCCAATAATTATACTCAAGTGATATGGATGAAATAGATGTTGAGAGATATCAGGGTGGTAAATGAAGAACCTATTGCTATATACTGTGATAACTCAAGTGCAATAAATATCTCAAGGAATATGGTGCTACATTCCAAGACTAAACATATATCAATCAAGTTTCATTTCTTAAGGGAGAGAGTGAATGAGAAAGAAGTTAGAATGTATTATGTTCCTACCAAAGAATAGATTGCAGAGATATTTACTAAGCCTTTTCCCAATGATACTTTTGAGTATCTCAGAGGAATGCTAGGGGTAATCACCCCTCCTGATAAGAACTAAAAGATGCATTTGCTTGCATCAATCCATGAATTTCATTTCTATATTCTGATCCAGATTGATGTTTATGTGGAAACTACTTAGGAGGAGTAGTTAGATGTGTAGAGATGTGGTTCAGAGAATGTATTTGGAAAGGTAATTGTTACCTCTTCCATTGATGTCAAAGGGGGAGAAGTGTTATATGAAAAATCCTTTCAAGAGGAGAAGTGTAGAAGAAGTCAGTGTGTTGGGTTGATGGTATTTTTCATATCATGTGTTGCCATCAATGCCAAAGGGGGAGATTGTTGGATGTTGTGGATATGGTTGTTGATATGTGGTTGTCAGTGATGTCGAAACTATTAGCATTTGGTTTATCAGAGGTTGTATATGTTGCGGATATTGGGAAAATTGTAAAAGGAAGTGTTCTAGGTTCCCAGTGGAACTATGCAGGTCATGAAGGTGTTTTGTTATGTACATTGAATACTAGCTTGTGTGGATTAAATGGTTTATTGCTAAATTTTTCTAGATCATCTACTAGAAGTTTCAGAGGTTCGTGTAAAGTTTTGATTGTGTTGTGGCTTCACAATGTTTCTGTGGTCTCTATCAATGTTCCTGAATGAAGATTGTATTATTCTGGTAATCTCAGGTTTTGTGGATGCTTCTCTGTTGGTTCTTGGTGTTCTTGGATGTCTCTAGATCATTATCTATCTTTATGGTACATCCACATTACTTGGTGAGCTCGTGGTTAAAGATATTTTCTTGCGCATGCTCAGTTTTTCATGTTCTTAGCCGACATGTTGATGGTAGCATGTTGTGGATCTTTGTGGTGAAATTAATTAAAGTATTTTTGTGTTGGAGATATTAAGTTGGGTCCCCACTATGTTGTGGTTGACCTTGGTTGTTTTGCATTAGAAATTTATTTGTCAATTTGGGCCGACATTGAAAATATGTTTTATTTTTCTGGTCGACTAAGATTTGATGAAATCCCATGAAGCGGATATATAAGAGTGGTTGGTTCAGAAAAATTAGTGTGTGCATAAGTGTGAATGTATGCCAAAGAAAGTGTAAGTGTGTGAATAGTGTTTCTATCATACGATCACTGAGCAAAGAGTGAAGAAGGTTGAGGAAAGTGTGAAGAAGGTTTTCTGAGCTTAATTGGAACTATAATCAGGCTTGTGTAGAAGCTATTCTTTCATTTCATACTTTGTGGATCTAATCCATATTTCTGTATTATTGGACAGTGATTCCTCCTTTGTATTTGAATAGTGAGCTCTAGGCAGTGTGCCTGAATGCATGTGCATTCCCCTTATTATTTCACTTTATACTTTTAACAGAGTATAATCTTGTGGACTAACATCCACTCTGGTATTTCACCTAATAGGGTTTCCACATAAAAAAATCTTGGTGTTATTTGTCTCTCTGATGTGATAATTGCTTGTGGTTGTTTACTTATTCATTCGATCTAAGATTAAAGTTTAGATAAGTTAGAAAAGTTGAAGTTTCTATCATAACTGATTCACCCCCCCTCTCAGTTGTGTGTCCTTATTTTTCCAACAATGACCACATCAATGTCTCCAATAAAATCAATAAAGGACATTCTGGCACAAAAAAAAAGCAATTATAGCCAACATCAACTCCTCAACTCATACAATTACTAGTGATGGGCTCCCAGGAAAATTTAGCAAACATCTCCCTGTATACACCTAAAAATGGTCTAGAGAATATAATTAATTAAATATAATTTATTCGATTAATTAACCTTTATTTCATCTACTATTAAATAAATAGAAATATTTATTTATATAGTTAATCTTAAATTCTTCAATCTTTATTCTATTATTTTTGTCTTAATTAAATAAACGAATTTCACTTTGTTTTATTTAATTATCATAATTAAATTCATCTACTTAATAAATAAATAGAAATATTTATTTATAGTTCATTCTCCTATTCTTCAATTTTAATTAAATATACAACTTTAATAGTTTGTGTTATTTAATTATCACATTATTCAATCTTAATTAATTAAACAAGGTTAAATACTTTTTTGTTTAATTATCATATATTCTCTATATTTATTTAATAAACAAATTCTATAGTTTGTTTTATTAAATTATTTATCTCCTTTTACTAATTTGAATAAAATCATAAATTATTCAAATAAAGGCATAAAGGGAAATTTCCTCTATTCACTCACCTACCAAATTAGATATTAAATATCTAATTTAATTCAACTAGTATTCATGGGAAAGCTGTGGAGAAAAAATTGCAAGAAATCCTCTCAATCTCATTCCTCTGATTCTTCCTATCATTTGGCCTAATGTTTTCATGGGGAGAAACCATTCCCATAATCAGCTCAAGCTTCTCAATCTCTCACCATTCAATTCTTCAGATTGAATCCAAGCCTTTGTTGTGCTACTCTGTCACAATGTGTTGCCGTGGAATCTATATATACAACCTTTCTTCAAACGAAATGGATCAAAAATATTTCATCTTTTGTGTAAACTTACGCTGCAGGAATAACAATCAAGCAATCAAGCAATCATAGCAATAACATCTTAGCATCATAGCAATCATAGAATCTATAGAATTAATATCATGACTACATCATAGTTTTACCGTAGCTTCCATCTATTAGGTTTCATGTCAGCATAGATTACAGTAGCATCAATATCATTTAGAAATCACCATATAGGATTAGATCATTGCATTTAGCATCACTCCATTCTCTAGATTGGTATTTTAACAGTCACAGTGCATACCAAATATGAGAGCCCTCTGTGATTTAATAAATCTTTGAAGATAGGAAACAATGAGACGCTTTCAAGTTTTATGTGCTTTAAATTAGTTAATTGTTGTTAAATCTTGATATAATGTTTCATTAAGAAGTTTTTCTAGTTGTTTTACTTATTTAATTATTTCACACTTACATTTTGGTGCCCACCGTGGGGCTCTAACCCCATATTTTAATTTTTTTTAAAAAAAAGTGTTCGTAAAGGATACAGGCGTGTTTTCTTTTAGCGTAATTGAGGGATTCTGCAACGCTTTTGCTAAAATTTCTAGCACTTTTGCATTCTGTTTTAGCACTTTTACTAAATTTTCTAGCGCTTTTGCACTCTGTTTCAGCGCTTCCACCAAAAAACTCTCAGTACAGTCCACTATTCCAGGCCCAACACCTTTTAGCACTTCTGCTGAATTCTATAGTGCTTCTGCCAAATTCTACGACGCTTCTGCCAAATTTTGCAGTGCTTATGCGGTCTATTTTAGTACTTCTATAGTTCTTGTCTGGATCCAACGTGACCATGGCTAGAAATTTATTTTGACACATTTGGACTAAAATGAACCAATCCTAGGATAGTCACTTGATTTAAAACATATCAATCCTAGGGTAGTCATCACATATTTGCTTTCTCAGTTAAAATAAACACGATCTCTTTTGTGAAGCAATATCTTCACTGTGAAGCAATATCTTCACTGTGAAGCAATATTTTCACTATGAAGCAATATCTTCACATAGATAACAAATTGTCATTTGGGCTTTAAGAATTGAACAATTGATTATTGTGATTGTTTGGTGATAGGCATATGCTCTCCCCTTAATTGGGTGATCAAAACACTAGACTCATCCTTTATTTTCATACATTTCCTGCTTTATTAAATCCTTTAGAAGGCTTTCCGTAGTGGGAAAAAGTACTCAACCTACGGTAATGACCTGAGTGGGAACAACCAAAGCCAAGTTTTCCAACCCACTATAAAATAAAAGTAAATCTGGGAAAAACCTCATTTACCGGAAGTGTGCAAGATAACCATGCCCAAAATATTTTTTCTAAAGATTGGGAGGTCTCCTGAGGGAGTTTATCATTTTTCGCTCTAAATGAAAACCCTATCTATGAACCATAGTGTAGTATCCAACTTGTTAGTTTTTGAACATTGTAATACTTAGCAGTGTCAGGATCGAGACACTCACCATATAATTTTCAAGGACCATTTGCTCAAGGGATTGAGAAATCTAACCTTGATTATGCGCCTGGAAAAGAAAAAAACACAGGTGCCCTCTAGGGGGTGACACGGCTGTGTGAGTCGACGCAATTTTAAGATGTGGGATGTTTGAGTATAATGATGACCTTTTTGTCCTTAAGAGTGAGTCTGTTTGAAGTGTATTTCTTTGTCAAAAACCTATGAAAATCAAGAAGGATCTGTTGATCCTTGAACATACACTTACTGTTTAGATTCTAGGACTTAAAAACACATGTTCTACAATTGCTTGTTGTGTCTTCAAATCATTAAATCAGATAAACATCATCCAAAAAAACAACACAAAAAGTTGACAAATCAGTCTATGAAAACTTATGATTATGGATTGGAAATTCACAAACTTTGTCAAGAAATCCCTTGCAAAAAGAGTTAGAAAACCAAAAAAGCAACTTAGTCACAAGAAATTGTTGGAAAGAAGAAAATTCTTATATCAAAGTAGGAAATTCCTACTTCAACATAGAACTTTTATCCATAGGTTTCATGATTTTTCTAGGGGATACATAGATGATTATGCCTTAGAGACCCTATATTTACAAGCCTACTTTCAAAGAAGAGCTCTTTCATAGAAACATAATCATAGTCAACCTATTCGTCCATGTTTCATTCCACAACTAGCAATAGAATACTCCAATAGGCCAGATCAGTTCTTACAGTAGAAAAAAACTTGGAAACATTAGGCTTGTCATCCAAAATCGGAGAGTTATTGTCGAAATACCAAAAATCTCAAAAATTACTCCAAAAAAATTAGTCTCTTCATGGAAGGGAAAATTAGACAACACTGTGGAAACCCAAAGTAGCACTTACACACTCTGTTTTAGTGCTTTTGCATCATCTTTTAGTGCATCCATAGCTAAAATAGAACTTTTGCAGTCTGTTTTAGCACTTCTACCAAATTTTGCAGTGCATCCACCGATAGTAATCAAGATTACCAGTGTCAAAATTTACCAGTCCTTTAGCGCATCTACAGTCTGTTTTAACACTTCTACCCTATTTTATAGTGCTTTTACCATAAATTTTAGCGCTTCTACAGTTTGTTTTAGTGTTTCTTCCCTCTGTATCAGTGCTTTCCACGGGACAGAAAAATAGAGAGCTTTCAAAAACATCTGTCAGATTTGTTGACATCAAAAACTCAGGTTTTCATCAAACAAAAAAAATTTTATAGTCCAAACAGTGTCTTAAACCTGAAACAAATAGGTTTTTACAAGTCAAATTTCTTTTAACTTAAACCTAGATCTTGCAAACAACAAAGTGTCCAATTATCAAAACAAAAATCTTGATTATTGAGTTAAGTTTCCTCATTAGGATTTTGACATCCTATCATCAGGAAACAAAACACAATAATCATATTTTTTAGTTAGTCTCATCAATAGAATACATCATTCTATTCGACTTTGTTAAAAATCTAATTGACACTAATCCAAACATAGAAGATCAAAGTTTTAGTGAAATGACAAATACTTGTATGCCAATCTTGACAAGGTTACAAAGACAAAAACTTAGAGAGAAGGAATTAGAAACACCAAACATAATGGTTGAAGAAAATCCCTTTCCCGATTTCATCAAAATGATCCCAATGAGATAACCCAAGAGGATATACAAACCTCTCAACAAGATCCAAATGTCCATAAATTCATGGAAAAAGTCTTGGAACAAGATATGGAAAAATACCTCTTGATGTTAGTAGAATTGGGTGCAAAACTTCTGAGATATTTCGACATCAATTGATTAAAGGAAACACCTAGAACAACTAAAATAGAAGCACACAACACACAAGACATAGATCAAGTGGTTTCTCTAACCACTCAAATGCAAACTTTACAACAACAAATTCAAGATATGCAAAAGGGAACCAAAAAGAGGTATTCATTATAGGACATTTTTCCTTATTCCTTTCATCTGAGTGTTGACATGGTACCCTTCCCTAGACATTGTGAGTTTCCCAAATATGACAAGTACAATGGAAAAATGGATCCGATTGACCATGTGAGGGAATTTAGAACAATGAGCCTTGAGTTTGCACAAGAGGATACTTACCTAATGAGGTGTTTCCTAGGAGTTTAGGAGCACACAGTATGGAATGGTTCTCCAAATTACAACCAGGGATTCGATCCTTTGAAGAACCAGTTAACAGATTTATCACACATTTCTCCTTCAACATTCAACATAACGTAACCATAAAATATCTGTACAACATGAAACAAAAGAAGGGAGAAACATTCATATCATTCTTACAATGTTGGCGAAAGTTGTTTGCTAGATATCTTCAATCTATACCTGAAGAGGAAAAGATTGAATTATTTATCGACAACTTAAATGATGACATGAGTTATAGACTGGATCTACAATGTCCCCCGACATTTGAAAAGGTGATTGAGAATGAGCTTAAAATTGGAGAAGCCTTAGTCAAAAGAGGAGTGATTAAACATTACAATGATACATCAAACAACGCAAATTCCTCAAATCACTATGGAAACAACAATAAGCCTAAACTTTGGCAGAAAAATAGAACTACTAGAAACAATGATGCTACAACTAGCACACAAAATACAAAACCAATATTTAATTTGAAAACAACACCTATGAAAACAAATTAGAATGAAAACCAGAACAACAATCAAGGTACCACTCAAAACAATAACCCAAATAATGGAGAATCTCAGCCACTACCATATCAAAGACAATCCAATCGACGAAGATTTACACCATTAGGAAAAACTTTGGAATCAACAATGAGAGAGATAATTGCAAATAGACTTATTACTCTACCAAAAGCACAAAATTGGGAGCTGAAAGTGAAACCATCTTGGTGGAATGATGTTGACTATTGCAACTTTCATAAAAATAAAGGACATAAAACAAAAGATGATATGCAATTAAAACACCTGATACAAGACTTGATTGAAGAAAAGAAGTTGTTTTTCAAAGGACATCAAACAAAAAACGAACATAGTGCATTTAGAAATCCTTTACCCAACTACAAAAAAGGAGAATCTTCAAACAATAAAGGAAAAAGTGTAAACTATATCTATGACACCAACATTTTTTGCATTTCTGAGGTTGAGAAAAAAAATGTCATTGATAATCAAATAGATAACATAAACATTAATGACACTATATCCCTGAACATGATTCCAAACATAAATACATCCGACAACCAAATCAACATCATAAAAATCAGGGAAACACAAGACTAACAACTAGTCAATGCAACGACAAGGGGGCAGTCCAAAGTGATACTAAAAGGAGTTTCACCTAAAATCACTACTCCCTCATCACATCAATACAACATTGTGGATCAACTACAAAAGATACCTACACAGATATCCATACTGGAACTTCTTAAAATTTCACCATCACATAAAGAGGTTCTCGAATAGGCTCTGGTAGCCACTACGGTACCCAATAATTTGGATGTCTATCATTTTCAAGCTATGGTGGGACATCTGACCACACCTCATTGTCTGTCATTCTCTGAACAAGATGGTGTCATTGAATCACCCACACAATGTGGCTTTACATATAGAGGTTCTAATCCATAAGCATCGTGTCAAGCGTGTCTTAATAGATGGCAGAGCTAGATTAAATATTTCTACTTTAAAAGTAATTAGTGCACTAGGCTATTCTGACAATGCCATTGATGCCAGAAGAAAGATAACAATAAAATCATATGATGAAGATCAAAGGTCTTCCAAAGGGCTGATTATACTACCAATTCAAGTGGGACCGATTGTCAAAAATATTTTTTCCAAGTGTTAGACAAGGAGCTAACATATAACATACTCTTGGGACGTCTATGGATCCATGAGATGCAGGAAATACCTTCGACATATCATCAATGTTTGAAATTTCCTATCAATGGACAAGAGGTCACAATTTCAGTAGACATCAATAATCCCCAGACTTGTAACATGATTAAGGCAAATCAAGACACTCTGGTACCCCACAATAGAGAAGCTAGCACATCTGCTTCATCTAGTGGTGAAAAGAAACTCAATTTTATATCCAAATGGGTTGAGAAGAAGGACCAAGAAAAAGAACCAACTGTGGCTGACTTAACTATATCAAATAATGAAGGACCCCTAACACTCTATCACAACAATTTATAGACAAAATAAAGCTAAAGGACAAAGGCTTGGGAGAATATTCCCTTGAACAATCTTTGTGTCTTTCAAAATTGCTACCATCCCCAAAATCATATGGACAACCCAAAAAAAATACACAACGATCATCACAACTTGTCACGGTTCTGGTTGAAAGGTTTGTAAAAGCAGGTACCCTAGAAGATGAATTAGAAGACAAAGCCATTCTCAATTGGCTATATAAAGACGAAGAAGCCTCAACATCAACAAATATCAGCATACAGACAAATTAGTATGGGAAAGGAAAGGCTATCTTAAAGAAAATGGGCTATGAAGGGAAAGGACCAATTGGAAAGAGAAAAGATGGTATTATAGAACCTATTCAACCTCTATCACTTCAGCCTAAGGACAAAACAAGATTAGGCTACACAGGGGAATCAAAAGAAGAAGTAACTCAAAAAGTGGTAGAAATGATTCTGCAAATGAGGGACAGCTCTGAAATAGATTCCAATGAATATGAATGGGATCATTTATCTGCAACATCATACACTGACAAAAAAATTGATGTCATTAGAGCATATACACCCGTACGAGAGGAGGGACAAAGTTTAGGAACAAGACCACTTGTATTGGGATCACCAAATATCGATGACTCAAGTGAGGACAAAAAAACATCGAGTGAGCTAGACAACTCGGAGGAGGGTAATATCATAGAACTCAACCTTCCCACTGATAATTTTGACCACCTGGCTATCATAACACTTACAACCATCAACCTTGCTCAACCCGATGACTTATTACCCTTGAGGAATCCCGAACTTATTGACTGGGAACCCATCGAACCTATTCACATACCAGTCTTTTCAAATGACGATGCTATCATAAATTTTCTTTGCAGTGACGAACCTAGGTATGTGCAGGATCATGATGGGCCAAAAAGTGGCAATATGATGGGTATGTGGCTGATGACTTTTTTTTAACCCAAAATTGATGAAACGAAAAGGGTTTTTAAAGGAGATTCTCAGCTTTCCACCAATATAAATTACGCTTTACTTTGAATATAATAAGTAATTATTATTCATTTTCTATTTAAATTACGACTACAGTCCTGATTAATAGAATAATTGAAAAACATCTATAGCTTTCAAACGGTATAAAAATTTTTGAATCCAAAAAATGCATCACATTCTATGCTTTGCATACTATAGGATTAAAAAAAGAAAAATTGAATTTCATGAAGTTTTGACCAAGTTAAGGTGGTCAAACATACAGGTTTTTTATATTTTTTAAAAGTTGTAAACAAAAACTCATAATTAATTATTTAATTGGAAATGAATTACAAAAAAATATGCATCACATCGGGGCATGAGTCCTCTACTTATATCTAAAATCTTATAAAAAATATTATCATTTTATTGTGGTTAGGGTGGTCAGACAAACACCTACTTCTGATTTTTTCCCTGAAATTTAAGTACTACTGCATTTAAATTTCAAATTTTCACCAAATAGATTTCTTTTTTTTTAAACAAACCTAGTAGTTTAGAAACTACATTCAATTTGCTACAGATTCTATTCTTACATATTTTTGAAATAATATAGATAACTTATTCAATTTTTTACGTCAAGTTGCGTAACTCTAATTTTTCTAATATTTTGCCACTTAAGGGCCTATTTTTTCCATGATGATCCTGCACATACCCACCTGATACAAGTTCTACCCATAACACTCATAACGACACTTCAAATCAGGAGGGTGCCAAATCTTCCAGTTGCAAAAATGACAACAGGAAAAATAGATCTAATGGTGAAAACCTTTCTGGGGCACCATTAGATTTTGAAAAAGAAAAACCTTTCTGAGGCACTGAAAGATGGAGGATTTGACACCCTTCTAGAGAATTACCATGGTAGATCATTAGTATTGGTGGAACCAACACAATCCATAAATCATGGAACAACTGAAAAGGAAAAGATTCTACACATGGAAGTGTCTATGACAGAACAGGAGAAGCCCACATTCACCAAATTCTTTGAAGAGCGGTATATCAATTTTGATTGGTCTTATTCTAACATGCCAGGATTAGATCCGAGTCTCCTGATGCACCATCTATCTCTACCAACCGAAATCAAACCAATCAAGGAAAAATTGAGAATAATGCATCCCCACATAGTCATGATGGTAAAAGCTGAGCTGAAGAAGTTGTTGGATGTAGGGTTTATCAAGTCTATCAATTATGTTGAGTGGATTTTAAATATTGCGCCTATATCTAAACCGGATAATAGCATCCAAATATGCACAAATTTCAGAGATCTAAATAATGCATGCCCAAAGGATGATTTTCCTTTACCAAGTATTGGCATCATTGTCCATTTAACAACAAGACATGCCATGTTGTAATTAATGGATGGCTTCTCAGGGTACAACCAAATAAAGATAGCTCTTGAAGATCAAGAAAATACAACATTCACTTGTCCTTGGGGTACATTTTGTTGGAATGTCATGCCCTTCATGTTGAAAAATGCAGGAACAACATATCAACGGGCGATGACCACTATTTTTCATGACATGATGCATACTTTTATGGAAAATTATGTGGATGACATCTTGGAAAAATCATACACCAAAGAAGGACATCTGGAGATCCTCGACAAAATATTTACTAGACTAGAAAAGTTCAATATCAGATTGAACCCAAAGAAATGTGTGTTCAGGGTAACATCAACAAAAATCCTTGGATACATAGTGTTAGAAAAAGGTATCAAAGTGGATCCGGCTAAGGTCAAAGCAATAATGGAGATGCCACCGCCTAAAAATATCAATCAATTACAATCCCTACAAGGAAGGCTACAATCCATTAGGAGATTTATCTCCCAATTGGTAGACAAAAGCCACCCATTCAATCATCTACTGTTGTGCAATTTTCACACACACACCCCACCGGAGGCAGGGACCCTCTTTTTTCTTTTGCATCTCTGCCTCTTGGCTTGGTCAAATTTTGGTTTTGCTCTTCTTGGGAGGTTATTTTGGGATTAGGTCTAGACTGGGTTTGATGAGGACAATATTTTGAGGCTCTTGGGGAAATTCCCTTGTCTTGGAATTTGAAAATGGGGATTTTGAAGTGAATTTTCAATATTATATGTAAATATTTTTTGCACCCGTGGATAGAGGACGAAAAATTAGGCAGGGTTTCTTTTTGAACATTTTGAAAAATTCATTCTAGAAAAAAAGTTATGAGGTTTAGGGGATTTTGACCTTGCAGGGAATTCGGGTATTTCTGTCCCTGATGGAAATCCCCAAAATTTCCAAGACCCCTTCAAAATCCCAAAATTTCCATTTTTGGAAATTTCCAAGACCCCCTAAAATCTCAAAATTTTCCAAAATGGAAAAAATTCCAAAATGAATTTTTTTCCAATCAATTTTTCCAAAATGGAAATTTTTCTTGAAACTTTAAAATGTTCCCGAAAATGAAATTTTTGAGATGGAGAAAAAAATCGAAAATAAAAATTTCCAAAAATGGAAGGTTTCCATAAAAAAATGTAAGTTTTTAAAAGGCCAAAATTTTATTTAAGTTTAATTTGGATTGGATTTTTAACATGTGAGCTACTAATGATGATATATGTTTTTCAGGATTAAATAAATATTAAAAGGGCGACTTGCATATGGATTTGTGCCAAAAGGGAAACCTGGAAGAGTTCAATTCAAATATTAAAAGTGGGGCCTGCATAAGAATCTATGCCCAAACTGTCTGCAGCTGGAAGGAGTTTATGGAAGACATGTGAAGCTGATTTCATCCTCCAAGTAGAATTTTCATTAATGACAAGCTGGCATAATATTGTTTTCTCATTGTTCCATGATGTAACTGCTTTTATGCAATTAGATGATGATGTACCATGAGCTCCCAAATTAAATGTAACAACTTGATGCTTCTAGAAGTGCAATTGTAGCCATTGGATTGATTTAATCCTGGCCTTTGATTCAAAATATAATTTTCTATAAAAGGCTAGTGCCTTCTCATTTGTAAGGGGGTTAGATTTAGGGGTTAGAATAGCTGATTAGAGGCTGTAAAAGCCAAAATTGGATAAGTTAGAGAAGTCAGTAGTTGTAGGAGAGGAGAGACTTGAAATTGTTATGTAATGTTGGAGAAGTAATGCAATTGGATTGTTGATTTGGAAAGCTTTGTGTTACACTTTGACATTTTATGGTTTCTTGTTCTTGATTCTTAAATGTTAGATGTTAGTTTTCAGTTCTTTTGCAATAATGGTGAAATGTTAATGATGTTGATCGATCTCCGATCCATACTTTTAGCAAATTGTTGATTGTAGATTGTTGTGTAAAGTTAGTTTGGGCCTCATTTTTGTGCTTAGTTCAACTGTAAATGTTTGTTCATATTGCACCAATTCTTGGGTGTGTGGATGAATATTTATGGTCTGAAAATCTTTAGTTTCCATAGAAGATTGCACCATTTCTGTGGAGTTGTGAGTCTATCCCTCATCATGCAGAGATTGGTTTCATTGGGGATTTGTCCATTTGCAACATTCATCATTGTTGTGACTGATCTTAGGTTTTAGTCTTAGAAATCTCTCTAAACCCTTATCTCTTTTGCTATTTATTTTGAATCTAGGTTAGTTTTAAGATTGAAGGCATCACCATATTGTTACATCTAATGAAAGTACACTTCCAACATTGTTCATTTGTAAGGTCTCTTTGTGATTACCAACATTTTCACATTATCACTGAGTTGTTTATGCATTGTCAAGACCTAATATTAGAGACCTTGGGGTTATCTCTTGAGGCTTGCTGATAGAGATTTTCCTTTCAAGAGAGATAGAATATCATATTCTATCTAAGTTGTTGTTGTGTAGAAAACACCATCAACATATACTTCATAAGAATGTCTCATTCAAGTGGGAGCATGAATGCGAAACAACTTTTAACCAGATAAAACAATATTTTATGTCACCTCCAATACTCATGCCACCTGTAGTAGAGAGACCTTTGTTACTATATATCGCAACAACTGACATTTATTTAGGAGCTCTCTTAGCACAAGAAGATTCTGAAGGAAAGGAACAAGCCATTTACTACATCAACAGGACTCTCAACAAATATGAAATAAATTACACATTCATAGAAAAGGCTTGTTTGGCAGTGGTATTTGCAACCCAACAGTTACAACACTACATGTTAACTCATACAGTTAGACTCATAGCTAAAATAGACCCATTAAAATATCTACTCAACAAAGTGGCTCTAACAAGGAGGCTAGCAAAATGGGTCATGATCTTAAGTGAGTTCGACATCCAGTATGTAAACCAGAAAGCCATCAAAGGACAAGTGATAGTTGATCAATTAGCTAAAGCTCCATTACAGGATAATCATCCAATGAACATTGAATTTCCATATGCTGACATTCTCAATATTACCACACAACAATGGAGACTTTATTTTGATGGATCATACACACAAAGAGGGTCCGGTGTGGGAATTCTATTTGTTACACCTCAAGGACACACCTTCCCAAGGTCCTATAGACTAATATTTCAATGTACCAATAATGTGGTTGAGTATGAGGCATTTATTATCAGCATCAAAGTGGCTATTGAATGGAACATCACAGAAATACAAGTGTATGGGGACTCACCTTGTCATCTATCAATTAAATGATGAGTATCAGACAAAGGATGAAAAACTCATGCCATATAAGAAAATGATAGATGATCTTAAAAATTACTTTGTGGAGATCAAGTTCGAACAGATACCAAGGGTAGAGAACAAAGTTGTGGATTCTATGGCGAAAATTGCTTCCCTCTTGCAATTACCAAAAAAGAAAGGTCATTATGAGTTTATGGTAGAACAAGTATCTAACCCTGCCTACGACAATCCTAAATCACAAACCATATGCCAAATATCCAACATTCAAAACTCACTATATGGAGAGATCTATACTTACCTCAAGGATAATATCCTTCATCTTGTTCTTTCTAGAAACCAAAAGCGTAACTTCATCCGCCAATCCGCTCGACATACATTGATTGCCGATATACTTTATCATCGAGGTCTAGATGGTACTCTTCTTCGGTGTCTAGAACACAATGAATCTAAATCAGCCTTACATGAGGTTCATGAAGGTATTTTTGGAACTCATTCAAGTGGACCAACCCTAGCAAAGAAACTCCTCCATTTAGGGTATTACTGGTCGAACATGGAAAATGAGTCTTATCAATTTGTTAAGAAAATTCAAAAATGTCAGATCCATGGTAATCTAATCCATGCGCCAACACAAAAATTACACCCATTTACATCAACATGGCCCTTTTGTCAGTGGGGACTAGACCTAGTAGGAAAGATAAACCCATCTTCATTCAATGGACACAAGTTCATAATCACAAAAATAGAATACTTTACAAAATGGATAGAAGCAGTTCCTTTAACGACAATCACTAGAAAGCAGATCTCGTCTTTCATACTAAACTACATAATTTGTCAGTACGACATACCTTAGTCCATTGTTATAGACAATGGAAGACTGTTTAAGAACCAGGACGTCCAGGAATTGTGTGAAAAATTTCATATCCAACATTGTTTATCAACACCATACTATCCTCAAGGAAATGGCCAAGCAGAGGCCTCAAACAAAACAATTATGAAGATACTAAAGAAAATGGTTAATGATGTTGGACGTGATTGGCATGTTCAGCTAAATCCTGCATTATGGGCCTACAGAACCAACATCAGAACACCAACAGGAGCTACACCATATTCCTTGGTATATGGATCGGAGGCCATCCTACCTATTGAGGTAGAAATACCATCACTCATCTCACTGAAGGGTATCATTACAGATGAGGATTATAGAATCTCTAGACTACAAGAACTGGAATTACTGGATGAACACCATCAACAAGCTGTCAATCATTTGAAAGAATACCAATAGAGAATTTCCAAGAGCTATAATCATATGTTAAAACCTAGAGTCTTTCAAGTTGGTGACTTGGTCCTAGAGGAAAACCCTAGAAATCAACAGGATAGAGAAAGAAAGGGAAGTTTGAACCTAACTGGCTAGGTCCCTTTATCATCATATCATTTTATGGATCAGGAGCATATCAATTGTCTACACCTGAAGGGGATCTGTTCGATGAACCTATCAATAGTATCCATCTCATAAAATTCTATACCTGAATCACCTAGTGCATGAATTAGTTTCTGAAAATGGTTACCTTGATGAAAACCTGGCAAACAGGCATCCTAGTGATAGAAAGATATAAAAAATCAAAAATCAAAAAGACTAAAAAAGTGTAATAAAAACATGTAGTGAAAACCTAGAAATAGGCGCTATTTGTGATTTAAACAAGCTTTTCCATCTATTTGGATACATGTCATGGTCGTTACTTTCACCATCATTGTTGCATCCATTATCGTATCATATCAAGTGGTCATGTGTCACCCTAGCTTGGGGGAAACATCTGGACCTCACTGGGGGCAATAAATTTCGAGCCTAACCAAAATGGACAAAAAATAGGAAGAAAAACACACAACAAAAACAATGATCGAAACACAACCCAACATGAAACATCAATCACCATCAGGAACACATTGGACATCCATATCACAACAGAAAATCCAAAAAAAAAAAGGTCTAAAAGTTAGCTTCAAAAAGCCAAAAAAATGAGTCTATGTCACTCGAACTACGTGGTCTCTGTGTGTATAACATAGGCAAGGCTAATCTTTGATCAGCCCACAAGGCCCCTAGGATAAATCTTTAGGTTAGGTCTTTGGTCGAAAATCTCAAAAAATCACAAAAACATCATAAAATCAGGATGGATGATCTAATCTAAATAATGATTGAAATACTTTAAGCAAAGGTTGGATATGTTGTACTTTAATCATTGTTATCATTTATTTGGGTGACTCGATGATGTATTTAACTAGAGAAGCTAGGACGAAGAATGGTATTTTTCTTTATCTATTGTTTGTGAATTAATCATAATTACTGTGTGAATTGTTGCGGGAAGTGCTCTACAAAGTATCATGGATGACATTCCAATTCACATAGGAAAGTGGTAAATTCTTGTCTGTTTACACAAGAAATGCTCAGGTCATCTCAATTTAATTATACCTAGATGCTTGTGTTCACTTGCAATATAAAAAATCATGGAAGTAGTACTCGGGTCATCATTGGTCTACATTATACCATTGATGCTTGTACTCACTTTCAACATTTTAAAAGTTCTATGATGATACAAAGAAAAAGTACTGTTAGAATGCCAATATTTGCATGTAGATTTGCATGGTAAAAATTAGATTGCATTCATAATATGTTTTACATCTGCATAGTGTTTGTTACAAAAGCTCGTAAAGGATTCAAATTAATGATCATCTTTTATCATAATATATTGAGTATACTTGACATTTACAAAAACATCATCATTATCATGTAATTGCATCATCATTTTCATTTGCATACATTAGGAAGCATTTAATTATAATTTCATCATTCATGCATCTGAATCAATTTTTTTGCATTAGTCATATCATATTTCTCATATTACATGTCATAAAATTGTATAAGAAAATCTCAAAAAAATAAATCTCTATAGTTTCATATCATACATCCATTTATCATATCACATATCATAAATCCATTCAACATATCATATATCATACATCATTTTTATCCACTTATTACATCATGTCATTACATTTCCATATCACATATCATAAACATATCATACATCATAACCATTTTCATCTACGTGCATTTTCATTCACATATATATTCAACATACTATTATCATACACCATTTTCATCCACTTATTGCATAATATATTTACATTTACACAAGAATAAAAGTACACATATTACATCACATATCATATATCATTTAGAACATCATATCCATAATTGTGCATAAAAGGAAAATTATCATATACTTTTGAAATACATATCATCATACATTTATTTCATCCATATACATCATGCATACATACATCATGCATCCATACAACATCATTATGCACATCATAAATCATAGCATATCATCATTAATATAAAACTGCATCCATAACATCATAATAAAAGGATCATCATATGACATATAGAACATAGAAAGTAAATGCATCCATCATAGAATCATATGAACACATAATAGATCGATAAAAAATGACTGCATATCATATAGATCTCAAAATCATCATAAATGTCAAGTATACAGTGGTGTTTGAAATGAAGAGAGATATATCATCAAAAAAATGGTTGTAATCAAAATGTACATCATCATCTCAAAATACAATGGAGAAATCACATCACAAGTACTATGTAGTGATATCTCTTGATGGTGCAGGCATATTTGGGCCAGTATCTCCTCCACCACTAGAACTACCAGGATCTCTCGGGTCTCTACGAAGAGGCTGAGTCACACCCGCATTGACAGTCTAGGAATGAGTCCTGCCTGATCGAGACTACGTATAGCTAACTCGCTGCTCAGAGGGAACTGCATCATGATATTTCCCTCTATAGTAATCAACCTATCGACCAACACAGACAACCTCTGCCATGTAATGTGCTAAAGTGGTACCATCTACTAATCTCTGCACTCTCTCGACATGACACTGAGCCTACTCCGCAGCCTATCTGGCAGTGTCCCTCTCAGTTGTCAATGTTGTGATCTATTCTTGACCAATAGCCAACTGAGCCTATACTAATGCAAGATCCTGGGCATGGGCCTGAGCCTGAGTCTGCATCTGTGTCTGAGTCAGTTTCCCCTATAGTGTTTGAATCTGTACCTATAGACTCGCTATCTGAGTCTGCTCCTGTTGCACATGCTCCTCTAAGGGGTCAACAACTTCTCGCCTCTTACGAGGCATAGAATACTCCTCCAAGGCTGGACCTGACCCACCTGCACCCGATCTTCCTGGACTATCTCCATCACTATCTCCACTGCTACTCTCCCCATCTCCATCATCACTACTATCACTCTCATCTCCGCTGACCTCCTCATCACTGCTACTCTCTACCTCCACCTCCTCCACCTCCTCCTCACCAACAACCTCCTCCTCACCACCAACCTCCTCCTCACCACCAATCTCATCTCTCCTCCGTCGGTATCAATGTGCAAACACAATCTCCTCCCCAGCAGGTAATGGTGTTGGCTCATCAGGAATAGTAATGCGAGGAAATGGATGCAAAACAAGGTACTCGACATAATTTTCTATAACAAGTGCCTCCACAATATCATGTTGGATCTCTCAAATATATGGTTGTAAAGCCTAAAACTCCTGCACCATCGCATCATATGATAACCCAAGCCCCTAATCTGTTGAATCCAAATGTTGCCGAGCATAGTGTGCGACACCTTGCAAAATACCCTGAACAATGTCGTACTAACGAAGCACTAGTCTTAGAAGAAATCTCTCTATAACCCATCGTGTATGCCCAATAAAAGTAAAAGACTGAAAAAAAGAATGGAAGTTGCACATCATCATAATCCCACTGCTCACAATCCAAGTAGGGGCGCTAGGTAACAGTCTCCATATCATCTAATACTCTGTGCCAATGATCTAACTTACCTAGCTTAGGCTGAGTAAGTTGACCAACATAAATATGAACATATGGTTGTCTAGAAGGATGCTACCTCACTGACACTAGTCGTGTGACAACAATATGCTCCCACAACCACACCTGAAGTAAAGTAACACTAGCTGATAAACTCCGGCCTCCAAGGTACACCACTGAATGTAAATCATGATAAAGGTGGGCAAGCATGCACATGCACCAAGCGTATCTAGTCCCATGATTGACCATACTCTCCAACACTCGGCCCCAACCAACATAGAATCCCTTTGACATGTGATCAGGACAAAGGAATCCTCTGATAAATCTAGCAAGTACAATCGACAAAGTGGCATATGCGTCAACCATCTCATGCCACAGAATCCACTCTCTAGCAATCCTAGCATCCTGAAATACCCTCCAAAGAGCATCAGTACCACCTTGCTCTGATGAATCATAAATAACGATATCTCCCACAACTGGTATCTACAAAATCCTCCAGACATCCTCTAGAGTGACCGTGATCTCACCGGTAGCTAGGTGAAAGGTGTTATGCTCGTTGTGCCACCTCTCTACTAATGTTGTCAAGAGACCTCGATTCATCCTAATCTGGGGCATATCAAGTAGGGAAGAAAATCCATAATGAGTAATGATAGTTGTCTTAGGTTGGGCCAGTTGTCGTATCAAATCAAAGGTCTGCAAAAATCGCTCTCTAATATGGAGGTTCGTCAAAGCCACCTATCATCATGAAATATTCAAAGTTAGTACTCTTTTGTCAAAAATCATCAAAACATCAAATATCCTATCAAACCTAATCAGCTCTTGATGAGACTTTTTGAACAAATCTCATAAGAGAACATCATTGAACCTCAACTATCATGAGGTCAATAATCAATTATTGAACCTCGCCTATCATGAGGTCAATACATCAAATCAACCTCTCCTATCATGAGGTTCATCAATCCAATTATAATTATTCCTTGCCTATCATGAAGATAATTATCATCAAATCAAACATTAAACCTCTCCTATCATGAGGTCGAACATCATCTACTTGATTAGGATCATCAATCATATCAAACCAATGACTGACACGATCAAAATCAACAAAATCAAGGACAAATTTGACAAATTTTAGCAATCTGACTTATAAGTGCTAAAATAGAGTTTTAAAGCGCTAAAACATCAAAAGCACTATTTTAACACTCAAAAGTGCTAAAAAAAAGTTTCAAAGTGCCAATTCATCAAAAGTGCCACTTCATCAAGCAAAAGTGCCATAACAGATGGTCAAAGCGCAACTTCATTAGAAGCACTATTTAATTGGGGCAAAGTGCTAAACTATCAGGTAGACGCGCTAAAAATTTGAAAGTGCTAAAATAGAATATCAAACTGCTAAAATTTCTATCGTAGGTGCCACAACATTGGAAGCGCTAAACTATCCTACCTAAGCGCTAAAAGATTTAACCGAAGCGCTAAAACCTTCTAAGAGCTAAAACAACAAGCAAAAGCGCTACTGTGGCATGCAAAAGCACTAAAAGAAACCTAAAATTTTAAAATAGAAAAAAGCTCAAAAAAAGATAAATGCATGAAAAATGAGGGGGTTTATGGGTACATACCAGAGGTCCATAAGTGGCCGGGTGCTGGTGACGTCGCACACGCTCGAACTGGTGAGTGTGATAGGGAATCGACATCCTACTCCAAATTGCACAAATTTGCTCTCTCACAAAGATTTCAAAGCCCAAATGCACAAATGAGTTTAAAAATAAACTTTTTGACCCTTAAAAGGTTATTTTTGGTGGGATTTTTATGGGGTTAATTAATTTTTTTTAATGGGAGATTAATACAAATCCATCCAAGCGCACTATTCTACATTCTTTATCGAGAGATAAATTATTTCACCATCAAATCTTTAGCAAATCATCATCAAATCATTGAAAATTTTGAAAAAAATGAAAAATTCCAAAAAAATCATAAAAATCATAAAATTCATCAATTTATCTCCCGAGGGGGGATATATCCATCATCAACTAAAATCAATGTCTGGGGCATACTAAAAAATTTCCTCGATACTAGCAACAACACAAAATTTTCTTTGAAGCAATGTGTAAACACATCACTTCAAAGAGGGGAAAAATGTATACACCTAAAAATGGTCTGGAGAATATAATTAATTAAATATAATTTATTTGATTAATTAACCTTTATTTCATCTACTATTAAATAAATACAAATATTTATTTATGTAGTTCATCTTAAATTCTTCAATCTTTATTCTATTATTTTTGTCTTCATTAAATAAACAAATTTCACTTTGTTTTATTTAATTATCATAATTAAACTCATCTACTTAATAAATAAATAGAAATATTTATTTATAGTTCATTCTCCTATTCTTCAATTTTAATTAAATATACAACTTCAATAGTTTGTGTTATTTAATTATCACATTATTCAATCTTAATTAATTAAACAAGGTTAAATACTTTGTTGTTTAATTATCATATCTCTTTATTTATTTAATAAAAAAATTATATAGTTTGTTTTATTAAATTATTTATCTCCTTTTACTAATTTGAATAAAATCACAAATTATTCAAATAAAGGCATAAGGGGAAATTTCCTCTATTCACTCACCTACCAAATTAGATATCAAATATCCAATTTAATTCAACTGGTATTCATGGGAAAGCTATGAAGACAAATTTGTAGGAAATACTCTCAATCTCATTCCTCAGATTCTTCCTATTATCTTGCCTAATGTTTTCATGGGGAAAACCATTCCCATAATCAGCTCAAGCTTCTCAATCTCTCACCATTCAATTCTTCAGATTGAATCCAAGCCTTTGATGTGTTGCTCCATCACAATGTGTTGCTGTGAAATCTATATATACAACCTTTCTTCACAGGAAATGGATCCAAAATCTTTCATATTTTGTGCAAACTTACTCTACAGGAATAGAAATCAAGCAATCATAGCAATATCATCTTAGCATCATAGCAATCATAGCATCGGTAGAATCAATATCATGACTACATCATAGTTTTACCGTAGCTTACATCCATCAGGTTTCATGTCAACATAGATTACAATAGCATCAATATCATTTAGAAATCACCATACAAGATTAGATCATTGCATTTAGCATCACTCCATTCTCTAGATTAGCATTTTAACAATCACAATGCTTACCAAATCTGAGAGCCCTTTGTGATTTAATAAATCTTTGTAAATAGGAAACAATGAGATGCTTTCAAGTTTTATGTGCTTTAAATTAGTTAATTGTTGTTAAATCTTGATATAATGTTTCATTAAGAAGATTTTTTAGTTGTTTTACTTATTTACTTATTTCACACTTACACTCCCCACTTCAAAAGATACAATTGGGAGATATTTTCTATGCTAGCGCTAGGGAGGAGATACTCCAACAACATGTGGACAATGCGGAGTAGTTAAAGAGGCAGTACAAACATTGCAGAACTCTATTCCACATATACAAAGGGACACTTCCCTTTTACTACCACAACAACTCAAACAACAAGTGGATGGCCTGTAATCAGACCTTAAGGAACAAAAGTATAAGATAAGAGAAGAATCTCAATAAAAGTATTGAATAAGAGCATAGAGGAGGCCATAAAAAGGTGTGCGGTATCCCACTTCAAATTAGAGAAATAATTGAATAATATGGAAGGAAGTGTAGTGAAAGCCAATATCATGTACCATTTTTGTCTCCAATGGCCCACCCTCACTAAAACATTGAAGAACTAAATATCACAATTAGAGGCCTATATAGTACAAGCCACCTCATCCTATGACCCACTGAAAGATACATATGTCACAACAAGGGTACAAATAGAGAATACACACTCAATTGAAGTAACTACAAGAACATAGAGAAACCATAAAGATACAAGTAAAACAACTACAAGAAATATTCAACATCAAAATAGCCAACTTATGTGGAGTATTAGAGGAGGCAAAAACTGTAGCTCAAAAAATTTAAATTCCTAAGAATCTTGCAGAAGTAAAGGTCACTCTAATAAGCACACAAGGATACACCAAAGTACTCCAACAAGACAAAAAAAAATGGGATACTGCACTTGTGCAACAAAAGATCATTTAAAAGCACATTCTCCCAGGTAATTAAGTAACATGTCTTGGGGACAAGACATAATTTTGAAAGGGGGGATGATGTTATCAAGGTACAGGGTAGAGAGTAGAAGATATTGCAACTCAGTGCAAAGCACTTGTGGAACATCATCTCAACAAGGAAGATAGACTAAGGGGTACCCTATAAGTTCCATGTCTCTATAAGAGACTAAGCGTTGATATATGTATATAATAGGTAACAAACTAGAAAGTATCAAATCATATAGGAATAGAGAAAAGGATTGTAATACACAGAAAATGCTAAGACCTACTAATATAATGGTTATCTAAATATATATGGAGTTATAAAGATTCAATGGATATATGTATTATGAATTATTGATATTCTTGCTTGAGTTATAAATGAGTTACTGTTAGATATAGTTTCCTACCACACTTACTATCTTCTATCACTGTACCCTTTGGGGTATATATTGACTACATAAGGGATACCAAGGTATAGATCTTCTAACTATTATTCCACATTTCCTCATGCTAACATATATCACTATGTGGTAACTAGTTTAAGGAGGAATTAAAGAAAAATGACAAGTGGGAAACAAAAACCATAACAAATAAATTACTACCTTAAAATAAGAGAAAACTATCCAAGTAAAGTGAATGATATTGAAAACACAAAATAAACAGTTGCTCTTGAGTGTCATGCTAAAAAAAAATTCTTACATGCGCTAAAATATAGGAAGATGATGTCAAGTATTCAAATGGAATCATTGACATAGATTCCAATGTTCTAGTGAACAATACACAAGAAACAATAATATAATTTAATATATAATAAATATCCCAATCATAGATGTGGGTGTAATGGTAGCCACTAGATTTCATGATCAATGGAAATAACATGAAGAGATATTACAAAATGGTTCAAGAAAAATACTCAAGGGATCATGGATCAATGGAGACTACACCAAAATAGAGTAGGCTAGAAGGATTGTGAGATTTGAGGAATGAATGGAGGCCTTTGATAGCAATCACCTACCCACCTCGACATGTTGGTGTAGTAAATTTTTCCAACACACATACTCAAAAAATATTTCTACTTCCACATTTGCACTGCTCTCATCTGACACTTTTTGCAAGAATGCATACATTCTTGGCATGTCAAATGGTGTCGAGTTGATCAAAACCAATAGAGGTTAATGTGGAGGACCCCATACCACCTATAGGTCTAGATAAGACATTCCTAGGTGCCATGAAATTTTTCTCTCAAGGCTCTTAAGGAACTACATTGAAATAAAGTAGGCTAGAAGGATTGAGAGACTTGAGGATTGAAAAAATTCCTCTAGTAGCATTCAACCACCTACCCCATTGTTCTAGCATAGTTGATTTGACACAGTGACACAAAAAATGAAAAATATGTATGTTTCCACGTTTTCATTACTCTCAAATGAAACTTTTTGCAAGAATTTATTCATTCTTGGCATGGTCAAATGGTGTTGATTTGACCAAAATTGAGAGAGGTTAATGTAGAGGGACTCCATATCTACCTATAATTCTAGATGAAACATTCTTAGGTGTCACAAAATCTTATAACTACTTCATCATAGTTTGAAAAAAAAAAATCTCTCAAGGATCTTAAGATACTACATCAATTAGAGTAGGTTGGAAGGATTGGGAGACTTGAGGAAAAAATGAAGCCCTTACTTATCATTCATCCACCAACCTTGACGTGTTGGAATAATTAGTTTGGCCCCACGATGCATGGAATGCAAAATATGCTTGTTTCCACATTTTCATTGCTTTTAAATGATGCTTTTTGCAAGAATGTATTTATTATTGGCATTCTCAAATGGTGTTGATTCAACTAAAAGAGAGAGAGGTTAAGGTTGAGGGACCCCATATCCACTTGTAGGCATAGATGAAAGATCCATAAGTTCCATAGATTTTGAGAACCACTATGTCATAGTTTGACATTTTTGTACTTAGGTATGTTAAGAGAAAATTTTGAAAGCTTGTTTTCTAGAATGATTAGTACACTTAGGGTGAGAAACAAGGCCTCCACAACATTCATCCATCCATCTTAAACTTTTGGCATAGTTAGTTGGGCCCCACAAGGAAAAGAATAAAAAATATGTCTCTTAGCAAGGTTGTGTTGAATGCAAATGATTTTTTTTACAATATTACATCAATTTTCACCATGGTCAAACAATATTAGATTGAAAAAAATAAAAGTTTATTCTAGAGGGATCTCACATGCACTTTTAGGTTCAAACATGATATTAGTAGGTGCAAAAAATTCTAAGAACCACTCTACCATAGTATGAAATTTTTTTTCACTTAGGTCTTTGAAGAGATTTTATCAGAAGATTGTAGTCTAAAATGATTGGGACACCTAGGGTGTGAAACAAGGCCTCCCCTAGAATCCACCAACAACCCTAATTTTTTGGTTTGTTCGGTTGGGACCCACAATGTGAAGAACAAAAAATAGGGCTCCTAGCAAGGTTGTGTTGAATGCAAATGATGCTTTTTACAAAATTGCATCCATCATCACAATGGTCAAATAGTAGACAATTTGACAAGAACAAAAATAGGTTATTTTGGAGGGACACCACATGTAACTATAGGTTCAAATGGAACATTGGTAGGTGCCATGAATTTTGAGAACTACTTCATCATAGTTTGATAATTTTTTGCACTTAGGTCTCTTAAGAGACTTTGTACTCCAAAATGATTGAGACACATGGGGTGTGAAATTAGGTCTCCCTGAGCATTCTACCACCCACCTTTATTTGTTAGTGTTTTTGGTTGGGTCCCATGAGGTGATAAACAAAAAATATGGCTCCTAGCAAGGTTGTGTTGAACATAACTTACACTTTTTACAACATTGCATCCATCATCACCATAGCCAAATGATCTTGATTTGACAAAAAGTGAGAAGTTATTCTAGAGGGACCTCATGTGAACCTATAGGTTTATATGGAATATTTGAAGGTATATGGATTCCAAGAACCAATCTATCATAGTTTGATAGTTTTTTGCACTTAAGTCTCTTAAGAGAATTTATCAAAAATCTGTAGTTTGGAATGATTGAGACATCTGGGGTGAAAAATAGGGCCTCCCCTAGAATTTGAACACCCACCTTGATATGTTGGTGTAGTTGGTCGGGACCCATGAGGTGAAGAACAAAAAATATGGCTCTTGGCAAGGTTGTGTTGAACATAAATGATGATTTTTACAACATTGCATCCATTATATCCATGGTCAAATGATCTTGTGCTAATAAAAATTGAGAGAGTCTATTCTAAATGAACCCCACATGCACCTATAGGCTTAGATGAAACACCCATAAGTGTCATGGATTCCAAGAACCACTTCGTCATAGTTTGAATTTTTTTTGCACTTTAGTCTCCTAAGAGATTTTGTTGGAAGCCTATATTGTGGAACTAGTTATTCCTTGTCATTGATATTTTTACACTAATTATAGACTTCTCATTGAAAATAATAAACTTAATACAATAATCATAGACTTAGAATTAAGTATACCTTGAATTTGTTATGAGTTTCCTTGTTCTTTCATTCTTATTTCACCTTCTATAGTGTCTTCTATCTTGGTTTATTTATTTCATATGTTGGGTATGTGCAGGATCATGGGCATCCAAACTAGGCCCCTAAGTGGCAATGAAATTTTAGAAAAATAGAGTTAGGCAACTTGACATAAAAATTTGAATAGGTTATTAACATAATATGAAAAATATGTAAGAACAAAACTTGTAGCAAATTGAATGTAGTTTCTAGGCTACTAGTCCTCTTTTGAAAAAAAGTAAATCTATTTTTCAAAATTTGAAATTTCAATGCAGTGGTACTAAATTTTTAGGAAAAAGATAAAAAGTAGGTGTATGTCTAGCCACCCTAAGTACAAGAATTTTTTTTTTCCTGAAACTTTCAATTTATGTAGAGGACACATGCCTAGATGTTCCAAAAAAAATTTGTAATTTTTTTGCATGTAAATAATTAGTTATGATTTTTTATTAGAATATTTCAAAATTATTAAAACATGTTTGGCTGACCACCATAACTTGGTCAAAAATTTATGAAATTCAATTTTTTAATCCTATAGTATGTGAAGCATAGAATGTGACACATCTTTTAGATTCAAAAAATGTGAAATAGTTTGAAAGTCATAAAAGTTTTTCAATCAACCTATCAATCAAGACTTTAGTCATAATGTATGTAGAAAATCAATAATAATATTTTATTAAATTCAAAATAAGGCATATCTTATATTGGTGGAAAGCTGACAATTTTTTCAATAAACCCTTTTCGTTTCATCAAATTTAGATAAAAAAAATTCGTTAGCAACAAGGGCGAACTTCGATAAACTAAGGAGATTTTGTAAACACGTTTTTTGAGTTGATTTTCCAGGTTTGGCTATCCCGAGCCTACTGATTTTGTTAGAAAAAATGGATATCCATTACTTGTATTATTTATAATACATAATATTTAATATATTAATATATACTAATATACTAATATATTTTATATGTTATATATTATATTATTAGATTATATATTATATACTACATATATTTTATATAGTATATATTAAATATTATATATTATATCAATATAATGCAATATATATTAATAAATATATTTAATACATAGTATATATTATATACTACATTATAATATATATATAGTGAGATAGAGAGAGGGGGTGTGAGAGATATAGGGAGGGAGAGAGAGAGAGAGAGAGAGAGAGAGAGAGAGAGAGAGAGAGAGAGAGAGAGAGAGAGAGAGAGAGAGAGAAGACCTAAGAGAAAGAGAGAGGAGAGAGAGACTAGGAGAGAGAAAAAAGGAATGAGAAACTTGAGAGGGAGATGGAGATAAGAGAGACCTAGAGATGAGAGAGATAGACTTGATATGAGAGATAGTTATAGATTAGATTATTAGAGAGAGATTATATAGAGAGAGAGAGAGGGAGAGGTAGAGTGAGAGAGAGAGAGGGGGAGAGAGGAGGGAGGAGAGAGAGATAGAGAGAGAAGGGAGCAGTCCGATAGAGAGAGGAGGGAGAGATGTAAGGGAGAGACATGAGAGAGGGAGAGAGGAAGAGAGGGACAGAGAGAGAGGAGAGAGAGACTCAGGAGAGAGGGGAGAGAGGGAGTGGGAGAGACCTGAGAGAGGGGTAAACCCACAAAACTGGTTTACAATTCTAGTGAGGAAGGAAAATTGTAAAAATGCTCCTATGATTTTTTTTTTCTTTTTAGGGGTTCACACAAACTGGGGTCTTCGAATGGACCTAAAAGGGGTTCGAATGGACCTTGGTTTGAGCAAACCATATTAAATGATGGAACTCACTTTTTTTTCATTTTTTTATGATGAAGACAATGGAAAATTTCCTACAAGAGGGGGTTCGCTCGAGCCTAGGTTCATTCGAACCCTGGTTATAGCGAACCTCCAAGGCAGTTCGCTCAAACCTGGGTTCATTTAAACCCCCCTTTTCCCCCCTTCTCCCCCTCTGACACCAAATTTCTATAGATTTTTTCTCTTTGAAGCTCAAGTTGAGAATGAAAATGGAGGAGACTTCACAGACCCAACTAGATGATGGTAGTCCTCGAAACAAGCTATCCATCGAACATAATTTTAATATCTTTTGGTTTTATTATGTATTTGTTTTTTTAGTTTGATTAAACATAGGTTTTTCACTAAAAATCAAGCTCTCAGTTCTACACATGTGGAAAAATAGTAGATTATCAAAATAAAATTCTAAAACATATGTTCAGGCTAGGTATTGATGTCCTTGATCCAGTAAAAATAAATTGAATTTCGATACATACAAAAAAAGTTATGTTGTATATGGTCCGCCTATGTCTGAATTGTAATTGGTTTGACTTCGATACTTGATTAAGGAAAAAATATTCAATAAAACACTATGAAACCAAATGAACTGGTTAGATATCATAGTTACAAATCTAAATTAAAAAAATAGAAGTATATCCTTCATAGAAAAAAAGTTATGTTGTATATTATAAGCATCACTCCTTAAAAATGGTGTTTACTGATTAAAACTAGTTTTCGAAGGAGATGGAAAAAGAAGTGCAATATGTTTCCAATTTAAAAAAAAATATATATTTAGAATCTACAAACAAAATGTCACAAATCACTAGTTTGCATCATCTTCAAATTCCTCATGATTTAGCCACTATAGGTTCTCGAAAGTGAAGATTTAGTTAGAAAAAATCAGTTCAGTGTCCCTTAGCCAAAAATTGTAAGCTAGTATTGTGGGATCACCCAGAGAGAGGGAGAGAGGGAGGGGGAGAGACCCGAGAAAGAGAGAGAGAGAGGGGGAGAGAGTATAAGATATATAATATATAGTATATATATTAAATATACTATATATACTATATTATCTAATACATATCATAATATATAATATATTATGATATATTAATATATAATACATTTATTATATATTAATAATACATAATATTATTTTTATGTATTATTTGGTTTATAAAAAAAAAAAAAAAATGGATATTTGTTTATAATGGATATCCGTTTATAATAGATATTTGTCACTTATTGTATATGATTTGAAGCTTGCACTATGCATACATATTATTCGTTTGGTATAAAACTAAAAATAATGAACATCTATTACTTATTGTATACGATTTGAAGCTTCCCCTATGTATACATATTAATATATAATATAGTTTATATATACTATATACTATATAATATATACCTTAAAAGTAATAATATTAATATATAATATATATTAAGATTTGGTGAAGATGGAGCGCGAGGAAGGCCAAAAATTTGCAGGTGATCTAGATGGAGTGAAGAAGGGCTGTGAGGAGGTGGTGCATGACAATCAGTGAGGGAATTCGCAAGGATGGCCTGGTGGCGAAAAAGAAACATGGGCGAGGGATGTGGAGAAGACCGTTTCCCCTGAACAATTGCAAGAAAGGGCAGCAAGCGAGGCTTGGTGCCAAAATTAAAAAACCCATAGGAGGTCAGTTCGGCATGAGCGTGATTGGGATGGGCGACATCAGAACATAAGAAGCAATAGAAGGCTAGATCCCCGTCCGGGGGGAAAAGGTGGCAATTTGCAATGGCAGGACTTTGGTGGGGCTCCAGGTAATTGTGGACCAAGAGACTGACATCGGGCTTCACTGAGTGCATCGAATGAGTGGGCTAGAGGTGGTCACAATAGGCAAGAAAATAGAGTGACTTTGGTAATCAAATCTAATTTTCTCTAGCCATCCATTTCCTTTTTGGAGCAACATGGGTTGATTGTCCACTGGTATGGGAAAAGTCTGAATTGGGACAGTTTAATTCATTGGTGGCAAGGCTGATGGGGGCTAGAAATGAAATTAAAGGTCCTAGAAAATGGATTCTTTGTGGTGGTTTTCCCAACAACTGACATTCAAGAACAAATTTTGAATGGAATCTGGCTTATGGATAGGTTCTTCTTTTACATCCATAGGCGGAAGATAGGCTTCGGTCCAATGAAGCACCAATTGGAATGGATTCAAGAATGGTACAGGTTGTCGAACCTTCCCTTGGATTTTTGGAAGTTGGAAATTTTGGAGAATATTCGTAACCACTTGGGGAAATTCATTTTTGCAGGGGAAAGAGTCAACCAGGATGGGGTGAGCACATATGTGTGAATTTGCATAGAATGCAAGCCCAAAAGCTACTTTTGGAAAGAGATTGAGTTGTTCATGGATTGGAGAAATTTGATTCAACCCTTGATTTTAGACATGAATACAAAGAATGAGCTCCAGGACATCATTGGGTAGAGGTCACCAAATAATAGAAGTGGTGGCCCTCCCCCTGTCCAACCAACCATGAACCAGGCGCATGGTAATATGGGGAGTGGCGGCGAAGATCCTGGTATTGAACCACAAAGTGTCTATATTCCAATGCCCATGGAGAATCGGGATGGCTCTCCTATGGCAAAGGGGGAGCATCTAGAGGAATCAAGACTGGAGGATGGTGGGATGAATCCCTAGTTGGACCAGGGCAAAGATTTGGTGCACCAAATTTTGAATTCAAAAATTACACAAGCTTTGGAAGAAATGGAGCTGAAAGTCAAGGAGGATGACTTAGATTTGCTAATGTAGGTTGGTTTTGAACCTTTCAAAATTGCAAAATATACTAAGGTAGGAGCGATCCCCCTTGGCTTTAAGGAAGATCCGGTAGACTGGATGGATGGTATCCAACTAAACAAAGATCAGAAAGATGTTGTAGATGGCCCTTGTTCTCCCCCAGTAAGGGAAACTAAAAAATGTTCCAAGGTTATAGGATAGTTAGGAATATGATAGAAAGAACCATGCAAAGCTTCCCTGGATTGTGGTGACAACAAGCATCACGACAGGATTCCTAATCGGGATAAATTGAAATGGGACGAGCAAGCCTATGGTCAGCGGAAGATCAATGAAATTCTCAAAGTAGGGAAGGGTGAAGCCCTTCTTGAACAACCATGAAGATCGTTACCTAGAATGTTAGGGGCTTGAATTCTCCTAACACGCGATGCCTCATTAGGCATCAATTGGTTGGTTTTTAGGCTAACATGTGTTTGCTTCAGGAAACTAAACTGAGTGAGTTAGAAAAAGTTAGCTTCTACAAAAAACTGTATGGTTGGAATGGCATCGGGGTGAATGCAGATGGTGCCTCTGGAGGGATTTTGATGTTGTGGTGCATGCAAAGTGTATGTTTGGAGGAGTTAATCTCTATCAAACATTGGATGGCATGTAAGGTAAAAAGTCTGGCCTCCAATTTAAATTTCATCTTGATTAATGTTTATGGTCCAGTCTCTTGTGTTAAAAAGAGGGAATTATGGTGTGACTTGAGTAACTTGTGCGAAGATTTTGAATTGGAATTCATCATTTTGGGTGGTGATTTCAATGCCATATTAAGATCAACTGACAAGAAAGGTGGCATTGGGAGGAGGTTACAGTCCCAAATTGATTTTGAAGGCTTTGTAGATGTCAATACTTTGTTTGAGGTTAGCACAAGCAATGGAATGTTCACATGGACTAATAGGAGGTTGGGCTTCTCCAACATCACAAAAAGATTGGATAGATTCTTTTTTAAAGGCAATCTTCGTTCTTTCCCATTTACTCTTGAAGGTAGAATTCTTTCTTGGGTTGGCTCGGACCACTTCCCGATACTGCTACATATTGTAGGGGAGTGTTCTCCTATGCATTGTCCTTACAAGTTTGAAAACATGTGGTTCTGTGACCCCCATTTTCTTGAACCGATACATCAATGGTGGTCTAGCCACAGTCCTGATAGTTCAAAGATGTATAGTTTTGTGGAAAAATTGAAATTTGTTAAATAGCAACTAAAAATTTGGATTAAGGAGTGCTTTAAAAACATTTTTGAAGAGAAGCGGGACACTGAGGTGGCCTTACACTCTTTAAATGAAGTAGTAATCAAGCAAGGGATGGATTTGGACAGGTTTCATCAAGAAAAAGAGTTGCTAAGTAAATTAAAGGATTTACTTGCCAAGGAGGAAACCTTTTGGTAGAAAAAAACAAGGGAAGTTTGGTTGTGTGGAGGTGACAAGAATACTAAATTCTTCCACAATTCTACAAAAAACTAGGCGGCAAATAAACAATATTTCTTGCATTAAGAACAGTGATGGTAGAATGTTGGACAAGATTGAAGACATCAGGGCTGTCATGGTGGAATTCTTTCAAACCCTTCTAAAGGAACCAACTGGTTCTTGTCCACAGGATATGCAAGCCCTCATAAGTGGCATTCTGTGAATCATCACGGATGAACAAAACACAATGTTACAAAGAAAATTTACAAAAAAAAAAGAAATTAAGGAGGCCCTCTTTTAGTTGAACCTAGACAAGGCTCCTGGGCCAGACAGGTTCTCAACTGGCTTCTTTCAAAAGTGTTGGGACATTCTTGGAAAAGATCTAGTAGAAGCAATTGAAGATTCAAGGAGTTTTGGGAAGGTTTTAAAAGAAGTCAATAACACTTTCATTGCATTGATCCTAAAAAGAGATAAACTAGATTCTTTGGATGATTTTCAGCCCATTTCCTTTTGTAACACATTTTATAAAGTCATAGCCAAAACAATTGCCAATAGGGTCAAATGCATCTTACCACATATAATCTTTGAGGAGAAAATGGGTTTCGTGCCAGGAAGATCTATTTTTGATGGGGTTATAATCACACAAGAGGAAATTCACTCAATTCAAATGATGAAGAGAAAGGAAATATTGATCAAGTTGGACATCAAAAAGGCCTACAACAAAGTGAATTGGTGCTTTCTCTTCAAGGTCATGGAATCCTTCAGGTTTGAAAAATGTTAGCTAAATTGGATTTTTGATTGGATTTTGAGCTCAAGATTTTTTGTTCTACTAAATGGCTCGTCGAAAGGTTTCTTCAGCTCTTCTAGCGGGCTCAAGCAAGGGGCGCCCTATCGCTTTTCATTTTCATAATAATGGCTAAATCCCTTGGTTGTGCTTTCTCATTGGCAAGAGCATATGGGATTTTGGAGGGTGTTCATATCACGAGAGGGGTCCCTGAGGTCACTCATCAGCAGTTTGTTGATGATAATATGTTGTTTGGAATGTCTACAGTAAAGGAAGCTAAGGGCTTCATGAAAATTTTGGATCAATATGCTCAAGCGTCTGGTTAGGAGGTGAGTCAAGCTAAATCTGAGATATTTTTCTTTAATACTGACTTGGCAATCAAGTATAGATTGTGTGAACTTTGGGATTTCGCAAAGGCAAGCTCCCATGCAAATATTTGGGCCTTCTGTTGGCAAAAGGGGTGCAACCGGGGAAGCTTTGGGAACTTGTGATAGATAAGATAAGTGCAAGAATAGCTTCCCGGAAAACCAAATGGATTTATTGGGCTAGTAGATCAACAATGCTAAAAGGAGCCCTATCGCTTTTCATTTTCCTAATTTTCATGGCTATCCCTTGGTTGTGCTTTCAAGCGGGAGCATATGGGATTTTGGAGGGTGTTCATATCACGAGAGGGGTCCCTGAGGTCACTCATCAGCAGTTTGTTGATGATAATATGTTGTTTGGAATGTCTACAGTAAAGGAAGCTAAGGGCTTCATGAAAATTTTGGATCAATATGCTCAAGCGTCTGGTTAGGAGGTGAGTCAAGCTAAATCTGAGATATTTTTCTTTAATACTGACTTGGCAATCAAGTATAGATTGTGTGAACTTTGGGATTTCGCAAAGGCAAGCTCCCATGCAAATATTTGGGCCTTCTGTTGGCAAAAGGGGTGCAACCGGGGAAGCTTTGGGAACTTGTGATAGATAAGATAAGTGCAAGAATAGCTTCCCGGAAAACCAAATGGATTTATTGGGCTAGTAGATCAACAATGCTAAAAGGAGTAATTGCAACAATCCCTATTTTCATGCTATCTTGTCTACCACTTTCAAGCGGGGCGAGCAAAGACATCAATCAAAAGATGAAGAATTGTTTCTGGCAAGGAAATTCTGATCAGTGTAAGTTCCCACTAATCAAATGGAAGAAGGTATGTGAAAGGAGGGAGGTGGATGGGGCTGGACTGAAGAATTTGATGCTTCAGAATCAAGCCTTAGGTGCAAAATTAGTATGGGAAAGTCAATCTAAACCAGAGTTGAAATGGGTGAAGATTATGAAAGAAAAATAATTAGATGAAGAAAATAGCATTTTCATAGTGAACTCCCTTCCAAAGGGATTAAGAATTTAGAAATTTCTCAGGATTTTTCGTCACCTAATTCTAAGTCATTTGACTTGGGAAATTCGGCGGGGTCACAAGGCTCTTTTCTAGGAAAACTCTTGGGAAGGGTGTGGAAAAATGGAGGCTATAGCCGAATTGGCCCAAGTTTGGGAATTAACCAAGCATGTTTGGGTTGACAAGGTGTGTGATTATTAGGAAGCTACACAAGTTGATGGAATCCCTAGCTATGGCTAGAAAAAGCTAAAGGATTTGGGCTCAGATCCTAGATAGGTTTCAATTTATGAAGAAGCAATGGCAGGAAGGGTTGTATGCACAAGACATGGCAAGGATTTTTGAGGTGGAATGCTTCTCTGAATGGGATATATAATGTGAAGGATGGGTATAGGGTGTTGGTGGGCATGGAGCAGCCTATCCCTCAACTCCCAACTGCACTTTGTTGGAGCCCAAATTATCTTCTGAAAGTAGGAATTTTTACGTGGGTTGTAGTGTAGGGAAGGTTCCTTACGGCTGAGAGGTTTACTCGGCTTGGATATTTGGGACCTTCAAGGTGTGTTATGTGTAAGAAAGATGAATAAATGAGTGATCATTGATTTGTGAATTTCCCTTGGGCCCAACATTGTTGGACCTGGTTGTGTGCAAAGCTCCATTGGAAAATTGTGCTACCAAATAACTTCAAGAGCTTACATTTGGGGTGGCTGATACACATGAAGAATGCAATGTTTAGGAGCTTGTGGATCATGAGTCCATATTTGCTTCTATGGGATCTCTAGAAAGAGAGGAATAGATCTATCTTTCAGGATAAGGTGATGCCCAGGGCCTCTTTACTGAACAAAATAGAGGTAAGCGTTGTGGAGATGGTAAACACTCGACTTCTAGAAAGGAAAGGAAATGGGGGAACTTGCACACTGTGGGATGGTCTGATTCAGAAGTCTTGGCATGGGCTCAAACTCCCACCTCATATTGGGGTTGGGGGTCCAACAACGAAGCAGGAAAGGATGTATGTTGTATGGAGTCCTCCATAGGTTGGGTGGTTGAAATTTAATTTTAACGGGGCAGCCCAAGGTAATCTGGGTGTGTCGGGTGAGAGTTGTATTATCAGAGACTAGCAATCCAAATGTGTGGGAAGGTTAGCATCACCCCTCCTGGTTGGCATTAACAATGCAACAGAAATGAAAGCGGTGATCCTGGGCCTTTGTTGTGAATGAAGGTAAATAATTTAGTTGTGGAAGGAGACTCCTCTTTGATCATAAATGCGCTCAGAACCAAGCAGTTAAGCCACTAGAAATTAAATTCTAGCCTAGAAGTTGCTCTGGACCTTTTGGATGGATTCGAACTAGTGGTTATCAATCATATTTTCAAGAAAGGAAATATAGCGGTCGATGCCTTGTCTAATCTTGGGGCGGATGGCATTCATATTCAAGAAGTGGCTCCGGGGAGCTAACTTCCTTCCCCTCAAGATATGTAGGCGGAAGGGTGGGTGGTGTTGGAACTGTAAAAATATGGTGTTTTTACAGTTGATTTCATTCATTGATTTTCTTGTGTTGGTCTGACTGTATGCATATTCCACCCATTCTTGCCTTATTGTCCCATTGAATCCGTTGGGTCATGCATTTTTATTTCTAGTTCATATCGGCGTAGGTCTCCCATTGTCTCCCCGACCCACTATATTTTTCTGCTAATATTTTCTATTTCAGGTGTATCGGCATGACTGTAGTTGGGTCTCCCCAATCCGTTTTCTATTGACAAACGTTTGTTTCCTATCGGCAAGACATTTCCATTGTTTTGGCGACCGGGGGGGGGGCGCTCTTCGGCATATGTTTTGATTTGTGGCAGGGGGTCATAGCGATGTCTCCTTGTCTTGCCGATCTACAACAATGATATATTCTTTGATGTGACTTATGTGCTGTGGTATATGGTCCTGACGAGCCTGTCAGGTCTTGCCAACAGGTATTTTAAGTGGCTTTCGGTGAGAGTCTTCCCTTCTCTCGGTGACATAACATGCTCGGGGCTTTTGGTATAACAATTTACTCTACGTAATGTCTCACCGAGGATTGCAGGTTATGGCGATGGGTGAACTCTTTTAGCGTAGGTGTTGCTTTGTCTCGGCGACCTGTATGCGATGAATTTTTAGTGTAGAAAAATGATATCTATAAGACGTCTCGCCGAGGGATGGAAGCTATAGCGATATACATATAGGCTTGTCGGCGAGAGGGAGCTTATGTCACTGCGACATGCTTGATCACTGGATCTTTGTCGGTATGAAAATAGTGTTGTCTTGGTGAACAAAAATCATCACAAGGGCTTTCGGTATGATTTAGTATACTCTGCGAGAGGTCTCGCCGATATTGAAATCTCACAGCGATAGTAAACGAGGCAAAGGGTTCATCGGTGAGAGATTTGCTCGTCTCTCAGGGACAGGAAAGCACGTAAGGAAAAGTATGTATCAGCAAAACATAATCAAATCTGTATGACTTCTCACTGACGGCGAAGAGTTATAGTGAAACATAAAGAGGAAAAATGGATACATCTTGACTTCGGCGTAGCGAGCAGTTGGTCACTGCGAAGTGAAGGGAACGCGGGCGGTCTTCGATATACGATCGAATTGCCTCCGGCATACTTGCGGGGATATCTCAGTGAATGTTTAATACATAAATTCTAATGTTGTGGGCCGACATATGTGAAATTCTAAATGTCGTTGGAGGCCGACATGATTCTGCGCCCGATTTCTTCAGTGGCTGACATGGATTTTGAAGTGATTTGTTTCCTGAATGCTGGTATATAAATATGCACCCCGATTGTAATTGAATATCATCAAATTTTAGATTAGAAGCAATAGGTAGTCAGATGGCTACAGTAGAATAGATTTCTCTTATCAGAGACTATGTGCATGTTTTAAATGGTGAATTCAATGTGAATCAGCTAGTGTGGTAGGTTATTTCTGGTGTCAATTGTATGTTGAGTTTATTGAAAAGTATTGTTGAAGTTGTCTCCAATTTGATTCTTTCTGGTTGTTTAAATTGATGTAACAAGTTTGCTTTCGGTTTATCAGTGCACATTTGTTGTATTTGTGTGATTAATTAACTAGTTCTCTCAAGTAGAGATTAAATCCTTTTCGTTGGTCATAGTAATCAGGAAGATTCATTTGGATTATTAAAGAAGAGCTCAGTAGTCATAATCTTGCATTGTTTATACAAGTTATGAATAGATCATATGCCTACAATTTGATTTTCTGCTAGAATAAGTTGCCCACTTCTGTTTTGTTTGACTCTGCATACCCAACAAGGCACTAGTCTCCACAATTTCATTATTTGAATTCATTCAATCTCTTTTATCAGTTAATTAAGCATTCTAGGATTTAGATCAGAAGGTAGTTATCGAGTTTGGTTTCATTTGTTCACTGTTATTTGCCATTGTGGACAAAGCACATTAGAAGGATAATCATAAGATAAGTCTGCATTGTTCAAGAGAGGTTCACCTGCCTAGGTCTAGCAGCACCTAAAGAGTAGAAGGTTTAATTGTTTCAAGCCTTGTTTTATTACCCTTAAATGTTGTGAAAGCTTGGCAACCTTTCGTGGTTCAAACCTGCGTTTTTGAGAGCTAACAAATTGGCGATTCCAAAAACGTAGGTTTGAACCACAAAAGGTTGCCAAGCTTTCACAACGTTTAAGGGTAACAAAACAAGGCTTGAAACAATCAAACCTTCTACTCTTTAGGTGCTACTAGACCTAGGTGGGTGAACCTCTTTTGAACAATGCGGGCTTATCTTATGATTATCCTTCTAATGTGCTTTCTCCACAATGGAAAATAATAGTGAACAAATGAAACCAAACTCGATAACTACCTTCTGATCTAAATCCTAGGGTAACAAACAAGGCTTGAAACAATCAAACCTTCTACTCTTTAGGTGCTACTAGACCTAGGTGGGTGAACCTCTTTTGAACAATGCGGGCTTATCTTATGATTATCCTTCTAATGTGCTTTCTCCACAATGGAAAATAATAGTGAACAAATGAAACCAAACTCGATAACTACCTTCTGATCTAAATCCTAGAATGCTTAACTAACTGATAAAAGAGATTGAATGAATTCAAATAATGAAATTGCGGAGACTAGTGCCTTGTTGGGTATGCGGAGTCAAACAAAACAGAAGTGGGAAACTTATTCTGGCAGAAAATAAAATTGCAGGCATATGATCTATTCATAACTTGTATAAACAATGCAAGATTATGACTATTGAGCTCTTCTTTAATAATCCAAATGAATCTTCCTGATTACTGTGACCAACGAAAAGGATTTAATCTCTACTTGAGAGAACCAGTTAATTAATCACACAAATACAACAAATGTGCACTGATAAACCGAAAGCAAACTTGTTACATCAATTTAAACAACCAAAAAGAATCAAATTGGAGACAGCTTCAACAATACTTTTCAATAAACTCAACATACAATTGACACCAGAAATAACCTACCACACTAGCTGATTCACATTGAATTCACCATTTAAAACATGCACATAGTCTCTGATAAGAGAAATCTATTCTACTGTAGCCATCTAACTACCTATAGCTTCTAATCTAAAATCTGATGATATTCAATTACAATCGGGGTGCATATTTATACACCAACATTCTGGAAAAAAATCACTTTGAAATCCATGTCGGCCACTGAAGAAATCGAGCTCAGAATCATGTTGGCCTCCAATGGCATTTAGAATTTCACATATGTCGGCCCACAGCATTAGAATTTTTGTATTAAACATTCGCTAAGATATCCCCGCAAGTATGCCAGAGGCAATTCAATTGTATATCGCAGACCGCCCGCATTCCCTGCACTTCACAGTGACCAACTACTCGCTACGCCGAAGTCAAGATGTATCCATTTGTCCTCTTTATGTTTTGCTATAACTCTTCGCCGTTGATGAGAAGTCATAAAGATTTGATTATGTTTTGCCGATACATACTTTTCCTTACATGCTTTCCTGTCGCTGACAGATGAGAAAATCTCTCACCGATGAACCCTTTGCCTCGTTTACTATCGCTGTGAGATTTTGATATCGGTGAGACCTCTCGCAGAGTATACTAAATCATACCGAAAGCCCTTGTGATGATTTTTGTTCGCCAAGACAACACTATTTTCATACCAACAAAGATCCAGTGATCAAGCATGTCGCTGTGACATAAGCTCCCTCTTGCTGACAAGCCTATATGTATATCCCTATAGCTTCCATCCCTCAACGAGATGTCTTATAGATATCATTTTGCTACACCAAAAATTCATTGCATATAGGTCACTGAGACAAAGCAACACCTACGCTAAAAGAGTCCACCTGTCGCCATAACCTCAATCCTTGGTGAGACATTACGTAGAGTAAATTGTTATACCGAAAGCCCTGAGCATGTTATGTCACCGAGAGAAGGGAAGAATCTCACCAAAAGCCACTTAAAATACCCATTGGCAAGACCTGACGGGCTTGTCAGGACCATATACCGCAGCACATAAGTCACACCGAAGAATATATCATTGTTGTAGATCGGCAAGACAAGGAGACATTGATATGACCCCCTGCCACAAATCGAAACATATGCCGAAGATCCCCCCCCAACGGTTGCCGAAACAACAGAAACATCTTGCCAATAGGCAACAGACATTTGTCAATAGAAAATGGATCAGGGAGACCTAACTGCAGTCACGCCGATACACCTGAAACATAAAATATTAGCAAAAAAATATAGTGGGTCGGGGAGACAATGGGGGACCTATGCCGATATGAACCAGAAAAAAATGCATGACCCAATGGATGCAATGGGACAATAAGGCAAGAATGGGTGGAATATGAATACAATTAGACCAACACAAGAAAATCAATGAATGAAATCAACTGTAAAAATACCATATTTTTATAGTTCCAACAGGCGCTCCGTCTGGGGATGAATGATAGTAAGATCATTGTAAGGATCCAGAATCTTTGAGTGAGCAGACCAAACACAAAATGAGAAAACTGGAAATGGACAAGAGACAGATGGAATGAATGCAAAATGAATGCAAGATGGAGATGAACCAAAACCCTAAACTTACTGTGCATGGAAAAGAGTTTTAAAGAGGAAAAGCAGGAGTTGTCCATGCACTGGTAACCCTTAATCCTCTGTGTTGCTTCATCTTTTCTGAGCTGTTACAATCTGAAACTCAAACCATTTTCCCCTGTCAAATACCTAGTTTTGTGTTGAATTCATCAAATTATTCTTGAAGATACTCATGCAATCTTTCCTGTCACTGTATTTGCAAGTTCTTAGAGTATCATCATGCTCGGTTTGGCCCAAAATCCCTACATCATCCTGTAATTCAAGTTCTTCAACATCTTGGGACAAACCCCTATTATCTTCAATACACAAAATGCATGGATATGAAATACAACTTTTTACATTATTTCTCTCACTGTTATGAATTTTGAAACATACTCCCAGCTGTATTGAAAATTCATCATGAAAGTGCTTCTCTTGAGAATCAAAAAATTTAGTTGTTTCAATGCTGTCTGAAACAAACAAATCTGAAACCCTTTACATCTCTTTGATATCGCTATGACTCAAATCTTCAATATTAAACATATGTGAACCAATCAAATATGGAACACTATCATCCTTGGTATGCAAACAAATTTCTTCTTCACATGAGTTAGAAATTTCAAAATCACATACCTCCTTTTGAACAAACACAAAATTTTGATCAATACCAAAAGTTTCACCATCATTCCAAGAAATGCACAGGGAGTCATAAGAATATTTACATAAATATCTTTCACTGTCAAAACAAATGTAAGCTAGAGACAAAACTTCAAGATCACCTTCATGCGTATATCTCTGATATTCAAGAGTTAACAAATCCGAAATTCACTCACAGCTGAGTAAACAAGTTTCCACATTTTCATTATCACGGTCATACTCATCACTTTTATCATCATCAAAAAGAGGCCCAAGATCATCAAAGAATGAAAAATTACCAACACAGTCATTTGTTCCATAACTTGACACATCCCTTTGTTTATCTAAAAATACCTCTTGCTCAACATTAAGTGGATCTGAAAATACCTGAAATTCATTCTTGGGAAAACTTTTGCAAAACATTATCTGATCATCTTTTAAAACTTCATCATGCAATGGGCCTGAAAAAATTTGGAAACCATTCTCAAATTTACAAACCTCCTCTTCACCGAATGTATCTTTGTAGCTTTCAACTGCAGTTGGAGGCATTGTATATTCATTATCAACATTTCCCATTGCCTCTTCATCCTGATCTTTATAAGAGGTAGAAGAATCCCCTTGCTGCATATCAAAATCCACAGGTGCATCTGAATATTCATTGAATCCCTCATAATACACATTACTTTCCTTGTCACAATCTGTTATGCAAGAGAGATATCTTGTACCTTCATCTCGACTATGCAAGCCATCACAGGAATCACACTGACTTGCACATATCTCATCTCCTACTAGATGCATTGTTTGATCAATTTCTCTATACTCATCAGAAATACAATCATTGGAATCAACATTGATAGTGTTCTCATACCTTTTCTTCTCCATGGCATCAACGAACTTACTCACATGATTTCGGGCAAGCTGAATTGATGATTCAAACCAATTGGCTGATTCAGGCTCCCAAGCTCTTACAAACTGCTCAACAAACATGGCCCTTGTTGGCCTATAATGAGAAGGTATCTGCATACAAATATCCATCATTCTATTGTAAAGAGAACCCAAATCTTCACCTTCATACATCCTTATGCCAAGAAATGCATCAAAGGGGAAAATTCCATACTCTGATTGTGTGTTGGAGTCCTGGCTTTGAATATACACATATTCAGCTTCTTTTTCTTCAAATTGTTGATCCTAATAGACATATTGCTACAAATTTGGTGTAGACAGATCTCCATATTCCTCAAGAAATTAAACCTGAAATCCTTGGAGAGATTTAATAGAAGCCACTGGTAGGCTGTTGAACCAATCCCTAGCATCTTCAATAAGTGACATCATAAACAACCTCATATGTAAATCCTCATATGGCATATCCAAACCCTTGATGAAATCATTGAAGCTCCTCAAATGATCCTCAACAGTGATTGTGTTACTCCCTGTAAACTTAGGGACAAGGCTTCTCCAATTCATATCCATAGGGTAGGGATACCGTTGAAACCCTGTCAGATCAAATTGCTTGATCACTGTTCTGCATAGATGGGGAGGAATAGGTGGGTACATAACCTATTGTGCATGATATGCTCTATATACATTGTAGCAATTTCCAATTGTATTATCAGGCACCCAAGGAGCCCAATAACTTCCTGCATTCGTTCCATATACAAATTCCATTCTTCATCAAACTTTTTTCAGAGTCGCCACCTACTTTTCCAAAAGTAGGAAAATGATTATTTTTTATCTTTTCCCAGCGGAATCACTCTTTCTGAGATTCTTCAAATTACAACTTTTCCTCCAATGACTCTATAATGTGGTCTTCAACCGAATTTTCTGATGTAATCCCCAGAGGAGTCGCCAATTTGTTAGCTCTCAAAAATGTAGGTTTGAACCACGAAAGGTTGCCAAGCTTTCACAATGTTTAAGGGTAATAGAACAAGGCTTGAAACAATCAAACCTTCTACTCTTCAGGTGCTGCTAGACCTAGGTGGGTGAACCTCTCTTGAACAATGCAAGCTTATCTTATGATTATCCTTATAATGTGCTTTGTCCACAATGGCAAATAACAGTGAACAAATGAAACCAAACTTGATAACTACCTTTTGATCTAAATCCTATAATGCTTAATTAACTGATAAAAGAGATTGAATGAATTCAAATAATGAAATTGCGGAGACCAGTGCCTTGTTGGGTATGCAGAGTAAAACAAAACAGAAGTGGGCAACTTATTCTGGCAGAAAATTAAATTGCAGGCATATGATCTATTCATAACTTGTATAAACAATGAAAGATTATGACTACTGAGCTCTTCTTTAATAATCCAAATGAATCTTCCTGATTACTATGACCAACGAAAAGGATTTAATCTCTACTTGAGAGAACTAGTTAATTAATCACACAAATACAACAAATGTGCATTGATAAGCCGAAAGTAAACTTGTTACATCAATTTAAACAACCAGAAAGAATCAAATTAGAGACAGCTTTAGCAATACTTTTCAATAAACTCAACATAAAACTGACACCAGAAATAACCTGCCACACCAGCTGATTCACATTGAATTTGCCATTTAAAACATGCACATAGTCTCTGATAAGAGAAATCTATTCTACTGTAGCCATCTGACTACCCATTGCTTCTAATCTAAAATCTGATGATATTCAATTACAATCGGGGTGCATATTTATACACCAGCATTCAGGAAACAAATCGCTTCGAAATCCATGTCGGCCACCGAAGAAATTGGGCTCAGAATCATGTCGGCCTCCAACGGCATTTAGAATTTCACATATGTCAGCCCATAGCATTAGAATTTTTGTATTAAACATTCGCTGAGATATCCCCGCAAGTATGTCGGAGGAAATTCAATCATATATCGCAGACCGCCCGCGTTCCCTGCACTTCACAGTGACCAACTACTCGCTACGCCGAAGTCAAGATGTATCCATTTGTCCTCTTTATGTTTTGCTATAACTCTTTGCCATCGATGAGAAGTCATACAGATTTGATTATGTTTTGCCGATACATACTTTCCCTTACGTGATTTCTTGTCGCTGAGAGACAAGAAAATCTCTCACCGATGAACCCTTTGCCTCGTTTACTATCGCTGTGAGATTCCGATATTGGCGAGACCTCTCACAGAGTATACTAAATCATACCGAAAGCCCTTGTGATGATTTATGTTTGCCAAGAAAACACTATTTTCATACCGACAAAGATCCAGTGACCAAGCATGTCGCTGTGACATAAGCTCCCTCTCGCCTACAAGCCTATATGTATATTACTATAGCTTCCATCCCTCGGTGAGACGTCTTATAGATATCATTTTGCTACATCGAAAATTCATCGCATACAGGTCACCGAGACAAAGCAACACCTACGCCGAAAGAGTCCACCTGTCGCCATAACCTGAAATCCTTGGTGAGACATTTCATAGAGTAAATTGTTATACCAAAAGCCCCGAGCATGTTATGTCACCAAGAGAAGGGAAGACTCTCGCCGAAAGCCACTTAAAATACCCGTCGGCAAGACCCGACGAGCTTGTCAAGACCATATACCGCAGCACATAAGTCACAACTAAGAATATATCATTGTTGTAGATCGGAAAGACAAGGAGACATCGCTATGACCCCTGCTGCAAATCAAAACATATGCCGAAGAGCCCCCCCCACAGTCACCAAAACAACAGAAACGTCTTGCCGATAAGCAACAGACGTTTGTCAATAGAAAACGGATCGGGGAGACCCAACTGTAGTCACACCGATACACCTAAAACAAAAAATATTAGCAGAAAAATATAGTGGGTCAGGGAGACAATGGGAGACCTATGCCGATATGAACTAGAACAAAAAATGCATGACCCAACGGATTCAATGGGACAATAAGGAAAGAATGGGTGGAATATGCATACAGTCAAACCAACACAAGAAAATAAATGAATGAAATCAACTGTAAAAACACCAGATTTTTACAGTTCCAATAGGCGCTCCATCTAGGGATGAATGATAGTAAGATCATTGTAAGGATCCAGAATCTTTGGGTGAGCAAACTAGACACAAAATGAGCAAACTGGAAATGGGCAAGAGACAGATGGAATGAATGCAAAATGAATGCAAGATGGAGATGAACCAAAACCATAAACTTACTGTGCATGGAAAAGAATTTTAAAGAGGAAAAGCAAGAGTTGTCCATGCACTGACAACCCTTAATCCTCTGTGTTGCTTCATCTATTCTGAGTTGTTACAATCTGAAACTCAAACCATTTTCCCCTATCAAATACCTGGTTTTGTGTTGATTTCATCAAATTCTTCCTAAAGATACTCGTGCAATCTTTCCTGTCACTGTATTTGCAAGTTCTTAGAGTATCATCATGCTCGGTTTGGCCCAAAATCCCTACATCATCCTATAATTCAATTTCCTCAACATCTTGGGACTAAATTTATTGTGGAGTTTTTGATTGACTCAATTACCTGCTTTGGGTCAGATACTCCAATTTCCTTGGAGACGAAGGATTAGAAAAATGCTTTTAGGAGGGTCATCAACCAGCGTCTCAAGCGCATTATGCTCAATATAGATCCCCTCAACATTGTGGTTGTGAAGATGATCTTAGGGAAAGGGATCTTAGAAGACAAGGAATATTTCAGGAAGAATTCACATATTGTATCATGTTTCTTCGCTTCGTTCTTGGATAGCTGAACTCCAAAGGCAGAGGCAAAGGTATTGGTGTGTAAGCTTTTCAAGAAAAGTTTACTAGGTGGTTTGGATGATACTTTGAAGATGGCCTTTCTTGGCAAAGGTATTCCAAGACTCTGGGATTTGGAAACGGTTGAAATTCATGGTGAGGTGGTAAAGCTATACCCTTTCCTTTTGGATTTAAAAGGAATTTCACTGATGAAACATAGAATGGTGGTGACAGTTGTAGTCAACTTCCTGCAGAAGATCTTCAGGCCGGTGGCAATGAATGAATTTGAATGGGTCATGGAATTCAACCATTTTTCCAAATAAAATGGCTTCTTGTAAGGTCTGGTGTCCTTGTTACTTGGTGTCAAAGGGTGGGGTTTGGGTCTGGTGTCTATTGTTGCAATAAATTTTTGTTTTTTGTTAACATCTTGTGAGTGGAGTTGTGGCTTAGGGACACCTTTTGGTTATTTAATTACTTAGGGAAACATGGTTGGCTGGTAGTTTTTTTTTGGGCCGAGTTGTATGGTAGATAGCCAGTGGTGTTTGCAGTTACTATCTCAGACTGGATGTGGGGTGGGCCAAAAAATTCCTATCTCTTTGATGGTCTCTAGTTGGGTTTCCATGGTTGGTGTTCACCTGCTGAGCAGATGCGTGTACCTCTTTTTTTTTGGTAATATAAAAATATCTATCTTATGAAGAAAAAAAATTATATATGATATATATTATATAAATATATATATAATATATTAATTTAATATATTAATATATAATAAATATATTATAGAGGGGTTTGGAAGGGATAGAGGGAGGCAGAGATGAGAGAGAGAGAGACCTAAGAGGGAGTGGGAGAGACCTGAGAGAGAGAAAGAGAGAGAAAAGTGGAGAGAGAGGGAGTGGGAGGGACCAAAGAGATAGAGATAGGTAGAGGGAGAAGGAGTGGGAGAGACCTGAGAGAGAGAGAGAGGAAGTGGAAGGGACTTGAGAGAGAGAGAGAGAGGAAGTGGGAGGGATGAGAGAGAGAGAGACCTGAGAGAGAGAGGGGGGAGAGAGGGAGTTAGATATACTTGAGAGAGAGAAAGAGAGAGTGGGAGGTACTTGAGATAGAGGAAGTAAGAGAGAGGGGGAGAGGGAGTGAGAGAGACTTGAGAGAGAGAGAGAGAGAGAAAGACCTGAGAAGGAGATGGCGAGTGAGAGAGAGTGAGAGAGAGTGGGAGAGATGAGAGAGAGATTAATATATAATATAATTTATATACTATATAATTATACCTTAATAATAATATTAATATATATAGTATATATTATATAAATATTTATAATATAAAATATATCATAACATATTATATTAATAATATTATGCTATTAATAATTCATAAAATATTTTATGAAGTTTAGTTTTTTTTAAACTAAACAAAATGGATATCCGTTTAGTTTTGTGGACATGAAAAAAGTATCCCTTTTTGCTTGCTTGATTTGGGAATAATTGATGATAAATTGGACTTAATAAGGCCTTTATTTGGTGTTGTGAGGTGTTTTACACATCCACACTAGGTCTTGGACCCTTGCAAACTAAATAAAAAGCATTTAACGATGTCTTGTAAAGGTGTTGTAAAGTGTTGTAAAAGCCTTTCACACCTCTCTAGACTTAATAAACCCATTTTCAATTAATTCAATATTATAAAATGTATTTAAATACATTATCACATCAATCTAGAAGGCTTGTAAATTAAAATTAATGTTAATCTAGTGTTTTAATGTGTCTTACACATTCACATTGGATGTTGTGCCTTTCTAGGCTATGGACCTCATTTTAATGATGTAAAGTGTATTTAATCACACTTTCACATTGAATTTTGTGTCCCAAGCCCTAATTGACCTTTACATCATCATCAATAGGCCCCTATGACCACATTGTGTATCCCAAGGCATAATTTGATCAAATGCCCGATGAAATCAACATAAGAACTAAAATTCCTCATTCCCAGACATTCCAACTAGCAAAAGGGCCTCTGTGGGACCAAGTCACCCATATGTGTGACATAGTCCCTGCCAGGTGGGACTAAGTCACCCAGCCCGACGACTTAGACCCATTTGGCCTATTTTTGGATTTTGAGCAGGAAATTTTGGAATTTAAGTATATTCTTTCTTCATGTCGTCCTTAGGGATCCAATTTACGGGTAAATAAGGTGAATTTCCTATAAATATAAGTCTCTAAGCCCTAAATCATATACATTCATCATTCATTCATCACTCATCATGTTCTCAAGTCAAGCAAGCTAGGGTTTTATCATTCTAATTCATCAAGATAGCTTCCAAGGACATTCAAGGGAAAATTCTTCATGTTTTGCTGCAAAAATTCAAGATCAAACATCATGGCAAGATATTGACTCCATTTTTTCATGCTTCATTACATCCTTTCTTTGTTTGGTTTAATTACCTAAAAAGGGGTTTGACCAAGGAAAACCTCCATGCCCTAACATCCAACGTTTCTTCTTCTCTTCTTGTATGTTTGCAAATGTATGCACTTTAAGGGTTTGAAGATCATTGAAGATTAGGTTGAAGACTTGTTAAATTTCTCTCCTTTCTTGCAAAGCCAAAATATCAATTAAAATTCACTTTCAGGCCCGAAAATCAAAGTTTCAGAAGCGGACACCTGTAAGGAACCTAAGTTCAGACCAAAGGCTTCTGTTTCAACTTTTGAATTTTTAGAAATTCAGAAGTGGACTAAGTCTCCACTAGTAGCAACTTAGTCCCACTAAACCATTTTTTCAAAGGTTTTTGTAGATTTGGATACCCATTTGGCCGAAACGGGCTTTGGTGCAATTTTTCCAAAAAAAAATTGAAACTGGACTAAGCTGCCTAGTCTGGCATAAATGTTCCACCAGGCTTAAAAACCAAATTTTCCAAAACTTTTAGGACATTGGCAGTCTTCAATCCAGCCTCTATCAATTTCTAGGTGCACTCTTTCTGTTGACCCCTTTTATCTTGTTCTACATTGCATTCAATCTATTTTTCTACATATCACAATGTGTTTTCCAACAAGTTGTATTTCTTAGGGTTTGCATTAAAATCAATCTATTTTACCAATCCTTTGCATTTACATCATCACATTTAGGCATATTACATCTCATTTACATTAATATTGAGTGTTGGAATTTGCATTTTGGTCCATCTTTCTCGTTTTAGGTGAAAAAACCTAGAAGTGCAAGAGTGTTTTGGGTGCCAAAATCTTTTTCCACAAGTTTTTTAAAGGTTTAGGGTTTAGTATTATGAAAAACATAACATATATCAGTTACAAATGGATATCCATTACAAACGGATATCTGTTACAAACGGATATCCATTACAAATGGATATTTGTTACAAATGGATATTTGTTACAAATGGATATTTGTTACAAACAGATATTTGTTACAAACGGATATCCGTTTAGTGAATTACATAAAAAAAACAAAAATGGGACCATTTTGAGCATTCCAACAGTCCCCACATTCTCTTTGTCATTGAAATATCATGTTTTTTGTCTGTATTAGACAAATTTCATATTTTGAGAGATTCTTTCACATTTTCAACCTTTATAATCATTTATATGCTCCTTTTTGTTTGTCCAATGGGGACAGTAGTCACCATAAGAGAAAAGGAAAGAGAAAACTAACAATAGATCAAATTGAAGCATATATAGCACAAGAGATAGAGAAAGTCATAGGAAAAGAAGAAAAAGTATGAAAAATACTCAAGTTGAGGCTTCTTCTCCACCGTTAAATGTTAATTCAAGTGAAGATGAAATAGAATTTGAAAATATTGAAATTGAAATTGAAAATGAAAAAGTTGGAATTGATATAGAAGACATTTGAAAATGGTATTGAAAATGAAAATTCCAATAACATTGAAAATGTTGAAATTGAAAATGAAAATGTTCATAATATTGAACATGTTGAAATTGAAAATGAAAATGTTGGAATTTTTATTGAAAATGTTGATAGCATTGAAAATATTGAAAATGAAAATGTTAATAACATTGAAAATGTTGAAAATGAACCTTATGTCTCATCTAATTACATGAGAACCCCTAAATGGTTACTTGAAATAGGTGAGAACATAATAGATAATCTTTATGGAAAAAGGTCATCACGAACGGTTCAGTTGTGGGCTACCAATATGTTCAATCAATACTTTTCTGATAAGATATTAACTAAACAATGCCAATTTTTTGTGCAATTGCTAAAGTCTTACAAAATGAGACCATTATTAAGAAAATTGAAGATTCGTGTAACCAAAAAGTTGAAAAAAAATAGTATTATTGTAAAAAATATTTTTAATGCTCTAACTTCCATTGGAAAGAATAGTAAGGAAAAAGATAAAAGAGTTGCTCATAGAGTGCTCACAACCTCACTAGTAAGCCATCATTTGAGAAAGGCTCATTTAATGAGAAAAACTTGTATTGATTTAAACCTAAATCATAAAAAATTGAATAGAGAACCCTCAAGAAGAGGAAGACTTGATAGTTCTTTTCAAAATGATATGTGGGATTTTAGTGGGAGGCTTCCATCTGTTGATAAGAAGCTAACCAATAATGAAAAGATGCAAATTGAACAATTTTGGAACTCTCACTCTAGAGTATCACCGAATGTAAAGGATGTTTTAAATTTAAGAATTGGTAATCAAGATCGTACACTACATCCTAAACATTTCTTGGAATGTAGTCAAACAATTTTGTGAAGAAAATCCAAATTTGCAAATCTCCCAAAGGGCGTTTGAGTCTTGCAAGCCATTTTATTGTGTACCTACTAATATTTTTAATACATGTTGTAAATACCATGTTGATTTTTCAATGTATCATGAATTATTATGCCATATTTGTTCTACTATTCATACTAACAAAATGTTGCATGAGTGCAATGCAATGCAACTTACCAAGTCATCCAGGGACTTGTTAGATTCATTTTTATGCATTAGAGGTGATGGTTGCTTATTTTATAGAGATGATTGTTTAAATGAAACGTGTTTGCAATGTGGTGGTTTATTGAAGTTTGTAACATGTTTTCATGAGGGCAGCAAACATGATTTTTCTAATAAGATTACTGAGAAAAAAGGTTTGAGACAGTCAAATACACATTGAAGAGTGGAGGTGAAGGTTCTAGATGCGAGTTGGCTACAAAAGAGGTAAGTATTGTTGATTTTAAGAAAAAAAAATTCTATAAGTATGCAAGGATAGCCACAAGTCGCAGTGGTTGGATCGGAAATTCGAGACGTGTAATCATAGAATGAGGTAGAATCGCAATATTATAATTCTATTCAAATTTCTATTTTTGTCCACATAACATATAAACATGCCCCTGATAGTATAGAAGAGGATAGGAAGATAATTAGGGAGTACCATTTCTACATTAGTGATGATAGATCTCATTCATCTAATTTTGTGCAACATTGTTTTGAAAAAAAAATTGAGTTCTTGTAGGAAAAAGGTATTGCAATGGGTCAACATCTCATTTGGTCAAATAACTACATAGGGCAATTCAAGAATGTTCGCATGTTTTATTGGTTGAAAATGATGCATATAGAGGGGTGTAGCACATATTTGGGGTTTTCTTGAAGCCAAGCATGGAAAAGGTGAGAATGATGGTACAAGTGCATGTGTGAAGAGAGCTCTGGTTAAGGAAAAAATGAAGATTAGAGGTGGTGCAACATTCAGTGATGCACGTCCTATTGTTGATTGGTGTACTTATGCATTATCACGAGGAGGGACACTTGATTCACAAGTGTGTGGGTTCTTTTGGTTGGTTGAGGAGGGCACAGTGGGAGACAAATTGGAATGTAAAACAATTAGAGAATCTTCAAAGATGCATTCATTTCGAAGCTCAAATGTGGGTGCATGGACCATATGGACACAAGAGTTGGCTTATTTTTGTTAGAATTGCATTCAGTGTGATTGGGGTCAATGTGAGTCAAGTGAGTGGGTAGATACATGGATTCCATAGTACCTAACCCATTTATCTATAGCACAATCCTCTTTAGAAGATGAAATGGAAAGTTCACTTGACTATGACCATCTTTCAGATCTTGTAAGCCATGACATGTCTATGCAATTGTAGCACCGCAAGGGAATGAACATGGAATAGACTATTGGTTGACACAATGTGTATAGGGAAAGATGAAGCTAACACAACCAATGATAGATGATGATGGGTTCATGTATCCTAAAATTTTAGTTGTTGTTTTCGAAAGTTGGTTGCATTACCATTTCATCACCATTTAGGTTGTTTAGAATAATATAGATTTTTTATTCTACGTATATTTAGTTGTTGATAAAAAAATAATGCTCATACAGTTTTAGTTTTAGTTTCCATAACTTGGTCGCAAATATATATGATTAGAAGGAATGGCATACCTACATTTGAAGACTATGAGAAACACAAAACCATTCTCATGTATTCACACCTTGTTATAGCAACAAGTGTTAAGTTATTGAGACATCATGCTAAACCAAAAACAAAGGAACTATGGACAATTTGTAGTGTTGATAATGAAGCATTACTTGATAATTTGAAGGTAAGAGATGACCCTTCAAGCACACTTGAGTAGCGGATCATTTTTTGTATGGGATAGGTATAATATTGTTCATCTTATTTTGATTAATGTTCATAATAATTAAATTGCTTGATCTACTAAGGTTCATTATTTAGGTTGCTTAGAATAATATAGATTTGTTATTCTAGTTTGCATTACCATTTCATCATCATTTATGTTGTTTAGAATGATATAGATTTGTTATTCTAAGCATATTTTTTATTTTGCATTGCCATTTCATTGTCATTTAGGTTATTTATAATAATATAGGTTTGTTATTCTAAGTATATTTAGTTAAACAAAGAAACTAATGAAAGTGATAAAAAAATAATGATCATATAGATTTGTCATTCTAAGTATATTGTAATGTTTGTGGCCCGAAGGACCATGGAGTTGCTGCAACAATCACCAGTTCTAATCCTTTGGTAGAGGTATGTGACAGATTAGTAAATTTGGCATTATATTTTCTCTCCTATGGTCTATTATTAAAAAATTTCATGATACTTTTATGTAGTTTAATTTCTATCTTGATGGTTGCTACATGTGATTGTCACTCTAGAACATCAATGTGCTACTATTGTGGAAGAGTGTGATGATTATTTGTTTGTGATTATTTTGTTATATGGCATTCCACAATTTTCAATTTCTATATATTAACATATATACTTCTTATTCTATCAGTTGCATCTCCAGATGAGTGAAGAGATAAGGACTAGTTGGCACATTCAAAAGACAAAAGAATCAATAAAAAATCCATCCAGCCAACTATGAAGGAAACATGTGATCTATTTCCTTCCCCTAGTGGGAAATGACTATGTATTAAGGTCATATGTTGTATGCCTACGTGGAATTTTATAAATCCTATATTTGATAGAAATTCTTGAATGATGATATCATGTGTATTTTGTAAATCATATCTTGAATGTTGTAGGCATGGTTGTTGATCATGACTTGTGACTTATGACTTATGTGTATTCAAGTGTATACTTTAAAAATTATGTGTATACTTTGTGACTTATGTGTATTACAATGTATACTTTGTGACTCACATGTTTTCATGTGTATAATTTGTATTTGAGTAAATGCTTCACTAATTCATTGATTCCTAGCATAAACCCACCAATCCAGATGTGTTGGAACTATCAATTTGGTTGTATGAGGAGTAGAATGAAAGTTAAACCCCTTTGCAACTTTACATTGCATGCATCTAACCCTTTTTCCATAAATTGAAAACTCGACACCATAGGAAAATGCCTTAGAGATATCAAAAACCAAGAGAGGTTATTGTAGATGGGCCCTACATGATCTCGTAGCCTCAAAAAAATTGTTTCTAAGTGACACAATTTCTGAGTAACATCTCATCAAAGATTTCTGCCTTTTTTCACTTTGGACTCTTAAGGGATATCACTAGTCCAATGTAGCTCAAATTGTTTCGGTGTGTTTGGGTGTGAAATAGGACCATGCCTAGCATAAACCCACCAATCTGGACATGTTGGAATTATTGGTTTGGTTGCACATGGAGTAGAACAAAAGTTACACCCCTTTGCAACTTTATACTGCATGCATCTGACCCTTTTTCCATCAACTGAAAACTCGACACCATGGTCAAACGCCTTAGAGATATAAAAAACCGAGATAGGTTATTGTAGAGGGACCCTACATGATCTCGTAGCCTCAGATAAATTGTTTCTAAGTGACATGGTTTCCGAGTAATAAATCATCAAATATTGATATCTTTTTTCACTTTGGACTCTTAAGGGATATTGTCGGTACAATGCAGGTCAAACTGTTGCAGTGTGTTTGTATGTGAAATAGGACCATTCCTAACATAAATCCACCAAAATTGATGTGTTGGAACTATCGGTTTGGTTGCATGAGGAGTAGAACGAAAGTTACACCCCTTTGCAACTTTACATTGCATGCATCTGACTCTTTTTCCATCAACTAAAAACTTGACACCAAAGAAAAGTGCCTTAGAGATATCAAAAATCAAGAGAGTTTGTTGTAGAGGGACCCTACATGATCCCGTAGCCTCAGATGAATTGTTTCTAAGTGACACAGTTTCTGAGTAATATCTTGTCAAAGATTGCTGCCTTTTTGCACTTTTGACTCTTAAGGGATTTCGATGGTACAATGTAGCTCAGACTATTTTGGTATGTTTGGGTGTGAAATAGGACCATGCCTAGCATAAACCCACCAATCCAAACATGTTGGAATTGTCGGTTTGGTCGCATAAGGAGAAAAGCAAAAGTTACAGCCCTTTGCAACTTTACATTGCATGCATTTGACCCTTTTTCCATCAACTAAAAAATTGACACCACGGGAAAATTCCTTAGACGTATAAAAAACTGAGAGAGGTTATTATAGAGGGGCTCTACATGATCTTGTAGCCTCAAACATGTTGTTTCTAAGTGACATGGTTTCCTAGTAATAGTTCGTCAAAGATTGTTGCCTTTTTTCACTTTGGACTCTTAAGGGATATCACCGATCTAATGTAGCTTAGATTATTTTGGTGTGTTTGGGTGTGAAAGAAGACCATTCCTAGCATAAAAACACCAATCCATACATATTGGAAATATCGGTTTGGTTGCATGAGGAGCAGAACGAAAGTTACACCCCTTTGCAACTTTACACTACATGCATTTGACCCTTTTTCCATCAATTGAAAACTCGACACCATGGGAAAAAACCTTAGAGATATCAAAAATTGAGAGAGGTTATTGTAGAGAGGCCCTACTTGATCTTGTAGCCTTAGAAAAATTCTTTCTAAGTGACACAATTTTTGAGTAACAACTTGTCAAAGATTGTTACCTTTTTTCACTTTGGACTCTTAAGGGATATCATCGATCCAATGTAGCTCGAACTATTTCGGCATGTTTTGGTTTGAAATAGGACCATGCCTAGCCTAAACATATCCATCAAGATGTGTTGGAACTATTAGTTTGGTTGCATGAGGAGCAGAACAAAATTTACACCCCTTTACAACTTTACACTGCATGCATTTGACCCTTTTTCCATCAATTGAAAACTCGACACCACGGGAAAATGCCTTAGAAATATCAAAAACTGAGAGAGGTTATTGTAGAGGGGCCCTACATGATCCCATAGCCTCAGATGGATTGTTTCTAAGTGACAAAAATTTTGAGTAACAACTCGTCAGAGATTGCTTCCTTTTTACACTTTGGACTCTTAAGGGATATCGCCCATCCAATGTAGCTCAAACTATTTTGGCATGTTTGGGTTCGAAACAGGACCATGCCTAGCTTAAACGTACCCATCCAGACACATTGGAACTATCAGTTTGTTTGCACGATGAACAAAGAATAATCTACACACACACCTTCCTCAAATTCTTGAGAGTAGAAAGAATCTCTTCATTGAATACATTATCTATCTCATTCATTTTGTTCTACTTCTTTTTTAAATTTTTTTAGAGCAGACTAACCTCCTTTTCATTGACAATAAAATATTATTCTTATCATTCCATTCCTTTTCTAAGTGGTTAGTTTTAGTCTTCAGTTGTTTTGCTTCAATTTCGATGCTTAGGACAACAACATCCCTTTGTTTGATAGAGTTTTCAACGCTTAGGACAACAACTTCATTTGTTCAAATCCACCTATAGTGTCATCTCTCACTTTCTTTTCCTGAACAAATTCTTACCAAATACAAAACATCAATTGCATTAAGTTGAATGGCATATATGACAATAATTGCGATATAGCAAGTTTGGTGTGGGTCAAGGTTGATTGACACATATGAAAATATCATATGAGTGTTATTTCTTTTGTGTGAAATGTGCACTATGACTAGTGTGCATCAAGCCTATATGGTATGCCTAGTTTGCTTATTCATGCATTATGCTTAGCAATATTAATTTTTGTGCATTGCAATAATATAAATTCCATGTGGAAGTTCAAATAACATGCATGTCATGGAGTTTTATTTGGTTTGTTTAATGGTTGTATCACACTCATATGGTGTGCATATGTAGTGTTTTTTCAAGCATCATGGTTGACTTATGTCTTAATTGTTGATCATGAATATTGTATAAATTTCACATGAACAATCTAATGAACATGTATCTTGTTCAATTGTAAGGACTCTATTTGAAGGTTGCATAAAACCCCTATGGTGTACATATTGTTCATTTTTATGTATTGATGAGGTCAATGGTTGTCTTAATTTTACCATGATTTGTCTGGTTTTTTGTTCATATTAGTTTACCCCTTTGGCCTATTTCTTCCTCTATTGCCATGATATTTGTTAGGAATTAAAGTTAATTGATATAATTTGAATGATATGCAAAATCTTAGGAAATTGACTGATTATGAATATTAATCTCAGTGGTTATGTGAAACAGGTTAAAAAGGGAGAAGCATGAAGGCGATAGTTTCCATGTGATGCACTATTTTTCATTCAGTTGTTGTCTTTTAGTATAACTTTAGTTAGTAAGTTAGTGACTAGGATTATAATTGATTAGAAGCTTTTGAAAAATAGTAGGCCACAGGCCATATTACTATTTTTCCTATATCAGTGAATGATTTGGTTGATCCACGTATAATCGGTAGACATGATATTTTAAGTACTCTATTTTGTATTAAGAATTTTATATATGCTCTTCTATGAGCATGCAAACATCTTAATTATGTTCTGCAAGTTTCAATTAATATAAGACTGTTGAAAGAATAAAGTTGTGAATACTCTAACATTTCCACTTCGTTCAACCAGTTGGGAGAAAGGGTCCACTCTGTGCCAGTGTTTGGAGTTATCTTCTTTACTGTTGTGTGAGGTATTGTTTATGTTTGTTCTATGTGTATGCAATAATATTATCTTAATGCAATTTCATTGAGACTAATAATATAGCGTGTGTGTGGTGAAGAAAATTTTCAATTATATTCATGAAGTGTGAAGAAATTTAAGTGTTATTAATGTTTGGTTTGAATACAGGCCTTAGGATAAAGCATGTCGATGATGTATACTCTTCTTTAGAAACATTGCAAGTAATCTTTTAGACTTTATTGTACCTTATCGCCAGGACACAGAGGCCATGTCGCCCGAATACACAACTTCTGTCGCCTGCATTAGGTTAATGTGATCTTAGTAATTAATTCTAGTTTTTATCATTATTGATGGTGTTGTGAGGCAAAGCACATATTAGAAGAATTGAATTAAGAATGCTAGAGTGGATAAGAGTTTAAAATAGGTCTTTCTATTCTAATATAATTTGAAGAAGTTTGTCTTAGATCTTTATTGGTTTATTTAGACTTTTATATGCATACATCCCCACTTGATTTATTACCTTCATCCCTTGAGAAAATGACCACTATACCTTTCATTAGTTTACAACCCTAGATTGACACATCTAGGTAAAAATTGAGGGAATCCATAAACCAAATACAAACACGAAATTCTATCGTAATCTTAAACCACGGTTTTACCCAATCATTTTGGTGTCATTTCTAGGGAAAGGTATTAAAGGAATGAAGCATTAGTGAATTAAGTTAGGACCAGTGCATCTTGAAGAAATCATGTACAGTTGTCGACCTTGTTTAGGTGAGTACTCTTGATTTGTGTTGTTGTAAGTCATTTAGGTGCATGAATCATAGTAGGGATAGTAGAGGAAGATTCATTAGATAAGGAAAGGGAAGTAGTTCACAACCTGAAGAGCTTAAAAAAAATTAAAAAACATCCATTGAGGAAACACAAACCAAAGAATTGCAAAATAAGTCAAAACCATCCTTAGAAGGAAGAAGCTCAACTCAAGAGAAATTAAAAACTAAGTTGCAATCATTAGAATTACCTGAACTTGATCTTGAGAAGTGTGCTATTGAGACCACTATTGTTCAGACACCCACAAATACTCATCCAAGCTCTTCTAAGATATTACGCAAAAAGGTTGATTTTTTTTTCCAAGAGTCTTACGGGGCTAAAGTTGGTACATTCTCAGAAGAAACCTATGAGCCATTTAGAACCTATTTTACTCCTTGGGCATTAGACACCATGGATCCCAATAACAACAACAACAACAATGGTAATAGGGCATTGGCCAATAATAATCTAGTTGCTTTTGAGTTTCCTATCACATATCTTGAGCAAGATGCCCCTATGAAGAATATTCCTCATTCAACTTTACCTATTTTTCGTGGCCTTTCTACTTAGGATCCTGACATATTTTTGTTTGAATTTGATGTGTTGTACAATAGTTATGATTATCAAAATGATGCATAGAAGCTCAAACTATTCCCAACCATATTGAAGGATGTAGCCCTGCGTTGGTTTATGAACCTCAGGAACATTAGGACATGGAATGTCATGAGGGATTTGTTCTTGGACAAGTACCAAGAATACTGTAAAACCAAGGAAAACTAGAACGAACTCTTTTGTATGACACAAAAGGAAGACAAGTCCATGGAAGATTATCTTGAATGCTTTATGTTCAGTCTTCAACGATCTCATCAACAAAGGCTGAATGATGATACTGTTAAAGTGTTGTTTCTTAGAGGCATAAGAGATGATGTCATGGAAGCATTAAATTTAATAGGTAAAGGGAATATTTCTATGATGTACTTTGATGATATTTGTGATATTTGCATGAACTATTCCAGGTCGCAACCCTCAAGAAGGAACTATCTAGGCATGTTGCATTCTGTGGGAACTTCAACAGGTATCACCAAGCATCAGATAGGTAATTTACTCAAAGACCTTAAAACTAATTTATTGAGTCACATGGGTAAATAGATAGATACATTGTATACTCATAGAAAGAAAGAGGAGGCAAGAAAAGGCCCTAGTAGTATTTTGTCCTATATGTAGGAAGAAACATGGCAGTGAAGATTTCCCTTATAATAGGACAAATATCTTATCCCTAGAGGAAGCCAATAAGAGTTCTACCCTAAGACATCTTCCCGTAGATATGACCGATATGGTATATTCTGAAGAACCTATCTACTACATGGCCCCTAGGCAACCTTTTCCACCTCAATCAATGCATCTTGGAATGTTAAATGATTATTTCACACCAAGATCTAGCCAAACCATTTCCTTTTCCAATCAAGCTGGATGGTATGGGGGTTGGCAACAACCTCCCGCTAACCCTCAATGGATGCCACAATATCAGTATGCTTCACAACCATGGCAACAGGCATGGAGGTCATAAATGCCACAACCCCCACCATATCAGCAATAGTACCCATCACAACCACAACCTCCATCTCCTCCAATTCTCAACCCATATCAACAACCACAATAATATCTCCCACCTATACCACCATCTTCGAACCAATCAACCAATCCACCTCAACCGCCAAAGCCCACATCAATGCCAACCCAACTGAATCCAAATCCCAACAATAACGCAACACAACCTATATATAATAATGAGGTGGAAAGTTATCCCACTTATCCTCTTAATACTATAGAGATAGATGAAGTTCAATTGAGATTAGGAAAAGCCCTCCAGGGACCCATCATCACCGAAATTAATGAAGAACCTAGAGAGGAACTTGAAAAAGAACCTCCATTTCTTGACCACCTTCTTTCAAAATATGTACAAAAGGAATTTTTACAACCTGAATTTGATTTTATGAATGAACTCCATAATGTTAACATTAAAATTCCTTTGTTGCAAGCTATAAAGGAAATTCTAGTGTACACAAAGATGATTCAGAACCTATGTACCTAAAGGCATAAGAAGAAGGAACCCGAAGACTATCCAAGTTATTGAGCAACTCGCTGACCTCATGCTCGAGAATTTGACTATTCCTAAATATTCAGACCTAGGGAGCCCAGTCATCAAGGTGATTATTGGTAAGGTCACTATTCCTAACACAATTGTTGATTTGGGCGCTACCATCAATGTCATGACTAATGAGACAAAGGTAAAATTATCACTTGAGGGACTTCGACTCACTCTGATGGTCCTCCAAATGGCCAATCGTTCTTTAGTCAAACCTGAGGGTATGATAGAGAATGTAATTCTTTCTATTGATTCATGGGATTTTCCATCCAATTTCATGATATTGTAGCCAAAAGTTAAGCTGGGGGGATACCCCTTGATCTTGGGATGACCTTGGTTAGCCACCACAAATGCATTCATTGACTGTCGCTCGGGTAACATGGTTATTTCTTATGGGGAACAAACTAAATAGTTGACATTATATCCTCCAGCACAACCCCTGTTAGAAACAGAGAACCCAATCTGGATTGACAATGATTTAGAAGAGTCACTACCAATCTTGACAATTGATCAAGCATAGGATATGGAAGAACCTACAGAGGATAATATTTCTATTAATTTTCTTCAGAATATGTATGCATCTAATGAGGTTCTTGAAAATTTGGTTCGTTCTTCAAGTATAAATACTAATTGTCCATTTGGTAACTTTCCGTTGGTAGGTAGCCCACAATCTGTTCAACATTTTATCACACTGCACCAATTGCTACCTCACCACTATTTGTATAGTCCATTGTTTTTTTCTGAAGCACCATCCACCTCACAAGTATTGACCATGGGTTCACCTGCACAATTTCAAGCTGTGGAAATTTTACCTGGTCGCACATTAAATATTAATCCACACTTAAGTTCCAAACAAATACAAGATCTTATTGCCATGCTTAGAGCTAATAAAGATGCATTTTCTTGGGAGTATCAAGACATGTGTGGCATTCATCCAGATACTTGCACACATCATATTTATATTGAGGAAGGTAGTCACCCCATTAGGCAGCCACAGAGACGGCTCAACCCTGCCTTGCGAGAGATAGTTAAAGAGGAGTTACAAAAATTGCTAAATGTAGGTTTTATATATCCTATTTTAGATAGTCAATGGGTATCTCCTCTAGTTGTGGTTCACAAGAAAAATGGTAAGTGGAGAATTTGTGTTGATTACAGAGCACTTAATAAAGCAACTAAAAAGGATCATTTTCCATTACCATTTATTGATCAGGTGTTGGACACTCTTGCAGGTAAGCAATTTTTCTCCTTTCTGGATGGATTCAATGGCTACAACCAGATTTGCATAGCACCAGAAGATTAGGACAAGACTACCTTCATGTGTCCATGGGGAACCTTTGCATATAACGTCCTAACATTCGGGTTGTGTAATGCCCCTGCTACCTTCCAAAGGGTAGTATTGAGTATTTTTTCTGATCTTGTTAATGATTTTGTTGAAGTTTATATGGATGACTTCACTATCCACGGTAATACTTATGAAGAAGAAAAGAAAAATTTAGAAAGAGTGCTTAAGCGATGTATAGATAATAATTTTTCTTTAAGCCATGAGAAGTGCCACATCCTTATGACAGAAGGCATTGTGCTTGGCCATTACATTTCCTCTAAAGGTATCCAAGTAGATCCTAAAGAGATCCAAATTATTCAATACTTCCTACACCCTCTAGCCAAAAGGATGTTCATATTTTTCTAGGTCATGCAGGATAGTACCGAAGATTTATCCAAAATTTCAGCAAGATTGCCTCTTCCTTGTTTTCCTTATTAGCTAAAGATTTTGCTCTCTCCTGGACACCTAAGTGTCAAGAGGCCTTTGAGGCCATCAAGACAAAACTTGTAACCACACCGGTCCTTAGAGGTCCAAACAGGGAACTACCATTTCATATCCACACTGATGCCTCAGATTGTTCGATGGGAGTTGTGCTTGGAAAAAAAGAGGATAATCTCTTCTATTCCATCTACTACATCAGCAAGAACTTCACAAGGGCTGAGGTAAATTACACAGTAACTGAAAAAGAGTTTTTAGCTATTGTGTATGCAATTAATAAGTTTCATCATTATATTACTGGGTATAAAGTATTTTTCCACACAGATCATTTGGCAATTCAGTTTTTAATGAATAAACTCATAGTAATTGGTAGAGTTATTAGATGCTTGCTTTTACTCCAGGAATTTGATATAACTATACTTGATAAGCTTGGTCGAGAAAATGTGGTTGTAGACTTTTTTTCTAGATTACAATAGCCATACAATGAACCTACTCCAGTTGACAATGCATTTCCATATGAGCACCTCTTTGCTATATCAACAAAGAGCCCATGGTTCACCGATATTGCAAACTATCTGGTTACATGCAAGTTCCCACCACATTTCTCTCTAAGGGAATGATGGAAGCTAGTTGGACTTAGTGGACAGTACACATGGATCAACAAATTTCTCTTCTGTACTGGCATTGACAATATCATAAAGCGTTGTGTACCCAAAGATGATGTCTTCGATATACTTCGTGCATGCCACACAAAACCATGCAGAGGATGCTTTGTTGCTCAAAGGAATGCTCAGAAGATTCTCACTGCAGGCTACTATTGGCCTACAATCTACAAGGATTGTAAATGCTATGTTCATCATTGTGACAAATTTCAATGTATGGGCCACCCTACACGGTCTGATGAGATTCCCTTACACCCGTAGTTGTCCATAGAGCCATTTGAGAAGTTGGGCCTTGATTTTGTTGGCCCAATCAACCCGCCATCAAGAAATAAGGAATACATCCTTGTATGTACAGATTATGTAACCAAGTGGGTCAAAGTGGTAGCCCTGAAGCATGCCAAAGATACAAAGGTAGCAGATTTCTTGTACTCCAAGATTTTCACAAGGTTTGGTGTGCTGCGAGAGATAACCACAGATCAAGGACCACAATTCATGTTTGAGCTTATTTCTAACTTGGTTTGTGAGTATGAAATTTTCCATTGTAAGTCTACACCTTATCACCCTCAAGCTAATGGGCAGGTGGAAGTCACCAATAGGGAGATTGAGAACATCCTTACCAAGACAATTGCTCTTCATAAGCATGATTGGGTTGCATGGCTTCTTGAGGCTATGCAGGCCTATCGCACGACGTGGAAGACCACCATTGGTCTGACCCCTTATGAACCTATCTATGGTAAGAAGGAAGTTCTTCATATTGAGTTTGAGGTCAAGACTCTTTTCACTACACTTCAATTGGGTATGAGTCTTTTCGATGCTCAAAAAGAACACATGGATCAACTACACTCCTTAGATGAAATGCACCAAGAAGCACTCTTCCACACTAAGGTTGTCTAGAAGCAGTGTGCTTTATGGCATGACCATCACATCCGACACCGATCCTTTTAGCCTGGCGATTGGGAACTTTTGTATGATTCTCACTTCCAATACTTCAAAGGAAAGTTTCACACATGATGGCTTGGGCCTTATGAGATTGAGATAGTAAATGATAATGGTGTTTTCTACCTCTGTACCATGGACTCTGAAAGAAGAACACTCCTTTTCAATGGTCATAGATTGAAGCTCTACAAGAAACCTCTTTCTAAGGGAGCTTTATTTTTGGAAGTGGCACGAGAACTCACTGTTGTTCCTTTTGGCCTCCTCCAAAATTGATTTGAATAAATATTTTTTTTTTTTAAATGAAATAAAAGATCCAACACTGAAAACCTTCGGGCACTGTTGGCCAGTTACCATTTGAAAACTAGGTCTCTAGCAGATGGTACCTACCCAATAAACTTGGATGTGAAAACTAGATTTATGGCACTTCCAGGCAGCAATGGGTTGAAAATCGAGTGATCAGTGGCCTATTTTCGTTAAAAAAATTGAATAAATAAATAAACATTAAATAAAATATAGCCCCACCATTTCATCTCCATCTGCCGCTTTCCACTCATCCACCTCTTACACCCCGCCACGTGGCTTCCCCTCCCTCCACACTTTTGTCCCCTTTTCAATTGTCTTGTGGGGCCCTACTTTCCTAGTGTTCTTCCCACTCGCCATGTCGGCCATGTCCTTCTCATGCCACCCTGGCATTGGCTCCACATTTTGTTCTTCCTGCTGCTTATCTAACAATCAATTATTTCTGGTCATGTGACTTGTCACTCTCTTTTCTCATTACCTCCATATCTCTACACACTCTCCCATTGTCTCGTCACGTGCTTCTTCTCTCCGCTAGTTTTTTTCGCTTCTACCAATGTCTGCACCCTCATCATAATAATTGCTAGAGCTTTTGACCACTGCTTTGGTTGCTTGGTCATGCTAGCACCTTCATCATTCATCGATGTTCTTCTCTAACTTCCGTCGGTGTGCTCTAACAGTAATCTTTTCGGAGGTTTGTATGTCATTTATTTTATATTGATTTTTCTTTATTTTCTTGTAATTATTATGGAAAACTGAGGGTGGTTTCGTATGCTTAGTAGGGGGCTGTTGTGTCTAATGATTATTCCTAGTCATGTCATACCCCGTCACCATGTAGTGTATTGATTATCCCAGCAAGGCAATCTGTTTAAACCATAAATCCATTTTAAGTCTTCATTATTGCCAAAAATTCCTGCCAAGCTCTCATGTTAATTCTTTCTCCATGGGAGGTATTCACAAATGCCAAGAGCCAGAGGAAACAAAAAATGTTAAAGCTAATGCAGCAGTATATGGTGCCTTTGAAACCGCAAGATGGCTTGTGTTTTTTTAGAAGCTTTGTAGGTGTCATGATGGGGTGGCCCTCAAGTTCTCCATGGTGTTTAATACTGCTAATAGCTCCACAGTAGTCTGAGGGCTTTCCTTGCTAGTCACGCCTCAAGTCATAGCAGAGGTAACAGGGTTACCAAAAATAGGGGAAGAGTATTTTCCTGTGGCAACAAATAAGCATGTCGAGCTTCAACTCCAAACCCAACGGTTCCTACAACAGGATGAGACATTGCAGTTGACTCCTAAACATGGCACTATATGGACCTCCCTTCCTACACATTGGCCTGAAGTTGCTAAGGTAGTTATCTAGTATGTCACAGGTGAAGGAAGGTATGCTATGTTTTCGCCCACCATTTTCGATTGCTCTTTCATTTACGCCATAATGAGTTGGTTAATCTTCCATACTACCTTTTCAATTCCATTAAAAAGATGAGTTCAGAAGTCCAAAAAGGTCACAACAATTCTCTAGCTCACCACAGTTTGATTAAGTTAATTGTTCTAAGGGGTTTAGAAAGTTCTAGACCTCCAAGTATTTGGGATTAATTTAAAAAAGAGATAGGTTCAAATCCCTCTTTAACCCCACAAACTGATTCTATAGCTCCTAAAAACCCCCATAATACAAGTGACTCTGATAATGAAAATCCTAGCCAAGAATCTAAGCATTCATAGGAAATAAAATGAACAAGTTGTAGGTCATGGCCTCGCACTAGGAAGGATAAAATTGTCAGTGAAGTTAGTACTCCTCTAGTTGTAACTCCTTACAACACTAGGTTCAAACAAAAATATGTAGAAGTGACCTCTGGCTTGCAACAATTTCCTTCTACTGTTTGCATAGTGAACCAAGAAACTCCTGAACCGAATGTTGAAATCCTGGCCACAAAGAAAGCAAGGAAAGATAGGGTGAGTCTAGAATTGCGATGCCAAAATTGCCAAAAGAAAAAGGGAAGAAATGTAGTATCTCAGACCTCCTTTGAAGAACAAGATGAGTAATATATGTCAGAACCGTCTATAAGCTCTGATGATCGAAGTCAAGAGACAAATACAGGAAATTAAGAATCTAACCCTTTTGCAACCCCTTCAAAAGAACATCCAAATGTGGAAATTCAAAATCTAGAGGAACACTCCTATGACATTTCCCAAGATGAGGAGTACTCTGTTGAAGAATTTAGAGATCTATAGGCTAGGGTCCGAAGATTGGAAGCCCAAGTACTAACTCTTGAGCCACAATTGCAACAAGCTTAAGATGCCAATCAACAAAAAACTAAGGAGATTAATCATTTGAGGGATAAGATAGAACAATCAGCCAAACAATTCACACCAGTCATAATGGGATACATAACCTTGACAAAGCATAGGAACATAATTGACAAGTTGAAAGAGTTATGGGAGGACCAAATTACTGAGAAATGCATGACTATGGAGCACCATCAAGAAAAGGTCAATGAATTAAAAGTTGAAATGGAACAAAGGGTTTCCACTAATTACATCTTCAAGATTGAGCACCAATAGATTATCCAAAGTCTAAAAGACCAATGGAGTAAAGAGATCTTGACTATAGTGCAGCAATGGACAACCAAACCATTATAAGTCAATACATATTGCATGAGGACATGCAATGTCTTCAGCTGGGGGGAATGATGAGGTCAATGGTTGTCTTAATTTTACCATGATTTTTCTAGTTTTGTGTTCATATTAGTTTACCCCTTTGGCCTATTTCTTCCTCTATTTCCATGATATTTGTTAGGAATTAAAGTTAATCGATATAATTTGAATGATATGCAAAATCTTAGGCAATTGACCGACTATGAATATTAATCTCGATGGTTATGTGAAACATGTTAAAAAGGGAAAAGCATGAAGGTGATAGTTTCCATTCAATTTATGTCTCTTAGTATAGCTTTAGTTAGTAAGTTAGTGACTAGGATTATAATCGATTAGAAGCTTTTGAAAAATAGTAGGCCATGGGTCATATTACTATTTTTCCTATATCGGTAAACGTTTTGGTTGATCCACGTATAATCGGTGGACATGATATTTTAAGTACTTTGTTTTGTATTAAGACTTTTATATATGATCTTCTGCAAACATGAGAACATCTGAATTCTATTCTGCAAGTTTGAATTAATATAAGACTGTTGAAAGACTAAAGCTACAAATACTCTAATGTTTTCACTCCATTCAACCGGTTGGGAGAAAGGGCCTGCTCTCTGCTAGTGTTTGGAGTTATCTTCTTTATTGTTGTGTGAGGTATTGTTTATGTTTGTTCTGCATGTATGCGATAATCTTATCTAAATGCAATTTCATTGAGACTAATAATATAGTGTGCGTGTGGTGAAGAAAAGTTTCAATTATATTCATGAAGTGTGAATAAATTTAAGTGTTATTAATGCTTGGTTTGAATACAGGACACAAGATAAAGAATGTTGATGATGTATACTCTGCTTTAGAAACATTGCAAGTAATCTGTTATACTTTATTGTATCCTGTCACTAGGACACAAAGGCCCTGTCGCCCGAATACACAACTCTTTTCACCTGCATTAGGTTAATGTGATCTTATTAGTTAATTCTTTTTTTTATCATTATTGATGGTGTCGTGAGACAAAGCACATATTAGCAGAATTGAATTAATAATGCTAGAGTGGATAAGAGTTTAAAATAGGTCTTTCTATTCTAATATAATTTGAAGAAGTGTTTCTTAGATCTTTATTGGTTTATTTAGACTTTTATATGCATACATCCCCACTTGACTTATTACCTTCATCCCTTGAGAAAATAGCCACTATACCTTTCATTAGTTTATGACCCTAGATTGACACATCTAGGTAAAAACTGAGGGAATCCATAAACCAAATACAAACATGAAATTCTATCGTAATCTTAAACCACATTTTTACCCAATCATGTATCATGGTTGAAAGATAGTGATTCTTATTCATGATGGTTTTATACCTTTTACATGTTATTAAGCTTGAAGGTTTTAATGGAGTGAATGTTGAATTGAGTTGTAATGGTTTTATTAGATGGTTGCATCACTCATATGGTTTGTATAGGGTGTTTAGCACCACTAAGTGACATTGATTTTTATCAAGATGATTATATTACTTTTGAATGAACACTGTAATGACATATATTTCATTAAGTTGTATGGGATTTGTTTGAATTTTTTAATCAATCAAAAGAATCAATGCCATAAGACTATCATAAGTTTCTCTTTTAATATTTTTTCCTTTTCTATGAGACCACAATTCTTTTAGGCATATTTTCAAACATATCTTCTCAACGAATATTATATAGTCTTCTCATAACAATTCTCATTAATTTTAGCTTCTTTTGAAAAAAAATCACTTTCCCACTTCATTAGAGGAGTTCAAAAATCAAAATAATGTCAAATGTAAATTCATTCGAGAAATATTAAAATCATGTGTATTCTCAAATTGAGTGTTTGATAAAAATGATTTGGTAGACATGTATGAAAAATGTGGTAAAATAGAAAAGGTAGTGAATTTTTTGAAAAAACTCATCAAAGAAATGTGGTCTCATGGAATGTAATGTATGTGAACCTTAATATGAATGAACTTTAACATATATGGATTACCAATTGTAATTCATAAGTTCTATTAAAATACAATTTCGTTAATCTATAACATGTTATTGATCATAACTTTAAACCATTCTAAAATAATTATACTTTCCATTTTGAAGATTCAAAGTAGAAAGACATGCACACGAGGAACAAATTAGATCGAATATCAATTATTATATATCAAAATGTAGAACAATTGTGTTTGTTCATATACAAATTTGGCATATATGCCTACTCAAAACAAGTTCTACAAGTTTTACAAATTGTGACATATATTCCATCTCAAGATCTATCAAACCCTAAATACATATCAATCTATATCAAATCCTAATCCTATGTTGAATCATCAAAATCGAACCTCCTCAAAGAACTTAGTGGCTCTTAAGTTTCCTGCACAATAACAATTCAAACCACAAATTAGATTAATTATGTGAATGATTGATAGGATAGACTAGTAAATAGAAACTTATATACTATCATTTATAAATTGTCAATTTAACATCAAAATCATTATATTGAACTATATTATATAAAAAATGCAATTCTTGTTTACCTCAAGTCTTTCTCTCTTTTCTACAAGATGTTATGCATATGATTGTCCCTTAGGATGATCAAGAGTCCTCGTATAAAGAAATGGTCCCACATTTGTCACATTGTTGAATTGGGAAGAGGACTATAGTAGGTAAAATAAAAATGATACAAATTAACATATAATTCTTGACAAATAATCATATTTACTAAACATATATCTAATCCTATCTAAACGTAAATATCTGTAATATAAAAAAAAACACATACCTATTGTGATGCTTCTACTCTAGACGAGATCATGATGGATGAAGCAACTAAGATGCTTTCCTATATAAAAAATGACAAGAATGTAACACAATTTAAAGGCACATGCACATATAATCATAATGTCAATAATATAAAAAAAACATATACCTGTTGTGCAGCTTCTTCCAATGGGTCAGGCTCAATCAACACAGCTGTAAAACTACCAGGTTGTTGGAAAAAAAGATAAGATTACATTAGACTATCAATCTATGTACATGTCTTTAAACATAATAGATTTCAAAAATTAACATCTTAATAAAAATTTAAATGATACGTATATTGAGTCCCTAGGCCAAATAAAATGGTCAATTGTGTAGCCTCCTACACTTGGGAAATCCGGTCCTCTGTCAGCAACTGTTAAATATTTTGGCACATAAACATATATTAGTACAAAAATCTCTTATAAAATATGAAAGAATTTAGCTAAAACACACTATGAAATGACTTTAAGTCTTACCGGTGCTCCCACATCATCTCTTCCACTCGATATCTCTCCTAGAAATGGTCCACTCTATGCTCTATCAACTCCTACATCTAACATATCATGGACCTCATAGTTGGATGTTTCTATGGGAGCCTCACTGGAATGTCAAAGAGGACCCAAAAATATATTGTTGAACATGATGCAATAATGGGACGCACAAATATGTGCCAAAGAGGAGGGTGTACTAGTCGAAACTGATGTAGTAGATGCATCACCATCATGCTAGGATGTATCAGGTGCATCAACATCATGATGGGATGCACTGTCACACGGTTGCGCAAAATGATGGATCTATGTGATCAAATGATCAATCAATGAATGTATGGAAAAAATGATTTAAATCCTTGCATCTAAAACAATCTTGGGGTAAGCAACTGGAGCCAAGGAAAAAATAGGTGGCAAGAAGAACTGGGGTGACTCGGTGTGCTCTGGGTATATCCTGTGGCATCCCTTTACCCACACCCTGGAAGTCTCGCATGTCAAAGTAATTGACATGCCTCCCTAGGAAAAACTTGACATATAATTTTTGTAGAAAATACTAAGGGACATCAAGATTATTGTTGGGTGGTTTATCAAAAACCATCCACCAATGTCTCCAGAAATTATCTAATATACCTCTATGTGTGCACCATTTAATTGAAAATTTTGGCTTCTGCACATCTACAGGCTGTTCTATTTTGGGTTTGATGAATAATTGGGCTAATTGGGATTTTTCAATATCAAGTTCCCTCACTTCATTATATGATAACCCATTGGCATAATGTTTCCTTTAGGACTCTCGCAACTGTGCAAACCTATTATTCTCATTTTCCAGAGTTTCAACATTTGAAATGATTATTTCTAAAGTGTTTTTTCATATTTGATAGCTCAAGGAGTGTCTCATAAATTTGACATACGTTTCTTAATTGATTTAAATTTATATGAATAGATTCATGTATTTTGGGCACGTTTTGGTTTGGAAACATTGATGGTGGTGAAGGAGGATTTGTAAGGTTTTCATCTTGAGCAGGGTTAGGGTTTTCATCTTGAGCACCCGATTAGGGTTTTCATCTTGAGCACCCGGTTAGGATTTTCATCTTGAGCGGGGTTGGGATCAGTCATTCTTAAGCCTGTTTATTCATGAAAATTTTAAAAATTAACAATCATTTTAATGCAATAAAAAACCTATTAAAAAAACCTATTTTGACTCAAATTCACTAAAAACAATGCAAAACTATTATAAAATTGAAGAAAAACATTAAAATTTATAAATACCTGTCAAATTTGAGTGATTTGAGCAAAAAAATTCACTACCAAACGGATATCCATTTCGAAATGGATATCTATTTTGTTTATGTCATTTTTTTATAATTGGTCGGGTCTGAGACCTGACCCCCATATATTATGTGTGTTGTTTATTATGAGTGTTGTTTGTTATGAGCATTGTTTATAATATAATATAATTTAAAATATTTATTATTATCATATATTGTATTAGATTACAATATAATATTATATTATATTATTACATAATATTATATATATATTATACTATATTATAATATAGTATGATATTATGTAATATATTATATATTATATATAATATATATTAAATATTATATAATATTTTATTATTATATAATATTATATTATAATATTATATTATAATATTATATAATATTATAATATATTACATTATAATATATTCAATATTATATAATAATATAAAAAAACAACTTAATATAATATTAAACTTGACCAAATTAAAAAAACCAATCTAAACGAAATAGATATTCATTCCAAAATGGATATCCATTTAGGTTTGGTGTTTTCTATGGCACCATGTACTTTCTACCCAAGCCTAGAAAAAGTCAAAGTAGATTTTTGTATTTTTGAGCAAGTTAAAAATTCCTTTTTTTCACATCGCCACTTTTTGGACTCCCGTGATCTTGCACAAACCCTATTGTGTTATGTAAATCCACTTAGGGGTTCCCTCTTCATGTTACTTATCTTGTTATTCCAATCTAACAATCCCTTGAGTGATTGATTTCATCCTAAGGGTTGAGAATTTAGATATCAAATATTATAAGATGCATTCAAAAGAGCAATGGTCCTTTAACCACCAATAGATTGCTCATTCTTTATTTTGGATTGCTTCTTAGTAGCCGTAAATTAAGAGTTTCATCATATTTAGGTCCATCATTAAGATCTTGTCAAGATATCAAATATTGTAATGATAAAAAAAAAATTGTCGTTAAATCGCTACTAAGGGGTAGCACCCTGTATTAACTTTCAAAAAAGAGATTACAATGTATTCATGATTTTCTCTTAATCCCCTAGCATAAAACTACTCTTGTAGCTAGACACGACTCTATCCATGAACCAAAAAATCTTTACAGCCCTACTCCATCGTTTACATATTACAAAATGGCCATGAGCCCATCAGCCAAACCTTTGAGAAAAAGCTACCAGCCATATTCAACCAAAAAAACAACTCCTATGATGGACTAACTCACATCATTCATACTATAAAACCTCCACTGAAAAAATGACTCACACTATTAGATATCTATAACATAAAATACCAAAGACATTTCACAGAGCCTTTCCTTTCTCTTCATCTACATCCTCTTCATCTTCTTCTTCCTTTGTTTCCTCTCGCTTCATGTACGCCATGTAGTCTGCAATTATTGGGTAGTCTGAACCATAGTTGATGTGCGTTGGGTTGCTTGCCTTCACCTTCGGATCATTGTGTTTGGTGTGTGTGTTCATACATTTACATGTGAGATCTTGTGTTTGATATTTCCAAAGTCAAACTTCCAATAAATATTTGCCACATCATCCAAATCATACAATCTTGTCATTCCACATCATATCCTAATCATCATCATCTCTTTAATCCAATCAACGTCATTTTACACCATGACAACATTAGAAGATATAGTATCCCAATTCCAAAACCTCTTCCAATCACTTTATCAAGCACCACAACCCTTAGACCAACAAATTATACATGGGCTCCAAGGCCTCATCCAACAATTTCAACTTCAAACAAACCAATCACCTCAAATGCAACAACTCATAGCACAAGCCCAATACCTCATGGCCACTTGTCAAATCCAACAAGCACAACATCCAATCTAATCACCACATCAAAAAATCTCACCTCAATCCTATGTGTCACCTATATCATCATATCAACCTCATCCATCCACATATCATGTTTCCCCTTCATCACCTTATCCCACCTCTTCTAATGTCAACCCTTATCCATACCAATCCACCTCTCAACAACCATTATCCTATGCAACCCCTCCATCATTATCATAACAAAAAATCATACCACAACAAGTCCAAACACCATTCCAACCTCAACACATTCAACAACAATCCTATGTGTCACCTTCATCATCATGCCAACCTAACCCATCTAACTATCATGTCAATTCCACATTAACATATCCACCCATATCACAACAAGAATATAGGATCCCAAGTCCACCTTGGAAACAAAATCAAGAGCCTTTCAATTCTCATGTTCCATTTGAAAAGTGGAACACCAATCTAGTTCATGCACCCTATAACATTATCATACCACCATCCAATCAAATTCCTATCCCTAATCCACCATGTCCTAGTCCTAATCTGAAGCCTATAACACCATCCACTATCATTTTCCATCCACTATATTATCCATCTACCCATACACTTGCAAAGGATGCGATCCAATGGCTACTAGCACAGAAAAGACCATCCCCACGTCAAGCACCCATTAATGAGCTTACCAAAGAACCTTTGAATTTCATGCCTATTCCTCCAACCCCATCATGTAGTCTCCCCCTTGAGCCTATTCAAGAGTCTTCCCCATTTAGCCTAAATCAACCTCCATCATGTCTCCATGTTGTTAACCATCAAGAACATGTTGAGCCCATTCAAGAGTCAGCCCCTTCCACTTCCATTCAAGAAATCCAAGAGTTATGTCAAGAGCATTACCCTAAGCATGAGGAAACATTAACCTCTCATTATAATCAAGATCTAGGCCCATCTAATGATCCCACTCATAACATACTTGGTCCTATTTATGATCAAGCTCCCCTCGATGATCTTACCTATGATCAAGAAGGCCATGATGATCCTCTTAGCCAACTTTATGCATTCCATGGTCAAGAGCCTATCACTTCACCTATCCATGAGAAAGATATCCCAAATTCACCTCCACCTAGCCCTATCCATGATCCATCAACATCCACTTCCCTTGATGAGACATATGCCTCCCAAGCACACTTAGAAGATCAAAAAAATACCTTGGATCTAAGTGAGCACAATGCTAATCAAGATCCTAATGATGCTCCATCACCCACTATCGACCCCATTGCAAGTCCTCCATCATATCCTATTGTTCTTTCCACCCTCATTCATGAATGTTCCTCCTTAGAACAACAACAACCATTATCTTCCCTTGCTTCATTTTCTCCATCCAATAAGGAACTCATGTCTAGTATTCCACCTACACCTAGTCTCGTTGTCCATTGCATACTCCAAAACATGAACCACCAAGGTAAAGGTCTAGACCTTCATGAACAAGGTATTTCAGATCCCATCCATGTCAAAGTCCCTCCATGCTCTTATGGCCTTGGATATACACCCCAAGGACACCAATCTGAAGATCTTGGTACTTCCTCCATGCCTCCTAAGTCCACTTTCCATCATAAATCCTATCATATGCCTAAAACATATGTCACCATCCTTCCTCCATCATCCTACAAATTTCAAAAGCATGTGACCATACACCTTCCACCATCCACTTTACCACAATTACTTCCAACTCCTAATATCCCTCCATCCACTTTACCACCATTACTCCCAACACCTAATATCCCTACCATTCAATCATCTTATTCATTTATCCATAAATACCCTAACATTCCTAATCATGACCAACAAATGCACGCATTGTCTAAACAAGAAGCTTCCACTCATTCCACCTATCCCATGGAATTCAAAAATAAAAATTTCAACGCCTCTACCTATAAAGTAAAAATTCCTAAGGGTCCCCATGCCTTAGGACATCAATACAAAAAGTTAAAGCAAAATACATCCCAAAATTTATATAAGCCCACACCTCCAAAAGTAAATGCCAAAACTAAAATGGTTTGGGTCCCTAAGAAAAAGGAAAGCAAGTCAAATGAGGCATCTACATCACAAAAATACCAACCATCCCCTTCCATCCAAAATTCACATTCTATTCAAAAATTACAAAAATCCCACAAGCCAAACAAAAATCATAAAAATACTAAGTCTATGTGGGTACCAAAAGCATTACATCCACCACCTCCTAAGCAAACATCTCCACTGCTTCCTACACCCCTTCCACTTCAAAATATTCAACATTTATCACAGTCTGTGCAACCATTGGTCATGGTTCCCTTCCATTTCACAACAATTCAACATACCTCCATCTCCTCACCCTTCATTCATTATCCTACATATCTCCCCCACCACCTTCCTATGGTCCATGCTTTTGGCTAAGCCTCCCCATTCATCTTTTGCATAAGTCCCATATAATCCCTATCATCTTCCCTACATAATTTGCGTCATAATCCATTATTTTCCTCCATAATCCATCATCTACCTAATCCATCTCCCTCTCATGCATCCCCCTACCAACATCTATGAGCATATTTGACATGGTCCATTAGATGACATCCATCTCTAGTGGGACTACCACCTTTCATGGAACTAGAAACTTGAGTCCCTCCTATCCATATTCCCCTTCTCCTATCCCAAAAGTCAAAAATTCAAAAAGTCAAAAAGTCAAAAAAAAAGGTAAAGAGAAACCCTTCGTCTAATGATGAAAATCTGGTAAGCAGGCACCCTGGATAAGTACCATGATGAAAAACTAGGAAATAGGTGTCATTTGTAGGTTGATCTTCTATGTCACTTACACTTGGGGGCACAATGTCTTATCTATCCAACCTATCATTTTCATGTTATAGCATTCCCATCCTACCTACCATCTTTAGTCATCATACATACCTATCATATTGAGTCCACTTATCCACCCTTCTCCTTTTCATCTTGATGAAGATATAGGGGAAAAGTGTTGAAACATGTTTTGGGTATTTCCTGACATACCTCATCTTTCCAACCACTCATATCATTATCCTATTGTCATATGCTTTTTCCAGAAAAATCCTAAGTCTTGTACCTAGAATGGGGCATGTTATTCCTATGCGACATAGTCTTTGGAGATCACATCCTTGCTCTCTTATGATGCATACATCCATTCCATCCATCTATTTATCTTGAACCTTTTATCTCTTATCCTATCACTCACCATTCCATCCATCTATCCCATCTATCCCCTTGCACCTAGACTTGGTTTTCCCTTGTCATTGGTATCTAGCACAAAGGTTACCCAAATTTTCATCCATTGACACCTCAAAACATTTCAAAAATCCAAAAAACTCAAAACATTTCAAAAATCTAGAAAAATAAAAACATTTTAAAAATTAAAAAAAAATCAAAATATCCCCAAAAATACAAAAAATGGAAAAAGGTCCTAAAAAAAGACAAAAAAACCAAATATCCATAAAAAAATCCAAGCAGTAAAACCAAACCAAATCACTTCTTCCAATCAATTCTTCAAAATAATTCAACACATCAATTCAACTCCTTCAAATCAATCTTCAAATTAACAATCAATCAATCCTCTAATCAAATCGCTCCAACCTAAATCAATCCAATCACATCAATTCTTCTATTCAATTCATCACATCATTTCATCCAATCAAATAATCAAATCAATCATCATATCATTCCAAACCACTTCTTCAAATCAAATCAATCGAATCAATCCAAGCAATAATCCAAATGCAAGGAAATCCTTAATCTATACCAATCAAGTTGATCAATCTTGCCAAATTATCCAATCACATCCTTTGGTCTTGATCCTAATATTGTTGTAAACCCAATCAATCAATCAATCATCCTTTTGTTGATCTAGGGATATGTCGTTCCCTGCAATGACAACACTATCATCATCAATCATCATAAATCAATCAATTAATCATCGATTTACAGCTTGACAGGGGCAATACCTTGTTTGTTTTTGTATCATTTGTGCATGCTTGCTTGATTGCTTGTGTGTGTTATCATTTTTATCTTGCATTTGCATCAAATCCGAATTATTCCAGCTAATATTCATATCTTATATCTAGACAAGGTTGTATTACGTTGGGGCACAAGACACATCGTCACCTTGGTCCTTATACTTTGGTGCATCATGTCTAGTGTTACATCAAGCATCATGGTTGTTCACTTTCTTGTAGCATAACGTATCATTCATCTCCTTCATCCACTTCCTATCTTGCATCATTCATCTTGTCCCTACTTATCATTTCATTTCGAGAGCATACCCGTGTTTTTCCAACCTACCTATCCTATCGAGCGGGCATCATCATCCCATCATCATCCTATTTTTATATCATCATCATTCCACTCTTATTTCATCATCATCCTATTTTTCTATCATCATCCATTTTCCTCTATCCATACCTTAGCTTCTTTCAAATGATGCTACTCGACACAAAGCTCATCATCTTGAACATCATCTCAAAGAGGGGCAAAATGTAGACACTGAAAAATTGTCCTCCGCCTATGAACCCACCTTTTCATATCAATTCCTCCTTCTACTTGCATAATTAAATAATTTTAATTATTTAATTATCTTTTAAGGTCATATTCCTCTATTAATTAAATAATTCTTAATTATTTAATTAATTCATTTGTTCCTTTATTCTTCCCTTGATTAATTAAAAACATTTTGTTTATTTAATTACGTCACTAATTAGCCCTTTCCTTTCTATAATTAAATAAATGCTTATTTATTTAATTATTGTCATTTTTCTACTATAATTAAATAATTATTCTAATTATTTAATTATTCATTATCCTCTTATTCTATAATTAAATAAATAAAATTTATTTAATTATTTACTAATTTATCATTTTCATCCACTTTTGAATTAAATTATTATTTAATCTAAAAGTCAACATGTCACATGTCTTTTTATAATTAAATAATGCTTTTATTATTTAATTATTCACCTTCCCTCCCAAATTAAATAATTTTATAATTATTTAATTTCTCCAACAACCTCTTTTTCTGTGTCAACCTCATTATCCGTGTCATTCTTATCTTCTCTTGTCTCATTCATTTTCCACCCTTGATTGAATTATCTTATAATTCAAGCCATTAATCCTTATCATTGCCCTAATTTTTCCCTAACCCTGTTTCATACTAAAACTTTCAATCTTGGACATTGATTAAGACATCTAATTGACATCCAATCTCAACCATTAATCCAAATCAAAAATTACCTATAAATCAACCCTCTCATAAGGCATTTGGGGGGTTGATTCTTCAAGTATCCTTATGCTGCCATAATTATTCTTGAATCATTCATCCATTTCTATCTATCATCATTCATCTATCATCTCCATCTCAATATTATGTTGTTGAATTGAGCAACCAAAATATCAAATCAATCGACCAATTCATCCATCATTGTGTTTATTTAAGGTATTGAAGATTTGGATTAGGTAATGTGTGTTATTTTTTTATCATTTTTATTTTATCCAAAAAATTTATATACAACACCCATTCCTCACCCATTTTGAGATCCCAATCCTCATCATCATCCATTACCACCTTCCCAGCCAACCCTTCTTCTACCAGATACTACTGCACCCACCCCTTGGGAGGGGTTTTCATCATTTTTGCTGCCCTAAGAAGGAACATTATGCTTTGTTCCTTCTCATCCCATAGCTTCGCAGTCCCACCGAGTTGAGTGACCTAACCACTAAAAAATTCTTGACCTCTTCCCCATTTCTAAGAGACATATAATAGTTATGTGGTAGCAGCATCATCAAATTGTCGTCGAAATTGTCTAGGACTTCATCAATTTTTCCCAGCATGGCATGAATGAAGACCATCTAGCACAATTTTTTAGCCCTTGTTATAGGTACTCCCATGTATAGAATCATCACCAGGAACATGGCATAAATTCTTGTGTTTTCCCTGAATGTGTGATATGCCAGCAGGAACTCCCTCCCCAGAATTTTCTTGGTCACCCAAAGCACCACAGGGTGGGAAGAGGCCAAAATTCCTTTCAACCTCTTATCTGTCACCTCACCATGGATGGCCTACTGCTACCTTGTTGTATTTAGAAACAATGGAGTATCCATTCCTTACACTCTCATACACCTTTCTCCACTATGCCAAATTAGCTCAACCTAATCTTTGCTTAAGCAATCACCAACTTTGGCCTTTTAACAAGCAACGACCTTACCCCGTCATAATTACAAGCTTGGTTTCTGTGATGTTTGAAGCATGTCTTCAAATCCGCATCCTTGTCGAGCGATACAAATTTGCTTAGTTGTTTGGGGTTGTGCATTGCCTACCATTTCCCCTGCCTTGGGACTTGTTACCGTGTCCTACTCCTCTCCTTCTATTTATGGCTATTGTCTTATCATTTCTTCCCACTTCAGCTTTGGCCTTTATTATAGTACGTGATCTCTTTGTCGTCGGCATGCCTAGATCTTCCTTGGTGTCTTTTCTTTGATTTGTGATTTGGATGTCCCATCGTTCAGGAATATTCTGATCTCCCCAACTTTTTCTTACGTATTTTCTTTTGATGCTTGTTTCGCCAACTCATTTGCCATGTTGTTCCCTTCTTGGTATACATGGCTTATTTGGAAGGCTTCAAATTTTTTTGACAGTTGTTTAATGGGTTGCAGTAGATGGTTTAACTTCCAATTCGATGCACTATTCCTACGGATTGCATTAATGGTAATAAGAGAGTCTCCCTCTAGATGAATGTGTTTCACACCCAGTTCCAATCCCATTTGTAATCCAATTGTAGCTGCTAGAAATTCTACTTCATTGTTTCGTGCATATTCCCAGAGGTATAGATTTCTCTGCTAAAATTTTACCTTGTGTGTCCCTGGTAATACAAACAGCCCCTCTCGGACCTGGGTTACCACAGGAGGCACCATCGAAGTTAATTTTAATCCAACCTTCTTCCGGATCTTTCCACACTACCTCTTTTCTTTTTACTTTTTGTGAGTCAGGTTCATTGCTTCTATTGAGCAATGGAGGTTTCAATCCACTGAGTAGCTTCATCATTTTTTCATCCTAGTTGGTGGAAATTCTATGTTTGTCAACCTTGTTGTGAGCATCCTCTTTGACTAGTTCTATTATGGCCCTCTCTATCTTTTCCCATATCCCATCCTCTCCCATTTCCTTACCTTGAAAAATCCTTCTATACCTCTCCTTCCAAATTTACAATATCACTGTGGATGGGATGATTTTCCATATCCCTCCAAATATCAATTTTTTGTGTCTTGATGGCCACATCTTGAACCAAATTTCAATTTTGTCGGCATGGGACATTGCATATTTAATTTACTCCTAACAACATTCCAACAGGCCTTAGCATATGGGCATGTCAAAAGTAAGTGATCTACTGTCTCTACACCATTTTTACACATCACACATCTTCCTGGACCTTGGACTCCAAATGTTGTTATTCTATCTTCAATGAGGATTCATTTTTGGATTTCCATCCAAGAAAATACTCCTACTTTGGGAAGGAAATTTTTCCCCCACATCAGTTTGTATGGCCAATATTGCCTTGTCATGGCTAACTCTTTAATTTTATAGCCAAACTTCACTTTATATGTGCCTGTGGTCGACCTGCACCACCGGATTACATCCTTATCATTGGAGGGGTTGAAGTGTTTGTTCTTGAGTATTTCTATTAGTGAGTCTTTCTGGGATTACGGGGCATTGAGTTCCTCAATAGCACTCCAATTCTAGCTGGGGACTCCATTTTTTAGCGCTACCTTTCTATAATAGCATACCTTTTGTCCCCATACTCGTAAGGTTTTTTCCTTGAGTTCTACCAATCCTGATGTGTTATCAATGGGTGGTTTACCACACCAAGAATCACTCCAAAAGGATGCACTTCTACCATCTCTGATATCCCATGTGACATGCTTGGATATTATATCCTTGTAGTCCAAAATGTAATTCCAAATTACAGATCTTTTGGAGGCGCTATCGTAGTGAGGATGTAGGTGGGGTCATCTGAGTCCAAGTATTTCCTTCTCAGGACTCTGACCCATTTTTGCTCACCTCTTGCATTTAGATCCCAAACTAGTTTGGCTCCCATAGCTTGATTCATTATTGTTAGTTGTTTTAGTCCTACTCCACCAGTCTCCTTTGGGGAGAAAATTTTGTCCCAAGCTATCAAAGGGAATTTTTTTTGTTCTCCTGTGCCACTCCAGAAGAATTTCCAAAAAAAATGAATTAGGGCCTCCTCTACTACTTTTGGTAGTTTTAAACATGTCATTGAGTATACTGGGATGTGAGATAACACTAATTTTACCATTAACAATCTTCCTACTAATGATAACCACTTCCCTTTCCAAGTTCCCAATTTTATTTTGCAACTATTTATCAAATTTTCCCAATAGCATTTTTTATTTATCCCTGTAAACATAGGAATGCCCAAAAAGCGCGCAAGAAGTGATGCCACTTTCAAGTTCAATATTTTTTCCAAGTATTTTTACAAACTCGGTTGAGTAATGAGGAAGAATACTTCACAATTTCCCCAATTTATGCTCTTTCTGGATGCCTTGCAATAGTCATCTAGGAAGGTCTTGATCACCCTAGCTTCCTTCCTACTTGCCAACCCAAACAAAATGGTATCATCTGTGAATTGTTGGTGTGTTGTGGGTTCCATGCCATTTGCTACATGAACTTCATCCCATTTTCCTTCCCTCCTCAGGGTTTGTATGCCTCTTCCAAATACCTCTACCATGATTATGAATATGAAGGATGAGAGGGGATCTCCTTGCCTTAGACCCCTTGTTGATGGGAAGAAGCCATGTGCCATTCCATTCACCGGTACAAAAAATTTGGTAGTTGAGATACAACTCCTTATCCACTCGATCCATTTTTCATCAATCCCAAACTTCCCCAAAACCTCCAGTAGAAATTTCCTATCCACCATGTCATATTCCTTTAGAATATCTAACTTCAGTACCATACATGCTTCCTTGGTCTTCCTGGTTGTGTGTATGGTCTCATGGGCAATGATTATGCCCTTAGTTATTGACCTTCCTGGGGAAAATCCGCTTTGTTCCTCTGATATGACCTCATTTAGTACACTCTTGAGCCTATTGGCTATGATTTTGGTGACCACCTTATACATTGTATTACATAACACTATTGGCTTGAAGTCACTCACTACCTGTGGATCTTTCTTTTTGGGGATTAAGGCCAAGAATGTGTGATTTACTGCCCCCAACATTACCATCCTTCTTCTTGATTCCTCTACAGCCATTGATAGGTCATCACCTACGGTGTCCCAAATTTTTTGAAAGAATCCAGCCGAGAAGCCATCTGGTTCTGAAGCCTTGTCTAGATTCAGCAAAAATGTTGCTCCTTTGACCTCTTCCTTAGTATTTTTTTGATACAACCACCTACTATTCTCTTCATTCATGATGGTTGGTATTGTGCTTAACAACCTCTCTCTTGTTGCTCTATTATCTGGGCTTTCCTTGTTTAGGATTGCTTCAAAGAATCTAACAGTGTGCAATTTCCCCATTCTCTTTCCTAATTTCTACTATTCTATTCTTGCTACGGTTGGAAATTTCTGATTTGTGAAAGTATTTAGTGTTCCCATCCCCCTCTTTTAACCAGGTCTCTCTTGATTTTTGGTGCCAAAAACATTCTCCCCTTTTCAACATCTCTGCTAGTTCTTCTTTTAGAATTTTTTCATTCTCAAAGTCATCTACCTCCATCCCATTTTTTATTATGTGTTCATTCAAAGCTTTTATTTCTTGTTCCACTCTTTCCTTCTCCTAAAAGATGTTTTTGAAGTGTGCCTTGTTCCACTCCTTGATTTTGACTTTGATGAATCCTAGCTTTTTGTTGATTTTATAAAGCTTTGATTTGTCTACAAACTTGATTTCATTCCACCACTTATCTATTAGTTCCAAGATTTGTTCATCCCTTAGCCACATGTTTTCAAACTTGAATGGGCTTCCTTTTGGGGGGTCTTCTTGTCCAAGGATTAACTGCATCGGGAAGTGATCTAATCCTATGAAGGGAAAAATTTGTACCTCATGAGTTCCTGTTGATTGCCCCCAATCTCCCCAAATCATAAATCTATCCAGTCTTTCAACTATATTAGTGAAGCCCTTCCTCCTATTTGTCCAAGTAAATATTCCATTTCTGGCTTGAAGGTCTAATAACTGATTGTTGTCTACCAACTCTTGGAAGTCACGTTGGACGTGGTGATTTTTCCCAATCCCCCTTGTTTTTCTTCATTGTTCAGGGTCACGTTAAAATCCCTTGTTGTTATGCCTCTCACATTCATGTGGTTTTCCAACTCACTTGAAATCCTCCGCACTTGAGATTGGTCCATATACATTAATGACAAAAAAATTCTCATTTCTCATCAAACCCTTGAATCTTATTAGTTGCCAATTGCTTTCTTCTACTTCTACTTCTACTTCACCTCCTACTAATAATGGGTTCCATATAGTACCAAGGACTCCTAATGCACCTTCTGCTTCCTTAAATTTTCCCTTCCATTACCTCCAATTGGTCATCATTTTCATTCCTTCCTCTTTGCTCCATTTGGTTTCATGTATTAAAATTATGCTAGCCTTTGATTGGTCAATTTAGCACTTGACCATGTGCCATTTTTTAGGGGCATTGATGCCCCTAACATTCCATGTGATGATCTTCATTGACCTCTAGGAAGGATCACATCCTTCCCAGTCCTAAGTTTCCTTTGCCCGCATTGGCTACAATTTCCAGCTTGGCTTTTTTTGTTTTTGGTCCCCTTTTTCCTTTCCTCTTGATGTTTGGTTTTTTGATATTTGATTGAGACTACTCAAGCATCCTTTCCTCAATAAATTCTCCTTCCTCAGCCTCCTCTTGGTCTTCCTCCTCTGATTCTAGATCCTGATCACTCCCTTCATCCTTAGTTTGTGTAATATTTCCTTCATTTACCATTTTCTCTTCTTCACCACTATTTTTTGCTATTGGCAGCATCTTCGATTCTTCTCCTATTTCCTCTTGTGCTTCCACTCTCAAGATATTTTCTTCTCTTAATATCTCTCTTATATGTAGATTAATGTCTTTTTGAAGTTATTTGGCTTCATCTAGTAGAATATTCAAGTCTTTCTCTGCCTGTGATGCCGCCTCCTTCGAGTGTGTTGGCACAGGGTGAAATTCCTCAATTCTACCCTGACTTTTCCAATCCAACTTCCTCTTTTTAGATCCTGACATCTCTTTCTGATTTGACCATTCCTAGTTTTGGCCTTGTTCAATATGGTTTATTTTTCCTCCTATCTCTCCTTTTCCCAATTTATCTTCCTTGTTTTCCATCACCTTTCTAGAACAACCTTCCTAAATTGATTTCCTGAAAAGACATCTCCCCATGTGTGCTCCTTCACATACTTCCACTTTTTGCTGCCAACTTCCAAACTTCGTCAGGATCTCCAAGTTTTTATAAATTCCCACTCCTACTATTTCCATTAGTATGTTGGCTTTTGCTTCTTTTTTTCCATTTATAAAGTCTTCATCTACCCCTAGAATCATACCCCTAATGCATCCCCTATTTTCACCAAAGCTTCCACATTCTAGTACTCTGATGGGAGGTCCACCAGTTTGATCCATGTGGGGGTTTTTTTAATGGATTAGTTCCATGAATCAAATTTTGATTCCCAATTTAAACAATGAAAGATATATCCATTTAAAAAAGGGGTTTCCATACACAATTTACTACTTCAAATTTAAGTCTATGCATTCTATGAGAAAGGAGTTTGGCAATTAGTGAATGCTTACTTGGTCCTTGTAGTTGCTTTGCCACCAAGCCATACTCTCCTCCATAGGGCATCCTGGTCCACACCATTTTGTGAATAAGGCGTTGTCTTTCAATTTTTCTACCCTCACTTCTGTCGCTTCTAATAGAAATGTGAATAACTTACTCCCCCATGGCCTCATATTGGCTTATGCACATTTCCCTTTCCATTTCCTCCTTCCAGATCCTCTTCTATCCAAATTCAGATCCTTTAGGTTCATCCTTCGTTCCGCTTGATTTCATCCCTTTCCTCCTAAAATTTTATCACCCAATGGTTTTGTTTTTCCCATGTTCTCTATATTAGGGTTTCCAAATCCTTTCCCTTTCCAAGGCTTGCTGGTTCGCTTCAAGCTCCCATTCTTCTCACTTCTCCAATTTGTCGATGATGCTTCTCTAGGACTTATTTTTTCCCATAACCATCCACGCCCATTGCCTCACAAGCTCCTTCCTTCTCCACTCCTATTCCATTTGATTGGCTTCAATCCTAGACCAGGTTCCTTTCTCTTATCGTCACTATGATTCTGCCATCCTATCTGGTTTTGGTTTTGCATTATGGGAGCCTCCACCCTATGATATAATGGGTGACATTTGTCCACCCAATTTCCATTCATGAAAACCCATTGTGAGGTATGTGTGTTTCCTTCTGCTCTGCTTCCATCTGCATAATCTTCTCCTGATTAGCTATCCTCCTCAATATCTCCCCAGTGCTTCCCTTCCAAGTCTCTTGCTTCTTTTTTTCTCCTCTTTTCCACCTTGCGTCATTTTCATATTGGGTTTTTTTACAATCTTGTAATGATCAAATTTATTTATGATATAGTTGCTCATAGTATCATCTAAGACATGAATAGGGGATCATTCATGGATGGAAAATACAAAGAGTAACTTGTAGTGATCACTAAAGGTTCTCATAATCTAAGATTGGTTTCTATAAAGAAGATTGTCCTAACCCATTATTATTGAGATGTGCTATTTATAGGCATCCAAGAATTTAATGAGATCCTTAGTGTGAGCCATATACTATTAAACATTGATAATTTGTTTTGACTATCGATGGTGTTGATAATTCATGTTTCGACAAAGGTTATGTAGACTCTACAAAGGAAGTTTCTTAAAGACATGCATTGGCATTGAAGGTCATGATTTAGAACCATTAGAGGATGGGGATAGAAATGAGGTTTTTGAATAGGGACATATTGAATTAGGTGACCTTCATGACAATAGTAGAAGTACTCATTAGGATTATAAAGGTAATTGATGTCCTATTTGACTTCAAAATATAGTCTAAAAAATATTGATAGACTCAATCTGGGTTTGAGTGAGATCCATTACAATGTAGACCCTAAGCTTTAGCCTAAGATTGGAAAATTTTTCATTATTGTTTTTACACCATATTTCATTCCCTAACTAGAATTAACAATATCATGTATAAATAAACAAAAGGATAGGTTAATGAAAGGAAGCTCAATCCATTTTGGGTACTTAAAGGTTCCAAATGGGTGAAAGTCAAAATCTTGGACTTGTAAATAACATCTTTTTGATAGATCACCAATCAACCATAATGCAAAGCAACCTAAGAATGATTATGATCAATAAAGGTAAAAGAGGGATAGAGGGAGAGAGAGAGAGGTTCAGAGGGACAAAGAGAGGGAGAGGAGGGAGATAAGGAGAGATAGCTCAATAGAGAGAGAGAGATAGAGGGGAGATGGAGAGATATCTAGAGGGAGAGAGGGAGGGAAGGAGAGGTAAAGAGATAGATAAACAAAGAGAGGGATAGATATAGATAAAGGAATATATTGAAAGATAGAGAGGGATATGGAGAGATATGGATACATAGGGAGATAGAGGTAGAAATATATGGATAGAGATATAGATCATGGTATATAGAGAGGGAGAGGGAGAGAGGGAGAGATATAAGTGATAGAGAGGGATAGGGAGAGAGAAAGGGTGAGATGGAGATAAATAGAGATGGAGAAAGGGAGGGAGAAAGAGGGGGATATAGGGAAATATGGAGAGAGAGAGGGGGGGAGAGATAGGTCTAGAGAGGGAGAGAGAGGGAAATGGGGAGAGAGGGAAAGGGAGAGAGGGAGATATATAGAGAGATATCTAGAGGGATATGGAGAGAGAGAGAGAGGTGAGATAAAGATAAGTATATATAGATAAATAGATATGGAGAGAGGGAGATATAGAGAGGGAGAGAGGAGAGATAAAGAGGGAGAGAGGGAAATATGTGGAGAGAGAGAGAGAGAGCGGAGGGAGAGCTCAATATATAGAGAGGGAGAGGGGGTATCATGACATAATAACCTGACCACAATAACCTTGGACACAATAATCTTGTCATAATAACCCAAGGACAAAATAACCCAGGGTCATAATAACCAATGGACAGAATAACCCATGGTCAAAATAACCCATGGACAAAATAACTCATGTAATTTATAAAAAAAAAATTCCTTTAGATCTATATTCTTACGGGGATATTTTGTCCATGGGTTATTTTGACCATGGGTTATTTTGGCTTGGGTTATTATGACCCTGTGTTATTTTTTCCTTGGGTTATTGTGACTGAGTTATTCTATCCAGGGTTATTTTGGCTAGGTTATTATGTCTTGTAACCAGAGAGGGGAGAGGGAGAGGGAGAGGGAGAGAGGATGGATATAGATAGAGGGAGATATTGAGAAATAGAGGGGGATACAGAGAGAGAAAGGGTGAGATAGAGTGAAGTAGAGAGACAAATAGAGATGGAGAGAGGGAGAGAGAAAGAGGGGGGATAGGGAAATATAAGAAGAGAGAGAGAGAGATGGAGGGAGAGGGATATATATATATATATATAGATCTAAAGGGATAGGGAGAGAGAGGTTAGATAGATAGATATATAGATAAATAAATAGAGATGGGAGAGAGTGAGATAAGGAGGGAGGGAGAGGAAAATATGGGAAGATAAAGAGATAGAGAGGTAGAGATAGAGAGAGGGAGAGAGATAGGTCTATCTAGAGAGAGATCAATGTAGAGAGAGGGAGAGGGGATCTATGGAGAGATATAGATAGAGGGAGATATTCAAAGAGAGAGAAAGGGTGAGATAGATAGAAGTAGAGATAAAAAAAATAGAGATGGAGAGAGGAAGATATGGAGAGATAGAGAGAGGGAGAGGGAAATATGGGGAGATAGGGAACATGGAAAGAGATAAAAAAAGAGAGGTGGAGATAGAGAGTGGGGGATATAGAGGGAGGGAGGGAGGGAGAGAAGGGAAAATGAGGAGGGAGGAAGGGAGGGATAGGTCTGGAGAAGGAGAGAGAGGGGGAGGGGGGAGAGAGAGAGAGAGATAGCTCAATATACAAAGAGGGAGAGGGGAGGGGGAGATGGAGAGGGAGAGATATAGGTAAAGGGACATATAGAGATCTAGAGATGGAAAAGGAGATAGAGGTAGAGAGAGAGGAGGGTGTAGATAGATAGAGATAGATACAAAGATAGATAAAGAGATATGGAAATAGAGGTAGGGAAAGATACATGGATAGATAGATACTTGGAGATAGATATGAAGAGATAGGTTTCAATTTTTCTTCACATAAACATGAGAAAATTATAACATGCTCACATTTTTATCTACTTTGGGTATTTCCAACCCTTTTGGTTGGATTTGTCTTGGGCATCTAACCCAAAGGGTTGGAGTTACATTTCAATGCCCAAAGGGGTGCTTTTTGCAAATTCTAAAAAATGACACAATCTTGAGTGTGCTCTCCATTAAGTTTGGACGTCTTTCAATGTTGAGTTAAAAAAAATACCACAATAATATCAAGCTCTCTCTTAGATTTCTAATCATGTAATTTTTTCTACATTTCAAATATGTTAACGTTTTGATCTTTGATTTCTTTTTTCTTGAAAAACTAAGTGTAGTATTTTTGTTTCATTTTTTATTTTTCATCAAAATTTTATAAAAAAACATTTTTACATTCTATATTCTATTCTATACACATTAAAAAAATTAATTTTTTATTATTTTTTGAAAATTAGCGGGGAGCATGCTCAATTTCAAAATTAGTAAAAAATCATACATTGATTAAAAAATTAGCAGAAAAATCAGGCACTTAAACTATATGGTGTTAGCTATTTTTTTACTATAGCAATTTTTGAAATACTAAAAAAAGTTAACATTTTAGGGTGAGCACATCAAACACTATGTTATGTTTTTTTGACAAAAATAGGAGCACTTTGTGTGTTCCCTCTATTTGAACTTCTTTATCTCCACCATTTTCAAAATAAATTAGTAGTTTAGAAAGTAGATTTAGAGTATGACGGTCCTCTTCTTCTTGTCATATCTTCAAATTTTGAGCATAACTATCTTTAGTTTCTCATCCAAGATATTTTTTCCCTAATTTAAAAAAAATGGCCACTTAGGACCCCCTTTTGGTCTCCCATTTTGATGACTTACCCATGACAAAAGGGTGATTTTAACCTTTACCAATTTTACTTGTGCATGCACTGATTTTACTTAAAGTTGTATACATCATTTAACAAGAAGTGAATACATTGAAACAAAGACTTGCATAATAGAATGATAAAAGGTTAATGCAATTCATTGAAAAACAAAAAAAAAAGAATTGAGAGTGGTGAGTGATGGAAAGATAGGTTAGTGTAATAGGGAATTGATAAAACTCAATTGGTAAGGTTTAAAATGATTAAAATTGAAGATTTGAGGCTACATGCAAATACAACAAATTAGGAAGTACATGTAATGCACAATAACAAAAAGATTGCCATAAGACTATACATGTCAAATTGTATTAGTGGTTGAGAAAACATGAATCAAACCTACAAAATAGATATTAAACTAGACTTAAATGGTCAAATGGACACACAAATAGGTTAGTGGCAATATGGACTACCTATAGCTAAAAGACATAGAATATCTAAAAAAACTAAGACAACTTGCATAAAATTTGTTAGAAAAAAGGCACAAATCAACCAAAAGATTAAAACCCCCTACAAAAATAGCCAAAAGGCATTATAAATTTTCAATTAAAGTAAAAAATTAGATCATGGTTGTTGGGTTTTGATATCTTAATGTCATAGGTAGAAACATCACAACATAGGTGGAAACATTGAATCATGCTTGCAAATACCAAAAGCAAGACTAAACACATCAAACTAGCAAGTTATCTATCTTTAGATTCATAAGATACGTCAAATAAAAGTTAGTTTAGGGATGTGGGTCCCACAAAGCATTCCAAGATGTGAACAAGAGAGCACAAATCATAAATACAAGATTCAAATGCAAGAAATCAAGTTTTTTACCTTATACTTAATCACACCTCCATTTGAGCCAAAAAGGTAATTACACCCAAATTGAAATGTGTAAAAGAAATCCTCTCAAATATCCCTAGTTGCACACCATAAATATGAATATGCTCAAGATTGGGATATCAAATTATAATTATACTGGTTACTCCCGCAAGTAGCATAATTTTGCATTAAAATATTGTATAGAAATAGGCCACAAGAGGTACTATTTATATTTTTTTTTGGGATGGATGATCAATGGCTAGGATGAGATTTGAAGATTAAGGGTTGGGTTTGTAGAGAGCTTTAAATTTATGAGAGGTCACAAAGTGGCACCTTGGAATTGGTAAATAATGTGAGCTCTCCTTGATTTAAGGGATGAGATCTTGAAAAATGATAAAAGGATGGGATCAGAAAGGACCTTTTTAGAAAACCTAAAAGCCCTTTTTTTAATTTATGTGAAGGGTGGGGATTTTCTTGGAGAAATAGATGGATGGGATTGAATGATATTTTTTTGGAAAAGTAGAAAGTGCATGAAAAATATACATGCGAAGTATTTTTGAGGACATGTGCATTCTAGGAAATTAGATAATATTTATCTTGAATAATCATGATTTGAATTGTGTGAATGCTTAGCTAGATTAAATAATTCAAATTAATGTACTAATGATGTGAGAAAAAAAAAGGTGAATTAAATAAACAAAATTTATTTATATAATTTTTGACACTGTGTGTTATGAGCTTTAAAAATAGATTTTGAATTTATTTATTTAAAGTTAGACCTTAGAAAAAAGCTCAACTAATTGTATAAATAGTCTTTGATTTATTTAATTAATGTTAGAAGAACGATTAGATGATTTGATTAATAATAAGACAATCAATTAAATAAATAAATATAATTAATTAATTAAAGAGTATTGATATGAGTGTCTAAAAATATATCCAAAAATCAAAACACAACTATCTCAATCGAATCTCAAATCTCAACCATCAATCTTTTTCACTGCACATAACTAAATAAATTCGCACTATAAAATACACAAAATTATAATTCCAATTTCAATAGGGGAGTGGGGCCCATAGTGGAGCGGGGTCCAATAGTGGGGATAGAAGTAGTCCTTAATGGGCCCCATAGTGCAGCACTTTAATATCCAATTGCAAAACACTTTTTATCCATAAAGTACATAAACTAACAAATCATGTGATGCCACATCAGCACACCAATAAAACATGACTTAGTGCACCACTATCAGTCTCACTTCATTTTTGGGCCTTTTTGGATACCTCAACAAAAAGCATGCTAATGTGGCATCATATTTGATGATGTGGCCCTAAAACGAAATATAGAAGCATGTGAGTTGCCAAATAAACTATTGTACAAAATTGGGAGTGATTTGAAATTTCCACATAAGATTTTGAGAAACATGAAATTAGGGTGCTCCACTATAGACCCCTCTCCCCTACATTTATTTACATTAAAAAAAAAAAACTTAAACTCACGCTAAGTTATTGCCCTTTTTACATGTAGAGGGTGTTATTTTCCTCTACATTGATATGAGAGGACTTTTTCTCCATTCCAAGTTAAGGATCCCAACCTTAATGGCCAGTCTTTCTTTCTATTTTATTTTTCCAAAAAGATAGAATATATTAATTAAAAAATTTAGCGAATTTATATGTGAAGCATCATACTTTATGCCACACTCACTACGTGGCCTAGACGCAAAGACATGGATACTCTTCACAGTTGCCACGACTACTCCCCACCATTCTGCTCGCAACGGCCATATCCACGCGTTCGTATCTCACACAGACTGGTAAACACCAACAAATATATAAATTTCAAACTGTATGAGCACTAAGTAGTACCCGTAGCTAACTTATCAGAGAAATCAGATCGGTAAATAGCAGAAGAATTAGAGATGGCGAAGCTTGTCGACAAGGCGAAAGAGTTCGTAGCAGATAAAATAGCAGGAATAGAAAAACCTTCAGCAGATGTTACAGACGTTTCCATAAAGAATGTGAGCAAAGACTCCATAACTTTAGAGGCGGCTGTGGATGTAATGAATCCCTACAGTAATGACCTTCCCATTGGTGAAATTTCATACAGGCTCCAAAGCGCACAGAGGTAATCCATTACTACACTTATTCAATTCATTTTTCTTTCTTTGTTTTTCACTGATTCGTTTTTCTTCTTTAACTTATACAGTGAATTTTGGCTTTAATTTGTGAGCAGAATTATTGCATCTGGAACGATTTTAGATCCTGGGTCGATAATGGCGAATGAGAAGACACAGTTCAAAATTCCAGTGAAAGTGCCGTACAATTTCATGCTGAGTATTCTGAGAGACGTTGGGAAGGACTGGGACTTGGACTACCAGTGGGAAATTGGGCTCACCATGCACATTCCCATTGTCGGCAAATTTACCCTTCCACTGTGCAAGGAGGGTACTATCAAGCTGCCTTCTTTTACAGATATCTTCTAGAATGTTTCTGAATAAGATATGTAAATAACGGCTGTTTTTAACCAGCACATAGCTTACAGTTCCACAGGGACGTGTAAAAAGTATTCTGCGTTCATTTGTTATTAAAAAAATTGCAGTCAGCCTAGCGAAAACTTCGCCGGCCTGTCAAAAAAAAAGTGTTTTCATTTCGTAACTTAAATAAAATATTTGGTTAGCCTTTAAGTTCTTTTAATTGGTGTAATTAAAATTTTCTTGCAGCCCGTCGAAAAGTATTTTTTTCATTTATTACTGTTAATTGTTAATATTACAGCCCGTCGAAAAGTATTTTTGCATTTAGTGCTGTTAATTGTTAATATTATGCAATGTCAAATAAATTTTCCGCTAACCGGCGTTAAGGTATTAGAAAGGCCCGTGTCTCGATACTGGGAGGTTGTACATTAGAGGGATTTAATTATTATTACATAAAGGAAAATGAACTATTTCTTTACAAGTTGATTTAGAGTAATTAAATATATGGTTGTAATCTTATAATTATAATAGCAGTAGTTAAATTGTTTTTAAAAAAATTAAAGGAGGTATTACTTTCTTTGTAGAAGAATGATTTAAGAGTTTTCTCGAGGATCAGTTTTGCAAGTTAATAGGAATAAGTATGAAAAATCATAAATATGAATGATTGTTTATTAGGAACAAGTCATAGATTATTAAACTTGTTTTTTTTTATTAAGGGCAGATAAATTAATTAATTAAAAAAATTCATTATTAAGGGGTAATATTTTGTTTGATGGATAATTGTTTATTAAGGGGCAAATAAATTTATTAAAAATCTTTCATTTATTCAGCTTATGTTTGGATAATTGTTTATTAAAACTAGTTAAATTCACCAGATAAATTCACAAAAAATATAGACATTGAATCACAAAAAATAGAAATTGAATATTATAATTAAGAGCCTTAATTATTCTTTGGAGCCTATATAGACATTGAGTCACAAAAAATAGACATTGAATATTATAATTAAGAGCCTTAATTATTCTTTGGAGCCTTATTTAACTTTTTTGATACACTAAATCAAAATATTTTATCTTTATACTAAATATTTTATCTTTATACTAATAATTTTAATTAAGGACCTTGATTATTCCTTGGAGCCTTAATTAACTTTTTTAATACACTAAATAAAAATGTTTTATCTTTTAAAGGTAATAATTATAATAAATAAATTGACTATTTTTTAAGTACTATTAGGTAACATCAAATTGTTTCAAATATGTGTTTAATTAGTTCAAATATGTGTTTAATTAGTTCAGTTCAAATATGTGTTTAATTAGTTCAAATATGTGTTTAATATGTGTTTAATTAGTTCAGGACAATAGGGTGAATGGGGTCTAAAAATTCTAATTATAATAAATAAATTGACTATTTTTTTAGTTCAGGACAATAGGGTGAATGGGGTCTAAAAATTCTAATTATAATAAATAAATAGGGTGAATGGGGTCTAAAAATTCTAATTATAATAAATAAATTGACTATTTTTTAAGTACTATTAGGTAACATCAAATTGGGTGAATGGGGTCTAAAAATTCTAATTATAATAAATAAATTGACTATTTTTTAAGTACTATTAGGTAACATCAAATTGTTTCAAATATGTGTTTAATTAGTTCAGGACAATAGGGTGAATGGGGTCTGGGGTCTAAAAATTCTAATTATAATAAATAAATTGACTATTTTTTAAGTACTATTAGGTAACATCAAATTGTTTCAAATATGTGTTTAATTAGTTCAGGACAATAGGGTGAATGGGGTCTAAAAATTCATATGTGTTTAATTAGTTCACATATTTAATTAGTTCAAATATGTGTTTAATTAGTTCAGGACAATAGGGTGTGTTTAATTAGTTCACATATTTAATTAGTTCAAATATGTGTTTAATTAGTTCAGGACAATAGGGTGAATGGGGTCTAAAAATTCTAATTATAATAAATAAATTGACTATTTTTTAAGTACTATTAGGTAACATCAAATTGTTTCAAATATGTGTTTAATTAGTTCAGGACAATAGGGTGAATGGGGTCTAAAAATTCTTTAGAAGTATAAATGGATGGAATTAAATTCTTTAGAAGTACATGTATGGGTAAGTGTGTAAGTGTGATAAATGGATGGAATTTGTGTATAAGGATAATAAGGGGTTAAATATATAAAGATATGGATGTATGGGTGTATGGGTAAGTGTGATAAATGGATGGAATTTGTGTATAAGGATAATAAGGGATTAAATATATAAAGATATGGATGTATGGGTAAGTGTGATAAATGGATGGAATTTGTATATAAGGATAATAAGGGGTTAAATATATAAAGATATGGAGGTATAGGGATAAATTAAAGTATGAAAAAAAATGTTTTTCTAAGAGATGAAACAATTAGAAAGTTGAAAAGAAAATGGAACTAATTATATATAGGGGAAGGTCAAGGGTCCAACCCCTCTCTACCACCTACCAACCCAACATATGTTGTATATCTAATCTTCATTAATAGAGACCTAGATCCTATTTAGATATATGGCTCATCAACTTCAAATGGATGGGAGGGGGATCCTTTCCCTATCTAACCTCATTTTTTATATGTTTTATTTTACTTTTTAAATATAGATATAAAAATAAATGAGAAATAATATAAGCATACAAATTTCATCATTTTGTTCACACTTTGAAGTGTGCAAATTTTAAAATGATCAAGTATTCCAAAGTAAATAGCATGTTTACATATATTTAATCTAAATATTTTGAATGAATAGACATGAAAGGATTCATATAAATTAATGAAACTTGTGAAGTGTGATTTTGTAAATATGTCCTTTAGTATGCATTTTCTATGGATATTGCAAAATAGAGAAAAAAGTATATATGTAATTTATGTCTCACAATTTTTTTTATATAAATTAGGAGCTTCTCTAGATTCAAAGAATTTTTTAAAATATATAGACAAAATCACAAGGATCTATTATTCTATCAATATTTTGGATGAAACCATTGTATTAATTAGGTCTCATATGGATGGGTATTTTCTTCTAAGAGTTTCTTTCATTTTTTCACAAAACCCTATCATTTTTTATTTTGATATGTAATTCCTAATCTTCTACATTCCAAGTTCATTTTTACTAGGCTTTGTGGTCAGAGAATATTTCTTCTTCTAATTTTAGTTCAAATATTGATTTTTGACTAGATTTTTTTTCTTATTCTATGAAGAAAGGTTTAGATATATCTTCAATTATCTCAACCTCTTTGAGCCAATTTTTATTTTCTACCATAGCTTTAAGCATAAATTGTTTAGACAATTCTTCTGTTTCTTTGCTTGAACTTGCTAAAGTAGTTGGCTTTCCACTCATATTTCTAGGTTTAATTTTTAGAGGTGTTTTTTCTAGGATAGTAAGTGCTTTATTTTTCTCATCTTTTGAATTGTCTTTCTCAACCTGAGTAACTATAATATATTTTAGATATGCCCTTATCTTATCTAAATTTCTTGAGGCATGATCTATCAAGGATTTATTCTCACCTAAATCTCCTTGTAACCTTTGGTGGTTATTGAAATATCCATCTTTTTGGTGATCTTGTCTGGACTAGTCTGGTAAATGCTTTGTATTTGTTTATATTAATGTCTCTACTCCTACAACTTGGTGAATGTGTTCATACTGTCTATGTAATGTCTCAGTTCCAATCTCATATGTTGAAGTGGTTCGTAATTTGTTCTACAAATGTTACATCATCCAGTTATGTATTATATGTTTCCTAAATAGAGTTATCTATACCTTTTTGGTTTGTGGTGGAAATTGACTATATGATAGTATGAAAGAAATGTATGGAAGTGATGTTGGATGTTCAAGTAACATCCCTATGCAATCCACATGTTTATATTTGGTTGCTTTGGCGTCGTATTGTGTCTTAAGTTGGCTTTTTGGGTTATTTGTGGGTATCTAGCTGACAAGGCTTATTCCTTTTCTTAGGTCGAGTGTGCTTTGGGGGTTGCACCAAAAATGGAAGGTGTGTCATGATAAATTTGGGTCCTAAATGGATGGAATTTGTGTATAAGGATAATAAGGGGTTAAATATATAAAGATATGGATGTATGGGAAAGTGTGATAAATGGATGGAATTTGTGTATAAGGATAATAAGGGGTTAAATATATAAAGATATGGAGGTATAGGGATAAATTAAAGTATGAAAAAAAATGTTTTTTTAAGAGGTGAAACAATTAGAAAGTTGAAAAGAAAATGGAACTAATTATATATATAGGGGAAGGTCAAGGGTCCAACCCCTATCTACCACCTACCAACTCAACATATATTGTATATCTAATCTTCATTAATAGAGACCTAGATCCTATTTAGATATATGGCTCATCAACTTCAAATGGATGGGAGGGGGATCCTTTCCCTATCTAACCTCATTTTTTATATGTTTGATTTTACTTTTTAAATATAGATATAAAAATAAATGAGAAATAATATAAGCATACAAATTTCATCATTTTGTTCACACTTTGAAGTGTGCAAATATTTAGATATATGGCTTATCAGCTTCAAATGATTGGGAGGGGGGTCGTTTCCCTATCTAACCTCATTTTTTATATATGTTTGATTTTACTTTTTAAATATAGATATAAAAATAAATGAGAAATAATATAAGCATACAAATTTCATCATTTTGTTCACACTTTGAAGTGTGCAAATTTTAAAATGATCAAGTATTCCAAAGTAAATAGCATGTTTACATATATTTAATCTAAATATTTTGAATGAATAGACATGAAAGGATTCATATAAATTAATGGAACTTGTGAAGTGTGATTTTGCAAATATGTCCTTTAGTATGCATTTTCTATGGATATTGCAAAATAGAGAAAAAAGTATATATGTAATGTATGTCTCACAATTTTTTTTATATAAATTAGGAGCTTCTCTAGATTCAAAGAATTTTTTAAAATATATAGACAAAATCACAAGGATCTATTATTTTATCAATATTTTGGATGAAACCATTGTCTTAATTAGGTCTCATTTGTTATGGATGGGTATTTTCTTCTAAGAGTTTCTTTCATCATCTCATAAAACCCATCATTTTTTATTTTGATATGTAATTCCTAATCTTCTACATTCCAAGTTCATTTTTACTAGGCTTTGTGGTCAGAGAATATTTCTTCTTCTAATTTTAGTTCAAATATTGATTTTTGACTAGATTTTTTTCTTATTCTATGAAGAAAGGTTTAGATATATCTTCAATTATCTCAACGTCTTTGAGCCAATTTTTATTTTCTACCATAGCTTTAAGCATAAATTGTTTAGACAATTCTTCTATTTCTTTGCTTGAACTTGCTAAAGTAGTTGGCTTTCCACTCATATTTCTAGGTTTAATTTTTAGAGGTGTTTTTTCTAGGATAGTAAGTGCTTTATTTTTCTCATCTTCTGAATTGTCTTTCTCAACCTGAGTAACTATAATATATTTTAGATATTCCCTTATCTTATCTAAATTTCTTGAGGCATGATCTATCAAGGATTTATTCTCACCTAAATCTCCTTGTAACCTTTGGTGGTTATTGAAATATCCATCTTTTTGGTGATCTTGTCTAGACTAGTCCGAGAAATGCTTTGTATTTCTTTATATTGATGTCTCTACTCCTGCAACTTGGTGAATGTGTTCACATTGTCTATATGTAATGTCTCAGTTCCAATCTCATATGTTGAAGTGGTCTGTAATTTTTTCTACAAATGTTGCATCATCCAGTTATGTATTATATGTTTCCTAAATAGAGTTATTTGTACCTTTTTGGTTTGTGGTCGCAATTGACTATATGATAGTATGAAAGAAATGTATGGAAGTGATGTTGGATGTTCAAGTAACATCCCTATGTGATCCACATGTTTATATCTGGTTGCTTTGGTGCCGTATTGTGTCTTAAGTTGGCTTTTTGGGTTATTTGTGGGTATCTAGCTGACAAGGCTTGTTCCTTTTCTTAGGTCGAGTGTGCTTTGGGGGTTGCACCAAAAATGGAAGGTGTGTCATGATAAATTTGGGTCCTAACCTATCCTTTTTAGGACCACATCAAGTAAATTCAATTGAAAGAGTGTTTATAGGTCGACTAGTTATGTGCTTTAATGTCTCATCCACACATTTCCTTGATGTGGACTTAGTTTGATGTGTGCCTACATGTAAATTATTTTGGATCACATTGAAGAAGTGATAAGATTTTTTTGGTCCTTTCTATCTTCAAGAGAGGATTGCATTATATTTTTGGTGGAAAACCAATTGAATTCATTGTTTATTCTCTTCCTAGCCAGTCGAATTAAAGAATCAAAGTGTTGTGATGGATATAAATGCAAGATAATTTTGGATGCAACATGGATGAAGTAGTTTATAAGTGCAAAAAAGTGTGAGTGAGCTATATTGAATATCCATCAGAGATAGTGCTAAAGATTGTGAAAGGAAAGATAAATAGAATGCCTTAGTTAATGGAGAGTTGCATTAGCAATCTTTGTAGTTCTCTTATACATATCTTTTGTATCCTACTCTGAGATAGTGAATCTCATCAATTCCTTTGTATCTTTCTCCTAGATTTTATTGGTACTTTAGAGCTACAAGTCCTTTTTGTATCTTTCTCTAAGGTAGTGAGCCTTCTTGCAAATCTTTTGGCAATAAGCCTTATATTTTGAGTTAACTCTCATTGTGGTTTTTTCCTGTGTTAGAATTGGCTATGGATGCCAAGATCTATGGACCAAATGGAAAGCACAAAAAGAGAGAGAGAATATGACAAGAATAAATTGTATTCAATGTCAATGATATGATATGATTGTGATTGATTACAAATGAGAGAAACCCCTTGGTTATATAGCTAAGGTGAGATGCAAGATGTCATAGGATTATGAAAAGTGTCTTAATCATATGACATGAGACAACTAATCACACTTACCTAGGTTCACATCTAGTAGTTGGAAAAGGATACGATAACAACTAATGACAACTAACATCTTCTAGAAAGATTCCTTCCTATGACCTAAGTAAACTTAACTAAGATATAAATAAGTCCCCTAGTAATGAATGAACTAAGTACAAGACTTTATTTACACCAACACCCCCCCTTAAGTGCAACTTAGGGAGTAGCGGATTATTATGCAAATGACACAAAGATATAGAAATGTGTCCCGACTACTAGGCGATGTTAGGTACCCATGTACAATGCAAATGCAATCAATGAAATCTCTCACAAACGAAGAAAACGAGAAAACCCAATGGGACAAAACTCCTCCCCAAAAGAGAGATGAAATACAAAATAGAAATGCTCTCAATGAAGAATGAGAAGGTAAAAACCCCATGTGAGGAAAGAGACCCCCCCATAAGAGAGAAGTAGAAGAGAGACAAGGTAGCCCCCCCTCAATGTTGAGTCTCCTGCAATGATGGTAGAAGCTCGACATTGAATGATGATGATGATCCAATCTCGCCGAACAACGTTCCTCCCCTTAGGAAGAAACAAAACCATGGATGTATGTAGGATGTATGATGGTGTCTCTGAAGCACGCTCAAGTGTCTCCATGTCGATGCCAAAATCTGACACACTCCAAACAAACGTTCTAGGCCACACTGCTAAAGAGGACAATCCAACATCTAGTAGAGATGAATGTAGAACACGATCCAAAGACAAGGATATCCCCTATAAAGACAAAGAAGCCTCCTCCAAATGTTGTCCAAAAGAATCCACACTCACACCAATCTGTGAAGAATGATCATGTAGAGAATGAACAAGAGGGTCAAGGTGTTCCCTCACAACAACTGAAGAAGATTCTTCTCCATCAAAGAGAAGATGAATGTCATCAATAGTGTCCTCCAAATCTACAATAAGAGACTCCACAAACAAGTTTGAAATACCTATCAAGAAGTCATCCAAAGAAGCCATATCTGGAAGACAATCAGGATCCTGTTGCACTAAATCACTAGGAGCCAAAACTGTAGCAACACAAGCATCATCAAGTACAACAATAGATGGAGGAGATTGAATGCATGACTGAAGAACTGGATCTGATGTTAGAATTCCCAAGTTCAAGAAGCCAAATGTCTCCTCTGAATCATGGTTCATGTGATCAATAGTCGAAGGAACAATGTCACCATCAGAAACAAACTGTGCAAAGGTATACAACCGAGATGAATGATCAACCACCCCAGTAGAAATGATCTCTCTAGTCTCCAAGTCTTGAATGATGACAAAATTAGGTGTGAACTCCACAGTTCTCCCATCTCCACCATGTGTAATCTGATAAATGGAAAAAATATTGTTCGTCACATGAGGAACACACAAGAAATCCTAAAAAAGTGTTGTCCCCAATGATAATAGATCCCTTCCCTATTACACTCATGTATGTATTGTTTCCCATCAAGATAGGAGACATAGTACAAGGCTGAAATGAAGAGAAGATATTCTGTGAAGATGCCATATGATGTGATGCTCCTAAATCTAGAAGCCATCTCCCTGATCCTGGACCTGAAAGAGCACAAAGAGCTTGTCCTTTGTATCCTGATGTAGATGCTTGACCTTTGTCCTTTTTAGACTGTTTTGAAGTAGTAGAAGAAGAAGATTTAGACATTCTAGAAGGAAAATCAATTTGATTATTTTTGAGAAGATGTTTCAACTCATCAATATCCTTCTTATAACAATAATGTTCTTCATGTCCATCCTTCTTGCAATATGCACAAAAAGGCCTCTCCTTCTTAGATGTTTCTCCTTTTGATGATGAGGATTCTGATTATTTATGTGGCTTGTTCTTTTTCTTCTTTTGCTTCTTATCAGGAATCCCTGATTCTTTTTGTACCTTAGACTCATTTGTCACCAATGCTTGCACGGCTTGGAAGACTTGATTAGACCCATGTTCATTAACTTAGCTTCCTCTTGGATTAGGAGATTTGTAAAGTCATCAAACTTAGGATCAACATATTATGCTCCCATAGAAAGTTGATGGGTATGAAAGCCAGAAACAAACACTGAATAATCAGGACCAAGCTTGGATAACACATTCAGAATCAATTGTAAATCCTCTTTTTCAATACTGCATTCTTTCAATTGTGTTCTTAGTTGCTTGATTTTGGAGATGTAGTCTTGGATGTGGTCAAAACATTTAGGATCAAGATTCATCAAATCATTATCAATCTAATAACCTCCAATCTTATTTGTTTTACCATACAATTTTTCAAAAGTCGCCCATGCTTCTTTAGGTGTATTACATGATTCAATATGAAATTGCAAATCAAATGAGACTAATGAACATATGCATCCAAGTGTTTTCTCACGATCAACCTCCCACCTTGCCAATTCTTTAGCATCAATAGGTTTTTGAATTGTGTCCTTTAGATGGCCTATTAGACCTTTCATCATGAGATAGTTCCATACTTATTTTCTCCATGTATCATAATTATGTGGATTTAGGGGTTCAATTTGAGATTTCCCCATTGCAAGAACACAAACCAAGCAAAAGAATGCAAGCAATCACTGGAAGATTACCCCCCCAAATCACTCAATCAAGAAACCCCCCAAGCAATATCTGATTTGGCACTTTATATTTAGTGCGTTCATAGTTGCCACTTTCCAAAAACAACAAAGTGGACTTTGATCTTGGTACATGCAAATGCCAAAATAGGCCACAGAATCAAGTACAATTTTTGGTATACAATGAGATCAATCTGATCATACCACTGGAAAGTACACAAAAAATTATGCACTTTCAAAAAAAAGCTGCACTAAAATTTTTTTACCATAGGAGCAAGATATGAGCTCCCAAAGTTCCCAGAATGAGGACGAAGTAGCAACACCTGTGAGAATTTGCAAATTATGGAAAAATCAAAAACCAAAAATAAAAAATTATTGCATCACTATGTAGAGCACGAAAAATTAGCCCAAATAAAAAAAAATTGCTCAAAAAAAGGAGTCAGAATGAGCAAGATATGGAGCTTCAAAGTTCGCCTTCAAAAATCAAAATGCAAACCGTGAGGTGAGCAAAAATTTCAAAACTGCGCTGACGCAGACTGACGTCAGCAAATCATAGGATGGAATTTGATGTCTTCCTGCACGTCAAAAAAGCATATACCTCAGGCCAGCAGAATATTCTCTGCTTGGGGGCTTAATTTCGACGGTTGAGCAGCCGTCACTGGGGTCGGCAGAATCTGAGGGATGCTTTGGAATATTCGTTGCACCTGCTATTTAATTTGATTGTCGTTCGGGAGAGTGCTTGCCAGATTTTTGAAGGATGAAGCCACCGATAACAATTGAGCCTGCCGGATTCTTTGAAGCGCCCGCCGACAATTTCTTATGAACGTCGAACGGAGAGTATAGGGGGCCCGCGGGGGCCATGGCCGACAAGCCATGTGGCAGAGGAGGCCGAGCGGTACTGGGTACAGGTAGTACACTCTACAGATTTGTGCAGTCCGCAGAGTGTACACTATATATATATATATATTTTATTTTGGTTTTTATAAAAAAAACTTTTACAATAAACAATTCAATCGCCCAAAACAAATTTTTCTAAAAACAAATTTCAAAAATTTTCAACTGAAATTTTTTTATTTATATTTTGAAAAATCGTACCGACGGATAATAATGACGATTTGGGGTTGTATGGCTCTTTGGGCAAATTTTTTTTGTCTCACCAGACAACTGCTCCGATTTGGACAAATTGACAGTCAATCTTAGGGTTTTTGGCCCTTCTGGACGTGATGGCAAGGTCGGATTTGACCCAAAATGCTCCAAAATTGCAGCTATCTTCTGGATTTGGAAACCACACTTCAGCTTCAAACCCTCATAGATTTGGCCTCGAATGTCCAATTTGGATGAAACAAAAGGAAAAATTGACTATCTTGAACCTTCCAGACACAATGGTGAGCTTAGATTTGCACAAACAAGCTCTGATATGAACCTTCAACAAAGAGCCAAAAATGGAACCTCCCCAAATCTGGAATCTCTCTTCAAAAAAAGACTCTACAATGACACCCAACCCGCTCTAATACCATGTTAGAATTGCCTATGGATGCCAAGATCTATGGACCAAATGGAAAACACAAAAAAAGAGAGAATATGACAAGAATAAACTGTATTCAATGTCAATGATATGATATGATTGTGATTGATTACAAATGAGAGAAACCTCTTGGTTATATAGCCAAGGTGAGATGCAAGATGTCATAGGATTATGACAAGTGTCTTAATCATATGACATGAGAAAACTAATCACACTTACCTAGGTTCACATGTAGTATTTGTCAAAGGATAAGATAACAACTAATGACAACTAACATCTTCTAGAAAGATTCCTTCCTATGACATAAGTAAACTTAACTAAGATGTAAATAAGTCCCCTAGTAATGAATGAACTAGGTACAAGACTTTATTTACACCAACACCCTCATTGGAATTTCCACGTAAATCTAGTGTATCTTTGTGCATGTATGTGTTCTCTATCTCTTTCTCTTTGTTGTTGATCTGATTACTACTATAACTTTCATTGATAAAGTTTATTGGAGTTAAAGGTTCAAATTGTTATATTCTTCTCTATTACTAATCTACTTAAAGTTCTATCTTTATTTGCTAAAGGAGTTTGAGTTGTGCTAAAAAGTTTCAAGTTCCAAAAGGGATTAAGTTGGTATAAACCAATTCAAACCCCTCTTAGTCTCTAAAAGTTTTCAACAATTTCTAGGATGGTAAGAACTTTATTTTTCTCATATTTTGAATTGTCTTTCTCAACCTAAGTAACTCTAATATTTTTTACATATTCCTTTATCTTATCCAACTTTCTTGAGACATGATCTATCAAGGATTTATTCTCACCTAAATCACCTTCTAACCTTTGGTGGTTATTGAACTATTCATATTTTAGGTGATCCAATGTAGCTTCTATTATAATTTGGTTGTTTTGAAGCTCGCTTAGTCTGGTGTCAATGATTCTAATATGGTGAATTACAAATTATCTATTTTAATTTGATGCATCTATGACTATATCATCATTATTTTCTTGATTAAACATTTTCCATTGAGCTAAGAAATTTCTCTAGGCTTCAAAAATATTTTGTTAGTCCTACTTTTTATGTGAAGCCTAGATTCACATTTGCCACATGATTAGAATTTTTTTTTCTACGTAAGAGTATTTTTATTAATATTCTAAAGAAAGTTTATATTTTTTGTATACAACCAAGAACATAGCCTATGCTCTCATTCCAAACAATCCAAAAAGGAGCCAATTATCAAAATGGGGACAACCCCAGCTACCCTACACAACTAAAAAATTGTTTACAAAATTAACTCACAAATCTAGAGGAAAACACAAAAAGATTTTATCATAATTAAAAAAATCAATCTTGTTCATCACCATTCTCCTGTAGATAGATTATAAAGTCACCAACCTAGGTGAAATCTTGCACTGGTTCCATATGCATCCATTTCTTCAAGAACCTCACCTCCTCTAATACTCGTGTCTGATGAATCAACAAGTCAGTGCCTTTGACATCTAATAAGAAAGGGTAGAGCTTGACCACCACACCTGAAACATTAAGCAAGCCCAGGTCCCTTGGCCTTGGAATTCTAACACCTAATTGAGAAAAACCCACAACTTCCTCAATGCCTCCCAATAGCTCTAGCTTCACTAGCTTCCTTGTTATTGCAACACCTCATTCTTTGGTAGTTGGAGATTTAACAGTGCTACTACAAGTTGATAGGATATTTCTGATTCCACTTTGTATCTTTCATCCACCGCTAAGAAATTTCACTCCCCAACACCAACTTCACTGCACCAAGCAATAAAAAATAACTCCCAAGCAGGATCCTCCTTAGCTTGAGCTCTGAGACTTCATTCAGAAAAGCCATTTTGTTGGTGAGTTTTGACCAACCTTACAAGGGTGCCCATTATTTTGTCCACAAAATACTCCATGCATACTAAATTCTTGGCCTCTAAATTCATCCTTTAAAGACTGACTCGCTCGTGCTAGAGCTTACCAATTAAAAGCTCGCTAAGATTACAATATTTCTGTGTAACACTTCCAAATTTTGAAATTATCCCTCAATCTTCTCACATGGACGAGAGCCTAACATAGTAAATGCTTCACCATAACTCCCAAAGCTATCCCATGTGTTAATACACTTAAGCTAGCTTGAGTGATAAGACAACTTAATTAATTGATTCCACACATCAAATCATATCAAGTGAAGGAGCTACAATGTTATTTCACTATTAATTTTAAGTTGTGGGATGAAGAGTCACCAAAAATGGTGGGCCCAACAAAATGTGTTAGGTAATTACCTCTAAAAGGAAGCACATGAGCCATGGTCAACACTTCCATTTGTCATGTCATCATACCACCTTACAAAAAAGGCTTGGATATGGTGCATAGAGTAGTGTGAAGGCACCATGTGTATATGGTATGACTCTATAATTTCCACTTTCCATCCTAGCACACCTTCTCGCAACAAAGTTAGAGCTTGACATTATACAAAGTGAGTGGATGTCATGTGCTCATAGATGAAAAAATTTGAGAAATTTGACGCCAACATTTGATGACCTAGTTGTCCTTTGCAACACATTGTGATAAGGGCCCAGGTGTGACCCCAGGTATAACCCTATGTGACCCTAGGTATAACCCTATGTGGGATCTGCCACATGTCAACCTAGCACAACTCTCCCCAACAAAGGCTCAAACATAACACTTTGAACATGTGAACAGTTGCCATGTGCACAAGGCCAAGTCATAAGAATTTGAGTAATTTTACACCAACTAGTAATGCAAAATCTTAACCAATACCCAAACTAAGCCAAGCTTCTATTGAAGAAGATATCAATCCTTTTTCTTTGACCACACCCCCATGCAACCAACTCTATCAAGCCTCTCACCACAAAAATTGACTGCATGAATCCGCCCACAACAGTCGTTAAGCCTTAACAAAAGAGGGGTAAGATTGTTTCTTAAGTACCCCATCCACACCAAGATTTGCTAATTTTTCCACCTCAAAATTGAATTCTCTAAATGTGTGTTTAACCACATAGTGTGCAAACTTCCCCAATAGTTCAATAGCTCCCTCCACCAACTCTTGAAACTTCCAATTTGAAATCTTTCCCATCCTGGGAGCACTTATCACCAGAGATAAATTTCCCTCCACTTCAATACTTATGAGACTAAGTTCCTTGCAAAATTGAATCCCATCTATCACCACCTATAGTTTTGCTAAATTATTTTTCCCATTTGGAAGAGGGGAAAAAAGTTCATCCACAATAGCCCCTTCTTAATTATGGTATGAAACCTACACTCGATTGTATTGGGTTCCCTCTTGATGCCCCACTAAAGTTTAGTTTGACCCATGACTGAGCGGGGGCCTCCAAATCACCTTAGCACAAAGTTCTTGTTGTCCCTCTACCCCCTTATTTCCAAATTCTAGGATATTGAAACCAAACTACCCAAGTCAAGCAGTTTCACATCCCATTTCGTGGATTTCACTTTATGAGGATTTAGCCTTGAAACCTTGTTGTTCACAACCTCAGTTATGGTTGCCTCCACCTTGTTTTGAAAGGATGATGTATCATTTTATTTCCTTGGAATATTCTCCTATTTCACTCCTTCTAGAAATCTCCCATATCAGAATTGATGGGCTAATTAGCCATATACACGAATACAACACTTTCTTTTTTTAATAAGGGTCATGATTTGAAAAGGGATAGAATATCATTTAGGAGGGTGCCTACCCATCCCAGTTTCATGCATAACCACTTCCAACACCTTTGAGTAAAGAGACATCCAAGAAACAAGTGATTTGCTTCTTCCTCACTTGATTTAAGTGTATTACACACCATGATGAGACATGATAGCCCAATAGTCAAAATTCTTCCCTAAATTGTAGTCCAAGAAAAGGCTCCAACTTTCTAAAGGAATTTCTTGTCCCAACATAATTTTCATGGGAGTGATGTCCTCCCATCCTGCTCCCTCAGTAACAAGAAGTCATCCTTCGTGTTATACTTCCCTAAGCTAGCGGTAGTCCAAGCCAGTTTGTCCTTTCCCTCCCAGATAATTATGATTTTATCTTTAAGAATCGATTATAGTTCTGTGGCTTTGGCAACTAGAAGATTGAACCTACTAAATTCCTTCCATTTCCATCTATAAATCCCATCAACACGGTTGATCTCCAAGTAATCTCTCACATTTGTTCCCCAAAGTTGCGTGAGTAAATGCTTTGTATGTTGCATGTCTGCAAAAATTTCAATAATGGGATACCCCCCATGAATCCTCCCAAAAATAGAGCAGTATTTTCATCATGAATATCCCAAGATAAGAATTTTATTATTAGTGAGCTGCACACCACCATGAAATTCCAAACTCTTGAACCTTTAGGGAGAGAGGTGGTAGTGAAGATGTTGCTTTTAGTGAGGTTCCCAAGGTATTTATTCTCAAGAATCCAAACCCATTTCGAATTACTCTTTGTGTACATCTTCCAAACCAATTTGGCTCCCAAAGCTTTGTTTTACCTCAAAATATCCCTTAATCCTATTCCCCTAGCCTCCTTTGCTTTACAATTCTTGTCCCATGCAAATAACAAAAACATTTTCTTGTCTACATTTCCTTTCCAAAATAAATTCTGCATATTTTGATTTAAATTTTTATTTGTCCCCTTGGGAAAAGCTAGACATGATATTAAATAAATTGGAAGTGCAAAAATAATAGCCTTCAACATAACTAGTCTGTGAGCCCATGAAAGCCACTGTCCCTTCCATTATGACATCTGACTCTTTACTTTGTTTACTAGGGGTCCCATAACATGCCACTGCCCACTCCTTTTTCTAAAGGAAAGCCCAGGTATGTACATGGTAATTAGCCTTTCCTAAATTTTAATACTCTAAGAATCTCTTGCACTTAGCGTAGGGCAGTATGAAAAAATGAACTTCTGATTTCACTTCACTTACCTCTTGGCTAGAAGCCCTTGAATAAAGATCTGGAATTTCCTTCAGTTTGCGAGCTTTGCAGCATATTTTTTCCCCAAAAATCATAGTATTGTCTACAAATTACTAATTGGTTACCACAAGCACATTGCTCATTATTTGAATTCTCTCTAGCCTCCCAATGATTGTTGTTGTGCTAATTTCCCTTCCTAGAGCCTCGACCATGATAATAAACAAAAAAGGTGAAAGAGGATATCCCTATCTAATTCCTTTAGATGTCTCAAAGAAACCTTCTAGAGTGTTGTTCACAATAATTGAAAATTTGGTACTAGAAATATAATTAAAATCTAATTCACCCAATTTTTATCAAACCCAAAGGCTAGCAATACCCTACATAAGAACCTCTAATCCACCTGATCATATGCTTTTTTGATGTCCATTTTTAGTATCATACTCTACTTTTTAGTTCTTTGAATAGAATGAGTGACTTCATGCGTAATGATGACCCCATCAAAAATTGAATTCCCAGGTACAAACTGTGATTTCTCCTCAGAAATTATCTCTACCAATTTTTTTTTTAGTTTGTTTGTTGCTTCTTTTGTAATAATTTTGCACACAATTTTGCAGAGGGCTATCATGGATCTAAAATCATCTAATGATGATGACTTCTCTTTTTTAGGAATCAAAGAAATAAAGGTGTTATTCATCTCCCTTAGGACCGCAGGCTATCATTGATCTAAACTCATCTAATGATGATGACTTCTCTTTTTTAGGAATCAAAGCAATAAAGGTGTTATTCATCTCCCTTAGGACCACTCCCAAGCTCCCTGAGTCCTCAATGACAACAACCACTTCACTACCCACAGTGCTCTAGCAATTTTTAAGAAAAAAAGTTGAAAACCCATCTAATCTAGGTGCTTTATTTGGATAAAGCTGGAAGGATAAAACCTTTATTTCTTCTACCATAAATTCAATCAACAACATCTTTTTCTACCCTTCATCAACCAACCATGGGATAACATCCAAGAGCTGATTTTTTGATACAAGACTTGATCCTCCTATGTTATTTAACAAATCTTCAAAATAGGTGTTTGCTTCCCTAGCAATGCCCTCAAGGGACTAAACAATTGAGCCATCTGCTCCCTATAGACTTATGATTCTATTGAATTATCTTTGGGCTTTAGTTTTGTTATGGAAATATTTAGTATTCTCATGCCCTTCCAACATCCAAATCTCTCTATATTTCTATTGCTAGTACACTTCCTCTTTTTCCTCCACCTCCTCATATTCTTTGAGCAACTCATTTTCCTTCAAGAACCTTTCGATGTACATTCCTAAAGATAATACTGCTTCATTTAGCACCGATAACTCTTCCTCTAGCTTGCATTTGGATTCAAATATGTTTTTGAAATGGGTTATGTTTCATTTCTTTAATTGTTTCTTGAGAAGTTCCAGCTTTTATACTACAACAAACATCTTGGTACACCCTCAATTTTCCACCCATTTCACCAAATTTCAATCAGCCCTTGAATATTTTGATCCTTGAGCCACATGTTTTCAAATTTAAAGGGGCACCTCATATGTCTCTTTTTTCCCATTATTTCCAATTTGATGGGATAGTGATCTGACCCTAATTGGGGTAAAATACTACCTTAAAGGGTGAATGAAAAAGTTCCCAAATATCCTTTAAAAAAAACTATCCATTTTTTTGCAATATGGTTGAAACCCAGCCTCCTATTCATCCATATGTATTTTCCAATTTCAATAAAAATATCAAAAAGATCATTTCCCCTTACAAAATTCTCAAAATCCACTTAGGATTGGTACTTTCTTTGCATACCCCACATTTTATCCTCACTATGTAGGATTGTATTGAAATCGCCCCCTAAAATGCAAAACTCAAGGGATACCCTGCTATGGAAAGCACTAAGCTTCAACCATAATTCCTTCATTTTGATGCAACTTGAGGGGCTATATATTGATTAGTGTGAAGAATTTTTTTTATGATAGACTTGTCAACTTGTAGGCTAACCAATTACTGTTTCCCACTATCTTTTCTAGATAGACTATCAGGGACCTCCAAACCATAATCAGACCCCTAGAAGCTCGTACAATTTCCACTTGCTCAGTGTTCCACATTTTGCATTTATTCATGAAAAAATCCACTTATGTATTGCTTACTTGCATCTCTTGGATTATCAGGACATTAGCCTTTGATGTCTCCATGTGGAACCTTAAAAGGCGCTTAAATTGTTAGGGGCATTTTAGCCCCTCACATTCCACGATATGATCCTCATTGCCTCCTAAGAAGGGTTCTTCCCTTCCTTTATCTTAGCATCATGGTGAGTTTTTGTTGGCCATCTACATCGCCATCTACAAATCTCTTTTTTGTGTTTGAAAACCTCCTCTTCCTCCTTCCTTCCCCGCAATATAGTGACTTCCTAGCCTTGTTCCTTGATTTGAATCCCATTTTCCCCTAAGTCACTGAGTTGGCTGGGAGATTTGCATTAACTTCCAGCAAAGGTAACTTCTATTCAAGCTCTCAACCCTCACCTTCTTCTAGAGGGTCACTATCATTCAAAGCTTGATCCTCTAGGTTGTTGTCATCATCTCCCACATTTGAATTCACTACTTCCTTTGCAAGAGCTACATATCTCATCGATTCACATATAAATTCGATGATTTTCTCTAGACCTGTGACTTCCTCCTTATACATTCTCTAACCCCTTCTACATTCTCTATTACATCCAAAGCTTCTTCCTCTACAATCTCATATCCACCACACTCTTGATGTGCAACCAACTATGTCTCTTGATCATGGCTTTCCCCTTCCATTGGAGTTGTTTCACTATTCATAGATCAACTTTGTAAATTATCCAAGCCACCACTATTAGGTTTTTTTTCCTTATTCATGGAGTTAGGCTTCATAAAGGTGGGGATTTTGCTAGTTGTGAAATCCCATTCTATTTCCTGGTGCCGCTTGCCCTCCTCCATGATAATTTCTGGCTCATCCAAGCATGAACTTCCTAGACTAATTTCTACATAGATTCTCACCTAGGTCTTCATTTCTCCATGAAGTAGAGTTTTATCCACCCCTATATAATTTCCCAATTCATCCCCTATCAGGCTTAAGACCTCCTCATCCTAATATTTTTGGGGCAGGTTGTACAGATTTACCCATTCTTTCATTCTATCTAATTCATGTTTGTGGGGGTTAAATTTGGTTCCCACTCTTTAATGTGAAACCCTATTCCATCCATTTGCAATAGTTTTTCAAACATGATGCTTTGTTTCAATTATGGCATAGGGGATATCACCAGAAGAAAATTGTAGGCCAAAAATTTCATACATACCTTTGCTCCATTGGTCTCTCCACCAATCCACCATTATCTTTGCAGAGCAACCACCCCTCCCCACTTCGCAAAGAAAGTACGCTTCTTTAGCATGTCCTTAGAGTTCCATAGGGTTTTATTGGGGATGACCATCACCTTGCCATTTATTCTAGGCTTGTTGATAACAATCCCTTTGTCAAAAATAGTAAGATCTCTCCTTGCTTTATATTTCTCCTACACATCTTCTTGATTCCACTCCGCATGATCTCCATTCCCCAAATTTTGTCCTCTATTCAAGTTGTTTGCAATTTTATTCAACAAAAAAGTGGTAAATTTTCCTATCTAAGCTGTTGTCCTCTGCATGCATCCCTAAATTCCATTTTGGCAGTTTCCCCTCTAGTGATTTGGTTGAGCCACCAAAATCTCACCATTATTTTTCCTTAGCCATCCATACTGACCCCCCTTAGCAGGATCTTTGAGTGGAGGCCTAGAATAATTCATTGGTTTCATAGGGGGCCTTCGGTCATACCAATGCTAGTGTGAAAAATGTGCTCCCCTATGATCTGCATTGGGTTGACTCCAATTTATTTTCATATATCTCGCTCCCTAAGTGCGACCATGATTATTAGATTGAAACCAAGGCCTTTTGGAGGTCTCCCTCCAAGATCTAGGTCAAGGAACCTACAAAATATGACACACATGAGCCTTTTTTCCCAATGGAATGGCATTGGCTCCAATTGTATGGTGATAATCTAAAACATCTTGATTCTACCGTCCTACTAGACCTACACCAACACCAACACTATCCTCCTCCAAACAATTTTTCTCCATGATTTCGACCCTTTGTCGAAGCTACTCCATTGACCATTCTTGCTCCACACCCACTTCCCACAATCCTGCGTCACCCACCATTTTTTCATTTATTGTTCTACCCAAATAAAATTAAAGAAATTCCCCATGATTAGAATCTTGATTAATCATAGTAAAGGATTTTGGTGTTAGTCATCATCTTGGTTCATAGCTAACTATTTATTTTCTTTTCCCTTCCATTTATAAGTCAAAAATAATATTCTTCTCAAAATTTCTTCTATGGAGTTTCTCCCTAATCATAGCCAATCTTTTAGGAATTTTACTAATTTTGAATTATTTTTCTTTCTCCTCCTCTTTGTGTTAAATCAAGATTGAGGCTTACTTGTCTAGTCAGCATATCCATTAACTATTGATTGTTACTGAGATCTTATATAGTGTCCATAGAGGATCTAAATGGATATTGATTCACATTCATTTTTCTCTTGAGAGTATTAATTAGAATAGATACGGAATTGGATGGCTCATCGAAGAAGCAATCTATAAATAGTTTGTGATATGTAATGGCTATTTGGATATTTTTATCCGGTCTTGTCATGGAGTATGATCTTGAAGGATATTTCAACATTCTTCTCTTTGGTTTTATTCAAGAATATACTTGTAGATACCTAAAAATGTCTAAACACATCACACATTCCAAATTCACCATTTTTCATCATTTTCATTCATTATCTCCTAACTTGTCACTTTTAATTAAATAATTTCCAACTGTTTGATTAAATTAACAATTTTCCTCTATTAATTGAATAATTAATATTATTTGATTAATTCATCAATTTTCCTTTATTTCACTTTAATTAAATAATTTTCATTATTTAATTAAATTCAAAATTTCCCCCTTCCATTTTAATTAAATAATTTTGATTATTTAATTGATTACTAATGTTCTTCAAACCCATCTAACTAAATAATTTTAATTATTTAATTAAAATTCTTAATTTCCTCTCATCCCACATAATTAAATAATTTTGTAATTATTTAATAGCTAATTTTCTTCCACATGGCATATTCTATTTTCAAAAATGGAATATTCTCTTTTCAAAATATCTTCCTTAAATCAAGGGATGGAGTTCAATTAACTAAACCTTTTATTTGATCTCTACCATTGATATCTTGATTTGATCTCCACCATTGATCTCCATCCTCCAATCTCCATCATTGATCAAACCTTCATGAAATATATAAAATAAGTCTTCTCCTTAATTCAATTTGATTCACAATCATTTTAGCACATTCAATTGAGCATTTGAGCTATCATTGTGAATCAAGGCCTTCATCATCAAGCTTTATCAATATCATTAATCTTGATTTTTCCAATTGGGTCATGCATAATTGAGCAATTCACATATTGAATAAGAAATATCTTACAATGGAGTACTAGGTTTGCATCCTTTATGAAGTAATTTGATCTTAACTTGAATTGTATTCTTGATTTGGGTTTATTTCATGAAAGTGTTGCATTCAACTTCATTAGTTAATGGGTATAACTTAATCTTTTAGTTTTAGGTCTTTAGTATTTCTAACCCTAATTGTTTAATTAGTCTTTTAATTCATTACCCATTATTCCTGTTACACATTTTGGCACGTTTGGTGGGACCCACATCCCTAATTTGATGTCAATTTGAGTTTTGTTGAGTTACAGGTTATAGAGACACTTTTGATGCAGATCAACACTTTTGTAACACACAACACTTTTGATTGTATGGTGATATGTTTGAAAGGTATAACCACACTTTTAATCGATGAAATGACAATTTTTCTTGTTTTGTTTTGTAGGTTACAAGTTATAGTGATGCTTTTGTTTCACAATATGACGCTTTCAACTATACATCGATGCTTATGAGTTACAAAAATGCTTTTGATCATATACAACAATAGGTTTCATGCTACAACTTGATGCTTTTGCAAAATAGTGACACTTCTAATAGGTACAACAATGCTTTTATTTTTTACAATATCTCTTTTGATCTCTTAGTGATGCTTTTAATTCAGATTTCAATATTTTCACTAGCCCTAACATTTCTTGAATTTTTGTTGGACTAACGCATCTGTGTAGCCTTGGAAAATTTTGGGAGAAGATAAATAATACAAACTACTAATGCATTTGATGTAGGGAAAATAATCTTTAATGATTTGAATTTTAGATTAGTACACATTGAATTTGGGTTTAATTAAAGAATCAATTGTTATGCTTGGTAGGTTATTGGTGTGTATTCTCTCTCCTTACACTACATGTGATCTTGGAGATCAAAAAAACTACTAAATTGCACCTGTTTTGTACACCCAAGGAATACAAGAAAAGTATACTCTTCTCTTGCACTATGTGTGAGCTTGAGAACCAAAAACACTAGTATCTTTGTTTAATTTAGGAGGAGGCCTACTTGGCGATTTCATCACCTCAAGGATGACCTCAACCACATTTACTGGCGAGGTATATAAAGGTGGAAGAAAACAAGTTGTAACTCAAGGTATAGCCAATGACCTTTAAGCCAAGCCTCATGACCCTCAATCCATCGAGATGTGTATAGGTGAAGAGAAGAGGGGAGACCCCCCTTGACTTAGGCATCTCTGGATGGGCTCATTGTTCATGAAAATAGTATGAACCTTTTTTAGAAGCATTTAAGACCATTGATCATTGGCTTAGTAGGGTGTAGGGTACAGTACCTGAAGTTACTCACCACGTACTCTTCTCTTGTTGAGGTGACATATACTCTATGTTAGGACCTCGTCCTTCTAAGGTAAGGTTTTTAAGGTGGTACATGACCTCAACATACCCTAGTTACTTATTCATTCAAAGGTATTATGCTTCTGTGGGTGGGCCTCTACTACGTTAATACACTTTTTTACTACTAATTAGGTTGTGCTATCTGATGTGTTTTCTTATTAAGACATGTAATCAACATATATTAGATTTCATTTGAAAAGGCTGATGATAATATTAAAAATACACCTTGGATTAAGTCTTACATGCTATTCTTTGTTGTGTGATATCTCTTTCCAGACAAAATAAATATAAATCAATCCTAAAAAATAGTCAAATTAGTCCAAAATCTTAGACAAATTTTTAGGTTCAGCTGTAGAATCTTGCGTAGTGACACTATTTCTATCAGAGTGATGATTTTGATGTCACGGTGATGATTTTTCAATTCTATAGTGCTTTTGACTGCAAATTGATGCCTTTGACAAAGCATATCAATGATCTTGAACTATATATTGATGCTTTTGAACAACTTGAATTTTTTTAATCCTAGTTGCTCTCTGCAATCAAAAACCCTAAATCTTACATAGTGACACTTTTGTCCTAAACAACCTCTTTTGATTTACGTAGTGGTGCTTTCACGATATATCAATGCCTTTTCCATACCTAGTCATAGATGATAAGGGTAGATTGATGCTTTTTATAAGTACATCAATGCTTTTGAAATACAAAGTGACGTGTTTGATTGTCAAATTAAATTTCTAGAATCCTTGAAATTGTATTGTTCAAAATTCAATAGAAAATCAATCTAGGATTTGAGATAGTTTTGTAGCATACTTGTAATTAGCATACCTCATCCATATAGCAAACAAAATTTTTACCCTCATCTCATACATTTTCTTCATCTTGAACTTTTAGGGTTACACCTCCTTAGCTTTTGGACAAACAACAACATCTCAACCATAAAAAAATATCAAAACCACTAGCAACCAAAATCATTCATAGTCTTAATTAGATCTCTCAATCCCACCTCCTAGTTTAGCTCTTGCTTGAAAAATAGTCATTTTCAAGTACCTAGTTAAATTAGCATCAAAATCCTTGTGAGCAAACCATATTTGTAGTCTTTTTCTACTTCTAAGTCCATAAACTCACCATCATCTTCCTTTGATTGGAATCATTAGTATATTATAAGTAAATATTATCCTTATCACATATGAAGACAAGATCTAATCTAACTTTGAATTTTTGAGGATCTCATATCTCTCATGAAACCAACATCATCAATGTCAAACCTTTTCCAAATCTATCTAGGATAACTCTCATAAGTCCAGTCTTGAGACAAACCCTCATCAACATTACATAATCTTAACTTTAATTACATCCCATATTCCATTATTTCATTCCTATTACAAGGTCCCAACATAAGAAAAACATGGAATCAAGCCTACACAGTTCAAATAGTACATGCCTATGACTACTATTGATACAACATTTTGGATACCTATTGATATATTCAATCCATGCACATATAAAATACCACAAAAACCAACCCAATGACAGCCAAACCAACAAATTCAAGATCAAACCATCCTCATAGAATACATTATGAATTAATCCAAGTTATCTAGCAAATTCACCGAGGAAGAAATTTTGGAAATACAACAAGATCCATCATTGCCTAGTTAACTTGATGCCAATATTTCTATGGATCTCAAATCTTACTTTCTTAAACTTGCACAAAATGGTGTCAAACTACCCTTTTGATTATAACATTGCAATAATTAGAGAAAAAGCTCAAACAAATGTCATGGCAACTAGTGTTCATATACATGAGAACGTGCCCATGATGCACACTATCATTGAGAAAATACCACCACTACCAATCCCAAACATACCAATTCAACCTACCATACCAACATATGACACATATTTCATACCATTTTCAAAATAATTTGTGAATCTATTATACCAAAACCCAAGTGTAGGTGATCAAGCAATCCTAAATCAACAAACCACTGATATTCTACCTTCCTCAATATATACATCCATTCAAGTAAACCAAAACATATCAAACCCCAAAACACTAATATACTAAATTATAAAAACAACCCTTTTACAACCCCAACTCTTACACCATTTGTGTCTCCTAGCATTCCAAATTCTACCCAAGCATCTAACACGTCTAGGAGCACAAAAAATCCTAATGACTCAATTGAACCTTCCAACCCACAAACAACATCATTTTCTATCACAAAACAAGATGTCACAACTACCATACCATGAAAATATAATGTATCACATCTTACACCCACACCCCAACAACAAGTCATGCAACAACAATATAATCCTCATCAAAACCAAAATGCAACACCCCAACCACAATAAGTTCAACAATCTCAAATAACACCTCAAACACAATACATTCAACAACCTCAACCAACACCCCAACCACAATACGTTCAAAAATAACCAATCACACCATAAAAACATGTCCCACAACAATAATACACCATACCTCAACAAACCAAACAAACAGCAATAATGTGTCCCACAACAATAATATATTGTACCTCAACAACAACAAGTCCTCCACCATCAACACCAAAAATTACACCAACAACAATATCCTTCATACAATCAATATAACCCTACCCATAGAAAAAACAACACACAAAATCAACAAAATCCCTCATATAACTCATATAGCATACCTCAAAACATGACACAAAACCAAAACCCATCATACAATTTATCATATATCCCACAACACCAAACATACACTCCATCCCCTCAACCTCAAAACACTCAACCAAATGTTTTAGCGTCTCAAATCCAAAGTTTAAACAAAAAATCACAAACATGTAACTAGGGAATACAAAGAAACACTATACACTTGAGGACATTTTCCCTTATCCCTTTGATAGAAAGAAGCATACCAATGATACCTTTTCCTAACAATTTTGAAATGCCAAAATTTGGTAAGTATAAAGGTTGAAATGACCCTCATGAAACACATTACAATTTTATGTTTCTTGTCTAGAATTCTTCTACAATGATACATATCTAATTCATCTTTTCCCTAGAAGCTTAGGAGGACAATCCATAAAATGGTTTTCTCATCTACCCCAAAGTATTAAAACATTCAAAGAACTAGTCAAAAAAATTGTTTGTCACTACTCTTATAACATTGAACATGAGATAACTATGATTGACCTGTATAGCACCAAGAAAAAACAAGGAGAAACATTTGCCTCATTCTTACAATACTGGAGACACAAAGAAATCAAATGTAAATGGTCAATTCTGGAAAAACAACTCATTGAATTTTTTGTGCAAAATCTAAACATGGAAATTGGTTTCCATCTAACCATACAATGTGCAAATATCTTTGATAAAATCATAGAGAAAGGACTCACTATTGAAAAGGCATTTATCACTAAGGGACTCTTTAAAATCTATAAAGACAATAGGGAGCACACTTCTAGGGTTCATACAAGAAGTTGGGTCCACAAAAGCTCAAAAAGTGGAAGTGTTTTTTCTGTTTTTAAAAATTTGTCACACTTGGACTGAAAATTTGAGGCACTTACACAATGAATCTTAAAAAAAGTCATTAATATGAAATTTTGAATTTTGAATCTAGTTTCCAAATATGTAATTTATTCAAATACCTAGATGATAGAAATTGAATTTTGATAGGGATGTATAGAAGCCACTCTTTAAAAGTCTTTTTTTTTTACCATACCATGAACATGTACGTACACCACTTTTTGACCCAAATAAAAGTATTTTGCTAATTCCTTTTGGGGAAATATAGCTAACAACATGAAGATTGATGAGGATATTCTTTTGCAATTTTTTTCTGAATACTTTTTTATTGGCCTTAATTGTTGTTTTTAAAAATCAACGTGTACGAACATCATAATTGGACCTAAACTAAACATTTTTTGAATATTTATTTTCATTTTGTATTGAATTGTATGAAGATTAATGTCATAAATTTTTTTACAAGAAAATTAACCAAAAAAAAGTTATTAAAAAACAAAAAAAGTCTGATATTTCAAGTTTATGGACTAGATTGCTTAGAAATTAATTAAAAAATAACAAATATCATCCAATATTTAAAAAATATATATATTTGGAAACTAGACATTGTGTTTTCTAATGGGTTTTAATTTATAGATTGATTAAAAAAAAAAGTCCATCAACCATATTGCCAAAGTTGGTCATTTCTCTTGAACTTGCCTTAGTTTTTTAGTTGCAGGTCAAAGGCTAAGGGTTGGGTTGTCGAGCCTTTCCTGAGCCTAAAAAATTGAGGCAACATGTGGGTTGGGGATTCAAAATTTAAAAAATGCATACGATTTTTTAAAAACGTTTGTGCGTTAGAAAAAACATACACGTTCTTTATTTGCTTGATTATTTAAAATATTAAATGCTTTTTAGAAATGTATATGTGTTTTAAAACACGTATGCTTTTTTCGTTACAAAAAATTTCATTACAAAATGCATACATGTTTCTAAAAGGTATTTAATTTTTTAAATAAATGACTTGTACATGTTATAAAATGTGCACATGTTATATAACACATACGTGTTATAATGCATACGCGTTTTTTAGTGCATACACATTTTTTTAGGCTTAGTACCTGAAGCATAACACATACACATTTTTTTAATAATGCATATGCATTTTTTGTGATATTTTTGTTACCCGATTTTCACCTGCGGGCTCAATCAGGCAGGGCAATCCATGCTTTCGGGTGTTCTCGAAGACCAAGTGGAGGAACATTTGCATCAAGGTTACATATTTTCTAACTTGTTTGCTTCTTCTACGCTACTGGGGAAAATGATGTTTTTAATTTGACACATGGATTTAATGAGGCTCCCATAAGGGTTGAGCCCAGCGTGCAAGTGTTTGGTTTTTATTGAGGGTCATCATCTTGTTTTTTCCTTGTTTTCCCCCTTTTCTGTATTTTTTTCTTTGTGCCCCTTTTCTTTTGTTCTGTCGGGGGCAGAACCGGAACCAAACTAAACTCTAGAACTTTTCTGAAGTTCCAATTTCCGGTACCATCCTGGTCCCGGTTCCGCTGGGCTTGTTTTTTTTGTCTTTCCTTTGTTCTCTGTTCTTTGGTCGTGGGGTGTTTTCTCCCCTTCTTTTTTCTTCCTTTTTCGTCCCTTTTTCGTCATCTTTGTATGATGTTGGAGTCGAGTTCGGGACGAAATCCGAGCTTGAAACTTGATGAAAGTTTCAGTGTCATATTTGTTTCCACCCTTGCCCCTGCTATGTTTTGCCCAAGATCGGTTTTGGTTCTGATCCTTCCTTTCCTTCCTTTTTGTTTGGGCTTTTCCTTTGTTTTGGCAGACCCGGGACACGGACCAAAACCGAGTGATGGAACTTTTCCGAAGTTCCAGTTTTTGTTTCTGTTCTGGTCCTAGACCCGACTCCACCCGTTCTTCTTTTCTCTGCTTTTTGCGTGGCCGGTGATCGAGGGAGGTCTTCCCCTCTTTGATCTTCCTTTTTTTTTCTTTCTTCCTTTGTGCCTTGTTCTGTCGGGGTCGGGATCGGAACGGAATCCAAACTTGAAACTTCAAAAAAGTTTCAGGTCTGGATTTGGTTCCGGTTCCGCTTCCACCTACTCTCTGGTTTTTCCCTCGTTTCGACTTCGGTCCCTATTCGGTTCCCATCCTGACTCTGACTCCACCGAAGGGTTCTAGCTCAGGAAACATTGAAGGGCTCGCTGAGAAGGTCTTGCCAATAGCGATGAATTTAACAGTAGAGGGGAATATCAGTATGACCAATAGAAGCTCATCATGACCTCTGGCCGATAGCGATTGCTATGCCAATAACTGCTGAAGGACATAATTGCATTGGGGAAACACAGCTAGTGTCTCACTGACATGCGATTCTGATGAAGCGACCTTTGACCATCTGGGAATCTATGTGGCATAAATTCAACCAATCAGAAGGAGCTAAAGACGTTCATGGGTAGTTTGACAGATTGACTCCCCCCATAAAGAAAGATCGATAGAATGTGCTCGGCATGGATCGACTTGGTGAAGCAATGGCGTTTGAATCTAACAGGGTAAATCCGATGCTGCTTCTCGAAGGGGGTCAACTTGCAGAAAGATCTAGAGCAAGAGGAGAGTTGAAGGGGAAGAGGCCGTGAGTCACGATAACAACTGGCATGTCGGCTGGAAAAAGTGGGTTGACATTAATGACCATGCTACAGAGCATTCAAAGCAGCTCTGATGAAGTCTCGAGGGTGGACACGAGGGCTGGAGTTAATGCAGTCATTGTAAAAAATCCGAAGGACATGCCTAGGAGCAAGCTTTCACCGACATGAGCAGGGTATGCACATTTAATGCCTCATTAACTTCATTCCAAAACACTTCTAGGGCTGACGTGTCCAGGCACTGACTCATTTTTGTAAGCCCTAGGGGCTGACATCTTTTTGTATATAAGGTATTTTTTCCTCTTTGTATAGGAGTTCTCCTTACGCTTTTCTGAAGTTCGTGACTTCTATAGTCCTTTCTCAGATTAGCAAACTTCTGTAACTCATTTTGGAGCATGATATATAAAATTTACCTTGGTTACCATTGATGGTTCAATTTTCCTTCTGGTTCTTGCAAAATATTGTGCATTTTCAGGTGATTGATCAAGCTACTTCGTGAAATCTTTCTTTTCCTTATAGCTTTGTCTCATGTTAGCATGCCTTTCTTTGCAAGAGTAGTATTATGTAGGTTACAAACTGTTTTTACTTAATTGCACATGAGCTTTTAATTTGTGAAAATCAGCTTTTCCTTCTTGAAAGTGTGTGCATGTCAAACCTGTTTGTGAAATACTTATGCATAATCTACAGAAACTTGTTGTGCAATACCATATCCATCATCAGTACTCAAGTGTAACTCGAGTGTCTCATTGTTCTTGTCATTTTAGTGTATCACCATAGGGTTTTAGTTTTATTTTTATGCATTCTCCTTCTCCCTTTTCTTTACAAGATCAGTAGTTAGGTGATACCAAAGGAAGCCAGCCTTCTCCAGAGGTTGACCTCTGTTTACAAGAAACCCACATCTTTAGAGGTCTTCCCATGTTACACCAAGGTGTTGAGCATCAAGTTCAACAGGGTGCAATTTCAGGTGATAACAATTTTTTTGGCCAAAACTTCCCCTCTTCGTGGACCCAACTTCTTGCTTTTACCCTCTAATTCTAATCATAAACCTTGCCTTTGGGCCAAAAAAAATATCACAAATGATGGAGTGGTAGATGCAAAATTCAAGAAAAATATGTACAACCCCCATCTAATAATCAACAAGGCAACCAAAACACAAATCCTCCAATGGTACCATTAAGACCTACCAATAATACTAAATGCAAGTACACTCCCTTAGGGGAACTAATTAAAATGGTCTTGAAGAAGTTGACTTGAACCAACCTTATCGAACTTCTAAATTTTAGGTATGATGATGAATTGAAAGTAAAACCATCATGGTACAATGACAACTATTGGGAATACCATAGAAACAAAGGATATAAAATGGCCAATTTCATGAGACTTAAAAACATCGTTCAAGATCTCATAGACAAAGGAGAAGTAAGTGTAGACCAACATCCTAGAACCTCTGAAAATAATGATTTAGGTATCTACAAGAACCCAATCCCATACCATGGCAAGGGAAATGACTCAGGAAAGCCTAAGTATTATAACAAGGTTAATCACTCCTAGGGAAAAATTTAAGAAACCCCCCCCTCAGAGAAGCTGTAAAATCCTAGAAAATCTTTCATACTTCCTGAAAAAAATATTAATTTTAGAGGCAAATTTTTCATTTTTCATGAAAAAAAAAAATCCCCATTGGCAAATCTTTTGTAATCGCTAGAAGTCTATGGAAAATCCTAGCGAATTGCAAATTTTTTAAAACCACTAAAATATTTTCATTGGCGATTAAAATCTATTTTCAAACCAATAAAAATATTTCATTGGTGAATTAAACCTATTTTCAAACCAAAAAAATAATTTTGTTGGAGATTTTTTTTCAAACAAAAAAATAAAATTCATTGGCGAATTAAACCTATTTTCAAATGATTAAGAATTTTTTTTGGAAAATTAAACATAATATCAAACTAATAAAAAAAATTTATTGGCCAATTAAATTCAGTGGCGAATCCACTACCGTTCGATGAATTTTTAATGGACGGTTGTACTTGCATTCCAGAAGTATATCTCTCAAGCACTAGATTTGCGAATGGAAACCTTTGGAATAACACTACAACCATTAGATGTGGACACGTGGTGAGATCAAGGGTCATCATCGTGGTAATTAATCTGACGGGTTGGATTTTGGTGATGAGTGATAGAAGAACTTAAGTGGCAGAAATATGTGTGTGCATTAAGTTTGTTTTAAAGGAGGGACCACCTAGAAAGAACGTAGGACCAAGGCTTAAAAACTTAAGAGAATTTTACACAAAGGATGTGGCACATCAATCTAACCATGACCGTTCGATGAATTTTTGATGGACGACTTTAGTTGCATTCCGGAAGTATATCTCTCAATCACTAGATTTGTGAATTGAAACCTCCAGAATAATAGTAGAACCGTTAGATGTGGATGTGTGGTGAGATCAAGGGTCATCATCATGGTAATGAACCCGACGGGTTGGATTTTGGCGATGAGCGATAGCATAAAGTTTTTTTTAAAAGAGGGACCACCTAGGAAGAATGTAGGACCAAGGCTTAAAAATTTAAGAATGTTTTTTCTTATCAGTGATACTTTTCTATTTTATTAATTATAAAGCAAAAGATACAGATTCTATAAAGTTCGCAACATCCAAAAACTACTAGAAACGCTGATCAGTGATACTTGTTTATTTTATTAATTATAAAGAAAAAGATATAGATTCTACAAACTTAGCAACATCCAAAAACTACCAAAAAAGTTGAATAACCAGCTCAAAAACCAGAGTATCAGAATTTCCCTAAACAACTATACCTTTGTAGAAGAGGCTAAAAACAAAATAGAAAACTACACTTTATGTTAACCATTATTACTCATTCTTCTTCGAAGACTCGCCCATCTCCAGCGACAATATCTCCTTTAATGGTTTTGGCTTCTTCCATGGACGCAGTCCCTTCTTTTCGCGCATCTCCTCTCTAGAAACTTCTTTTATATTTTCTATTGTTTCCTCTAATGCCATTAGCTCATCATAGATTTTAAGTGCTTTCCACCCACGCTCGACTCCTTCCCACCACCAGTCTTTAGTGCCACCCTCTGGCCATCTGATAAATAGGTGATTTAAATCCGCAAGCTCTGAGCCCCCACCATCCATTCCTTCTATTTTTACCAACCCTACTCTTGGTATCGCCCATTGCATAATGCTTTCCATGTCCACTAAAAAATATTTATGCACCAGAGTTTTCATTACTCTCCTCACCTCGTTCACTGGTTCTCCTAAGTCTAAACCCCAAGCCATGACCAATGAATAGATATCCATATTCGTTCTAAATCTATGTGTCAATTTTTCGAATCCATCCCCCAACATTATTTGAACTGCTTGCACCACCTGCTCTTCCTTGTAGAGAAATAAACCTTGCAACCTCTACACAAACGCTTTACCCACAAAGGGGTCCAACTTCCTCTGCGATGTCATGGTGAAACTGGCCTCCATTGCTTTTTTGTTTCACTAGCTTCCAACCTATCACCCGCCGCTGAAAGGATACAATCCTATTATCCTTACACTCGAACTCGAAGAAGCATTGAGGGTGATAGGTGAATGTCATTATAACACCTCATTTCGCCAACCTTCTCCATAAATTCACCATGTGGTGTGCTTGTCACATTTCCTATTTTAATTCACGAAAGTTGAGGTTTTGGTACTTTTCCTAACCTTACTACCTTAGTAACTTAGTTGCAAGTCTTTCTTGGTCGTCTTTGTAGTCGGTGGGTCGGAAGTTTCAAAAAAATTGAAACTTCAGACTTTGGTTCTAAGGTTTCAAATTTTAGTGACCATGTGACATTATGGACCAAGATGATTTGACGAATTTTCGATGGACGGCTGTAGTTGCATTCCAAAAGTATATTTCTCAAGCACTAAATTTGTGAATGGAAACCTCTGGAATAACACTAGAACCGTTAGATGTGGACATGTGGCTAGATAAAAGGTCATCATTGTGGTAATGAATCCAACGGGTTGGATTTTGGTGATGAGCGATAGAAGAACTTAAGTAGCAGAAATATGCATGTGCATTAAGTTTGTTTTAAAAGAGGGACCGCCTAGGAAGAACGTAGAACCAATGCTTAAAGACTTAAGAACGTTTTACACAAAGGATGTTGCAAATCAATCTAACCATGACCATTTGATGAATTTTTGATGGATGGTTGTATGTGCATTCCATAAGTAAATCTCTGAAGCAGTAGACTTGTGAATTGAAAGCTTCGGAATAACACTAGAACTGTTAGATGTGGACATGTGGCGAGATCAAGGCTCATTTCTCTCTTTTCAATGACTCGGTGTATTACATTTCATTTAATTGAAATTCTCAATCTTTTTGAAGAACGTGTGGTAGTCGTACTACTCACACGATTAATGCCATATGTACATCCGAGGCGATTGATTGGACAACTCATGAGTCATAGCTTTAATGAAACAAGATTTGTAATGATTTCAAATTTTCATAATTCATATCGTTCGAGTGACACTGGAGTTTGGTGATTTTGACAACTTGTCACTTGTCAGCTTGAGGTACAGCTTGTGTGTAGCCAGACGTCAATCAAATTAAACATTTTAATTGTACATGTAAGGCTTAAGTTTTAATTGTACATCTAAGGCTTGACGTATAGTTTGCATGTAGCCAGACATCAATCAGATTAAACATTTTAATTGTACATGTAAGGCTTAAGTTACTATTACACAAACCAATTAAGTTGGTTTTTTGATTTGCGTGAATCACCATTATGAATCATGAATATACGGTATATGTAACATCACTGTGCACACGTGATAGGTGTGAGGTGTACATAGGAACTAGGCTGGTAGTGGCACTATTGGAGGCACTATTGACCCATATATAACTAAATAAGGATAGTGACTAGTGAGCACAACTAAAATCATTCATTGAAGGCTAAAGACCTTACTATTGAGTGCAATGTTCGAATTGTCATAAGGGTTTTTATTTTGTAGGGTTAATAAGGATTCATGAAGAAGATCATGTGGCATTATTAGGGATACTCTAAATTCTCCCGCCTACAATTATGTAGTCATAGAGTCAATGAGCAATTTCGTTCAGGCTTCAAGTTTAGAATGGGTGGAATTGGAAAGAAGTTGATTTGGTTCACTTGACTTCTCAGATAGGTTTTGAACCAGGAGAGGTTCTATGATGGGCATAACTGCTATTCCCAGTGCATAGCAACTGCAAGTAAAAGATGGGAGCAATTTTACAACCCCTCATCTTCTGCATGACTTTGATTTTCAAAGGGGAGAAGTACATTTTGTATCTTCATGACTCCCATTTTCCTAGTTTGATTCGCCCCCCTTTCTCTATGCATTCATTTTCAAAGCTATTGTCTAATCTGGGAAGTCCCATGCATTTATTTTTAGAGCCCATGGTTGACCCGGAAAGTCCCATTATTTTGAGACAAACATGTATTACATTTACGTTTTCACTAGCGGTCCAACAGAAGCTTGGTGCTTGCACTTACATTTGTATTTGTACTATGTAATAATGTGACATTGTCATTTAGTTGCAATAAAATAAATGGTTGTGCTATTAAAAATCAATTGATAAAATCATAGCAATTGTGCTATTAAAAAGCACAGAAAAGCAATCGATGAATCTATTCATATCAATTTTTTTTTCCTTTAATAAATTATCTATTTATGAAATAATTGCATACATATTTAAAACTTAAAAGTAAAACATAAGGCAATACAAATACTAAAGTTAAGTACTCAAATCGATTAAGTTGGTTTTTTGGTTTGCACGAATTGTGATTATCACTATAGTAACCCAACCTCACACGTGACATGTGTGAGGTGTACACAAGGACTAGGTTGGTAGTGGCACTATTGGTGACACTGTTGGCCCATAAATAAGGATAGTGAGCACAACTGAAATAATTCGTTGAAGGCTAAAGGCTATACTATTGACTCTCGAGTGCAATGTTTGAATTGTCATAAGGGTTTTCATTTTGTAGGGTTAATAAGGATTCAGGAAGAAGATGATCTGGTATTATTTGGGGATACTCTAAATTCTCCTTCCTGTAGTTATGTAGTTATAGAGTAAAAGACCAATTTCCTTCAAATTCATAATGGGTGGAATTGGAAAGAAATTGATTTGGTTGACTAGACTTCTCAGACAGGTTTTGAGCCAGGATGGGGAGCTCTGATGGAGATAAGTGCTCTCCAAGTGCATGGAAGCAACAAGTAGAAGATGGGAGTATTTTTACAACCCTTCATCCTCTGCATGAAGATAAGTGCTCTCCAAGTGCATGGAAGCAACAAGTAGAAGATGGGAGTATTTTTACAACCCCTCATCCTCTGCGTGACTCTAATTTCAAAGGGGATAAGTAGTTTTTGTATCTTTAATAGCTCCAATTTCCCCCCGTTTGATTTGGCCCCCTTTCCCCATGCATATTTTTTAGAAACCATGATTGGCGGTGGCCCTCCTCCATGCATTTATTTTCAGATGACAGAGAGCCAGGACTCAGAGACCATGGCATAAGCTTGGTGCTTGCACTTACATTTGTATTTGTACTATGTAATAATGTGAAATTGACAATTTTCATTCATTTGTAATAAAAACAAATGGTTGTGCTATTAATGTGATTATCTGACATTGTAATTCCTTTTATTAAGTTCTTTGCAACGTTAAGTGTTACTGTGCTATTAATGGTTGTGTTATTAATGTGACAATGTAATTCATTTTATAAAGGCATTGATGTGAATTCTAGTGCATTAAAGGTTGAAAAAAACTTTAAAACACATGTTTACTATTTATAATATATATCATAAATTACTCAACTATTTGATGAACATTTGATGTATGGTTGTAGTTGCATTCCGGAATGAAATGCATGAAATGCTAGGGTTGCGAACCTAAATGTCCAAAATCACCCTATAACCATTAGATTTACAAATATCAACGGTTTAGATTCTTTAGAATTTGTTGTTAATACAAGATTGAAAAAAGCACTTTCAGTTTATACTACTAAGTGATTTTATTTTTAAGTGAGAGGGTCAGCACACGGGGAGATTTTAGTCTTCAGTTTGCTCATTGCAGCGCACTGTGACACCACCCTATTATGGGTTCCACAGTTCCACTTCTGACAAAACCATTCTAGAAACCCAGTTTCCACGACTGTCGGCATTAATCTTTCCAAGAATCAAAAGTCGGGTAAGTGAAAGAATTCTTGTGGCTATGTTTCATCGTTTGACGTTTCTTAAAATATTATTTTGTCAAACTTTGAAGTTTGGGTTTAGGGCTAAGAGACTTAAGAATTAAGAAAAATTAAGGACTAATAGGGAATTCACAGTTTCACATTGTATAAGCATGTCTACCAGCAGTACCACTAGAGCAATGTCAGATAAAAAAATATATTATGCAAAATTGCTTAAAACCCCAGGTTTCACTAATGAATACCATGATATTTATGATCCTGAAACATATGGTAGGCATACCTCAGAACTTATATTTTCATCTGAGAATAAGGCCTCAAAGAAAATGCAAGTTAATAGTATCAGTGCACCGTGGGTAACTGGATTAGGGCGCATGATGTTACATGAGGTTTTCCCTCGCCCTAAATTTATCATGGTCTATGCCCAAAATTATGATGATAACAAAAGAGAAATTGTTAATAAAGATAGCAAAGAATAATTTTTATCCATTAATACAAAATAACTTGGAAAAGTGTTGGGGTTTACATTTACAACCGAAGGCGAAGAATTTGGAAATGTCCATATTGACCTAGAAAAGCTTGCTAGTGATTATGAAGAAGTGGATGAAATGGAGAGAAAATATTTCTTAAACAAAATAGTTCAGGATAGAAACAAATTGAAAGGTGATCATAAGCCTCCTTATGATTTGGAAATTTTTAAACCATGGGTTTAGGATACTATTTCCATGCTAGCATTTTTCCTCAGACTAGATAGCAATTTGGAAGGGGTGCATGCCTCCTTGAAATGGTGTATAATATACATTATGGTGTTCAACATGTCAGCTATAAATTTATTGAGAACATTGTAGAATCCATGCATAAACAATTTTTAATGATTAAAGGAGGTTCCACCAAGACATTTAGGTTCACAACCTACTTGTGCTATCTTTTTCTATTGAAATTCAGAGGAATGTTTTAGACCAACAAGCTTCAGATTTGGCCCTATAGTAATCCTGAGGAAAAGAAAATGGCTCCAGTATATGAATGGACCACTGTTATAAGGATGCATGATTCTTCAAGGAACTACAGTCATTTTGTAGACTACTTTTTGGCTCCATTGCATCAAGCAATTAAAAATACTCCAATGCCTACATTCCCTATGTCATGTAGAAATTGCATTCAACTAGGAAAAGAAATACAATTGGCTGATTGGTACTTAATGGAAGAATTTACTGTGCTAAGATTTTATGGATCGGGAGTAAAACCATACAAACTTCTAATACATGTGACATAAAAGGGTTTTTTCTTTGGAATATGTAAGGCAGATGCAGAGTACTGATGAACCGCACTTTACCAGTCAACAAAAAAAGACTTTATTTCCTTCTTTACCTTTTTCATGTGGAGGGATCACATTCGAGAGAAAAGCATTTAGTGTGGCACATAATCTTTTGATTTTTTTTTATTTTGATGCTATTTGTCACTGGTAGTATGATCCATGTGACACCATTAAATCAATGATTGTGCTCAATAAGAATGTTACAAGTAGAATTCAACATGAAAGTAAACCCTTGCTCGAAAACTTGAGAAACAAGGATTCTTGGGATGAGGTCAAAATTGCAATGGAGAAAAGTGCTGTTGAGAATGGTATTTCTTTTGAGCAATTGTTAGCAAAAATTATGGCATTTCATCGAAAGACAATCAGGAGGTACAACAATTTTTATCAAAAAAGTGCTAAACCATGTAGTAGAGTAAAAATGCCAGGTTCTCTAGAGAAGCAAGTTACAGAAAAAAATTGGTCATGATAAAAAATTACTGCCTTTTGGTTTATGAGGAAGGAGCTAGGTGAACCAAGAGCTCTTACAGAGTATGGAGATAATGAAGAAGACAGTGAGTTTAGCAAATTGTGGAATATAGAGTATCCAAATGAACAAGAAGATAAAGAAAGTGATCATGAATCTAATGATGATAGGGAAGAAGGAAGCCATGTCAATTTCAAACTTGGTTTAACTGAGGCCACAAAAGAAGCATATACTACTGGAGCAGCCATAGCTGAAAAAATGGGTTATGAAGGTGGTCCTTTGGGATCCCAAAGACAAGGCCCTTGGATGGTAATAGATGTAGAGCATAGAAAAGCAAGTGATTTTTCTGGCCTTGGGATTGGAGGTGAAAAAGTAGACCTAGGGCATATAAGACAATTTGTTAGAGCTTCAAATCCTCATCCTCATGGTCAGACACAATCACAACTAGGACATGTCCATGGTGGAGAGCTTAGTGCAATTGGTACTGCCTTTGGTGGCGATGGTATGGGTAGTAGTACTAGTAGTGGTCAACATGTGCTACAACAACAAACTACACACAAGAGGACAACAATACAATATACCATAGAAACACTAGGTGATCAAGTCTTACAGAAGAGGCAAAGGATTTTGACAAGTCCAAGTCACGCTGCCAGTGGATCCACCACAAAGGAGTTATTTCCAGGCACCCCCCAGTGCCAGTTAGTCTGGCTGCGACATCATTAGAAAATGCAAGTACTACTACTCCTATTCCTTCGCCATTCAAGCATTCCATTGTTCCTGTGTCCCTAGGTTTTGATTACATTGAAGAGTTTAAAAAGAAATCAGACATGAATAAAAAAGAAAAGAAGCAATTGATGGAGAGTGAATCTACTGTAACTTTAGAGCCTACCACAACCATGGTATTACCCACATTTGACACAAATAAAGAAATGATGGAGTACACATTTCTTGTTCCCATAGTTCAAGACAAACCAACAAATTAGATGGTTTGATCTGAATTCCAAGTGAACAATATTCAATTGGATTTTTTTGGACTCAGAAATACTAACAAAATTAATGTATCAAAGAAGAATAATGAATTAGTGTACACATCATTGCTAAAGCAAGCTAGAGAGAAAAAAAGGTTGTAGACTCAAATTGAAAAGTTACAGGAAGACCTAGCAAATGAGAAAGCAAAGAGGAAAGCAACAGATAACAAGAGCAATGAATTAGAAAAAAGAATAAAAAAATCTGCCTCTGCATCAACAAGCAAAGAGGATAAGCAGAATGAGACTGCAGTGAATGAACTGAAGAAAAGGCTAGATGAGAGCAACAAGAAATATGATGAGGAAAAATCCACTTCAAAAAAACTAAGAGTAAGCATTGCGAATGGAAATGCATAGTGGGAACAAAAATTGGAGAAGGAGAGAAAAAGAAATGAAATATTGGTGGCAGAGGTGATGGAAGCAAAAAATGAAATTGAGACTTGTCAAAATAAGTTATTTGCATTTTGTAGAGAGACAATGAGCCATATGAAACAAAATATTTGGGATGAAATAATGTAGAGGATTGATCATTTGTGTGACATGTTTCAATTGATTGATGCTATCAGACAACATCATAAGAAGCTCAACAAATATTTAGTGGACAACAAGAATGTGTTGGCATTAGAGAAATCTGCAAAAGAAATTCAACAAATAGTCTACAAAGCTAGTGACAATGTTTTGAAATCAAAAGGGATTACTAATTGGCTTATGACATCAATGGCGTTGTCATCTATCATTGAAAAGTGTTTGAGAATGTGTGAAACAAAGGAATATTTGAATTTGGTTGCAGAAAATATGAAGAAGGTGGATGAAAAGTTAAGGAACTTCACAGAACTTGGTTTGCCAGAGGGTTTTGAGACAAATGAGCGATTCATTGGAAAGAATGATTTTAGAAAGAAGATGGAGGACGCAATGAAGATTGATTTGGGCCAGTTTCCTCAAAACCCAGATGTGGTGAACTACTTAGATTCCATCAAACCATTGCTAACCTTGAATGTAAAATTGATTGAAGAATGCAAGACAGGTTCCAATTTGAATCATGAATTGTTAACAAATCTTCAATTCAAACAACATCAGTTAGAACAAATGACAATTCCACCACCTGAATAGTGGAAGTTGCTAGAAAAGGTGTTGCAGTGATTTTATTTTTGATAATATGGGTTTCCAAGTTCCAACTCATCTCTATGCAGAGTTGTCTTTGTTCCAACTCTGACTTCAGTAATGTGTCGATGTTAAATGATAAATTATTTGTATTATCTATTTTTTGATTTGAAGAAAAATTCTGATAGTGGTTTCAACTACTAGATACACTTCAAATGATTGTTGATGTTCATTGTTGTATATGCTACTAAGACTACTGCTAATATGTTATTAAACATTGAGTTTAGTGATGAATCACTTAGTACATGTTCAAGTTTTACTTTTAGCACAATTAAAATATGAACGATAAGGTGACTCTAATTCCAGGCATCCATAATCTTAGTTAAATTGCATTACAATTCATAGATCGATACTCAATCTCCATGACTAGTATTACTTATCAGATCCACTAAACATTTATATGAATTCATGCTTTAATCAAGGTACTTTAACTGGTTCATTAAACTAGATCCAGAATTAAAGCATACATCAATGCATAATGACAAAGAATATTAATGACATGTGGTTACTATCACTCAAAGTCACGGTTTTGGTGCTTTTCCTAACCTTAGTCACTAGTTCTCAGAGATTAATAATTTATAACCTAATCGGTCGCTAGTCATCAGAGTTTTATAATTTATAACCTTGTCGTGGAGTTTTGAATTTTCATGACTTCCCGATTCTCCAAGTCTGTTCACTTTCTTGAGTTGTAAACTTGCAAGTCTTTCTAGTTTCTTGGTCATCTTAGTAGTCGGTGGATCAGAGGTTTCAAAAACTCTGAAACTTCAGACTTTGGTTCTAAGGTTCCTAGTTTCAGTGACCACATGACATTATGGACTTATGTACAGACTAAACTAGAGTTTCCTTTTGAGGAATTTCCAAAAGCATGCATGTTTCAAGGCTATCTTTATGAGGAATGAAATTGAATGCCGCATTCAATGCACGTCCTATCAAAAATAACGACATAAGTGTGTGGCGAAGTTTTACTCAGACATCTAGCCTGCATTCTCGTTCTTTGGCAAGGCCAGTACTTCTCAGTGCAAACATTCTTTTTACTTAGACATTTAGCCTACATTCTTGTTATTTTCCAAGGCCAGTACTTCTGAGGTGTAAACATTCTTTCTCCACAAATTTACATTTTGCGCTCATGCAGAGTGAATGGACGGTCGACGTAAGGGATACGGAGCTCAAACCTTTTAAGTTAGAAGAATTTTGGGCATGCCTGGAGAGGGACGACAAGTCTGAGCTGGATATAAAACTCTTAGAAAGCAAGCTAGCTCAGGCTAGAGGGTTTCTGGAAGCTATGTTGAGTGTGGACCTAATAAGTGCATGTGCGAGAAGGTACATTCTGCAAACACTGGAAATTAAATCCATGGACGGGACTGTAATTGCAGTAATTTCTCCTGAAGTTGTTTCCCGAGCGCTAGGGATTCTAGAAAGGGAACCTCTAGAAGACATGTATGTCACAATGGTAGGTGAATTTTTTGAAGTGAATAAAGACTGGTGTAAGAACTCCATGGCCAAAACCTGGTTGAAGACTGAAAGGAAAGGTAAGTCACAACTGCCAAATAAACTCATAAGATTGCATTTTAAGGGAGAAATTGTAGATGTTATTGCTTTATTGCACTGCGTTGTTGGGAATGCACAAGTTGAGTTATTTGAGGATTGGATGTACCGGTTTATCTTGACAGTTTGTGATGAGAACATTTTCATTGACTGGGCCGAAGTTATTTTCTTCCATTTGAATGAGGAATTAATTAATTTCCATAAGATTGCTACTTTTTGTATGTGGTCTTGCCTAACCTACATTGTAGGTAGTCAGAGGTCCTTTTGGCCAGGGTTGGAGCTGCAAGGAACCCCAGCTTTTGATATGCCTGTGTATAAACGCTTTCCTTAGTTCACTAAAAAATTTGGAATGGATGATTTTTGTCATGTTAATGATGCATTTTTAATGGAGATCATGAGGAAGCTGGATGGAAATCCAGAAATGTGCCTTTCTCCTAAATCCATTTCTCTTGTATCAAAATATGGGAGTTTTTATATCCAATTTGATAAGTTTTCCTATCTAAGAATAGGGGGTTTTGAGAAAGCCCCGTTTAAATTACCTTGGTATCCTGAAGATTTAATGATATTTCTGGAAGTTTGTCGACAAATGGCAATGGTTAATATTAATTATACGAACATGGGGAAACGAGGGTATGCCTTCCCATTGGAGACCCCTTCTTTTTTGTGCAAAACAAACTAGATGGCCAGGGGAGCTGAAGGACTTCTCAAGGAATATAACCTCCAGAATTTGTCTATGAGAGCTAATTTTGATAGTAAGGGTTTTGTGAAGCAAAATCTCTATGGAGGGAGCTCATATCGGCATCACCCATCTATCGAAGATTTATGGGAAGATTGTGTCAATGAGAATGAAGTTTTGAGAAGAGATTATATGAGGCTAACGCTAAAACAGATACAGGCTTTCAATCTTCAATTTTGACATTCCTAAAAATGTAGCTGAGGATTCAACAATCTTAGATCTTGGATATGAAAAAATTCCTAATAAATCCCACCCTAGGGTTGATTGGAACCAAAGTGAAATTTCAGATATGAGGGTGCATGCTACCCCAGTGCTTAAAAGAACCCAGGACTAGTTGGATGGGAAATGGTAGCAAGTTGTTGGTCATGTTCAGGAGCCGAAGTCATCACAAAAGAATGAACAGGGGTCTACACAAGCATCTAGTGCAAGTGTATCATCAAGGAAACCCTCTGTTAGGTCGTCTAGTGCAAATTCTCAATCAGGAGGTCATGGTGATAGGCCATAAGAAATAGTCAAGTTGAAGAGCATCTGTTAACAAGACAATGTACTTTCTCCTACCCCTAAAAAGAATACCAATCAAGAAAAAATTCAACTTGTGGCTACAGATTCTGAAGCTATCTTTAAACAGATCACTGAAGATAATATCTTTCCTCCTATGTCTGAAGACTCTGAAATGCCCTCTTCTCTTCTTGATAATCCACCTTTCACTCCTATCGCTCCTAAAGAAACTATTACTAGAAAAGAAGATTCTGGTCTAGTAGTAGCCTCCCCAGGATGGCTGAAAAAAGCAATGGAGAAGAAGAGAAAGTATACTCCTACAATGATAGTTGGAGTGGATACAGTTGTAAATTTACTTCAAAGCTCTTTAAAACCTAAGAAATACAAGAGGATGTCAAGGATGGTGACTGATGCTACTTCTGGAAATCAAATGTTAGAAATTGCTGACCCTATCAAGGATTTAAATGAAGATGAAATAACAGTGACGAACTACAAAGTCACACATGTTGATATGGGGCCTCCAACACTGGAAGGTGATATGTACCATGCCAATTATTTAGTCATTACCTTGATTAAAAGAGTGAAAGAACAGATGAAAGAAAATATAAAACTGCAATCTCAAGTCCTCGCATTAAGTAACTTTATTTCTTCCATGGCCACTCCTCCTACATCTGATGAAGCCTCAAGTTCTCAGCCTCAAGTAGAGGGAATCGATGTGCTCACCATAGAGAAAATTAAAAAGAATTTGAGCTATTCCAGAGTTGCTTGTGAGGGGATAGAAACAATATCTCAAGAGGCTATCTTCTTTCTGAATAAATCTTTGCAGTTTTACACTCAAGTTCTTGACAAGAGGAAGGAGTTAGTAGAACTTCAAGATGTCAAAAAAGATCAAACTAGTCTCTATGTGCTCTCTTAGGAAATGAAAGAATTGAACTCTATGGATCCGAAGATATTAATTGGTGAGAAAATTTTGAATAATCCTAAGGAGCTAGACCCTTCCTGGTCCTATTCATTAGAATGGAAATTGAATATATATGATAATCTGGTGAATGAAATTAAGAACACACTTGAAAAATATTATGAAATGTTGGAGGAAATTAAAAAAGATTTTCATATTCTGGGAGCAGAAATTACTGATGAGTTTGATGAAAGGATTCTAGATATAAGAGAGATCTCTCTGAAGTTTAGAGAGAAATTTAATAAAGAAATATCTGATCCTGCTACAATGACATGGGAGTCCTTGAAACTCGGTGCAATTGAGCTCCACCTGAAGGCTTATAATTCTGGAGAAGAGAGAAGATCTCAGATGTTGTTTGATTCTGAAAAGGATTTGGGAAAATGGAGAACCAGGTTACAGATTACTACAATGCCAGGGAGCAAAAACATCACCACAATTGTCACCAAGTACTGTGAATGCATGTAAATATTAAAGGAACAAGAGGTGTTACTAAAGGAGAAGGAGACAAAAAATATTGAAATCGAAGGAGTTGGTGTTGTTTAGTTTTTAGTTTTTATGTTATTTTCTTTAATTTGGATCTCTTGCTACTTCAAAGACTTTTTATTTTAATTTCTAAAATGATTGTCTTCAAGGAACCGTTATCAAGACAAAAAAAAATCTGCTATTTTTATTGCTTTTCTGTTATTTCAATATAGAAAGACAATGGCGAAGTTCATGCATGCACAATCTTTGAGTTATGGTGTGTACTGTGTGGATTTATTGTGCTTTTGCTGTGTCTATTATTGGAATGATAATTTTTTGGTTAATTTCATTGTTGTGGAATGTTTATCTATGAATAAATATTTTATGGTGATGGATGCGTTACGAGCTCTCTAAATAATTTAGGTGATTTGGTAGTTTAATATTTTATTGTTTAAGTTGTGTGGATGTCTTTATAAGTTATTTATGTTGAACTGTTAGCTTTTGTTAGCTTATAAGTTGTGGATGTTGAACTGTTAACTTCTGTTCAAGGAATGGATTAATATTCTTTGAGTTATTTATCAAAGATTTTGTGAATGGCAATGCAATAGGAATTTATGAGTTGAGTGATAAATGTTGTTCTTTAAAAATGATGCAGAAACAAATATCAAGTTCAATACCATGGAATACAATATAAAATATAAAATATCACAATTTCATGGAATACAATATAAAATATCATTAACTAAAGTTTGGAATATGATTCATGAAGTGCAATATAAAATAAAATATCATGAAGTGCAATGATTCACAATTTCAATTTTCATTCAATACAATATAAAATATCATCAACTACAGTTTGGAACAATGGAAACTGATTCATGAATCTTATAGTGCAGTATAAATACCTAAAAGCTGCTAATTCTCTTCCATTTCCCAAATGGAGTCAGGGTCCCGAAACTAACATTCAACATCGGATAGAGTAAAAGAGTTGTCTTGAAGCTCTTGATTCTGAGTTTGCTCTTCACCTTCTTCAACCTGTGTCTCAATTTCAACTTTCACTATGTCATTTTCATCAATGTCATATGTCCCAGTCTCACTACCCATGGCAGTGCCACCAGTACCAGCCTTTGGAATTGGAGTGTTGCACAGACCGGCCCCTCTTCTTTCACATGTGGACCTCTAGATTGTGAGTTCCCCATCAAAAGGAAATTTTTTGATATTATACACAGTTCCTTTCATCCTCAAGCAATTTTCCAAATTCTTGTCTAGTTTGTTTCTTAACTTTGATTTCAAAAACCCTAATGTACAGAAAACTCTCTCATCCTCCACTGACCCCAATATCATTGTTTGACATAAATCAACAAGTTTGAAATATTCTGATATCTTATCACACAATATTTCACTCTGACCTAAGTTTGTCCAAACCCTTTTTATTGATCCTGATTCAAAGGCCTTATGATTTCCCATGGATTTATACTGGTCCTTAATAACTACTGCAAAATTCTTACATTTCTTTCTTAGCTTATCTTCATTTAAAATTCCTTCTTTTTTCTGCTCATTGATTGTTACAGTTTTTGAAAATCGTTCGATCAAGATTTTTACTTGAGCGTGAAAAAATCTTGGGTTATCTCAGTTTGCCCAAAATTGAGGATACACAATACTCATCGCTTCAAGTATTTCATCTCGAGGGAATCTTTCACGAATCTCTGAGGAAAGAGATTTTGCAATTTCCTTCAAATTATCACCAACAAATTTAACAATGTCTTTAAAATCTTCCTCGTTAACAAGTACTTCTCTGCTAGAGCACCTAGTAGTCTTACATTGGTACATTTGTATCTCATATCTACGTGCACAGATACATAAGTTCCCGCTTCCATTAAACTATAAATAATTATCAGGATCATTCAAATCAATAATTTTCTGCCACAAGTTATAATCTACGCCATCTTGCGTTAAATCTAGATATAGATGATTGAGGGCCAAGAATGTATGTTTACACAGATTGGCATATTCATTAATTTACATAGCTCTGTCTTGGGCTTTCTTCACAGGTGTGTTCATTTCATCCAGCATGGGGAGAAGACTAGCTAAAGTCAAGAGTGTCTCTATATCGCTTAACCTATGTAAGAGGTCAGGAGCTTTGTCTACCGTGTTGTGGTTTTCGTACATCACTCCAATTAAGGATTGATATTTTGAAAGAAATCGTTGCGTTGTTCCATGCAGGGAGATCCATTTGGTATCAACATCCTTGAGAAGCTTGTTTCCTGGTGTTATTCCCTCAGTAAAATTCTAAAATTCTGTGAAACATTTGGGACTTCGGCAGAAGTATGCGTGGATCTCGTGGACTATATTTTCAACTTTTGATATTGTAGGAAACTTGCATACAATTTTGAATGCCAAACTTATTATGTGGGCCATGTAGTGAATGCCAAGCATGTATGGTGCACAAGTAGTTTGTAACTTTGTGCAAACACCGGTCCTTTGACCTTGCATCACTGCAACTTCATCAACTCCTACACACACCAACTTTTTTTCAATTGTCAACTCATCCATACCTGCAATTTCATTCAAATATTTCTTGACTAGTTCAAATATATTATGTGATGTTGAATTTTCCTTCATTTTATGAACATAGAGAAGATGAGCTTGGTGAACATGTTGTTGTACAATATACAAATTCATACAGACCCAAGAAGTATTGTCTACCGTAGTAACTTCATTTAAAGATAATGCAATGAAGTTTGACTCTTTTACTTTCTCCTTTAAATCTTCCTTGTCCACTGTAGCAAGACACTTTTCCCATTCCCATCCAACGTTTACTGACCAATGTGTGTAGGGATAGTGAGGAACATTCAAAAAAGATAATAAACTAGAATATTCTGGGTAGTCTGTCATAGGACGCCCTCTAGACAAAACATGAAAAACAACACTCATTTGAACAGTTTTTGACAAATTTACTCCTTCCATTGCTTTTCCAAATTGAGCCTCAAGTGTACCTTTACATGCAGCAAGCTTTGACATGCTTCAAGCTTCGACATGCTTTGCTAATGCTCTTCATAATCCATGGCATACCTAACATGAATACATTCTTCCTTTGATTTCCATCGTAAGACCGATTGCTCCTTTCCGTCTATGATTTTTTTTTCATAAACTTTACCGATATGCTTTTCTATAGTGTCAATCTTTAGCTGCAATGTCTTGGGTTTTCCCAATTTCCAAGTACAAATCGTACATTTGGCATGTGTTGCTTTTTCAATATCATCTGATTCCCCCACTACTACAATGAATGGGTACTTTGACAACCAACCAAGTTGAAAATTCCTTATCATTTCCCACTCACGCCCCCTTTTTGGTTTGTTTTTCCTTTTCTTGCTACCAACATCATCCTCATCCAATTCAATTATCGCATTCTAGCTAACCAGGGTATCCCTTGGAGAATCTTCTGCGGTATTGCCATCCCCATTTGAATTTGATACATTTTGATTTAAATCAATGACAATCTCAACTTGACCTTCTGCTGGCGTTGAGGTATTGTGAATGCTACCAATATTTGGTGGAAGAGTTGATGATGTAGCTCCATCTTGACCTGATCGATCAGAAGCTTTGGCAATTCCAAAGTAAGATTGTATGGTACGTCTAATTTTTGGGCGTTTTGATGGCCTCTAAGTCTCTTGATCTTCACCACACTGAGGGGTGGTAGGAGTATTTTCAACACCCTGAAGAGCAGCAGGAGTATTTTCATCACCCTGACTTTGAGGAGCGGTAGGAGTAGTTTCACCACCCTAAGGAGCGGTAGGAGTATTTTCAACACCCTAAGGAGCAATAGGAGTATTTTCACCACTGTGACCTTGAGGAGCGGCAAGAGTATTTTCAACACCCTAAGGAGCGGAAGGATTAGTTTCACCACCCTGAGGAGCGGCAGGAGCCTTACTGTTCTTGCTCGAGTCGCTCGACATATTAATCTCTGATTCAATCGACATATTCATCTCTCACTTCAAATAAAAAACTGGAAAACATGTCTTCTTGTTTAAGAAGGACAAAGAATAATAATATACATCCCATTCCCTACTCAATATCATCTTTAAGACTGAAGCAAGAATGGAAAAGAGATAAAGAAAACTTATTATTATAACTAATAACACTATGAAGAAATGATCAGTGATCACTCACCTTTAAGTCTACGTTTTTGGCTTTCACTGACTTCTGAATCGAGAAGTAGAACCTTAGAATCGAAAAAAATGTGTAAGAATAAATGAAACTTTCGATTGTATTTATATCAATCCATGATTCCATATTTGGCGAATTCCGCGAGATTTTTAAGTGGTATATTAAAAATTTGGCAAATACGTTGTAATTTTCAAGGCGAAATATGTCCTCAAATTTAATTATTTTTTAATGTTTTTGGAAAAATAGGCCCTCATAAGCAACTATTTATAAATTTTAATTGGTGAAATGAGTCCTCACAAGAAACTATTTGTAAATTTTAATTGGCGAAATGGGTCCTGATACAATGTTGTTTTAATAGTATTGGCGAATATGTAGGTGTTTTTTATTAAATGCTAAAGGGATTCAGGCAAAAATATTAGTTGGTCCATTTGAAATGCGTAGTTTGACAATGGTGAATTTGTTGCTTAAATATGCCTCATAAAAAAAATATTAGTGAATCGACATGCATTGGGCCTATGTTTCGTAAATTCTAGGCGATTTGGATACCCTGTGGGTGCGAGAAATTCGCCAATTTCAAGTTGACCAATTCCTAGAATTCACCAATTGGCGAAGATTTGTCACTAAAGTTTTCCTTGATCACTCCTACAACATTGTAGTGGGAGGTGTTTCTATCATGACTATATCTAGTAAAAATCTTGAGTGTGGAGTCACTATGTGATGAGGGAGAGTAACTATCCAAGGGGTTCCACCACCATCTAGGAACTTACCTAAAATGCAATATATCCCCATAGAAAATCTTAATAAGACCCTAGCTTAGATATCTATCTTAGAACTTCTTCAAATTTATTCGACACATAAACAGGTCCTAGACACAACACTCTTGGAATCTTCCATACCAACCGACATGGACACCAATCGATTTCAAGCCATGGTAGGGAACATAACATCTAATCACCACTTGGTATTCACTAAAAAATATATTCCATATATCACATATCATAATAATGCTCTACACAGTCTAGGATTTTAGATGTCCACATGAACAAGATCAAGAGAGTCTTGATAGATGGTGGGGTAGGCTTAAATATTTGTAACTTAAAATTGGTCAAATAACTACTTGACATTTAGAAGAGGTCATTGAATGACATAAGGGAATTACAATAAGGAAATATGATGATAATGAATGTGAGTCTGAAGGAACTACCAAGCTTCACATTCAAGTTGGTCCAGCTATTGTAGAGATGATATCTCAAGTCTTGGATCTTGATCTACCATATAGCATTCTCCTAGGATGCCTATGGATACATGTCATGCAGTTTGTCCCATCAACCTACCACCAATACATAAAAATTCCATTTTATGAAACTGAGGTTACCATTGATTATGACTCTCAACCCTTTCACTATTGTAAGGACCTAGAACAAAAATGTCACAAATTAATCCACGTTCCAAACAATGACATTGACCTTCACCTATTAACTTACATAAATCCATCAACACTAGCTTCATCATCCACCACTCATAAAAATTTCCCCAAAATCAAGATCCAAGTACAAGACAATAGTTATGGTGTGTATAATCTAAAATGGTCCTTCTATGTAGGACACCTTTTTTCTTCTCCTAAGAGGTATGGGAAACCACAACATATTGATAAAACTTCTTCTATCATCAAATTTTCATCCACATTTTTCTCTAAGTGGGGATAACTAAATGAAGAAGTCATAGAAGAAGATATTTCCTAATGGTTATACCATGATGAAGAGGAAAATGCTTCTTTTCATATTGATCAAAATAGTGAAGGTTTTCAGATGCTTAAGAACATGGGATTCACAAGCTATGGAACCTTGGTCTACGTCATCAAGGAATCAGAGAACACATCATTCTTGAAAAAAGAAAGAAATATCTAGGCCTTGGGTATGGTCATCTAGATAACACTACCCCCAACATTAAAAATATTTTTAGTATGGTAGTTGAAGCTTCTTTTGAGCATAATGTGTCTAACAATGATACCATCGAGGACTCTCCAATGTACATCACTGAATTATTTGAAAATACATACATTAACACTCTCACTACCTTATCATTCACTTCAGCTTCAACTGATAATGGATTGCAACTATTCTATCCCAAACTCATTGATTGGGATCAACAACAAGCACCGATTCTAGAATTTTTTGAAAATGATGAAGCTATTGTCAAGTTCATGAGACTTAGAGATGCTATACTTCTAAGAGACCACAAAGCAGTATTTGACATAGAACTTGATGTGAAAGAATACTTTAGGGGGAAACCTAAATCCTTTAGTCATAAAAATGAAAAAAAAAACATAAATAGACCCCTAGTGAAAATTGTAATGTGGCACTTTTGAATTGATAAAAAGTAAAAACAAAGGACATCTCCAAAGGTGAAAATGTCTATGAGGCACCTAAGGATGAAGGATTCAATCTCCCAAGTATGGATCGACATCAAGAAAATTTAGTAGTGCTAGTAGAGGATTCTAAGCAAGTGAATATTGGAACCACTAATACGCCAAAGTTCACATTCTAGGCAACTTCACTAAATCTTGAAGAGAAACATAATTTCACAACTAATGGGCTCAATCATTGACTAGCTATCCTTTTACTATTTTATGCTTCTATATTTTCCTTTACTAAGTTTCAAAGATATTACCAAAACCTTACATACCTTTTATATGCCTTTTATACACTTTTAAGTAGTTTTAAGTATGTGGAAGAGGAGATATGTTATGTTGATATATGTCTGCATGAATACATGAATTTCTATAAAATTTAGTATGATTTTATGTTTAATTTATGATTTTTAATAATGTGGATGCCTTAGGAATAAGAATATCACCTTGCAACAAGTAGGTCTGTCAACCCACAACAACAAGTTTATCAACGTGACACTTTTAGAATGAAATGAAGATGATCAGTTATTGATCAATCATGAGTCATTGCATAACACTCTTTCTTCCAAATAAGAAAAATAGGAGGAGGAGTATACTCTCAGTAGGAACAATTTATGATAAGATCATTCTCAAGAACACATCTCTATTAAAGTAGTTAAACTGTTGGGAATATAATTCTAATTTGATTTCTCTACTCTTTCTTTATAGTTATTGTTTTTTGTTTCAAACTAAGTCCTCTTCCTATCTTCAAGGAAGAGTTGACGGTTGCTTTATGAGTTTGTTTTCAGTTCACGAATAATGAAACTCCTCATAGACCCTATATAGTGGGATCTTCTATCAAGGAGTAAATCTAGTTGATAAGTTGATTATTGGTAGGTATTTTTGTATTTGTTACTTAGTAGTTGCAGCAATATAATGTGTTATTGAATAAAAGTTCTTAAATGGATTCTTGTTGTATTTTATGTAAGAGTTTACTATTAGAATGCAATAAAGAAAATTGGTTTAATATCATGATTTTTTTAGTAAGTGAGTTTTTGAAAACTTTTGTGGAAGCAACAACTCAAACAAGGGCCACTCGAGGCACTGCTAATCCACTTCATTTTCTATTGTTAGATTAGATAATGCATTGTTGAATTTAGTTAGTAGTTTCTAGTTATATGCATGTGTTGTAATTCTTGAGTTGAATTATATTAGCATATTTTTGGGTTCCATAACATCCCTCATTCCAAACATTCATAAACAAGATCACAATTCAATATAAACATTCATAATCAAAACATAAGATCACTTACCCATTACCAAAAATGACTTGACTTAACTAAGACCAACTAGGGTGTGAGTGTGTGAATGCTCAATAAGGAAAAATTTAAAGGTTACTAGACCAAGTTCTTCTCTTGATTGATACTTACCCTCTCTTCCAGAGGCTTGAACCTATTCTTGCATTCAACTTAGTTCACCATAACAATAGTTAGTTGAATCAATGCATCATATACCTCACATACATGTCATATTCACATTATATATTTCATATACTGAATCATAAAGCATTTTATTGAATAAAAATTCATTCAACATATTTCCATCATAATTTATAAATAAAACACATTCACATTTATTGAAGCAATTTACCAAACTAGGTAATAGTAATTAGATAATAACACATGGGGTGTAACATATTCCCCCCTTGTGAATCATCATCCTCAATGATTTTTAAGTATCAAATATGATCATAACATAAAGCACGCATCATGAAACATCATAACAAAAAACATCATTATTTTAAGAGCTTTCAAAATCTAGCAATACTTTTGGAAACTTCTACTTTATTTCAGCATAGTCTTCCCATGTGACAAAATATTCTACATATAGATCCCAATGAACCTTGTGTTGTAGAACTTCTCTATTTCAAAAGTGAAGCTTATGTGTTTTGAGCACCTTGAGAGGATCAATCATTACTACCCCTAGGTATTGTACTTATAGAGCATTCCAATCAATAACATGATTATTACTTGGTGTATACTTCTTAAGATACGAGACATGAAAGATGTTATGCATCTTGGCAAGAGCTCATGGCAAGGAAATCCTATGCGCAATAGGGTTGATTTCTTCAAGAACTTCAAAAGGTCCAACATAGCGCAAAGCTAGTTTGGATGAATTTCCAAACTTGATAGAACTCTTGTGAGGCTTTACTCTCAATAATACCCTATCCTCTACTACAAAATTCCTAGGTACCTATTTTGAATCAACATAATTTTTTTGCCTATCATTAGCTTCTACTAACTTCTTCTTGATAATTCCAACTTGTTCCTCCATTCCTGATAACATCTCTAGCCCAAGGCTTATCCTATCTTCCATATTATCCCAGCTTATAGGAGTTTGACACTTCCTACCATATAATGCTTCAAATGGTGCCATCTTGATTGAAAAATGATAGGAGTTATTATATGCAAACTCTACCAAAGATAGGTAATCCTACCACTTGTATTCTTGATCCATACAATGCATCCTTAGCAGGTCTTCTAAAACTTGGTTCACCCTTTTAGTTTTTCCATAAATTTCTAGATGATAAGAAAAAATTATATTCAATTTCATTCCAAGTGTAGGAAATAGGGTTTTCCAAAACCTAGATGTTACTCTAGCATCCCTATCTGAAATGATCTTTTAGGAATCCCATGCAATCTAAATATCTCTTGAACAAAATTTTGAGCTATTATATGAGATCCATTAGTCATATTTCTTGGTATAAAGTGTGATACCTTAGTAAGCTTGTTAACCTCTACTAGAATGGCATTGTTCTTGTTCCTTGACATAGGGAGACCTTACACAAATTCCATGATAATAACTCACCACTTACTTTCTAGAACTTCATGTGGATCATATAATAGACTTGCAAGATGATGATGCTCTACCTTCAATCTTTGGCACTCTAAGAAACTTGCTATAAATCTAGCTGCATCTCCTTTCATAACTTTCCAAAAATATAATGGCTTTACATTGACTAACATCTTTGTTACACCTGGATGTCCTGAATATGGTGCATTGTGAACTTCTTTCCATACCATGCTCCTTACTTCCTCAATTTTAGGTACATAAATCCTTCCCTTAAATATCAATAATCCATTAGGTTCAAAGTGATATCCCTTGTACCTTCAAGCTTTCGGATCGTCCATGAGTGCTTGCTTAACTTGCTCATAGAACATGTCACCTTTATATTTTTGCAACACTTGTTCCTTGAAGTCAATTTGGATTGATATCATAAAGGAGAAATGCATCCTACCACTTAAGGCATTGACAACTCGATTATCTTTTCCCTTGATATAATTGATATTGAAATCATAGTTAGATATCAACTCCAACCATATCCTTTCTTGTGCATTCAAATTGGGTTGGATAAACAAATACTTTATAACATGGTGATAAGTCTTTAGCTCAAATAGTTTTCCCAACAAATAATGTCTCCACACATGTAACACATGGACAAATTTTGCTAGCTCTAAATCATGTAAAGCATAATTTTGTTAATAAGGCTTCAGTTTCTTAGATTCATAAGCTATGACTTGCCCTTCTTGCATTAATACTCCACTGAATCCTTCTCTAGATGCATCCATAATAACTAAAAAGTTACCATCTGGGTCTGGTACCTTTAGTATGGTGATGTGGTCAATCTTTCCTTAATTTGGTCAAATGCCATTTGACACTTCTTAGACCACTCAAAATTAGTCCGCTTCCTTTGCAATGATGTGATGGGAAAAGCTATCATTGTAAATTTTTTGAAAAACTTATGGTAATACCCAGCCAAACACATAAAATTCTAACTTTTGACACGTTCTTAGGTACCAACCAATCTAGCATTGATTTTATCTTCACTAGATCAACCGAAATACCATCCGTTGAAATTATGTGACCCAGATATTGTACTTTCTTTTGGAAGAAGGTACACTTTGAGAGTTTTTCATATAACTTTTGCACTCTCATTCATTGGAGAACAATCTCTAGATGCTTGAGATGTTCTTCTTCACTGTTGTAGTAAATTAATGTCATCCAAGAAGACCAACACAAAATTATCTAAATAGTCCCTATATGCTTAGGAATATGTTACACCATGCTCCTTAATTCTATAACAATCCTCCTAGATGTCCTGAATATGGTGCATTGTGAACTTCTTTCAAGTGCATGGTCCTAAATATTCAATTTTGTTCCAAGTGCAAAAAATAGGGTTTTCCAAAACTGAGATGTTACTCTAGCATCCCTATCTAAAATGATATTTTTAGGAATCCCATGCAGTCTAAATATCTCTTGAACAAACTTTTGAGCTATACAGGAGCTCCATCAGTTGTATTTCCTATTATAAATTATGTTACCTTAGTAAGCTTGTCAACCACTACCAGAATGGCATTGTACTTGTTCCTTGACATAGGGAGACCTTACACAAAATTCACGCTAATAACTTTCCACTTACTTTCTAGAAATTCATGTGGATATAATAGGCCTACAAGATGATGATTCTCTTCCTTCACTCTTTGGCACTCTAAGAAACTTGCTACAAATCTAGTTGCATCTCCTTTCATACCTTTCCAAAAATATAATGGTTTTACATTGGCTAACATCTTTGTTACACCTGGATGCCATGTATATGGTGCATTGTGAACTTCTTTCCATACCATTCTCCTTAATTCTTCAATGTTAGGTACATAAATCATTCCCTTAAATATCAATAATCCATTAGGTTCAAAGTGATATCCCTCGTACCTTTGATTTTGTGGATCATCTATGAGTTCTTTTTTAAATTTCTCATAGAACTCGTCACCTTTAGATTTTTGTAACACTTGTTCCTTGAAGTCAATTTGGATTGATATCATAGAGGAGATATGCATCTTATTACTTAAGGCATTGACAACCTGATTCTGTTTTCCCTGGATGTAACTAATATTGAAATCATCGTTGGATATCAACTCCAACCATCTCCTTTGTTGTGCATTCAAATTGGGTTGGGTAAACAAATAATTTAGACCATGGTGATCAATATTTAGCTCAAATGTTTTTACCAATAGATAATGTCTCCACATCTATAGTGCATGGACAAATGTTTCTAGCTCTAAATCATATGAAGCATAATTTTTTTCATAGGGTTTTAGTTTCCTAGATTCATAAGCTATGACTTTCCCTTCTTGCATTAACACTCCACCCAATACTTCTCTAGATGAATTTGTAACAACTACAAAGTTACCATCTAGATCTAGTACCTTTAGTATGGTGGTGTGGTCAATCTTTCCTTAAGTTGGTCAAATGTTACTTAACACTTCTCAAACCACTCAAAATTAGTCCCCTTCCTTTGCAATGATGTGATGGGAAAATCTATCCTTGAAAAGTTTGTGAAAAACTTACTTTAATACCCACCCAAAGCCATAAAACTTCTAACTTTTGGCATGTTCTTAGAAACTGGCCACTCCAACACTACTTTTATCTTCATTGAATCAATTGAAATACCATCTACTAAAATTACGTGACCCAAATACTATACTTTCTTTTGGAAGAAGGTACACTTTAAAAAAAATTTCATATAACTTCTACTCTCTCAATCATTGGAGAACAGTCTCTAGATGCTTGAGATTGTCTTCTTCATTCTTGGAGTAAATTAAGATGTCATCCAAGAAGACCAACATAAAATTATCTAAACAATCCCTAATTACATTTTTCAATAGGTTCATGAACACCACTGGTGTATTCATCAGTCCAAATGGTAGAATTGTGAACTCATAATGTCTGTATCTAGTTCTGAAAGAAGTTTTGTAAATATCTTCATCCTTGATTCTTAGTTGGTGATATCCAGAATATATATCAATATTAGAAAATACTACTATTCCTCGCATCTAATAAAAAAGATCATCAATACGTGGCAATGTATACTTGTTCTTTATCGTTGCTTTATTAAGCAACCGATAATCAATACATTAGCACAATGTATCATCCTTCTTCTTTACAAAGATCATTAGTGCTCCCCAAGGTGAAACACTGGGTCTTATCAATCCTTTAGACAACTCTTCTATTTGTGCCTTTAACTCTATTAATTCAGTTGTGGTCATCCTATAAATTACTTTCTATATAGGTTCCAACCTTGGTATTATGTCGATAGAGAAATCAAATATCCTCTTAGGTGGTAATATAGGTAATTCTTCTAGAAATGCATCCTCAAAATTTTGTAAAATAGGATATTTTTTCATATCTACTATTCCAGACTTCAATATTCACCTTCTTCGACATCTTTGGAATCTTGAGGTCCATAATATACTAAATCATCTTGAGAAATGAATTCCTTACATTCCTCAAGTTTTTCCATTTTTACTGTAAAGAGTTGGCAACCTTTCTTTTTTTCCCTATGCATCTGCACAACGAATATCTATCATAACTTAACCTCTCTAGGTGTTCCTTGTATTGAAACCCAACTACTTAGATCGTCTAAGCATCCAACTATTTTAGCATGACAATCTGTGTTGGCCTTATGTTTCCATAACCAATTCATCCCTAATATGGCATCATAAGAACCTAAGGGAGCTATGTATAGATTTACTTCTATTCAGAAACTTGGAAGTTCAAGTCTTTCCTCGAATAGACATTGAATCACTTCAGCCCTTATCTAGTTTGCATATTATACAACCCATGACTTTTTCATGTAGCCAACTTTTCTAGACATTTTACTTGCTACTCTAGGAGAAATTAATTTTTTTGTTGTGCCAATATCTATTAAAATTGAAATGTGAATTCCATACAAAGTACCTGAAACTTCTACTAGAGTTATCTAGTAATCCACTTGCTGATTATCCACAACTACATGAATCCTTTGCTAGAATGCAACTTTTGGAGGTTCAAGAGAATTTCCATGTGGTTGTTTCCTAGATGGTGTGGTCAGAAAATTACTCACATAGTGATCCCCACCACATGTAAAACATCCCTTCATTGGTCCCCTCCTTTTCATAGGTCTTTCAAGATTACTTTCATTTCCACTAACATTTCTTTTGTAGTTGTTAAAATTGTTGTTGTTTCCTCTTCTATCTCTCCTTGGTTCACTCCAATTTTTTTGGGGTACCTTATCGCCTTGCTTTTGATAACTTTTCCCTTCACCAGGATTCCTTCAAGTTTGATTTTTTGCAACCAAGCAAGCTTCTTTTTATTCCTCTCCTACTAGGTTGAGATAGACTAAAGCCTTTTTTCTTGCTTAATTTTGTTCTCGTATGAAAAATCCATGGTAGTTGGACCATGAACATATACCTCACCACCAATTTTCACATTTAGACCCATGGTAAACTTTCTTATACAAAATCACTCATCCTTCTGGTACATAGGTATGTACTTTAGAAGTCAAGTGAACTTATCCCAATACTCATTCACTAAGGAGTCACCTTGCCTCAGATTTTGGAAGTCAATGAGCTTTTGGTCATAGAAGAGTTGGGGTAACCACTAGTTTTTGAAAATCTCAACAAACTCATTCCATGTGAGAATCAAAGAACTAATACATAGCTCTATTTTCTTACTCATCCACCAGTTGGATGCTTCACTAACTAATTGAAATGCTACCCATACAAATTTAGTGACCTTGAAGTAATTTTTTATTTCGAAATACTTCTCCATTAACTTATATCTATTGACATGCTATAAGATTCACAACACAACTCTATCTTATGCTACACCTAGAGTACTATCAAAATATGCATAGATCTAATATTCTATGAATAGTATAATTAGTATACATTCTTATTAAACCTCTTTTACAGTATAATAACTATATATTTAATCCCAAAAGAAAGGTTTCCCAAAACAAGAGACAATCAAAGAACTTTAAAATTCTTGCAAGCATCAAACACACTTAAATACAATCTTTCCAACATGGCATAATAAACAATCTTTTCAACATAATGACAAGGGAGTAGAAATCAACATGCCTTTTTAAAGCTCCAACTAAATAATCTTCCCTCCTAGTTTAATGGATCAAGCTCGCTTGCAACTTCCACTACGAACAACCCAAATACCTCTTACTAGCTTCTCTCTAGATCTCCCAACAAAACCAATATAAAATAACAACTCTCTCTATCTCACAATTCTCAATTCACTTCACATAATTTTTGTAGCAGAATAACACAAAGAAAATCAGAATGATAAGTGTAACAATTGGTAATGTAGAAACCTACAAAATTATCATTAGGCCTTTGAGTTAATTAAATCCCCCTTTTTGTCTTTGATAATTAAATAATTAACATAATTATTTAATTATTATCTAACATCAAAAAGTCTTCTATTAATTAAATAATTTAAATAATTTAATTAATTAATTTTATCCTTCTATGTCTTCTTTTCATTAATTAAATAAATTGTTATTTATTTAATTACATCATTAATATCTTTGACCTCTATAATTAAATAAATTTATATTTATTTAATCATTTATCATTTTCCACTATAATTAAATAATTATGACTATTATTTAATTATTCACTTTTGTCATCTTCTATCACAAATTAATTAAATTTTATTTAATTAAATGACTGATCGTTTCTTCAACTTTTTGAATTAAATATCTATTTAACACAAAAGTTAACTCACCTTTTCCTCTTGTAATGAGATAATGTTTCCATTATTTCAAAATGCAATTTCTCTCTCAAACTGAAGTGATTTTTTTGTGAAATCAATTAATTTCCTCTTGCTCTTTCGCTTCTGATCTTATCCCATCCTGTCTTGATTAATTGTAGTAATTTATTGGACTAAAAATTAGTTAATCTTGACCGTCTTGTTGATGGTGCCAAGTTGACCCACAATATGCAAGTAAGATAAAAGTGAAATATCTCACCTCTCCTGAAAAAGACAATCAACAATCAAACTGATCACCTCCCAAGGTCTTTGATGTTGGTTCACAACGTTGTTGTTTCACGAAGTGGTCAATATGGTTGTAATGTTCAAGGGGCATGTTGGTTTTAAGCTTCTGGATTGTTATAAGATCAAACATATATTTAAACCTACTTTAACCGGTGGTTTTAAAGAAATAGAAAAGGATATATTAAAGCTTTTAAACTAAAGAGATTGTTGATTCATTCAACTAATCAGAGTTGTTACCTTCCAAGGAATTCTTAAACTAAAACTACAAAATAAAATTAACTTGTAATTAATACACAGTTTCATTCATTCACAATGCAAACTTTAACAATAGATTGCAAATCATCATTCAAACAAAACATAAAATAAAATTTCATTCCTTGAAAGTTTTTCAAATCAAATGATTAACCCAAAATAAATACCATTCTAGAGCACAATATGAAGTAGATTTAAATCTGGCTGCTTCTACTGTTAATGAAACAGATAAACAACATTTACAAATCTGGCAAGATCACTAGTGTATAGAAAACCCATGTCTTCGAATTATCTCCATCTATACTAAGAAAATTTGGAAGATACATCACCTCCTCCTACTAAAATTAACTCCTACTCTATTTCTGCTCTCGAGTTATTTTATCTACCTTCCAACCCTAACTGCTAATTCTTAACCAAAAAGAAGAAGATGAAAAAGAAGATATTTTTTTTTTACAAAGAGGCAAAAACACCATATTTATACGCGCACGTCCAAAATGAGTCGGCCCCGTTTAGGGTTTACAATAAGTCGGTCATAGAAGGAGTCGGCTCTAGAAGAGTTTGGAACAAAGTCAATCATGCAATAAATGCATATACTTTGTTCATGTCGGTGAAAGGTCTCCCTCAGGCATGGTCTCTAGATTGTTTACAACCATCATCATTAACTCACAGCCCTCATGTCCATCATTAAGACTTCACGCGTTTCATCCTTGACCTCGAAAACTGCTCCGCAGAGTGGCTTGAGTGCTCCAGGGGTATTTCCATTCATGCCCACCTACTTCGGCCAATGAACGTCCCGTCCATCATTAAGACTCACGACCTCCTCCCTTTACGCTTTCCTCTCGGCCTAGAACCTTCACGGGTTGACTTCCTTGAGAAACAACATCAGATGTTCTCAACATGATTTAACCCTACAAAACAATGCCTTCATCAGTCCGCTAAAAGCATAGAAAATATCATTCTTCGTATTACCTTTCATACCTTCTCCCTTCTCACATTTAGCAAAAAAACACTTGACTCTAGTGGAGGTGGAACCAAATTCGAACCAAAAACATACTTACCTTTAATACTGGCGGGGGCGGAGCCAAAATGAAATTGGAATTAGGACCAGAGTTGGAACATGAACAAAACATGGAAATAAACGCAAGCAGGATTGGAGCAAAAACTGATCCTGGGCGAACCACAATGGGGGCGGGAACGAAACCAAATCCGACATTGAAACTTTTGAAAGTTTCAGGTTCGGATTCCATCCCGACCCTGCCTCCGACAACACACAAAGAAATGACGAAAAAAAGGACAAAAAAGGAAAAAGGAAGGGAAGAAAACACCCCACGACCAAACGATCAGAATAAAAGGGAAGAAAACACCCCATGACCAAACGATCGGAATAAAAGGCAAAAAAAACAAACGAGTTTGGCGAAACCGGGACCATAATGGAACCTAGAACTTCAGAAAAGTTCCAGAGTTCGGTTTCGATTTGCGTCCTACTTCCGCCAAAACAAACAAAGAACTGGTGGAACCGGAACCGGGAACGGAACGGAAACCAAAACTTGGAAGAAATTCCAAAGTTCGGTTTCGGTCTCAGTTCCACATCCGCCAGAACAACAAGGAAACAAATGCAGAAAACTGGCAGAACTGGAACAGGAAGGGGAAACAGAACTATAACTTAGAAAAAGTTCTGAAGTTCAGTTTTTTTCCGCGTCCCGCGTCTACCAGAAAAAAGGGTGACAAACAAACAAAACGAAGGAAATTGGTGGAATCGAAACCAAAATGGAACCAAAACTTGGAACCTAGAAAAGTTCCAGAGTTCAGTTTCGGTTTGCATCCCGCATCCGTCAGAACAAGATAGAAAACACCTAAGGCAGAAAACAAAAGGCCAAAGGAAACAGAATAGAAAAAAAAGGGGGGACCTATTTTAAACAAGTTTAAAATGGGGTGGTTATGCAAGGCATAACAATTGGTGACTTGGTTGGGAAAAATGTTTTAACCATTTTCAAGAAACCAAAGGATTCAGGTACCCAAAACTCCCGGTTTATTGACATCACAACTCCAGTTGGGTCAGTTTTAACAACCAAGGTTGAGCTAGAATCTCAAATGTAAATCAACACTGGCTACCCCTGAATCTATGTGTGTGCTTGATGGTGCATCACCTTTTATAAAGTTTTCCTCACCTTTCAAACAATAATGTGCAAGATTTGAACTACATGAGTTGATTCCCTTTAACTATTGTGCAATGATATCATGGGCATTGCTCTGCTACCAGTCAAGCGTTTATAGCTCCGACGGAGATACCTCTAGTTTTCTCACAGCATTGCTCTACTGCCAGTCAAGCGTCCATAGCCCCGGTAGAGATACTGGAATCACCCATTCATATTGAGTTTTCTTTTCTTAGATAGTTCTTTTTTTCTTGAAGTTTCATATATTTCATTCAATTTTTTCTCAATATGTCAAATGTCCAGCACCTATATTGGGTTGAAAACTACTATGGACCTCATAACAACATCTGGGGAATCAGATTTTTCACTCAAATCTTGCAACACCATCGCCCTAAGACAAATGTACCATTACAAAAGGAAATGTTTCTATTGATTTGTGGTAGATTTAGTCGTAGTTAATGAAGATTGTTTACTTTGCACCTTGTTTTCAAGACTTTCCACAACTCTTATTGATAATGGACATAAAACAACGAATTTAGGAAAAAATCATCCAATCAGAAAACCTGAAAAATATCTAAACCAATCTCTCTCCTAATAACCAAAGTATACTTTAGATAACAACCCCCTTACAACTACATAAAATGAAGGTCCCCACAAAGAAAAACAAAGGAACAACAAGCAAACGAACAAAAGAAAAGGTAAACAAGGAAAACAACAAAGCTATTTACATATAAACAACCCAAAAAAATACAAGATCTTTCACAGCCCAAAGTATTGTTTGAGAAACTGTCCATTCACTGGCAATGGAACAGGCTCTCCCATTAAACCGCTTAGCCGGAAAGTATTTTCTCCTAGGATTTCAACAATTTGATAGGGACCCAACTAGAGCTTATCAAACTTCTAGTGATCACCTTTCTTTTCATTAGCCTTATCCCATAGCAGCACAAGGTCTGATATTCTAAAAGCCTTGATTTTGGCTCTTTTGTCAAACCAATGTTTGACAACAGCCTGGTGTCTAAAGAATTGTTGCAAGGCAACATCTCTTTGCTCTTCTAATTTCAACAAGCCAGCTAACCTTACTTCAATCCTATCATCACTAGAGTAAAATTCTTGCATAAACTTACGGATAGGTATTTGCAAGTGAATAGGGAACATTGGCTCTTAACCATACACTAGCTTGAATGGTGAAGTCTTCAAAGCGGCCTTGATCCTAGTCCGATCTTCCCATAACAAAAATCTTAACTGGGTATGCCAGTCTCTAGGGTTGTTCTCTAACAATTTTTTTATTACTCCTAGGAGATTCTTATTAGTTGATTCTGCAACTCCATTTCCTTGCGGATAATAATTTGAAGAATACTTTAAAACAATCTTATGATCATAAGCCCATGAAATGAACTCGACAGAAGAAAAGGCAGGACCATTTTCACATACCAATGCAAAGGGTACTCCAAACCTAGTTGTGATGCATTCAGTGAGGAACTTGATTACCACTTTCGTTGTGTTATTCTTGCAAGGTATAGCTTCTATCCATCTCGTGTAGTAATCCATGGCAGTCAAAATGAATTTGTGTCTTGCAGAATAATTAGGACTAATTACCACAACAAAATCCAGTGCCCATTGGGAAAATGGTCTTACCTCATATACTGGTTGTAGAGGCATTGCTGAATTACGCTCCTTTGATGTAGAAGTCTAACATGCATGACATGTCCGGATGTGTTGATGTGCATCCCTGAATACATGGGGCCAATAATATCCTGACCTGAGGATTTGATGAGCCAAAGAATCTATCGATCCGTGTATTGTGCCATGTTTCCCATGAAATTCAGCGATTGCATGCCTAGCTTCTTGTTGATCAAGGCATCGTAGATAAACTCCCTCAAAATTCTTTCTATATAACAATCCTCCTTTGAGCATATAATGGGAGCTTTTCATTCTCAGTGCTCTCCTCTGAGCTGTATTCATTCCCTCTTGGCACCGATTATTGAGCATGAAATAAATAATATCAACATACCAAGGGTCATTAGAAAAGGACTGTGTTGTGTACTGTTGACAAATAATGTTCTCACCAGCATCTGCCATTGATTTAGAGAGGCCTTGACCTCGGAAAAGTTTCATAGGGTGAATCTCCAGATCGAACTCCTATAGAATAGCCATCCATTTCCCCCTTTGTTCTCCCAACTGGCTCTACATAAGTAGAGACTTCACAGTGGCATCAGGAACCACAACAATGATCTAACTTCGAAGGATATAGTTCTTGAACTTCTTGACAGCTCTAACCAACGCAAAAGCTTGTTTCTCAAGATTTGGGTACTTGACTTCAGCATTCTTAAATGGAGAACTCATGAAGGCAATTGGCCTTTCATCCCCTTCCCCTCTTCATTGAGTTAGAACAGTTGCACATGAGTGTTCATAAGCAAAAGAATAAATATAAAATGGCTTCAAGTAGTTAGGGCTGGTGAGGATTGGTGCTTCCAAAATGGATTGCTTAACCTGAGAAAAAGCATCCTTTTCCTCATTACTCCATTCTATTCTAGCATCTTTCTTCATCATTTCGTTCAAAGGTTTAACAATTTCTACAAAACCTGTGATAAACTTTCTCACAAAGTTGATCTTTCCAAAGAAAGATCTCATCTCCTTCTTACTTCCTAGCATGGTTAACTTTAAAATAGACTCAACTCGATCTGGATCTATCGATATCCCTCTTTCTAAGATTATGTGTCCCAAAAGTTTCCCTTCAGAAACCCCGAACACACACTTTTTAGGATTCAGAGAGACACCATATCAGATACATCTTTCAAGAACTTTAGCCAAGTCTGCAGCATGGTTTAGTCTATCTTTAGAGAATACTGTCAGGTTATCCATATAAACCATGATGCATTTACCAATCAAATCTTTGAACGCTACATCCATGGCATGCTGAAAGGTTGCTCCAACATTTATCAAACCAAATGGCATCCTCCTGTAAACAAATTTTCCCCACTTAGTACTGAAGGCTGTCTTCATTCTGTCTTCATAATTAATGATCACCTGATTGTACCCAGAATAGCCATCCAGGAATGACATCATTTGAGACCCATTGACAGTTTGCAAGACTTCGTCCAGAGAAGGGAGTGGGTAGTTGTCTTTTTCTGAAGCTCTATTCAAATTCCTGAAATCTACACATAGCCGGATCTCTCCATTCTTCTTATGAACTAGAACCAAGTTAGCCACCCATGTTGAATGTCATTCAGGGAAGATTATTCTTGCAGAAAGAAATTTTTGAACTTCCTTAAAGATCAGTGGTTCAATCAAGGCGTTGACGGGACGTTGTTTCTGCCGAAACGGTCTAGATTCAGGCTTCAAAGGAATAGTATGAGTTATCACAGAAGTATCAAATGTTTTTAGATCTTCATACCCCCAAGCAATTGCAACAATATCCTTCTTCAGTGCCCTTAGTATATCCTTCTTAATTTCTCCAGGGTAGGCTTTCCCTATGTAAACATTTCTTTCAGGGCCAAAATAAGCTAGGTTAACAGTTTCATATTCACCTCCTTTATCTTCGGTTGACACCTTTTCCCAAGCCCTTGGGTCTAAATCGAAAATTATTTCTAAGGCCACCATTCCCTTGGGAATGCTATTACCTTTTAAATTGAGGAACCCCTCTGTATCACAGTCTTCGGGGTTCTAGTATCCTTGATCCCTGTCGGACTCATCAATGATTTTTCCTTCAAAAACATCTGAGCTTGCTAGAAAAGCAAGGATATGTTGATCATCGTCGAAGAATTGAAAGTTCCTGACATTATCAGGAAAAGTCGAGGTGGATATCAATTCTACTGAGAATCTCTTAAGCTTGGAGCCTTGCATGGGTTCCAGGGTACTTTTGGCAACAACTAATGAATCAGCTATTTGATTCTCCTCTATAGGAATTAAACTAATCCCAAAAGCATCAAAGTCTTCAATCAGGTTCCATACCCAATTTCTATAAGCTGCCAACCTTTTATTATGACATGTGTATTGGCTGCGTACTTTCCTAATAATCACTTCTGAATCTCCTTTAACCATCAAGGTAGTAACTTTCTTCTGATGTGCCAACATCAGTCCCCGAGCTAATGCTTCATATTCTGCTATATTGTTAGTGCATCCAAACTGCAGCTTGTAAGAGGCAAAAAATGTTTTCCCTTTCGGGCTGGTTAATTCAATCGCAACACCACAACCTATTTTAGATTTGGATCCATAAAACGTGAGGGTCCATAGCTGATCATGAGCTGGGGTTGATCCCTTTGAGGTTTTTGTGGGCATTTGGATAAGATGAACCATAGGTGGGGCCACCTAGTCTTTTGCATCAAATATTGGGAATGGGTGTTTAATAGGTTCCTCAGGTGCAATTTCTGATTCCCGGTTAGATATATCATGTAATCCTAGGATATCTTTCTGACAGTCACTTGTATCTTTGATTAATCCCTTGGGTTTTGGTATACTTGTGAGTGCAGGGGTATCAAACGAACCTTGGGGTTGTTCATCGTAACTACGTTGGTCCGGTATTATGACCGGGGTAGGTTCAGTTTGAGGAGGGACTTCCTTTGAAGGTATATTATCCTTGGTTAATATTATTGCATTTTTGGCTTTGAATGAGAAGTGATCTGAAGCGGCCTCAAGGTGACTTGGGAAAATCTCTTTGGTTTGGGAAATATGATTTAAAACACCAATGCAAGGTTGGCAGGTCAGTTCCAAATGATCTTGGTAGTGTATCCTGCACCAATTAGGGAGTAGAAGACTCCGCAAATTGATATCTTCCCATAAGACCAGTTGATCCTATTGTAGCTTCCTGATCAATACCTGTTGGTTTACATTAAGCATGGGATCGGGGAATTTTTGCATTGACAAATCTTTAGAATCAAGAACCAAAAAGGTCATAACTTCCTCTCTTTTATAAACCCCTATCTCGGTTTCAAAATAAGCTACCTCGTTGGTACAGTCATGCTCAGTGATTATATGTTTGAGGCGAGGTTCACTCTCAATCCTAATCTGGGTAGGAATCCCCCTCCATGGTAGCCACATGTGTGAAAAGCCGAGGGAGAGATATCCCCCTTTACTTTTCATTAAATCTCTGCTCAACAACATACCATAAGTCTCGAGAATGTTTGCTACTTGAATATCCATATTGGTTAAAATCCTAGGATCAGACCCTACTTGCACATGTATAATTCTCAAATCTCCAACTACATTAACCTCTATTTTATCGAGTTGGATGACCTTCTTGTTTGTTTGGACAGGGTTCAATCCCAATTTCTTGCATACAGAAAATGGCATCACATTGCCAGAAGCCCCTGAATCTAGCAAACAATTATGTAGATTCTTCCCACAGATTCTCAAACTTAAAAGAAATGGTGGGGTACCTACCTTTCTTCTGAACAAATCTACGTTCATGTTCGCAGCGGGTGCCACCTTGGTTTTCCCTTTTGATTTATCAGCTTCTTCCAAAGCTTTCAACACTATCTCTCGTTGGGTAGGGCACCGCTTTAGGATGTCAAAGTATGATAAAGAGGTTTTTTGTTTCTACATCTTAGAAACAATATCAAATTTTATGTTATAGCTTGCATTACATTTGAAAACACCAGATGAATTACCTTTGTTATGGGAGTTAGGTGGACCCCTTGGTGGAGGAGGGTTGTTATCAGAACCCTGATTTGGAGGCACCATATGGTTAGGTGGTGTTGATGTAGTGAACAAACCCTTATTCTGATTTCTTAGGAAGTGTCCTCCCTTTGTCTGAAAGGCTTGGGCATCATACACATCTTCCTTTGGTTCATTCTCATTCTGCATTGGGAATGAAGGTTCTTCTTCAAAGAAATCATAAGTCATAGTTATATCCACTGAGCCACCTCCTTTGTTTGAATTCCCTTGGAACGTTTGGGCATCTTCCTATGCCATCTTCACAACCTTCTCCATTTCAAGGCAGTTTACCTCAGAATGAGTTGTAGTATCATGCAACTTGCACCAGTTAGTCATAAAATTGAGGCCAGCGACATTCGCAACATGTGGCCTGTCCTCATTAGCTTGATAATTGTGAGAAACCTCACCATTATTTGGCCCTGTATTCCATTTTCGGTTGTTATTTGGCCTCTGGTTATATCCTCTATTTTGATTTTGATAGCCTTGGTTAGGGGAGTTTTGGCCTTGATAATTCCTTTGGCTGTGATTGTAGTTGTTCGAATAATTACCTTGATTTTTATTACTCTGATTAGGGTAATTACCTTGGTTCTAAGAGGGGTTCAGTTTAAGCTAAGCCATATCATTTGTGACTTGAGAGAATGTTTTTTTTAAGGTCTCCACATCATTTGTGAGTTGAACTGTCTTTTCACTCTCAACACTCTTAGCAACAGGTGGCTGACCGACGAGATTTGGTATTCTAGCTTGGTTATGATGACCATGTGGACTGTGATGAGCCTGTGATTGTTGAGAGAAGTCAGGAGCTCCATTGGCAAAGAATAGAATAGGAGATTGAGTCTGGAACTCAGATATAGGTCCATAATGGGAAGTAGACATCCCTGGGACATTATTGAATAAATGGGTTGGGTTAGGCATCTGATACCCCATTGAAGGAAAACCTCCTCCAAAGTTTTCTTGTTGAGAGCTAGTTTGTTATTGTAGATTGATGGCTAGATGATAAACTTTAGATAGGGAATCAATATCTACCGGCTGATAAGTCCTTTGTAGGAACAGGCCAAGCAAAGGGTTTATAACTCTAAAATATGTCTAAATGGCACTATTCTCAGCAACTAGATAGGGGTCCTGCAGTCTCCTATACATTCGTTGAAACCTGGTATTAAACAAGGGCATGGATTCACATGGCTCCTTCCTAATGGTAGAAAATTGGTGGAACAAAATGGTTGGATCCACATAAACTTTGAACTAATTGATGAACGCATTCTCTAGATCTGTCCAACTTAGAATAGAACCTTGTGGAAGATTTAGGTACCAGTTGTACACCATATCCCATAAGGAATAAGGGAACAACCTACAAACTACATCATGGTGAGCTATCTGGGCTTTGGTACAAGCGTTCTTAAAAGCTTGTATGTGCTCTTCAAAACTCCTTGATTCACCATGAATGTATTTGGGACAAAATCTCTCAGGATTCGTAGGCATATCATGAAAGCCTCCAGGAATAGTCCCTAATGGAGAGGGATTATTCATAAAAAATGCCATTGGTGGCGGTGGGTGAGTCAGTTGTTGGGTGGGCTGAACTAGCTGTAATGGCACTTGAGATGGATTCAGTGGTGGATTGACAGGTATCCACCGGGTTATTGGTGAAAAGCCTGGTGGAGTGAACGGAGCTAACAAGGGTGGTATAATGGTTGCCCTGTGAATCTTGTGTCTTATTAGGGTCTTGAGTTCTACCAAAGGTGGTGGGTTTTCAACTGATCAAAGAACTCTATGGGACCTTTTTGGTGAGAAAAACCCAATATTATCCAGTTTTCTCTTCTGGCCCTCCTTCTAGCGCCAGATCTGTTGATGGTGCCAAGTTGACCCAGAACATGCAGGTAAGATAAAAGTGAAATATCTCACCTCTCCTGAAAAAGACAATCAACAATCAAAATGATCACCTCCCAAGGTCTTTGATGTTGGTTCACAATGTTGTTGTTTCATGAAGTGGTCAATATGGCTGTAATGTTCAAGGGGCCTGCTGGTTTTAAGCTTCTGGATTGTTATAAGATCAAACATATATTTAAACCTACTTTAACCAGTGGTTTTAAAGAAATAGAAAAAGATAGATTAAAGCTTTTAAACTGAAGAGATTGTTGATTCATTCAACTAATCAGACTTGTTACCTTCCAAGGAATTCTTAAACTAAAAATACAAAATAAAATTAACTTGTAATTAATACACAGTTTCATTCATTCACAGTGCAAACTTTAACAATAGATTGCAAATCATCATTCAAACAAAACATAAAATAAAATTTCATTCCTTGAAAGCTTTTCAAATCAAATGATTAACCCAAAATAAATACCATTCTGGAGCACAATATGAAGTAGATTTAAATCTGGCTACTTCTACTGTTAATGAAACAGATAAACAACATTTACAAATCTAGCAAGATCACCAGTGCACAAAAAACCCATGTCTTCAAATTATCTCCATCTATACTAAGAAAGTCTGGAAGATACATCACCTCCTCCTACTAAACTTAACTCCTACTCTATTTCTTCTCTTGAGTTTTTTTATCTACCTTCTAACCCTAACTGCTAATTCTTAACCGAAAAGAAGAAGATGAAAAATATATTTTTTTTTACAAAGAGGCGAAAATGCCATATTATACACGCGCATCTAGAATGAGTCGGCCCCATTTAGGGTTTACAATAAGTCAGTCATAGAAGGATTCAGTTCTAGAAGATTTTGGAACAAATTCAATCATGCATTAAATGCATATACTCTATTCATGTCGGCGAAAGATCTCCCTCAGGCATGGTCTCTAGATTGTTTACAACCACCATCATTAACTCGCAACCCTCGTGTCTGTCATTAAGACTTCATGTGTTTCATCCTTGACCTCAAAAACTACTCCGCAGAGTGGCTTGAGTGCTCTAGGGGTATTTCCATTCATTCCCACCTACTTTGGCCAGTGAACGTCTCGTCCGTCATTAAGACTCGCGACCTCCTCCCTTTACGCTTTCCTCTCAGCCTAGAACCTTCGCGGGTTGACTTCCTTGAGAAACAACATCAAATGTTCTCGACATGCTTTAACCCTGCAAAATGATGCCTTCATTAGTCCTCTAAAAGCATAGAAAATATCATTCTTCGTATTACCTTTCATACCTTCTCCCTTCTCACATTTAGCAAAAAAAACTTGACTCCCACGGAGGTGGAACCAAATCCAAACCAGAAACATACTTACCTTTAATACTGACGGGGGCAGAGCCAAAATGAAACTGGAACCAGGACCGGAGTCGGAATGGGAACAAAACATGGAAATAAACGCAAGTGGGATCAGAGCAAAAACTGATCCTGGGTGAACCACAATGGGGGCAAGAATGGAACCAAATCCGACATTGAAACTTTTGAAAGTTTCAGGTTCGGATTCCATCCCAACCCTGCCTCTGACAACACACAAAGAAACGATGAAAAAAAGGACAAAAAAAGGAAAAAGGAAGGGAAGAAAACACCCCACGACCAAATGATCAGAACAAAAGGAAAAAAAACAAACGAGTTTGGCAGAACCAGGATCGGAACAGAACCGAAACCTGGAACTTCAGAAAAGTTCTAGAGTTCGGTTTCAGTCCGCATCCCGCTTCCACCAAAATAAATAAAGAACTGGCAGAACCGGAACCAGGAATGGAACGGAAACCAGAACTTGGAAGAAATTCCAAAGTTCGGTTTCAGTCCCGATTCCGCGTCTGCCAGAACAACAAGGAAACAAACGTAGAAAACTGGTAGAACCGGAACTGGAAGGGGAAACAGAACTGGAACTTAGAAAAAGTTTTGAAGTTCAGTTTCATTCCATGTCCCGCGTCTGCTAGAACAAAGGATGAAAAACAAACAAAACAAAGGAAACCGACGAAACCGGAACTAGAACGAAATGAGAACCTGGAACCTGGAAAAGTTCCAAAGTTCAGTTTCAGTCCGCATCCCACGTCTGCCAAAAAAAAACAAAGAACAACTAAGACAGAAAATAAAAGGCCAAAGGAAACAAAACATAAAAAAGGGGGGGACCTATTTTAAACAAGTTTTAAATGGGGTGGTTATGCAAGGCATAACACGTCTATTTCACATTCACCTCTCTATAAATATGATTGTCATTTATAATTTTTAGATATCTAGAGAACATAGGTTGCAATGTTGTTGAGATAATAATTTCTTTGATATTTTGTTGTCATTTACTTTTAGGTTACATTCAAATTTGAGGGCAAGCATCATCTAGTAGAAAAATGGAGAAGAGTTACGAAGGTCATCCAATGAACACATGAATTTGGTGATATCATTTCATTTTATCTAGTGGTCATGCTTTTCATTGTGCTTTGTAGTTGATTAGGATTTCAGAATTACTGATGAAATGATTATTTTCTTAATTTTGATTTTCCCTAATCACATTTGGTGAACCCAGCATGAATGTTTGGAATTTCGTCCCCTGCCTCATCCATTTCTTGGAATGTTGGTGCAAGGTGTTTTTCAAATTTCAAAGGGTGTGATTTAAAGTTCCAAAATATATATACATTGATATTACGTATCTATTTTGCATATAACTAACGTATGCTTGGTTGAAAGTTCCATCAATTGCTTGAGGATGTTATTAATTGTGTTGGTCAGATGATCATTGTTGTTCACACCAAAATGTACAACTAGTAGATCTGCATGTGTGATCCTTCATCACCCATGCTCTTTGGGATTGACAATTGTCCCTTGTTGATGTTCCCCACAATGATCATGTCTCGTTTGGGTGAACATTCTTGAGGTTTTCTTGGCTCCTCTATAGATTGATATTTATTGCTAAAGATTGATAACCAAATTAAAATTTTGTTTTGGTGACTATCAGTGTTTGGTGCCAAATTTGGCATAAGAACTATTTGAGAATATATCATCCTCTTCTTCAATGTTTTCCTACAATAATTCTATCTTGCTGAGGGACATCGAAGAAGAGAATTTAGTGGAATTAATGGTGAAAATTGCACCACTTCTAGTGGACGCTTGCTAATTTTTTTCATTTCCAAGGCATGGCATATTGTATGGCACTTGGCATCAAAAGAATTTTTGATAGACTGGTTTAGCTCAAGAATTTAATGCATTCTTAATGCAAGCTCGTGTGAGGTTCTTCCTACAGTGTTTTGGTGGCCATCTCAATTATCTTATATTTGGCTTCTGGATGGCCTCTTGCTCACTCATCCCTTGGTTTTGTTTCTTTGGCTTCTTTGATGGCTTTGGATAGAATTTTTAGGGTGCTTGTTCCTCCCAGAGTTCATGAAATTCATGATAATTCTCCAATTACAAAGGAAAAATTAAGAAGGGAATTCTCATTCAAATGCAAATAGGTGATGGATGCAATTCAAGTGGTTTTGGGTTTTGACTGGATGGATTTGAACCCCATGGCACTTCCCTATGAATTGGCTTCGTAATTCATATCAAATCTTATGGATGTGTTGTGGTGTGTGGAAATGGTAAAGTTTTTAGCAGGTACTTATTTACTTCTGCACATATGTCCACTTTCCTCTCTTCAGCCAAATTTGGAAAGTTACGATATCCTCCAAGGTTTGAATCTGGTTAGGGGTATCATTTGCAAACAACATGTACTATATGATAGATTCCTCTCCAGGCTCCTCTACACCATGGCACATAGATTACTTAATTAGTGCCCTTAAGAATTTATTGCACATCTCATGAGCCTCAAGATCCACTATGGAAATTATGTTTTTGATCCCATTCAAGAGCTTTATAATGCAACATGTCTTCTCATCAAACACACTCTTATTGAGCCACACGAGGAACCCCATTTTCTGCCACCTATAGATATTGCTACTTCAGAGGAAAGTACCACTTGAGGGTTTCACACTTCACTCTTCTATTTTTTGTCTTGTGGTACATCGATTTCCTATTTTTTTCTCTTGGCTTCTTCGATTTCATTAGTTCTCTGCTAACTTATTGGATGATAATTTTTTCGATATTTTTTTCGAGGGAAGCTCCTTGGGTTTATCTCTTCTTTGCAGGTGTCTTGGTGGCTTTTGGCTCTCTAATGCTATGGTTCTTTCAATCTTATATGGTTCATCAACTCTTCTTCTTTTTTCCTCTTCCGCCTCATGGCTTTGTGGTCTAATGTCTTCAAATCTTGACTCTCTCTCAAGTCCTTCATGTCTCTATTGTTCTTTTTCTATCGAAGCTTTTGAGCTCTTCATGTTTTTGTTGCCTATTGTACATTGTTGTTATATCTGAGGCATGTAGTTCAAATTTTGTAATTTTTGGATATCTTATTTTGGCTTCTACTAGGTTAAGCAAATAATGCTACATCTTATTGCTTCCCTCTCAACATGTAATTTTCTTCTTATTTAATATAAATTTTGTGGCTTTGCCACCTTTATTTTAAAAAAAAGTAGTTTTAATTTAGACTAATTTGAGTTGATTTTTGTTTGTAATTCATTTAGACTAGTTTAGATTAATTTTAGTTTTAATTTAGACTAATTTAAGTTGATTTTTGTTAGTAATTAATTTTGTTAGTTTAATTTTAGATTAATTTATATTTTTTCTAATTTAGATTAATTTAGATTTTTGCTAATTTAGATTAATTTATATTTTTGCTAATTTAGATCATTAGGTTTTTGCTAATTTAAATCAATTTATATTTTTGCTAATTTAGATCAATTTTGGTTTTTTCTAATTTAGATCAATTTATATTTTTGCTAATTTATAACAATTTAGATTTTTGCTAATTTAGATCAATTTAGATTTTTGCTAATTTAGATTTTTGTTAATTTAGATTGATTTAGATGAACTTAGATTAATTGATTTTTGTTAGATTAATTAAATTTTGTTAATTTAGTTTAGATTTAGGTTAATTTAGATTAAATTTAAATTAGCCTTAATTTTAATTTAGATTAATTTTTGGATTAATTTAGTTAGGTTTAGATTAATGTCATTTCCTTTTTAGTTAGTTTTGACTTTGTAGTTAGTCTTTGTCAATTTGGATTTTGTGTAGGTTCAAATGTAAAAGGCTTGAAAACAAAAACATAAACTCTCGTTTGTCAAAGACCAGTGATTCAAAATACTAATTAGTGTGTTGCAGGTTTGATTGTCAGAGAATCTATCTTGGAACATTGTGTCTTCTTTTTTGTATATTAGATCACATTTGGATTAGTTGGTCTAAAAAGAACTCGAGTGTTTTCTTTGACATCATAAGCGGTGTTAAAATTAACTAGTGATTGCATTGTCTTATGGTTTACATCTTGTCTTTGGATGTGTATGCTCTTCTCTTGCAGCACTTAGCGATCTTGAGAATACAAAACATTCCTTTGGAATTTTGTACAACCACTCACACATTTGACTTTGGATTAAAATGAACCCCATGCGAGTGTGAGAAAAAGGCATAGTGTATGCTCTCTTCTTGTGCTTTGTGTGATCTAGGAGATAAAAAACAATGTACTTGTCTCACTTTTGTTTACCTTTAGAGGGGCCTACCTTGTGAGAGGGAACAACTCCAACCAGGTTTTCACTTAGGCTGATATATAAATGGATAAGACTAAACTGTCAAGTCCTCATGGTATGTAGGCCTTAGTCATATAGTGTCATTCAAAATAGGGTACAACCGTAAAATGTATAAGAGCCCCCAATATGAGTAATTAAATCCTTAAGTGGCTCGTTGGACGCTTGCAAGGTGCCATGTCCTCGAGTATTGACTAAGAACCATTATTGTAGTATCCCAAAACCTTTTTACTTGCTAGTGCAGGAAAAATCATTCTGAAGCCACCCTATGTCTTCACTATTCATCTATAGAGGCAAAAATTCCTCTTTGGGGAATGAGACTTGGTGTGCCTGTGTCATGTAAGGGGGAGTCAGTGTCACCAAGTCTCTAGCTATCCACCTTGTTTAAGTGGCTAGAAAAATCCAAGTGGGGATCTAGCAGGTAGTATCTCTATCTATCCTAGGTTGTGCAAAGTTTTTTCAATGTGTGTGTCATTTCACATCAAGATCAAACTCAAGATATTATGTTTTATGTGTGTGTATTTTGTGTAGCCACAGTAGGAGGGTCCTCAAATAGAACTATCTAGACTGTGCAACAAGAGTAACACAACGAAAGCAATATAGAATACAGAGGCTAATGCAGATGCAAATATTCTCATTAACAAAAAAATTTAGTTACAATCAGTCGGCAACATCTGAGCTTACAAATTTGGCTCACATGCCTAATATAACATGTTCAAAAATACAACATTCCAACATGCTCCTATATGCGAGCTAAAATCTTATGAATCTAATCCCAGACTTATCTACTTATTATTCACTTGTTTTCCTAATGATCTATTACAAGATTTATATCACATCTGTAGGTCAAGAAACATTTGTGTCGGCCAAAGATTATTACAATCTCTAATGAAAGAAAATGTAAGATGTGCATGAACAGGTCGGCCTCCCATTCGAATTACTCCTCGGTGAATGCAAAGGATGAAGTGTGGACCTATAATTAAGGTCAAGGACACTCCACGAAATATTTAAAATCACACTGTTAAGATCTGCAAGTTACATGGATGATCCATGAATGATCAATTAACCATTAGGTTTGAAAATTATTCTGGTGTTGGTTCAAGAAACTGCCATGAAATCTAGAATTGATAACTTTTCAGAAAATGATCCAATCGCGCTCAAATCTTGGAATAAGGAATATGAACATGTCCACGATGTACAAAAAGATCCGCAGGGTCTGGTGAGCAAATATGACAAATCCACCAACATGAACTGAGCAAGAACAAAACAAGAACAAAACTAAAAGAAAATATTTTTGGTTGATGCAAGATTGCCAAGAACCAAGGATTATCTTGCATCATACATCCGGGGTTATTGAAAAAGTGAGTCCCTCACTTTGTTGGGGCCAAAGGAAAACCAAAATGGTCCACCTTAGCCTGATAAATCCAAGAATAATCCTCCATTGGTTTGTCTTTCCATTTCACAAGATATTCTTTGTACTATCTTCCACAAGTTTTCCTCCCATCTCTAATATCCAGAATCTCTTAAATCTCGTCTAACTGTTGTTTAGGAAACTGATTCTCTAATTCTTCTTTACTGTCTTCACTGAATTCTGCTTCATGGTACTAATGTAGATCCACAATGTTGAATATAGGTGATATACCCATGCCATTCAGTAACTCCACTTCATATGCATTTCCTAAATCAATTTCTTCAAGATCTTACAAGGTGCAAACTTCCTCATCTTTTGCTTATTATATGTTCCAACTGGAAACCTTTCCTTCCTCAAATATACCATCACTTCATCTCCAACTTTGAACTCCTTATGTCTCCTCTTTTCATCTGCTCTCTCCTTATACTTCTGGTTCATATCTTCCAATTGTTCCTTCACTTGAGTATGCACTTCCTTTATATGTTCTATAAATTCCTCTACTTCTGCACCCCTTTTATCTTCCATACTGATGTCTCTCAACTTTGATATACCTCTAGGATGAACTCCATGAACAATCTCAAAAGGTGTCTTTCTGGTACTCCTATTCACCGAATTGTTGTAAGCAAACTCTACTTGTGCAAGGATTAAATCCCAACTTCCAGTCTTATCTATCCATCAGTTTGTGGGTGAAAAGTAGAACTGAAATTCAAATCATTCTTTATCTTCTTCCAAAGTGTCCTCCAAAAGTACCCAACAAATTTTGTATCTCTGTCCAAAACAATACTCCTAGGTAATCCATGCAATCTAACCACTTCCTTGAAAATTAAGTCTGCTACATGTATTGCATCTATTGTCTTCCTACAAGGTATGAAATGTACTATTTTAGAAAATCTATCCACCACCACAAATATAGAATCATTACCCCGTTGTGTCTTTGGAAAACCAAGTATGAAATCCATGCTAATATCCTCCCAAGATCTCTCTGAAATTGTCAAAGGTTTATACAATCCAATATTTTGACTACTTCCTTTTGCAACTTGACAAATTCGACAACTCTGCACAAATTTCCTGACATCCTAATGAATTTGTGGCCAAAAGTAATTCTCACTTACCAATGATACTGTCTTCTCAACTCCAAAGTGTCCTTACAATCCTCCACTATGATTTTCTTTTACCAAGTTATCCCTCATTGAAATACAGGGTATACACAACTGATTACCTCTGAACAACATGTCCTCCTGAATGAAATAATCCAACCACTAACCCCTATCCCCCTAAACTGGTTCTTTACAAGCTTTCCAAGGCTCTGCAAAATCTAGGTCTCCTTCATACAAGTTCTTCAATTCATCAAAGCCTAGTACCTCCACTCTCATCTTTGGTAGTAAGTTCCTTCTCCTACTCAAAGAATCAACATCTCTATTTGAATTTCCACTCCTATGCTTCAAAACAAAAGTATAACTCTGCAAGAACTCTACCCATCTCATGTGTCTTTGATTCAACTTACCTTGACTGTTCAAATATTGCAAAGCTTGATGATCCTTATACAACATAAACTCCTTAGGCAACAAATAATGTCTCCACTTCTTCAAGGCTTGAATTATGGAAGAAAACTCCTAATCATACACTGAATATCCTCTCCTAGCATCATTCAACTTCTCACTTAAATAAGCCACTGGTCTTCCTTCTTGACTCAACACTGCTCCTATTGCATTTCCTCTTGCATCACAGTCTACTTGAAATACCTTACTAAAATCTAGTAAAGCCAACATAGACTACTCAGTCACCTTCTTCTTCAACAACTCAAAACTTCAGTCTGCTCAAGATGTCCACCTAAAATCCTTCTTATCTCCTCTCATCATTTATGTCATAGGACTGTAAATAGAACTGAAATTCCTAATGAACTTCTGATAGAAACTAGCCAATCCATGAAATGATCTCACCTCTCCAATGCTATCTGATGTAGGCTACTCAATAATTTCTCTTACCTTCTCATGATCCATCTTCAACCCATCCACAGATATCAGAAATCCCAAATATACCAGTTCTTCCTTCATGAAACTACACTTCTTAATGTTTATCAACAACTGCTCTTTCCTCAACCTCTGCAAAACTTGTCTTATATGCAACAAATTTTCTTCTCTACTCTTACTGAAAATCAAGATGTCATCTAGGTAAAAAATCACAAACTTACCCAAAAATTTCTTCAATACCTCATTCATCAGCCTCATGAAAGTACTCGGTGTATTTTTTAGTCCAAAAGGCATCACCAACCACTCATACAGTCCTTCATTTGTCTTGAATTTTGTCTTCCACTAATCCCCTTCTATGATTCTAATCTAATGATATCCACTCTTCAAATCTATCTTTGTAAAGTATTTAGCTCCACTCAAACAATCCATAATGGCATCCATCTAGGGTAAAGTAAATCTCCACTTCATCGTGATCTTGTTTATGGCCCTATATTTTGTACACATCCTCTATTCTCCACCCTTCTTAGGTGCTAACACAATAGGTACTGCACATGGACTTAAGCTTTCTCTGATCAAATCCTCCCTCAATAATTCTTGCACTTGTCTATTCAACTCTTCATTCTCTATAGGTATCATCTGGTGTGTTGCTTTATTAGGAAAACTAGCTCTAGGAATCAGATCCATGCAATGACTAATACTCCTCACAGGGGGTAGTCCATCAAGTACATTATCTGAAATGATCTCTTCATCCTCTATCAACAACTCCTTTATCTCCTTTGGTTGTTCTTCTACATGCTTCAAGTCTTCAACCTTCTTATGAACCAAGGTATAGCACATGTTCTCATGTCTCAATCCGTCCAGTAATCTCCTTCCATCCACCAAACAAACCTTAACTTTAGGAACATCTTCCAATGGTAACAAATTATTCTTCATCCCATTTGTAACAATGGTATGTGTATTCCTCTTTCCATCATGAATAGATTGTCTATCCTATTGCCAAGGTCTTCCCAACAAAACATGGCATACATCCATAGGCATGATATCACACAAAACTTCATCATGGTAGTTTCCTATCTTCAATTTGACCAAACATTATTCACTTACCAGTATCTTATGCTCATCTTGAATCCATGCTATTTGATAGGTCTTCGGGTGTTTCAATCTTTCCAGCTTCAATTTAGTCACCGTCTCTTCAAAAACTAGGTTCTCAGAACTTCCACTGTCAACAATCACTTTGCAACACTTACAAGCTACCTTGCATCTAGTCTTAAATAAATTCTTTCTCTGCAACAGTTCCTACTCCACCTCACTTTGATATAATACTCTTCTATTCACCAACACTTCTCCATCTTCCAATTTATTAGATGATCTAGCATGATCTTCCTCAACAAAGGTTGTTATTCTATTGTTCTTTGTCTTTCTCCTTGTCTCTCCCTAGTTACATTCAAATTATCTATGTCCTTCTCCACCACATTTAAAGCAAGTTCCTTTGAATACTCTTTTATCCTGTCCTCTATCATCTTTTCTATAACCCTCTTTTTGGTAACCACCACATCCTCCTCTCCTATAAGAGTTTCCATCACCTCTATGGTATGAATTCTCATTCTTACTAACCTCTTTATCTTTATTCTAATCTATAAAAGGTCCTCTTCGTCCTCCAGTAAAAGTTATTCCTCTTTGAAATCTTCCACCTCTTCCTCTTTGTCTTTGCTCATGTCTTTTATTCAACTTCTCCTATACTTTTAGGGCACACTGATATGCCTCTTCCATAATCTACAACTTGATCAAACTAATTTCATCTTTTATAGATGACCTCAAACCATTCACATACCTGGCTACCTACTCAATCTCATCCTCTGAATGTCCAGATATGATATTCAACTTATAGAACTCCTCAGTATACTCTATCACACTTGACTCCTTCTACTTCAAATTTTGTAACTTTCAGAACAAACTAATCTAATAATCTATAGGCATAAACTTTGTCTTCAACTTATTCACCATCCGGTCCCATGATTTTATCTTTTATTTTCCTCTTCTTTGTCTATTTGTTTGCAAATGTTCCCACCAAAAGGATGCATGTCCTTTCAACTTTGTACAAGAAAATTTCACCTTCTTATCTTCAGTGGTACCTTCAAAATCAAAATACTTTTCCATCTTTGTAATCCAATCAAGCAATTCTTCTAAATCCAACTTACCTCTATATTCCAATGGATTGAAATGTGGTTTTGTATTCGCTCTAGTTAGGGCTCTTATGAACCTCTCTTTTCCCTGATCAAGTTCGGGTTTCTCTTCTCTTCCTCTTTCTTCTTGTACTTCTACCTCTTCATCACTCACATCATCAATTGGTCAACCTCTCCTCTGGGTTGTTTCAACTGTCTAATCTGGTAGCAATTCCTCTCAACATCTCCATTAAAGTAGGGTCTACATTTCCACACGCTCCATTTCCTCTAACATTTCTTCTTCCCTCCATCCTTGCACAAGTCCTCTACAGTTGCAGGCCAGATCCTTAATCAGCCACCCCACAAGAAATATTTAACAGGCTCCACAAATTCTAACGACCTCTCATGGATCGAATCTCACTTTGATACCAATCTGGTGCAACCACAGTAGGAGGATCCTCAAAGAGAACTATACAGACCATGCAACAAGATTAACACAACTAAATAAATACAGAATATGGAGGAAAATGCAGATGCAAATATTATCATTAACAAAAATTTCAGTTACAATCGGCCGATAACATCCAGGCTTACAAATTCGGCTCACGGGATTGATATAACATGTTTAAAAATACAACATTCCAACATGCTCCTATATGCAAGCTGAAATATTACAAATCTAATCCTAGAATTGTTTACTTATTATTCGCTTGCTTTCCTAATGATCTATTACAAGCTTTATATCACATCCATAGGTCAAGAAACATCTGTATGGGCCAAATATTATTACAATCTCCAATGAAAGAAAATGTAATGTGTGCATGAATAGGTCAGCCTCCCATTTGAATTACTCCTTGGTGAATGCAAAGGATGAAGTGTGGACCTATAATTAAGGTCAAGGACACTCCACGGAACATTTAAAATCACACCATTAAGATCTACAAGTTATGGGGATGATCCAAAAACGATCAAATTAACCATTAGGTTTTAAAATTATTCAGGTGTTGGTTCAAGAAACTGCCATGAAATCCAAAATCTATAACTTTATGGAAAAAGATCCAATCATGCTCAAATCTTGGAATAAGGAAAATTAACATGTCCACGATGTACACAAAGATCCATAGGGTCTGGTGAGCAAATATAACGAATCCACCAACATGAACTGAGAAAGAACAAAACAAGAACAAAACTGAAAGAAAATATTTTTGGTTGATGCAAGATTTCCAAGAACCAAGGATCCTCTTGCATCAGTATTCAAAGAAAGCAAGCAAACAAACACCACACCCAAAACTAACAACATTTCAACCTTGAAACAAACTAGGCCTACATATCCAAAACAAGCTTGACATATAAATCTGTTTAGACCAAGGACTTGCTTACCTAATCTCTATCATTATCCATTCATCCATCACCTCATCCTTCCCATTAGACATTCCCCATAGGTTGAAACTTTAGGTCATCCTTTTAGTTTGCAATTTCCTCTTGATTAGGAAGTCCATCAAACTTAGACTAGACTATAGCTTCAAATTTGTATTCTCTTGACCTTATCTTTTCAAACAACAATCATCCTAGTCCTTCATCATTTAGGTTGGTTCGTCATCTCATCAGTCCAGTTTGAGACCCCCTTGTCAACACATCTTATCATTCTTTACATTACCCAAGGTCATTGATAATTAGATTAGTTGTTATACCTATCTTAGTTTGATTAGCAACCATATCTTAGGTTTTCCAAAGGTTTTAGCCTTCATACTAGGTCATACTATTCCATCCCATTTTCCACACTTTTCATACCTTAGTGATAGACTATCGTGACCTTGACTCTTAATCTAGGTATCATTATTAGGCATCCTTATATATTCAAAAATACAAAAATGATAGGTTGCATACCTTAGGAATGGGTGCATACCTTCCATTGCATTGGCATCTCTTAGGCTTCATACCATCCACTACCATGTCTTCCATACACCTTGATTTGCTTTCTATTCAAGTTGAATACCAATTGATCCACAATGGTCAAGCCCAACAAATCATAGACTTCAAAAGATAATTCATAAAATCCAAATACCATTCAACCTCAACCCATGGTCAACTACCCACGTCATATCCTTCTTACCAAAAATCCATAAGCTCTAGTCATTTGTCCATCTACCTTCACTATCAAGAGTCCCTTAGCACAATCCATGTCATCAATCCACAACAAATTTCCATTAATAACCCTTACCCTAACCTTGACAAGGGAAACCAACCTTCCAAAAATCCGTTTTGAGACTCCACATCCTATCCTAACCAACCTTCCACTTTAATCCATTCCAAGCCTCTATCTCCTATACTAGTCGACCTTCCACTAATCCATTTCAAGTCCCTACATCCTATCTTAACTTGTCATCCACTAGTCCATTCCAATCCACTACATCCCAATCTACTATACCATCCAATAAGACCATGGTAATTAATGCTCTCCAAGGATGACTAGAAAGAAATCTTGTTCAACTTAAAAATGAAAAGAAAGTTAGACAATACAGTCAAATTGCCACTCATACACCATCTAGCCATCTATCACAATCATGTCTGCCATTTCCTACCAATCCCAAAATGGATCTTTCCATTGAAACTCCATCATTGATGATAGGCCAAAACTGGGGAAAAGAGTAAAATGGATTTGATGTTTAACAATGAATTTCAGTTTGGGTCTATACGTGCCAATTTGGGGGCATAAACTTGCGAAAGGTATCGTGGCAATCTACACAAGGGCTGAGAGTTATGAGATGAGTGGTTATGAATGAAGCTATGAAAATAAACCTATTGAAAATTGAAATAAAACTGGCACCAAGAACTGTCACTTCCTGGAAACAGGAGCTATTCTATTTTATTCAGGCGACAGGAACTGTGCAAAAATTACAGCAAACTCTGAAACAAAAATTCAACACAAATTACCAAATTCATAATTAAATGTGAAGCACATGAGAATCAATTAAAATTATTTACAAATATAAACAAATAGATGTTACGTAATCTCAAGTTCAATCAATTCAAATAATATACGAAAATCATGAAACACGCTTTGCAAAAATAAAATAAAATATTTACATTCATTCGGCAGCTACAGAGGGGGCACCCTTCCTCCCAGTCAGTCGATTGAAGAAAATAATCAGAGAATCCATAGACTTAACTCACAATAATAATATTGAATTTTTGAACAATATGATTTCATATATTCCTCCTCTTCCTTCTCACGTAGCTCATATTTATACAATAAATATGTGTAAGCCATTTCCTATTTTCATGCCACGTCTCTATTATTTTGTGGCTCACATTTAGTTGTTTTATTTGTTGAATACAAACATTTAGTTGTTTCATTTGTTGGAAAACAACCCACCTCAAAATGTACGAACTTAAATAGCTCACCCTAAAATATAGGAGCTTAAATAGCTCACCCTAAAATGTAGGATCTTAAATAGGAGCTTAAATAGCTCACCCTAAAATGTAGGAGCATAAATAGAACATGGTTACAATAGAATATTATTTTTAACGTGAGGACATTTTCCTCCATAAAATTAAACATTATTTGGTTATAACTAAATAACCAAAGTATTTTATGAGAAAATAATAAAATACACATGGCATGATATATTGTTTTATTTGCATTGCATTCTTTTTCTTCTTCAAGTTGCATTTAGCATAATGGAAGTGAATATTAGTAAATACAATCTACTATTTATTATTCACATATTTTATCTAAAAACTAAATTAAATATTACTTATATATATTAAATCATATGCAACATAAAATGGTAAAATGATATAATATGGAATGGAAATGGAATGTGGGAATGGGTATGAAGGCATATGAAATAGGCTAAAAAATGGCATAAAATGAGACATAAATTGCTCTCATCAATTGACATTTCTAAATATTGAGTCCATTGAAGAAAATAATATCATTCCATTTCCTAAATCATTATACATATGTCAAAAGCATGATCCAAAGCATGAAAAAATAAACCTCAAAACAAATCAAGATCAAGTTATCCATGATATCCCAATCGTAGATCAAAATCCTAAACCTTTTCATGACATTCACATTTCAACCACCTCCATGATTGTAGATGAGATAATTTGTCTCACGGGACACATAGATGATCTTCCTATAGAATAAGAGTCTCCTACTCTAGACATATTTTCAAATGATCAAGCTATAGCTGAATTCATTGAACTCTATGATAATGACCATAAGGAAGGTTTCTACATCAACTTGGAAGCACTGATATCTTTTGAAGAACCATTAGAATCCAATGTTTCACAAAATTAGACCAAAGATATCAATCAAAAATATATCCAACATGTCAATGAAGCTAAGGCATCCTATCAACGAGGATCATCCACTTTTATCAAATCAAGCTTTCTCGTAGAGGAGAATATTCCAAGTAATAGTGTCCACATACACAATGATGGGTTAGCATCTTGTTTTTAAAACAAAAAATAACCCATCGCAAAGAGAATATGTCAAAGCATTCAGTATCAAGGAAAAAGACTAGGCCTACATGAGCAAGGAATTCTAGAACGAATATAGTTTTAGGAAAATTCTAGACATCAAGGTCTTGGCTATTCTTCAATTATAAAATCTAATGATGTTAGTGGTACCTCCTCGATATTGGGGGAAACTTTATCTAATGCAAACCTCAAAATGGGGGCCATGAGTAGTTCTTACCATAAGGTTGCTTCCAACACTCCTTCCATCCACACCATAAACCATCATTCCCAATTCTTTAAGCCTACCATTTGGAGCCAACAAAAAGAAAATTATTACAAATCCAAAGTTTGAAATCAAATGTCAAAGGTCATTGAATCAATCAAAAATCTGAGTGGACAAATGAAGTTAAAATGGATCCCAAAGAAAAATGGATAAAGCAAAGAAAATAGTTCAAAAGCAAAAGTTAATAAAAATGTGGACCCACAAGAAAAGAGGACTCCCACATATAATAAATGTCCACCTCCTTGAAAATGGTCATCAAGCAAGGCATATAAAAGTGTTAGTTCCAAACATTATCCCAATAAAAATTCCAAACTCCATCATCCATCACCCCAAGTTTGGAAAATGAAAATCAGTACATCTAAATTGCCAAACACATCTACCATCATCCATCATAATCCTACATCGTACCTAAAGTCTAAAAGACATACCTCATGTTAGGTCTCAAAAATGCAAGTTATAAACCTTAAGAGGGTGCCAAGATCTTTGGGAATGCTTTTGGCTAAGGAACAGGGCTAACTGATATGTTCGAGATCCCCCTGCACTTTAGGCTCTAGCAGACCTAGGCAAGTGTACCTAGATGATAAAGCAGATTTGAAAGTTCTAAGTACAATCTCTAATCTGGCAATCTATTCACAATGGCACATGGGAGTGAAATAGATGCAAGGCTAATGATTAATTCCTACTGTAAATGTTTTTGAGAATTAAGTGTATGAATAAGGTTTGTAAAGTATATTGCTTGAAATAAAAGTGACTAGTGCCTAATCTAATTGGGTAAATAGAGTCGAGAGGTGGATGATGTGTGGGTCCTTTTCCTAACTTAAATCTAATTGTTGGGCACTTTAAATTTTTATAGCTTGTATAAATGTGTAGGTCTGTAAGGTATTTGGGCTCTTCTTATTAATCCTAGTGATATCCCCCTAAACTACTGTGAAGTTTTGAAAGGATTTTAATTTTGGTGTGAAGGAAACCAATCAAGGAAATTAGTTCAAAAGGGCTTTGATCTTGGGCAAGAACCTATTAAACGTGATCTCTCAAAAGGAAATTTAATTCTCTTCCCATAGAAACCAATCAACAAAATCACACAATTACAACAAATGTGTATTGACAAGTGATTTATATGTTAATATACTTAATTTGAATAGCATACACAAACCACTCCAGAGCCAAACAACATATAAGAAGTAATATTAACACAACGATTGAACACTAAGAATTAGGCCACCAATTCAAATTTTCTCGTCCATTATATTTCTTCAAAATATTTTGCAATACACATCATAGTATTTTGCTAAAGCAACTAATCAACCTATCTAACTACAAATTCCTAATTCTTACTAATTATATTAATTGTTGATGATTTCATCTTACATATATACATTGTATTTTTAGGGTTATGACCCTTCACTCGGCCATCTGGTGCAACTCTTTATTTAATTAATTATCTTCCAAAAAAAATACTTCTTTGTCTTCTCGTGAAAAATAAAGCATTTTGCAATACTTAAATTTAATTCCTTTGCTGACAATTTCTCACTGTATATTTTACCCAAAATGTATTTTGGGTAAAATAATTACCCACTTCATAGTATTTATGCTCCCTTTTAATTTCCTCAGTCAAAAAATATTACTTTCAATTGTATGCACTAATTTTTAGGTAAAATAATTACCTACTTAGTTAATTCCTCTGAAAGTATTTTATTTTTCCAATGAAAATACTTTTCATCTACACTGCTCATCTTTGGTAAAAATTATACTCCCCCAAAATATTATTGCATTCACATTTCGTTTCATCTTAATATTCATATCCACTCTTAAGCTTTCACCGTGATTTACCTTTTTTCCTTATCGAAGAGACTTACATTTTTTTTTCCCGATATTAATGTTTCTCTCTGATAACTTCCTAAGTATGCCTTCCTCCTATTTTTGAGAATTCGAAGAGACTTGGGAAATGCTTCGATATGGAGGAGTCTCTTCGATAAATTCCACAAGTAATTTTTTTTCTTGTTTCAGTAGATTGAAGGGACTTCAAATACACTCACCCCGACATTTATCTTTTTCTTTGATGTATTTTTGTTGCACATTTCACTGCACTTGGTTTTTAGGGTTTATGCCCTATCATGCAGGAAAATTATCCTTGGAGCTATATATTCTTCTTTTGTTTCTAATACAGCAGATGCTCCTACATTTTGGTCATCCCAAAACTTCAAAGTAAAGTAATAATCTCCATGATCAAAGAGAAAAAAGAGGGAAGAACTCTCAGGCCCATTTGGTAAGAAGTGTTGAAGGCATCAGAAGATTCATAGGCATTTCATTTTTGCTTAGGTTAAATGACTGCTCTAATTATTGTTCCCGTATATTGAGGCATTCTGGAATTACCTATGGCATTTTCATAATTTCCTTTTATATTTTTTGTTGATATTACTCTCAAACTGTTCTCTACACGGTATATTATGTTGCTAGTAGGAACTCTAAATTGCTTGTGTTTCTGACTACGATTATGGCTCTCTTAAGTGATTTTTACTGTCTAATCCCTAATTCCACTATGAAACTACCATTTGACCTTTAGTTCCAAACTCTTTACAACCCTCACAACTATCATTAAATTACTACTTGAATTATCATTTTCTATTCTATTCAAGTGAAGTCATCTTTGTCATATAAGACCACAAAACAATTCCTTGTTTACCTTCAAAATGCGTGGCTCCAGGATACTCATGACATTATTTGTTTTATCTAGTCTATTCAAATTACTTTCATCTGGAGTGCCTAAAATTCCCATGCAATGGAGACTCTTTTGAAGAGCTTGTATCTACATTTTGAATAACAAAAGGATTTCTTATTGATGTTGGTGTTGAGCATTAATATCACTATTATCACTTATTGCTCGATCTCCACTAAATACCATCGATCCCCCTTAATTATGGACTTTACATGATGCTTCTAATTCTAGCCCATGGTTTTGACATTTTTGTTTCTCTTCATGTTTTGTCGCTTCTCGACACACTTTGGCAGCATCAAGCAAATGATTATAGTAGTCAACATGCAACTCTATCTTCTTCTCATCAAAGCCATGTGTATGAGGGCTTGCCACAACTGAAAATTGGCTAAATACATGGAGTGCATTCATCAATTCTTACACTGCTTGATGAACCTCATCAACAATATGTTTTTCTTTTGAAGTGTTGAAGCTGGAAACTTTTACATTGCAACGCTAGCATCAAAGTGTAACATGTAATTTGAGGGTGCCAGATTAAAAGCTCAAGGCTAATTCTTTCCACTTACATTTTCCCTAAAATTTCTTGTGCATGACTACAATTCCCATTTTGAGCATACCCATCCACCATCACATTCCATGAATCACGTCTTTGGAAGGAATTCACCTTGTATCCATTGTCTTCTCATGAATCCTTGATTACAATTTCCTTCATATGTGTATCAGTTTCTGCCATCCGCACTTGTAAGAGACTGATATCACCTTGTGAAGGATCTGTCTAAGCCTGATCAAGATTTTCCCATTTGTTGATTGTAGCTTTGAACCCCCTCTGCATTTTAATAGCACCATGTGAGTGAGCCATCCATCCTCCTTGAAATGTGTTAAAAGAAAAGTGAGTTCATCCAATGGGCTTCTTATGTTCAGTAAGCAGAGCCAATCATTCTTAATCTCATCAACTGTTGGGGCAGCGATGAATCTATAAATACAACTCCATTAAACCTCATTGGCTTTGTTCCTACAACAAGCAAATTTGGAAGATAAAGCCTGAGCACATCACAATCATCAACTACTTTCATTGGTGGGAGATAATTTGTTCATTTTCTTTCTATGTATCCAAAACATATGCAAAATTAGATTCCTCCTATTTCAATCCTAGTTGAAACCTTTCATAGTGTGATCTTTGACTAAATGCAAGAACCCGAATCTTTTGGAATAGAATTTTCCTCTAGGAATGGTTTAAAATTACCAATATATTTTTGTTGCGGAGTTCCATGTAGAGAGCACTCTCATTAGTTCCCTCAAAGTTTTAGCTTTAAATGTCTTATTCTCTTCACTTTTAAAATATTATTTCTTTCTCAATTTACTTCCTTTTTGAATCTTTAGTATTTAGTCTCCAGTTATTTCCTTTGGAATTATAGTTACTCATATTTGAAGTAGATCCTCTATTGTCAAATGGAGCTTTCAATATCAAGATCTTGAGATTGGGGATTTGTAATAAAAAATTTTGAGTGCTTGCCAATTACTTGGCCTTATTCATCCTTTCATTTTTATTTTCAGTTTCTTGAGTGATTATATCTACACCAATTTTGGAGTGCATTGAAATGGTAGAATATGTATGACCAACTCAATTTTCCATTTGTAGGCAACTGGAAAGAACTGAAATATGCCACATTTGTAAACACTACGTACAGTAGAACCAAACTTCCCTGTCATAAATTGTACATTCTTGCATTCATTTGTTTGTTAAATATTTCTCCTATGTTTATTTGGGATGGAAAAATGAACTGGGTAGTCATTAGAATTTGTTTTTTGACATCTTGCACTACAGTAAAAAAAAGTTAAGTAGCTTCCAAAATTGCTTTGGGAAATTCATCAAAAAATTTCCTATAGCCAAGAAACTACACCAACATGTTGAGTTATGATAGGATAGCATGGTTTTCAAATAGATTGGCATGGAGTTATCAAAATTTTAAACTGTCAACACTCAAAATTGCTTATTTAGCCTTTTCTGAAGACTGCACTTGTCAAAAACTGTTTGGAACCCATCAACTTTCCATTTTAAAAAAATATCAAATCTGATTCTGGGAAGCTTCCACCCCGGGGATTAGTTCATTTAGGTCAAATGAACATGTGTGAAAAAGGGTTTTCCATTAATTCATCTTCTTCACAAAATATTAGGGATCAAAGTTGACATATGTGACAATTTTCTGGAAGTGCAGATGTCAAGGCTATGTGGAGACCATTTGCTTTTGGTTTTGAAAAAATATCAAACGATATGTTGGGGTTTTGAACACTAAAATGGGAGTACATTATCATTGGGGTAATTTGGAACACTAATTGGTTTTCCATGAAAATATTCTAGTTGATAAATATTTTTCTCCAAAGTTGGCCTCTTTGGCAGATTTCATAATACATGTAGCAACAAAATTCTCTCATAACCTTTCAACTTGATACTTCAAAACTTCACCAAATCAGATCATAAGAAGTTGAAATCAGGTGGACACACTCAAAAATGGAAGATAAACATGCTTGTAAAGTGGTTTGTCATGGAATTGAACTGGCTTCACTTTCTGAGTTTTCAAAGTAGGCTCCTAGAACATGTTTTAACAGTGCCTTTTATGAGTGCTGCAATCAATTTTTCATCATGGGAACCTAAAATTTTGCAAAGAATGGTAGGAAATTTTAGGTTCTAGCACCTCACGAATCCATCACATTTTGGAAACAACTCTTTATTTTAAGGACTCTCATGGAACCCTATCATGATGTGTGTATTCTTATAAGGCCAACTCTAGTATCAGAAAGGATCACAATGACATCAATTAGTTGTATGAAAGCACTATGATCCTAACAAGGAAACTACTTCATAAAGGTCATTATTGGCATATCATGGCCCTGGTCTCTACATAAGCACCATCAATGGATTTAGAACATTCAGTGGTCAGTTAAAATAGCAAAGCCATCCAGAAATATCAAAAATACCAAAAAAATTCTAAAATTAAAAAATTATCACCTTGATGAAAACCTAGAAAATAGACGTCTTGGTGACACCCAAAAAAAATGAAGTAAAAAAAAAAGTAAAGAGAAAAAATTCATCCAATAGTGAAAACCATTTTTATGGCACTTTGGATAAGTACCATAATGAAAACCTGGAAAATAGGCATCATGGGTAAGAGTAATTATCTATGTGGACCATTACACTTGGGGGCAAGTCATCTCATCTTCCATACCCTTCACATGACATTTCTTATGGCATTTTCATCTATCCATTTAACCCATGTCATTCCCATCCATTTTCCCACCTACTTTGATCTTGATAAAGACTTGGGTACAAACATAAATCATGCTTTGGAAAAACTCTTGCCATGTCTATCCTTTGGTTATACACTATTCATGAAATATCATGTCATTACCTTCAAAAAAACACATTATTCCTATGTGAAATAGTCCTTGGAGATTATATACTAAGTCTACCATCCAATAATCCTCATGTCTCCTATATTTTACCAAAATCAATCCATCATCCTCCCATATACCTATTGTTGGATTTAGTTTTCCCTTGTCATTGGTTTAAGGATTCTAATCCGCTTATCCTTCCATCATCCCATTCAATCCTAAAAAGAATTCATTCCAAATGGAGCAAGCCTAATCCATACTCTTGCTATACATCCTAACTCATCATCCAAAACACTCCTTGGCTCCATTTCTAGCCTTGTTGCAAACCTTAGTCCTTTGGTTACATAATAGTCATCCTCATGTTGTTTTGGGATGTGTCCTTCCCACGTTAAGCAACGTTGGCATCATCATCATCATCTATCAATTGGTTTTCAGCTTGACTAGGAGCAAGATTATGGTTGTCCTTGAATTCTTGTGTGTGCTTTCTTGTAGGCATCATTCACATGCATTCACCATAATCTTTTTAGTCACCTATCATTCATAATAAATTCATCATCTTCACATCTTTTGTAATAATGATTGACATTAGGCATCTTTCATACCCTCCCTTCATACATTGGAATTCATCCATCCCATCCCTATTGGTTAGTATTATACCTAACTGGGAGCAATTTCCTAACACTTGGCTTCATTGGATTCTACACTTTTCATTGGAGGTCAAAAAATTCAAAAAGATAAAAAAAATAAAAACATTTGAAAAAGACAAAAAATCAAAACATTCAAAAAAGACAAAAAAAAATCATAAAACTTCAAAATCCAAAAAAATAAAAACATGTTTTAGATAACTTTCAAAAAATCCCCAAAAAAGAGTCAAAGTCAGTCATGTCAGTCTTTGTCATTGTCGAACTGTGTTTCCTTTGCAATTGGATGTAGGAAAGGCCATTTGTTGATATGTCTCTGAAGCATTAGGTTAGTCCTTTAGGTGTTGTCAAATAAAATTATGATTTGTTCATTTGTCATTGAAACAAATTCAAGGGTCATGTCAAACTATGAGGTCTCTATGCATTGCTACATAGGTAAGGCCATCTGTTGATGAGCCCCTAAGGCCCCCTAGGTTAGTCTTTTAGGGTTCGTCGAGTCAGTCAAAATAAATTAGACACTGTCAACTCAGACGTGACATAATCATCTGAACTTTAAAAATAAATCCTAAATCAATAAGATAAGCAAGCCAACATGTCTCCAATTCAAATCAATCATTTTTCACATCAATCAAACCAATCAAATCTATCAAAACCAATGGTCTTATATAGGATGTGTCCTTCCTGAAACTAGACCTTGTCACTATCACACTTTTTCATTTTCCTTATACAAGTAGTTGCATGATCGAAACCAGACTTGACATCTTATATGACATGTTTCTTCTCCTAAAACCAAACCTTGTCAAAATGGTCCACCCATCACTTACTTTGTCCCTTAACACTGGAAAACACTTATTGGCAAACAATCTAAATGATTGTTGATCTTGTTGGTCTATTTTGTCTTATCTTTTGGATTTACATCGGTCATGTTTCTAGCCACCTTGAGGATGTCCCATGAAGGATTTAGAGGAGTGATGTTGTCTCATGACTCATCTTTTACTTGATTGTTGTTTGCAGTTTGTCTTGACAAAAAAATTGGGGCAACCTGACCCTTAGTATGAGTTAGGACATTCCTTGTCTATGACTGTCTATTTTATAGATGGATGACCTTACACACCTTGGTCTATATCATACCATGGTGTTTGTTGTCCATTTTTCATATTTTACCGCCCAATGATGATTAAATGCAAAAGCCTAGCATAACAAAATACATATCTTTAAATTGTCTCAACTAGCACTATCTTAACATCCATGTCTTCCACGCTAACAATCCATGTCACGCACACTAATATCCCTATCTTCCATGACTAGCATTTCTTATATCCTTTATCCTTTAGTCTTCTCATCCATTTTGAGTGCACACTCATGTTCTTTGAACCCGCCTATCCTCTTGAGGGGGCATACCACTACCTCCTCATCATCCTTCTTCATCCTACTTTCACTGGGGCATATTTTTGATTAATTTTCTTTGACACAATGCAATAAACTACATTGTATCAAAGAGGGGAAAATGTAGACACCTAAAAAATTATCATTAGGCCTGTGAATTAGCTAAATCCCCTTTTCATCTTTGATAATTAAATAATTAACATAATTATTTAATTATTATCTAACATCACAAAGTCTTCTATTAATTAAACAATTTAAATTATTTAATTATTTTATTTTATCCTTCTATGTCTTCTTTTCATTAATTAAATAAATTGTTCTTTATTTAATTACGTCATTATCTTTGACCTCCATAATTAAATAAATTTATATTTATTTAATCATTTATCATTTTCCATTATAATTAAATAATTATGATAATTATTTAATTATTCACTTTTGGCATCTTCCATGATGAATTAATTAAATGACTCGTTGTTCTTCCACTTTTTGAATTAAATTTCTATTTGATCAAAATGTTAACTTTCCTTTTCCTCTTGTAATGAGATAATGTTTCTATCATTTCAAAATGCAATTTCCCTCTCAAATTGAAGTGATTTTTTTGTGAAATCAGTTAATTTCCTCTTGCTTTTTCACTTCCAATCTTATCCCGTCTCGTCTCAATTAATTGCATTCATTGATTGAACTAAAAATAAGTCAATCTTGATCGTTTATTTTTCATTCACCTCTCTATAAATATCACTATCATTTATAATTTTTAGATATCTAGAGAATATAGGCTACAATGTTGTTGAGATAATACTTTCTTCGATATTTTGTTGTCATTTAATTTTAGGCTACATTCAAATATGAGGGCGAGAATCATTTAGTAGAAAAATGGAGAAGAGCTACGGAGGTCATCCAATGGACACATGAATTAAGTGATATCATTTCATTTTATTTAGTGTTCATTCTTTTCATTGTGCTTCATAGTTGATTAGGATTTTAGAATTACTGATTAAATGCTTATTTTCTTAATTATGATTTTCCCTAATCACAAGTAGAATGGGCACCTCTATTTATACTAATTTATGAGCATCTGAAGGCTACAAACAAGCCAATATTTTTGCTACCTTTCTACTTCATGCAATGACTCACCAAGTTAACTCACAGGTTTGCAACACATGACAATCCTCACCATTTAAATAGCTGAGTTGACTTGATATTTGGGATAGCAAGCTCAAAAAAAGTTTCCTAATTCGAATTCCTTTACAAAATGCTACCAAGTTTGCACTTGATTGAGTCTAAATACTATTTGTAGGCTTATGTGCATTTAAAAGACTTCTTTTGCGTTCCAACCACTAGCAAATATGGTGCCACCTCTTTATTTTTGGTGTGACCTTCATAGCACAGATTTGACACATTGCACAGATTTCTAAACAACAGCAACCAAACTCTTACTTGCTTTGTTCTTTGTTTTGACTTGGTCTTTTGAAACTTTATGTGTTGGCTTCCTTTCCACTAAAAGCTACACCATATGTGCCATATGTTATAATATGTGCTTTTCTTCACAATATTAACAATAATATTCAATGCTATCTCATGTGCTTGAGAATTATATCAATAGGTTTATTCATATATATATTATATATGTATATATATACACATTTATCTATCCAAGTATATATATATGTATATTATATATCAATATATATATTAATATATATATTCATTTCATAAGGTTTACCAAATACATTTTATTAACAAACATGTTAATATAATATATAAATATGAAGAATAGTATTACATATTGTTGATAGGTAAATAAAATCAAAGAGTTTAAATGCATTGAAGACAATAAACAAATTAAATCCTATCAAGCACCATGAAGTACAAACTAGAATGAAAATAAAAATAAAAATAGTAAACAAAGAAACTGCAAACCGATTTTCAAACTAGTGTTGATTGATCTCCATGGCTCTTCTCCACCTGCACAAGGATGAAAGATTTCAAAGGTTGAATGTTGGAGGAATGTTGGTTGCTCAATTCTGCAGCATAACAACCTGATAAAGGTTTGAAGGAGAATGATGGATGAAAGATAGAATATTTGAAGAATAATTTTGACAGAGTGAGGATACTTAAGAATCAACCCTCTAAATGAATTGTGAGAGGTTGTATTTATAGAGTTTTCGAAAGCTTCTGATTGGCTGATATGATCAATGGCTATGATAATTCTTGACAGATCAAACGGCCAAAGATGGATGAAACTGAAGAAAAAGATAGAAGAAAAATAGAAAACAAGCTTTGTTTTCTTTTTCAAAGAAAGATAAGATAAGATGATAGAAAATAATCTTTTTTTTAAAAGATATTAGAAAGATTTAAAGATGATAAATAATGAATTAAAAATTCAATTATTTACTTGTGGATGAAATGCGCTTTTCTTGGGCGTCGGTCCTAGCTCAGTTGGTTAAGGTGTTCCCTGTAGCAAGGCGCCCACCATGGGTTTGACTCTCCGGCGCTCCCGTGGTACCGATTGGTGTGTCCCGCCAGTACTGTCGGTCACGATAAAAATTTTACCGACGGTGGGGGGTTATATGGGGGGCCGTGCTGCACCCGATTCCCCTCGTTAAAAAAAAATTTAAATTTTTTTTTTAAAAAATGCAGCTTTTCTTAATTAAATAAAATATTTAATTAAGCTTTTAAAGAAAGCAGAAGAAAGTTTTTGATAAGAAGAAAGCTTTAATTAGGATTTTTGAAGAAAGCAGAAGATCTCATATTTAAATAAAATATTTAATTATGATATGAGAAGAAAACAGAAGATAATAAAATATCTAGTTGTGATTTAGAAAGAAAGCATAAGATATTTAATTAAATAAGATTTATTTAATTAAATCACATTTATGAAATTAATTAAATGAAATATTTAATTAATTAGAAGAAGAATTTAAAATAGAAGAAAGAGAAATATTTAAACTTAATTAAATCAAAAGATTTAATTTAAATTTAAACAATGATAATTAATTTAAATAAATAAAATGTATTTATTTAATTAATTAAGTGGACATATGAAAATAATTAAATAAAATAAATTTATTTAATTACGAAAGAAGAATAAGATGAATGAACAATATAATTAAATTTAATCATATGTAGAGGACTTTTAGATAAATTAATTAAATAATAAATATTTAATTAATTGCCAGGATTATAGACATGACCATTTTTATGTGTATACACATAAATATATATATATATACAATTATATATAAATATATATATGTTACTATATCAACTTACACATGCATATATACATATATTAATATATATACGTAATTCCATTTTAATATCTTTATAAAACACTCATACAATTCCATCGATTGTCATATATATATATATATATATGACACTTTAGTCCAATTGGTATTTCCATGCATATGGGTAATCCATCGATGAGTATGCGTAGGAACATCTACCTACATAGACTCATGCATGTATTTACTCACATGAATGATTTTACCAAAGACATGTACATATATACATGTATATACATTAAATGCATATATCTCATCGATATACAAGTAAACACTCAAGGAAGGACTTCAAAAAAACTTCAAGACTTCATCACATCCCTCATTCCAAACATTCATAAACAAGATCACAATCCAATAAAAACATTCATAATAAAAAAAATATCACTTACCCATAACCTATTGAATGGCTGAGAGAAGGAAGGATCGAGGTGGTCATAGGTCGCAGGATTTTCGAGGGCATGGAGGATCTTAGAGTATGTGGCCTTACAACCAAAGGAATGGAGGTCACTCACAGAATCCGCCATGGCGAGTATTGTAGCAAGCATGGAAGGCTCTAGAAAATAATGGAAAGAGCTCTTACATTTCTAAGAATGATAGATCTGATCAATAAGGGTTTGTTGCAAGGAATAGATGGGGATATGCAAATATGTGTTTAATCGAGCCGGTCGACTTCCAGAAAGCTGAAAAGAAGTTTTGGAGGCCAAAGTAGCATGGAGACCCTCCGCCAAGTGACAAGGTAAACCCTACACTTGAACAAACCACAGTTGTTTCCTTAACAATTGATGGTAAAGCCTGGAATGAGTCTATGAGCCAATTCAAGGAGAAAGCTTTCTTTATGAAATGGAGTTGCCCATGGCCGGCCTTTAGAAGGGGTAGAAATTGGTGTAATGAACATGGGGGTGAAGCAACCATTTTGAAAACATTACCCAATGGTTTTTATCTTGTTATTTTCCTGAGTGCTATAGATAAGGAGTGGATTTTCAATAGTGGACCTTTTTTGATGGGGGGCAAGGGATTTTTTCTTAAAGACTGGACTCTGAACTTTAACCCTAAAAAATAAACCATTTCGGAGGTGTTGATCTAGATTTGGCTATATAACCTTCCTCATGAATATTTGGATATAGAAACCCTAACACTAATTGGTAATAAATTAGGAACCTTCATAAAAGCAGATGAAGCCATAGAAAATAAAGACTATAGCATGTATGCTTGCATCTGTATCCTTTGGCAGGCGATCCATCCTCTCCCAACAATGGTGGAACTAAAAACAGGGGAGGGAATCTAGAAGCAAATGATAGAAGTTAAGGAAATGGTTGAAATGTGTTATGCATGCAAAGGGGTAGGGCATCCTGTAGGGGAATGCAGGAATTTAGAAAAAGGAAAAGGGTTGGAGCAAAATGCTCTAACAAATTTACTGTTGACAAAAGAAAGTGCTTTTCAAGCTAAGGATAGTGGCTTTTTGGAAGTCGTGTCAAAAAATTGGGATCAACCTGTAGGGGAAGATTGGGGTTTGAGAAACTCTAAAATAACCCTTGGTCTATGGATAGGTTTTCAAGTGGAGGAAATTCCTAAAGAAGTTGAATGGAGTGGTGATGAGGGAAAGATGTGGTTTGTCATTGTCAAGTTAGGATTGGTATCTGATTGGGTAAGTAATGAATCACCAAAAGGGAGAGAAGGAAGCTAGGTGGTAGCAACTGATACTTTGGGTGTGGGTAAAGTGATTGATCAGGATTCTGACTTAATGGAGGATGGCCTCAAGGAAGTAACAGATACATATCAAGTTGGATTTTCAAGAAAGATAGACCTTGCTTCAGGAAAGCTTATAGAAGTAGAAAAATCCAAGGTTCAAAATGTAATATATGGAGAAAGTCCCTCAACTCGCCTAGTAAACTTTGAAAGTGCTACCAAATATCTTCTAAACAAGTTGAGGGGGTAGAAACCAGGTGAGGAGGTGGTGGAAAGTATGAACTCTCATGAAAAATCACCTCTAGCTAGGAGTCAGAATGTGGATGAAAGTTTTGAAGCTGAGGAACCCATCTTTAAAGACATTCATATCTCTCCAATTAGAAATCTGGAGAGTTCTTTCAAGGAAGATAGAGAGGAAGGTGGCCTCTTTGAAGATCTGGAATCAGAATCCCAAACGGATGATGAGGTAGGTGTTGGGGATGAATTGGGCCTAAGCTCAAAAGTGGGGATTCTAGAAAAAATAACTTTGGAGCAAACTTTGGCTAAACAAACAAAGGTGAAGGTGGATGAAAAGAAGAAACGAGGGCCAAAGTCAGTAAATGTAAAGTTGGAAATTGCGGGAAGTGTAGTAGGACAAAAAAAATTGAGATCAAGAAAAGGCTACGCCTTTTCCTGGGAGAAATGAAGGTCCTTTCATGGAATGTCAGGGGCTGCAATGCCCCTAACAAGATTCATTTGATCAAAATATGTCTTGATCAAACGAGATCAGATATTGTTTTGTTACAAGAGTTGAAGCTAAGTGGGGCTGATATAGATTCCTTTAGTAAGTGATTTAGCATGTGGAAATTCCTTATTGTGGAAGCAGCAAGAGCCTTTGGAGGCTTAGGTATTTTGTATAAAGATGTGGTCACTGAGGTCTAGGTAGTTATATAAGAAAAGTCTTGGCAATGGGTAAATGTTCTATCTAAGAAGTTACTTTCAAGATTCTATTTAATAAATGTTTATGGACCGAATAATATGCCTGAAATGAGAGAAGTGTGGGGAACTATCTCAGATGTGTTGGCTTCTAATGGTGATAGATTGTTTCTCCTAGGAGGTGACTTTAATGCCATTCTATAGTCATTTGATAAGCGAGGTGGTCTTGGATGGCTAAATAAAAAACAAAGAAATTTTATGGTCTTTTTGAAATTCAATTTAAAAGTGGGGATTTTACTTGGACAAATAGGAGAACTGGATTTCTAAATATTGTAGAAAAATTAGACAGATTCTATATTTCTGGGAATTGGGCAAACTTCTAGTGGACTTTTCAAGCTGATATCCTTCCCATTACATGCTATCATTATCTAATTAGTGTGAGAATTCAAGAGGATGATGTACCTGATCTGAGCCCATTTAAATTTGAAAAATGTGGCTAAGAGAGGATGGTTTTCTGGAGTTGGTGGCTGGATGGTGGTCAAATGTGCCGCCATGGCATGGAAACAAATCCTTTGTATTTTTTAAAAAGTTGCAATTTTTCAAGGAGCAGTTGAAGAAATGGAATAGAGAGGTGTTTAAGAACATCTTCTCAGAAAAGCTTATACTTGAACAAGATCTAGGGTGCTACATTCAAAAGTCATTGAAGGAGGAATGAGTGAGGATGATTTCCAATTATAAAAAGAGCTTACTAAGTAGTATGCAAAGGTTTTTGCAAGAGAAGAAATATATTGGAGACAGAAATCAAGGGAGGCATGGCTTAAGGAGGGGGATTGTAACACGAAGTTTTTTCACAATGCAGTTAAGGTCAAGAGGTCCTGCAATAAAAATAATCTCAATACAAGACAAGCATGGAAACCCCCTAACAAAAAAGGATGATATTTGCAATGAAGGTGTATGTTTCTTTTCAGAAGCTTTTCAAACTAATCAGATTGATATTTATTAGGAGAACAAATTGTTGGAAGTTATCCCTCTGCGTGTTTCATAAGTTTAGAATGTAGAGCTTACAAAGGTTGTCACTATGGAAGAAGTTAAAACAGCTCTTTTTAGCCTTGGTGGAGACAAAGCACCCAGACCTGATGGTTTTCTATTACTCTTTTTTCCAAAAAATGTGGGATGTCTTGGAAAATGATCTTTGGGAGGTGGTGGAGGAATAAAGAGCGGGTGGCTTTGTGTTGAAAGATTTCAGCAACACATTTATTGCTCTAGTCCCCAAGAAAGATGAAAGGGTTTCTTTTAATGATTTTAGGCCCATTGCTCTCTGTAATGTTGTATATAAGGTCATCTCGAAGGTGATGGAAAACAAGCTAAAGGATGTTCTTGATATTGTGATCTCTCCTAAACAAAGTGGTTTCTCACCAAACCGTTCCATCTATGAAGGAGTTATTATTGCTCATGAAGTAATACATTCAATACAGATAGCTCGAATGAAAAGGATGTTGGTAAAGTTGGATATTAGGAAGGCATATGATGAAGTGAATACAAGTTTCATTTTAAAGGTGATTAGGAGGTTTGGCTTCTATGAGGCATGGGTGAAATGGGTTGAAAGTTGTATAAATACCCCTTGCTTTTTGGTTTTTCTAAATGGTAGCCCACAAGGTTTCTTTGATTCCGAGAAGGGAATAAGATAGGGGGACCCAATCTCACCTTTCCTATTTATAATAATGGAAAAAGCTTTGGGAAGATGGGATATGGAAGGGTGTTTGAGTTGCAAAGGGTGTAGATTCTCTACCCCATTTACAGTTCGCTAATGATACTCTGCTAATGGGAAAAGCCTCTTTTAGGGAAGCCAGAGTGATGAAAGGAATTCTTGATAAGTATAGCAAAGCTTCTAGGTAGTGCATAAACTGGAGAAAATCTGAGATTTTCTTTTTTAATACTTGCTACCAAAAGCAAAGGGAAATCTGCTCTATTTTGGGCATGAAATTAGGTTCTCTTCCTGGAAAATATTTAGGCATTTCATTATTTGGGGGAGCAAGTAAGTCGGCAGTTTCGAAGGAATTGGTAGATTGTTATTTGAAATGCATGGATGAATGGAAAAGTAGATGGCTGACTTCTACTAGAAGGATTCTAATGTTAAAATCTATCATTTTTTCCATTCCTATATTCTCAATGATGTGTCTTAAAGTACCAAAAAAAATCATTAAGGTTGTTGGGCAGAGAATGAGAATTTATTTTGGAATGGGGCTAATGATCAAGAAAAGATACCTCTCCTTTTGTGGGGGAAGATTTGTATGGCGAAAGGGAAAGGGGTAGTGAGGTTGAGAGATTGGAATATTATGAATGAGGCTTTGGGTGCGAAATTGGTGTGGAACATTTATTCCCAGCCCTCTCAGTTATGGGTTTAGATTTTAAAAGCCAAGTATTTGGACTCGATGGAAGACAAAAAAAAAATTAGCATGCGTAATCCCCCTTTTGGCTCAGCAATATGGAACTTTGTTATTTCTTGTCGTCAGGTTATAGTTGATAATATCACTTGGAAGATTGGGAATGGAGTGAAGGTGAATTTTTGGGAAGATTCGTAGGAGGGATTTCCAACCTTGAAAGAAAATGGTGAACTTGATGACCTAAGACTTTGGTTTACATATCATTGGGGTGATAAGCTAAGTGATTACTTGGAGTTTAGTGGAGATTCTTTGGGTGGTGATTGGGGTTGGAAATCTCTCTAGGATGTTGAGTTATCAAACCAACAATGGGATCTTATGCAGGAGATCTTCAAGTCTGGAAAGATTATGAGGTCTAATAAGGAAGACAAGGTGCTATGGTGTGGTGTTGTGGATGGAAAGTATTCGGTAAAATTAGGATACCAATTTTTGGATACAAAGGTAGGGGGTGAGAACTGGCTAACCAGTTTATGCTAGGGGAAAGAATGTTTACCCAAAGTAGGGACCTTTGCGTGGTTGGAAATTAGGGTTCGTATTCTAACAAGAGAAAGAAGGAAATGATTAGGTTTCTACGGACCAACTAAATATGTGATGTGTACAGAAGCGGAGGAGACTGGAGACCATTTGTTGTTGCATTGCAGAATGGCATCATTGTGTTGGGAAATGTTGAGGAGATCTTTGGGATGGCAGGACCCTACCCTTGACTCATTAAAGAATGTTTTTGAGGGGTAGCCTCTGTCAAGGAAAATGTCAACTTTTTCTTGTATATGGAAGGTCAGCTCGTTTATAGTTGTGTGGGAAATATGGAAAGAAAGGAATAGGTGAACATTCTTAGACAAGGAAGAGTCTCTAGAAAGGTTGTAGTGGAGAATTAATCATTCTATATAGGAAGTGGTTGGTGTGGTAGCCTCACAATATTTCAATCCAAGGGTCCCCTTTACTTTGGAGGATAAGTGTATTCAAGCACAATGGTCGGGTATTCACCTTCAGCCTGTTAAGGGGCCTGGTTGGGTTAAACCAGCTGTAAAGGATTCAATGGAGGTTGCTTGGGAAAAACCAATGGAAGGCTGGTGGAAAATAAATTTTGATGGTGCATCGAAAGGGAACCCTAGACCATTATGTGTAGGGTTCATTATTCGAGATTGGAAAGGGAATGTATTATCCTTGAGGGCGAAGAAGCTAGAGGAAGGAACAAATAATGCAGCAAAATCTTCAACAGTATTAATGGCGATTAAATTTGGAAAAAGACTGGGAGCTTCAAAAATTCATTTAGAAGGGGAGTCACTAATCATTTTTCAAGAAATGATGAAGGGGAGTATTGGTGTATGGCACCTTTAGAACTTAATTACAAAAATTAGAGAGGAATTAACCTCATGCAAAAACGTTTTGTGAGTCACATAAGAAGATTGGGAAATGTTGAAGTCGGCGTCCTCTCTAAATGAACTTTAACATTTAGAGAGGTTGGTGAGTTGAGATTTGAAGACTTAAGGAATTTAGATTTAGTGGAGTGAGTTAATGAAGGTGGAAAGTACACTACAATTAATGGGAAAGAATGTGGGTAGAATGAAGTAGTTTTGACATGACTGGAGAAACGTTGTGAAGGTTGGTAATGACATCCCCAGTACGAGCTGCAATTAAGATGGATTGTGTTTTCCAAGAAGATTAAAACCACTCAGCCCTCAATTTTCAATTTCTTTATTTTTGTTTGGCAGGGTGAAGAAGGAACTGAGAAGGTGTAATTGTGGTGGCGACATTGTTGCAACAGTGCTCCAATGGAGGTGAACTTCACTCTTCTCTCAAGGATACAATTATGCCCTTTTATGGTGACGTGAATGAGAAGAGATTAATGGGTATGTTTCTTTTCAATGATGGGAGATTGGTGCATTGTGTGAGGATGATTGTAGGTAAGGCCATTGGAAATATAAGGCATAGGTATCAGACAGGCATGGATGTTTATTCTCTAATAGTGGTGTGTGGATTGGACATGGGAGAGAAGGTGGAAACAATGAGATAGGTGATTGAAACAATTGTTCATAGATATTTTTTAGAAAAATTGGAGACAATACTAGAATTGGCAGTCCCAGGTGAAGGGCTTGGCATTTGGGAAGGAATTGAAAATGAAGATCTTGAAGGGTCTGTAGGATTTATACCTTTTGTGTGTTGGCCAGAGGGGGAATTTAAAGCTTGTTGCAAAGAAGAAGCAAGACTTGGTTGGGAGGCTCTAAAGCTCTTTGTGGAGCTGATGAAAGTGGAAGTTGTAATCACCCAGGAAAAGGTGGAATTGAAGTGAATGGAAGGTAGAGGGAACCACTAGTGGAAAGGAAGATGAAAGCAATCTACAATGTTGGAATGGAGCCGGGTAGCTCAAGCTAAATGAAAAAAAAAATCTTGTATTTTTTGTATGAATTTTTCATGTCCGATACATTACTCTTTGGTTTTGATGGGGGATGAACCATATCCGGGATGAAATATGAATTTATCTTTTAGGGTAAGATGACTAGTTTTTGGATAATGGTAATGTTAAAAGTTTAGCTTAAATCTTTTTGAGCTATTTTTAGATGAACTAAGATGTAGAGAAAGTTGGTTTGCATGTTAATGTACCTTTTGTATGAAAGCATGTCCAGTTTTAGGTGCTTTTTTTGGGGGGGGTGGTTGGTGGATTTACTAAAATTAATGATGTAATCTTATTTTCAAGCAATACAAAATCTTATTACTAAGCAAAAAAAACAATAACACTTACCCATTACCCAAACTAACTTTCAACTTAACTAAGACCAACTAGGGTGTGAGTGTGTGAATACTCACTAAGGTAAAATTTAAAGGTTACCAGACCAAGTTATTTTCCTAAGTGATAATTCCCTTCTCTTTCGAAGGCTTGAACCTGTTCCCGCATTCAACTTAGTTCACCACAATATTAGTTAAACAAATCAATGCATCATATACCTCATACATTTCATATTCACATTATATATTTCATATACTGAATCGTAAAGAATTTAATTGAATCAAACATTCATTTAACATATTTTCATTAGAATTCATAAATAAAACACATTCAAATTTATTGAAGCAATTTACCAAACTAGGTAATAGTAATTAGATAATAACACATGGGGTGTAACATTTCTTTTTGAGTTTTATGTGCTATGTCGAAGCTATGACTATACCATGGATGCTCACTGATTCAAATTATTCCCAGCTACACTAAAAGATGTTTCTCTGCAATGGCTCATGGGGTTTGGAAGAGATTTTTTTCCCAATTGGAATGCAATGAAGAAAAAATTCCTAGAAAAATACCAAGATTATTGTAGAGGCATAGATAGAAAGAGGGATGAAATATTTAGGATGTCATAGAAACAAGATGAGCCATTGGAAGACTATGTTGAGAGGTTTTAGTTCTACCTCAATAAATCCCATCAAAATAGACTTTCTGATGAATCCCTAAAACTAGTGTTTCTAAGGGGAGTTCATGAAGAGTATATGGATTCCCTAAATCTCATTAGAGTAGGGGAAATTTCACAATTACCCATTGATTATATTTTTAAGGTGTTTATAAATTACTCTAGGTCTTTCATCAAGAAGAGTAGGGGAGACAAGACCTCTTCTTGCAATAAATCATCCACTGAAGTCTCAAAGGTAGAGCTGAGCAATCTTCTATCAAAAATTAAGGAGGACATCACTAGGAACTTGGCTACCCAATTGGATACCCTCCATATCAAGAAGAACAAGAAGAAGAAGAGGAAACCCTCACAAAATTCTACCCATGTTGTCACTAGAAGAAGATTAATTGCAAGTGCATGAAGTTGGCCAGTATTTCTGAAGACAAGCAAGGGAAGCCAAAATTTCATGCCCTGGAAGATGAGGAAGGTTAAGTGTTTTATATTGCTCATTTTAAACAATGGCATCCAAGATAAAGTATGCCCCAAGATCCCTTGATCTATAATATGTCATTTACAGGTAATAATGCAAACTTCCAAAAATTGAAACCGCAATCCTGGGCCAATGTGCAAAACTGATAATGGCTAATACCCCAAGCCTCCAATTGGACTCAAAAAAAATAGAGAATATGGCCACCACAAAATTACCAAGGAACAAATTATAATTCTGAATGGCTACCCCAACAAAACCAATGGGTGCCATAGTGGCAAAGAGGTCAACAATGGAAAAATTAAAAATCTAAATTACTAGCAACCACAATAGCTAGTCATAATGCCAAATCAAGCAATGCATCAACACCACCAAGAGCACATCAATTGCCAGCACAACTTTCACCTAACCCAAATAATAATCCTATTGAATAGGCTTATGCTAATGATGCCATATAATACCCTACTTATGGGGTTGATGTGAGTGATGTCCACATCAAATAAGGGAAAATGATAGTTGGGCCTTCATCTCTTCACATCATAGAATTGATTGATGAGGAACTCCTAGCAAAAACTATGGAAAAACAACCTAGGGAACCTAAATCAAATCAGGTCAACCCAACAAACATAAGTCCAAAACTTTCATTCACTAAGATATTAACAATACAAAAATATCATCCACAAGTTGAATCTGATCTATTGGGCCAACTCAAAGACATTTTCATTAAGATACCCCTCATTTAGGTAATTAAGGAAGTGCCACTTTATATAAAAATAGTGAGAGATTTATGCCTCAAAAATATAGGTAGGAAAAATAAGGACCCTCAGGCTATGCATTTTTTAGGATAACTTGTATATATTATGTTAGGAAACATAGTTGTCCCCAAGTATGTAGAACTTGGGAGCCCTATTATGGATGTCAAAATTAATAACACTCTCATCAAGAATACCTTAATTGACCTTGGAGCAACCATGAAGCTATTACAACTAATGAAGCTCATACCTACACCTACTATGTTACAGTTAGCAAATAGGTCTTTATTAAAACCTAAGGGAATCATAGAAGACTTGGTTATAAAATTAGACTCATGGGAATATCCTACAGACTTTATGGCATTATAGCCTAAAAAAATCTTGCAAGATATCCCCTCATCTTAGGGAGACCTTGGTTGGCTACTATAGATTCCTTCATATGTTTTAGGTCTGGTAACATGATCATCTCCAATAGAAATGTAACCAAGAATCTAGTACTTTATGCACCTAGCTAGCCACATGCAGATTTGGAGAAAACTATATGGCCCACCCTAGATGAGGATGATCAATACTCATTATATACATTAAAGACTATTGAAAAAATTCCTATGTTAGAAATCCAATATGAGGATAAACTTCTTGCAAACATCATGCAAAACAATTATGGTAGGGACCCACAACAATATGATTGTTTAACATGCTTGCAAGGCCTTTTGTAGAGCATTATTCCTACCAATACATATAAATCCATTTATCAATTTTTTTATACCTTATTCCTACATAAATTTAGTCCCAATATAGCAAGTCTTGATATTGCCTCTGTTAAAGCATCACCCTTGACTTTAGAGATTAGACCAGGGAAGACATTAAATGTAAATAGTCAATTGACTGATGCATAACAACCTTCATTGTTGAATGTGTTGCAAGCACATGTAGCTACATTTACATGGGATTACCATGATATGAAAGGAATAGACCCAAACCTATGCATGTACTGAATTTATATCAATGATGGCTACAAATCAGTTAGGAAATCTCAAAGAAGAATGAACCTAGATGTTTGTGACATACTTAAGATAGAATTACAAAAATTGTTGGATGTAGGATTTTTTTATTCAATCTGATAGTTACTGGGTGTCTCCATTAGTAATTTTACCTAAGAAAGGATGGAAATGGAGAGTGTGTGTTGATTACCATCAGTTGAATGCAACAACTAGTTCTAAAAGACCACTTTCCCCTTTCATTCATTGATCAAGTGCTAGATTTGTTAGCAAGAAAGCAATAATTTTCCTTCTTGGATGGGTTCAATGGATACAACTAGATTAGGATAGCTCCACAAGACCAAGAAAAGACAACCTTTACATGCCCTTGGGGAACATATGCTTACTCTATCTTTCCATTTGGGCTATGCAATGCACCTGTCACCTTCCAAAGAGAAATATTGAGCATATTCTCAATTTTTTTCTCATTATTCCATGAAGTTTACATGGATGACTTTACAACATATGGGAATACCTATGAAGAAGAACTTTCTAATTTGGAGAAGGTACTACGGAGATTTCAAGATCACCACCTATCCCTAAGTCATGAGAAATGATTCATGACGATGATTGAGGGAGTAGTATTGGGACACTTTGTGTCCAATAAGGGAATCCAAGTAGACCCAAATAAAATAGATTTAATATCAACACTTCTTGTACCTCAAAAATATAAGGATGTTAGAAGCTTCCTTGGCCATGTTGTCTATTACAATATATTTATACAAGAATTTAGTAAGATTGCAACACCACTATTTTTCTTATTGTCTAAAGATGTAGAGTTTGAATCGATACCTACTTGCTAACATACCTTTGAAGCTCTTAAGGTAGCACTTACAAGGACCCCAATCTTAAGTGGACCAAACTATACATTTCATTTTCATATCCACACTGATGATTCTAATTTTGCAATTGGAGTTGTATTAGGAAAAAAAGAAGGGAATCTAGAGTATGTCGTATATTATATAAATAAGAACCTTCAAGGGGAAAAGCTCAACTACATAGTTACTGAAAAGGATATTTTAGCAGTAGTCTATGAAATCAAAAAATTTAGACACTACATCACAAGGTATTTTGTATTCATCCACACAGACCATACCACAATCTGGTACTTGATAAAAAAACCAGTAGTTGGAGGTAGACTTGTGAGATGGTTGTTCTTGTTGGAAACACAAGGGAAAAAAACTGAGAGGGGGGGTGAATCAGTTGTCATAAAAATTCAAAAAATTATTCCACTTATTCACCTTATTCTTAGATCTGATTATTAACCATGAAAACATAAATCATCAACACATCATAAACACACATAACACCAAGGTTTTTTTTGTGGAAACCCTCTTAGGGGAAAAACCACGGTGGAGGTCAGTCCACAAGATTATACCTTGTTAAAAGTATAATAAAAATGAAATATGGGGAATGCACATGCATTCAAGCACACTTTCTAGAGATCACTTCTCAATTACATATGAAGACACACTATTTTACAAAGAGATTTGAATTACAACCATCCAAATTTTGAACTGAGAAAATAGCATCTGCTAATGCCTTATTACAGTTCCAATTAAGCACATGAACAATTATTCACTCTTCTTCACACTCTGATCTGCCTTCAAATGATTTAGAACATTATTTGAGCACACAAAAATTTGACATACTTCAAATGAAATAAACAATCGCTTATTTATATCCGCAGCAAGAAATTTCATCGCTACAAGTCGGCCATAAAGAATTAATAAAATGAATATAACTGTCGGCCCAAAACATTTAAAGATTAACAATGCGAATCAACCAAGGTCAGCCACAACTTAGTGAGAACCCAAATCAACATCTCCAACATGAATACACTTCAATTAATTTCTCCTTGAAGATCCACAACACGCTACAAACACCATGTCAGCCAAGAACAAGAAAAACATGGACACGCAAGAGAAAGTCGCCAACCACAAGCACAACGATCAATGCAGACATGCAACAAAGATAGAGCATGATCTAGAAACATCCACAAGCAACATGAATCACTAGAGAAGCATCCACAACAACTGAACTAACTAAAATAGCATCATCTTCAATTAGGAACACCGACTGAAGAAACATAAAAACTGTCAAAATGGAAATATTCATAACTCGATCAAATCTTCACGTGGATCTCTAAAACTCGACATGGATAAACTAGATACACTCAGTAAAAAAACCCTTTAGTCCACAACCTCTAATCATCAAAGTATGAAACATACCAACATATGGAACTTCACTTCACCACTAACAACCTGCAACTCATTTATTACAATTTTCTCAATATCCTCGACATATACAACTTCAAATGCATTAATGCTAATAGTGTTGACATCAATGACAACCAAATATCAGAAACACAACCACAACATCCAAAAATCTCCCCCTTTGGCATTTATGGCAACACATGATGTGAAAAACACCATCAACACAGCTAACTCTTAACACTTACTCCCCCTTATATTTTGACTCATCTTCTCCTCAACACTTTCACATAATTTTTCTTCCCACAAGGCTCTTCTCCTCATATAATTACTAGTTTTTCACATGAATCTTCTCCCCCTTTGGAATCAATGAAAAATATCTCTAAGCTCTAAACCATTTGACTACTCCCCCCGAGTAGCAGCCACCACAACATCAATCTGAAGCAAGATATGATTATGAAATGCATGGAGTGATGCAATGCAATGCATCCTTAGTTCTAATTAGTAGGGGTAATCACCCCTAACTTCCCTCTGATATACTCAAAAGTATCCTTAGTCAATAGCTTGGTAAAGATGTTTGGAATCTGCTCCTTAGTAGGCACATATTCCAGTCTGACTTCCTTTTCACTTACCTTCTCCCTCAAAAAGTGAAACTTGATAGATATATGCTTTGTTTTTTAATCCAACACCAGATTCTTGGAAATGTTAATAGAACTTTAGTTATCACATAATATAGCAATAGGCTCATCATATACAATTCTGATATCCTTCAACATCTGCTTCATCCATAGGACTTGAGTACAATTGTTAGTAGCAGCAATGAATTTAGCCTATGCAGTAGACAAGGAAATGGAATTTTGCTTCTTTCTTAACCATGAAATTAGCTTCTTACCCAAGAAAAATTCTCCACCACTAGTAATTTTTTTGTCATTCACATCTCCTACCCAATCAGCATCAATAAAGGAACTCAAAGTAAGATCATCATCTTTAGGATACCATAGGCCAAGATCAACAGTTCCCTTCAAGTATCTAAAACTTCTCTTCATAGTAGTCACATGAGATTCCTCTAGATTAACTTGAAATCTTGCAACAATACATATAGCATTCATGATATCAAGCCTAGTTTGAGTTAAATACAACAATCCACCAATCATTGATATGTATCTTGTCTAATTTGCTTTCAGAAAATCGTGTTTTGTTGTCAACCTGCATCTGGTCACCATGGGTGTACCAACTGGCTTTGAATCTTCCATACCAAACTTCTTCAATAATTCCTTCACATACTTGGACTAAGATATAAACATCCCTTTATCTAACTAAGTAATTTGCAATCCTAAAAATAATTTCATCTCCCCAATCATAGACATCTCAAATTCATTCTACATCTCATTAACAAACTTCGTGCACAAACCATCATCTCCTCCAAAAATGATATCATCAATAAAGACTTCAACAATCAAATCTTTATTATGATCAATCTTAAAATACAGATTACTATCAGCAGTACCTTTGTTAAATCCAAGCTTCAACAAATACTTATCCAATCTTGCATACTATGCTCTAGGGGCTTGCTTGAGTCCATACAATGCTTTCTTCAACTGAAACACCATATCTTCCTTATCAGACAACTGGAATCCATCGGGTTTCTCAACATACACTTCTTCTTCCAATTCACCATTTAGAAAATCTGATTTGACATCCATCTGATAAAATTTTTAGTTCTTGTGAGCAACATAGGCAAGAAATAATCTTACAGCTTCAATTCTAGCAATAGTGGCAAAGGTCTCTTTAAAATAAATTCCTTCCATCTGTAAATATCCTTTACATACCAGTCTTGCTTTGTTTCTAACCACTTCACCTTGCTCATTCAATTTGTTTCTAAAGACCCATTTGGTTCCAATCACATTCTTATCCTTAGGTCTGGGAACAAGAATCCATGTATCATTATTTTCAATCTGTTTTAACTCTTCTTTCATTACTTCAACCTAATGCTTATCTTTACATGCTTCATTCACACTAGTAGGCTCAGTCTTTGAAATCAAGTAATAGTCTTCTGCAATTTTTCTCCTAGTTTGAACACCTTTGTTCTTATCACCTATAATTTTACTTCTAAATGATTCATTCTTACATACCTCAAAGTCTTCTTAGGATGTTTTTCAACTTCAGGTTCTTCTAATCTCTCATCTACTCTTTCACCAGTTTCTCATTCTTCTTCATTTTCTTGATTTACCAGATCAATTTTCATTTGATTTGTAGTTTGAACTTGCTTTCCTTTGTTTGTATTGTCATCCTGATCATCAGAGTCATATCCACAGGTTCTGGATAGTGTACCAAATTCTTCATCAACCTTAACATTTTCACTTTCAACCATTTTCATCAATCTTTTATTGTAACACCAATAGGCCTTGCTTTTAGTGGAATAACCCAAAAAGATACCTTCATCACTCCTAGAATCAAAATTTCCTATGACTTCATCTCTCTTAATATAACATCTACTTCCAAATATCTTGAAGTATTTAACAGTAGACTTTTGACCAGTCCATAGCTCAAAAGGGGTCTTACCAACATCACCTTTGATTTTTACCTGGTTGAGTGTGTACACAACAATACTCACAGCTTCTCTCCAATAGATATGAGGAACATTTCCTTCCAACATCATTATTCTAGCAGCATCTTCAATTGTTTTGTTCTTCCTTTCCACAACTCCATTTTGCTGAGGGGTCCACGGTGCAGATAATTGTCTCTTTATTCCATGTTCCTCATAAAAAGAATTAAATTCACCAGAAGTGAATTCACCACCTCTATATAATCTTAGAAATTTTACCTTCAAACCTATCTCTGTCTCAAACATAGCTTTAAAGATCTTTAAATTTTCTAGAGCTTCATATTTCTCCCTTAAGAAAGTAACCCATACCATTCTAGAATAATCATCAATGAGTAGCATGAAATACCTGTAACCTTGTAAACTTCTAACCTTAGAGGCACCATGAAGATCAGTGTGCACAAGCTCTAACAATTCATTGAGCAATGCTTTTTATTTCAAAATGAAATCCTAGTTTGCTTTCCCAACTGACATTCCTTGCATATTGCATTAGTAGGTTTTACCAACTTAGGTAGATCTCTCATAGCCTTAGTGGAACTTATCTTGAAAATATTATCAAATTCAACATGACACGACCTCATATACCATAACCAAATTTCATCAACTTGAGCAATCAAACAACTTTTACTAGCAGCACTCAAGTGAAAGATATTACCTTTTTTTTGTACCTGATGCAATTTCATTTTCGGAACTCGATATTCTGCGCTTTCCATCCTTGAACTGAAGATTGTATCCCTTATCAACCATTTGAGCAACACTCAAAATATTATGCTTCAATCCTTCCACATACAAAACATCATCAATATTATGCTTACAATCAAGAGAAATGCAACCTATTCCATGGATCACACCAATTGTATTATCACCAAATCTCACAACATCACCATCATACTTTTCCAAGCTTACAAACTTACTTTTGTCTCATGTCATATGATGTGAACATCCACTATCAATCACCCATTCATCTTTCTCTTCAACTCAAGCAGCTAGGGCTTCCTCCACATTTGTACAACCAATAGATTCAGGAGATACAAGATTATTTTCCTTGATAGCAATAAATACCCATTCATCACCACTTATATTTCCTTTATCAAATTCAGCATCTGTCACACCTCCATCAACAACATAGTAACATTTCTTCTGAAATCTAGGCTTGTTATTTCTTGGTTTAGTAGCTCTTTCCAGACACCTTGATGCAAAGTGACCTATCTTATTGCAAGAAAAAAATTTAAGAGGAAATTTTCCTTCATACTTACCTTTTCCTCTTAGTACTCTTTTGACAATAAGTGGTTCTAGCTCTTCTAGCTCTCTTTCTTCTTCAATTTGTCTGATTTCATCCTCATACTTGAATGTCTTTCTAGATGAACTCTCACCTGGATCATATCTCTATCTATCTCGTCCAGAAGTAGTAGCCTTATATGCAGATTCGACCTTAAGAAGGGAATCACCAAATAAGCTCAACTCAAAAGCAGTTAGCTTACCAACCAATGTATCTTTGGTTATGCTTGTTATAGTCCAGAGCTCTTCAATAGCACTAGCTTTGACTTTGTAAGAATCAGGTAGGGATCTAAGCACTTTAGCAACAATCTCAGATTCGTCTATCTTTCCACCAACACATCTAATACCACACACAAGTTCATTCACTCTTTGCATGAAAGTATTAATGTTCTCATCATCACCCATTCTCAACCTTTCATATTTCCCTTTCAAACTCTACAACTTAGCAATCTTCACATTAGCATCACCTTCATACAAGGTTTCGAATTTTTTCCAAATCTCATAAGCAGTCTTCAGATCCATAAAATTTGTCATCTTAGAATTAGTCAAAGCACTCAACAAAGCTTCTTTAGCCCAAATATTGTACTCAACATCTCTGATCTCAACATAAGTAGTAGGACCATTCTATGCAATAATATACATATTGCTTGTAATTCTTTAGTAAGGTTCACTAATGCATCTCAGATGGCACTGTTGTCACCTAGAAATGCACCCTATGCAAAGTTGTAAAACTAAGCTTTCTAGTGAAACATTCGATCACTCCAAGGCTGTGGGTCACCTGAGATTGGAGTGGACCTCTGGAGAAGGCCGACTTCCTTTGGGTATCACCTAAACTATTGATCACTGTGAGGTAAAAGGAGAAGGAATGCATACAAATAAAACTAAACTAGCCTATTCATATCATGATACACCGAGCTTAATAAGATCAAAGGAATACTTGAAATGCACTTGAAATTTGAAAATGATCAGAAGGACACGTATCAAATTCTATGAGATGCACATTAATAAGTCACAAATAGGCTTGATACACACACGTTTTGAATAAAGAAAAATATTTCACAGAATAAAATCTATGTGTGATTATAAAAACACAACTTGTGATTAATATAATGGTGCTCTTTTACAAAGGAAGGCATGAATATTAGATAAATTCATAAAGGAACAACAAAATTCACAAGATAACTTGATTTTAACCTGAAATGCACAACACTCTGTGAGAATAGTGACAGAAAAATGAAGCATCAACAGAGGCCAAGGCAACTCTGTACTTTATATCCCAAGATCCAGTTGAGTTACAAAACATACATTTAGTCGAGAAAGGATTGATAAAAATCACTAACTCTTTTAGAGTGTATATCCGAACTCATTACAAAAAAGGAAAAAATGCCTTATATATCAAACTGTGTTGGCCCCTTAGGGCTTACAAAAAAATCAGTCCCCAGAGTAGATTTTTCCTTAGATCTTTTGACTGAATTTAATGTTGAACCCTGCATGTCCATGTCGGTGAAGAGTCATTCCCTAGAGAAGCCTTCTTCAGATATTTCGCAGCTACCGCATTCACTTCCTGGCATTGTGTCCTATTTGAACCACTTCAGTTGAACGCTTTGAATGCCCTAAGCTCATAACAGATACACATTGCATTCACATTCTGTTGACGTTCTTCATCCTGGTCAAACTGCCATGGCTCACTTTCAGATCTCCCTAATTGGTCGAGTATACTTGACACAGATTCTCCAGGTGGTCAAAAGCTCGTTTGATCAAAATCGCATCTCGGCGAGACACTAAAAGTGTCTCACAGATGTGATTATGCTCCTCTGAAGCCATCGGCATAGCATGTGACAGTCGATGAGAGTTCTTATCGAGCCCAAAAAACATACTGATATCGCCTCTATGGTTGCCAAGACAATCGCGTTCGGCCAAACAACATGGTGAACTCTTCTCATCCTCTATCGGCGAAGGTATACTAATGTTACCCCGACGCATTTTTCTCTACCCGAGCTTCGTATTCTTTTGGCGAGATGTCGGCAAGTCGGGAAGACTTCATAGTGAGGCTCAGATGTCATATCGATCTCTCCTTTGTCGTTGAGACCACAATATGTCAGTAAGACATCACTCTGACAGTCGGGCGCTACATCAATGTAATTCATGTCAGGGAGACCTTTTTTGATGACTCCTCCTTTATTTCCAAGACCTCCCCATGTCGGCAAGACCTCAGGACGAAGTTTTCAACTGTTGGCGAGCTCAGCTTGCTTTCAGTGAGACCTTACCGAGTCAGAAAAACATCCTGTCGAGGCCTCTCTTCTTCGCTGATGCCTCCAGAAGTCATACCGCTGAGCTCCTTTCCTTTTGTAAGCCAAACATCCTTATATCAGCAAGACCTTATGTCGATGTCAAGCTCTTTCGATGAGGTCTTTACTTTCTAGTTGGTGAGACATCACGTGGTCGCTGAGACTTCATAGCGAACTCCTCCTGTCTGCCCGAGTTCTCCTCTATTCGCTGAGACTCCCGCCAGTCAGTGAGACATCATATGGAAGGCGCTTTGCTTTGGCAAGGGTCTTTCAGTCGGCATGACTTTTCTTTATCACCCAGACCTCACACCGAGGTCCTCTCTTTCTGCCGAGCTGTTCACTTTATTATCGGTGAGACATCACCGAGTCGGGGAGATCTCCTATCGAATTCACAAGATTATGATGAAGCCACATACTTCAGCGATACTTTGGACAGTCGCCAGGACCCCATGGCAAAAGCCCCAACTCCTAGTGAGACTAGATGTTTCCTTGGTGGGACCCCCACTTGTTCACTTTAGTCATCAAGACCCCCTGGTCGGGGAGACATCCACTGGTCGACAAGAGGTTGTGCTGAAGGCACCTTGATTTGGCGAGGCTTCATTTCATTCACTTCGGCAAGAGACAAAGGTTTCGCCAAGACATTATGGTGAAACCACTTCCTTTGGCTGGGATCCCCTTCGTTCACTGAGACATGGCCATGTCGGCAAGACCTCAACCCGACGGCTGGAAACTACACCGATGTCAAATGTCGGGGAAACCTTGTGCATTCGGCGAGACCTTGTGGCGAAGGGGAAATGCTACACCGAGAGCCCATCCTTCTTGTTGGGGAGACATCCACTGATCTCATTTCGTTGTCGTCAAAACATTCCCGGGTCACCGGGACCTCTTAGCGAGCTCAAAGACTTACCCTGAAGTATCCATCTGTCGCCAAGAGTTATACTGAAGACATCAACACCATCGGCGAGACATTCCATTCTCGCTAAGACTTCTCTCTGAGACTCTTTGTTACCCCGAACGAATTTAGTCGGTGTGACTTTCTCACATCGCTGGGACTTCTTACCGACAGTGTTTCTTCCGGCGAGAGCTTCCCCGATGAATTTAAACCAACTGCTGTCAGTGAGACTTTTCCTCCTCGCTGGGACTTCTCACTGAGCGTTGTAGGTTATCCCGAAGCCTGTGGTTTCCATGAGTCTCCCCGATTGACGATTGAATGGCCTATCAGCCAAAGAATTCCAGGTGATAAGAGGTCATACCGAACCCTTCTTGTCACAGTGATAGGCTCTGTAGAGAAAGCACTCGGCAAGACAAAAACTAGGTCACAGCGACCTATTTAAAACATAATGTATCAAAGCTACTAGTCAACCAGACAGTGAAGATGTCATACCGACTTGGGTCTAATGGAGGCTTGAGCTTGTGATTATTAAGGCATATTTCCAACAAAGCAGGCTTCCCAACTGAGCTCCTTGTGAAATGTCATTAGATGCATGAACTAACCCTCAATGGAAATGTACCATTTGGCCCTTATGAACACCTGCAACATAGATGCCTTGCCTGATTGAGCCTGAGGGTGAAAATTAGGTAACAGGCACTCCATTCGAGTCTTCCATAAAGAGTAATATGTTCCATCAAATCTTAGACTATCCCTCTTGTAACTTTCCATCCCAGATCACCTTAAGTTGTTAAACTTCTTCTAAGGAACTTTCTCTGATACCAATTGCTGGAAACACAAGCATAGACAACTAAGAGGGGGGGTGAATCAGTTGTCATAAATATTCAAAAACTTATTCCACTTATTAACCTTATTCTTAGATCTGATTATTAACCATGAAAACATAAATCTTCAACACATCAGAAACACACATAACACCAATATTTTTTTACGTGGAAACCATCCTAGGGGAAAAACCATGGTGGAGGTCAGTCCACAAGATTATACCCTATTAAAAGTATAATAAAAATGAAATATGGGGAATACACATGCATTCAAGCACACTGCCTAGAGCTCATTGCTCAATTACATACAAAGACACACTGTCTTACAAAGAGATTCAGATTATAGCCATCCAGATTTTGAACTGAGAAAATAGCATCTGCTAATGCCTGATTATAGTTCTAATTAAGCACATGAACAATTATCCACTCTTCTTGACTCTTCTTCACACTCTACTCTGCCTTTGAATGATTTAGAACATTATTTGCGCACACACACATTTGACATACTTCAAATGAAATAAGCAATCGCTTATATATATCCACAACAAGAAATTTCATTGCTACAAGTCAGCCATAAAGAAATAATAAAATGAATATAACTATCGGCCCAAAACATTTAAAGACTAACAATGCAAATCAACCAAGGTTGGCCACAACTTAGTGAGGACCCAAATCAACATCTCCAAAATCAAGACACTTCACTTAATTTCTCCTCGAAGATCCACAACACGCTACAAACACTATGTCAGCCAAGAACAAGAAAAACATGAACACGCAAGAGAAAGTCGCCAACCACGACACAACGATCAATGTGAACATGCAACAAAGATAGATCATGATCTATAAACATCCACAAGAAACATGAATCACTAGAGAAGCATCTGCAGCAACTGAACTAACTAAAATAGCATCATCTTCAATCAGGAACACCGACTGAAGAAACAAAAAAAATTGTCAAAATGAAAATCTTCATAACTTGATTAAATCTTCACATAGATCTCTAAAACTTGATGTGGATAAACTAGATACACTCAGCAACAAATCCTTTAGTCCACAACCTTTGATCATCAAAGTATGGAACATACCAACATACTGAACTTCACTTCACCACTACAAACCTACAACTCATTTATTACAATTTTCTCAATATCCTCGGCATATACAACTTCAAATGCATTAATGCTAATAGTTTTGGCATCAATGACAGCCACATATTAGCAACACAACCACAACATCCAACAGTTGCTACTTTAGGAGTTTGATATCACCATTACAAAAAAACTAGGAAAGTTTAATGTAGTAATAGACTTTCTCTCCAGATTGCCAACAAAGTCAAAAAAGGATATTATAGATGATTCATTTCTAGATGATCACTTATTTTCCCTATCTCTATATGCACCTTGGTATGCAAACATAGCCAATTATCTAGTTGTAGGGAAAACACCACCACATATCTCACCAAGGGAGAAAAAATATTGAGCTCAAAAAAGTTTTCCTTATTCATGGTGAAATGTATGAAAAAAGGAGGGGGGAATAAACCTAATTTCCTTAATGGTGTAAAGGATAATTATGATTTGAAGTCCCTCTTTCCCCAAGAATTTCATTAAGAATATAAACCAACAAGACCAAGATATTGACTTTCAATCTTAAAGGTGAGTCAATCAAGCCTGTGTTTGTGATTATTTAATGACAAAAAATGATTAGGAATGATTTCATATAATGTAACTAAATGAACTATATGATCTAAGATGCAGATCATAGATTCTTGAATGCACAAAAACAGAAATAACACTTTGTAAGAATATTTGAGAAGGGTTTGATAGCATGTACCTATCACCAAAATTTTATTCTGAGTAGTGTGGGAGGACTGGTTCACCCCTAGTTGAATGGGTCCTTGATAAGGATTTTGAAAAAACTTTTTACAGTTCTCTAATGTCAAATCTCATATGCTAATTTCTGATTGCAAACTTTTCAGAGTGATTGAAATAAATTCTACAACTTATTTTTCATGGCTTAGCAAGAATGGTGACAAAAAATTAAAGAATGCAAAATTGCTCTTCAATATCTTCTTCAATCCTTCTTCAACCTCTAATATGCATATACACAAAGAGGATTTTTTTTGTTTGTTTGGGGATTTTCCTTGTTCAAACCCCAATTTAGTAATCAAACCTTGATAAAAAAAAGACAATAAAAGGGAATGAAATGATGAATGAACACTTGTTGCAACTCACCACTCTTCAATGGCTTCCTTGAAGGAATAAAGTCATACACATCTCTTCAAAGCAATTGGATCTTCCTTTCTTAATTTTCTTGAATTCTTAAATGCGTGGATGCTTGAGGATCTACAATGCATGTTAGCCTTCACAAGACAACATGAACACACATGAACTTGGATGTGATGTTAGGATCTTGATTTCTGCCATAAATGATTGATAATGTTGCTCTTGAATGCTCTTGACAATAATTTTCTCAATAAGACTTCTCTCATAAAGTCTTGTTAGAATGTTGCTTTATAAAGTGTTAGATTCTAAATGATAAATAACTATGTATTTATAGGTTTTTATCTAATTTCCCAAAAATTAGATTCCAAAATTTGACACTTACAATTTGAATGTTAATCATTAAAATGCCACCAAAAACATATTTTAAAATGGGTCCTATCACATAAAGGGGATCCATGCACCCCTGGGCGAATGGGTCCTAGCCGAAATTTCCAAGACACTCATAATCCATAGAAATTAAAATATTAAATGCATTTATTTAAAGTTGGTTCTCCTTTCAGAAAATGGCAAAATAAGGCTTTGGAATGCATAATTTCGTACATTAGAAGCTTAATTAAGTCCAATAAATTAAGGGACACAAACATAGTGTGAAATTGTAAAGGTATACAATTTCCTACACTTCATTTAGCCCCCACTTTAGTGAGAGTATGAACTTACACTCATACTCAATTAGAGAAATATATGTCAAGATAGGTCTAATTGTACAAATTTTGGAAAGATAAGATGACAAAGGATCAAGGAGAGTGATCAAGCCCCCAAGATCTATGATCTCATAGAAAATCCAAAAAAGGCACAAAATAGCACATACATGTGTAGAGAAGCAAAACAAGGTAAACCAACATCCAATGTCAAATTTAATGCAAAAATAAAAGGGATGGATCAAGCCTAAGCTATTTGTCCTAAAAATATACTCACAAGGGCTAGTGTAGTTTGATATACACTAGGTGATACCTAAAGAAAAAAGAATGGACTAGCATGCCCTTGTTGTTTGTCCCTAAAATATACTCACAAGGGCTAGTGCAGTCCAATATACACTAGGTGAGACCCAAGGAAAAAAGGATGGACTAGCATGCCTATGATGTATGTCCATAAAATATGCCAATGCTAGACTAGGTTCAATACTCATGAACAAAGTGAAGAAAAAATGCCAATTTCACCTCAAGGGGTGTAAATAAAACTCACCTCAAGGGTTGTAAATAAAATTCATCTCAAGGGGTGCAAATAAAATTCACCTTGAGGGTTGCAAATAAAATTCACCTCAGTGGGTGAAAATAAAAGGTAACAACAATCAAAGGGGTATTATTTAATTCATGAAATATCACACCTTAGGTAACATCACACTTGATATCACCACTAAGAGAGGACTATTCAAGGAATAAAAGATTCACATCTTAGATAATACAAGCCATAGCAATACCACCAAGAGGAATATCATATGCCAAGAAAGATCACACTCTTATGGGTCATTGTGCCCAATATCACCACAAAAGAAGACACATCACCTAAATTAAGAAGAACACACTTTAATCGATAAGGTCACACTTCCTAGGAGATGTATAATATCATCACTAAGAAGAGACCATGAAATCAATGAACAAAAGACTATCTATGCCCCCCATTAAAATGTTAGTGTACTTTCTTCACTAATGTTTTAATGAAATAGATAGGGATATCAATAAGAAATACACTTAGGACAAGGCTTCCTAACCCTTGCCTCCCAAGTTTAGGACAAATTTGAGCCAAGAAAAATGATGATATGATATTCCTTGCAACATAAAATATAATTATGCATAAAGTTCAATACATGTGGTAGTTAGCATGTTAGAATTCTACAACTATCACATGGCAAGGAGTAAAGTAAACACTTTTTAGTCTATTATATAATCAAATTAACTTTCAAGAGGATAAATTCCTTTCAATACCTTCTTTAAAGAATTACATTCATCGGTAAGATTCCCAAGTGTTCTATGATATGCATGTAAGAAATGTTTGTACTTTTTCCTTTCTTGTTTTCTTTGATAGGTGATAATGTAATCAGTCCTAGGCTAACAAGTTTATATAGGGTTCGTTCACTCTCAGTTATAGTATGTAAAAATGGTGGCTTATTAAGTTTGTAGGGCTTGGGTTTCTTACTTGATCGAGCAACTGTTCCATGTGAAGGTCGAGGATCTGATATCTAATCCCTTAGTTTCTTCAAATGGTATTTGTTCTAAAAGAGAATGGAATTCATGCTTATTTTGAATGTCACATCCTTTCTTTTTCAAAATTCTAAAGCCTTGTCCATAAGTTTGTTCCAAATCAATAGGTGTATTAGTAACTTTTTCCATGTAGAATAAGAGAGTATCAGATGGCATAGATTCCTTATGTTTACTAATAATGTGTGCTTCCATGTACTTTGATTAAGTTATACCTTGTGGTTCAACTTTAGGATGTAAAAGATTAAACATGTCAAGTGGTGGAATTATGGGAGGTGTTGGTTGTTGACATGGATTGTTATGCCTTTGCATTGATGGGTAAAAGGATACATTTTTTTCAAGGTTATGAAAGGATCTTTGTATGAATTCATGCATTCTATCTTCATCTTCACCCAAGATATCTATTTCACAAGGACATTCATTGGGAGGTGAAGGATCATGAATGGTCTCAATTGCATTAGGATCCTCACCAAACACAAAACTTGAGACATCAATAAAATAATTCAAGGAAATCCACACTTTACCAAAACACAAATCCATGATGAAATTATATTATTTCTATGCTAGATGCAAATATACAATGTTATTTGAGTAACTTGAAATGCAACTTTGAGATCTGATATTTGATAATTAGCTTATTTAAAATGTAGAGATCTGAAAATAATGACTTTTTAATATAAATTTTGATTGCAAATAATGCACTTTATTTTTCCAAATGAACTAGATGCAAAAATACTTCAAAATATGCATTTTTTTAAATAGAAACAAAGATCTGCAAGTATAGGGAACTAAGAAAACAAAAACAAAAATTTATTCAAAATTTTGTATAAGCACTTGTACAAGGATAGGGTCACCTAGGGGTGAATGAGTCTTTGTACAGGGTTATAAAAAATTTAAATCTAAATGTTTGAGTTAATTTTTATGACTAATGTCTTAGGTTGCAAAGTGGTTTTACACTAGCTAGTTTTTTAATAATTTTTTGATAAAATGCAAGTGTAACTATATGATAATGTGTAAATAAAAGTGACAATTTTAAGTGAAATTTGAATGAAATTTTAATCTAAATGACTAAAACACACACTAATGCATATTATAATGCAAAATGTGTGCAATAATTTTGGATTTTTATGAGTTTTTAATGATGCAAACATGCAATATCTAACCCTAAATGAATAATACAAAACACAATGATGCAAAGTCTATATCTATGGTTTCAAATAATTCCAAATTAGAAAGAAATGATGTGAGAATGTCAGGTTCACCCAAATGAAATGGACGGGAAAAAGAGGGGGGAAGAACCATAATTTCCTTAATGGTGTAAAGGAGAATTATGAATTAAAGTCCCTCTTTCCCCAAAGCATTTCATTAAGAATACAAACCAACAAGACCAATAGATTGAATTTCAACCTAAAAGGTGAGACAATCAACCCTGGGTTTGTGATTCTTTAATGATAGAAAATTATTAGGAATGATTTCCAACAATGCAACTAAATGAACTATATGACATAAGATGCAAATTAGAGATTCCCGAATGAACAAAAACTAAAATAGCACTTTGCAGGAAGATCTGAGAAGGGTCTAATAGCATGTACCTATTACCAAAAGATGATTTTGAGTAGTGTAGGAGGACTAGTTCACCCTTAGGAAAATGGGTCCTTGATAAGGCTTCTAAAAGCACTTTTTATAGTCCTCAGATGTTAGATTTGAGATGTTGGTTTATGCTTGCAAAATTATCAGAGTGATGGAAATAAATTTTGCAACTTAGTTTTTGTGGCTTAGCAAGAATGATCACAAAAAATGCAAGAATGCAAAATTTATCTTCAATATCTTCTTCAATCCTTCTTCAACCTGTAATTTGCACATGCACAAAGAGGGAAAAAATGTTTCATTTTGTTTTTTTAGGGTTTTTCCTTGGTCAAACCTCAATTTGGTAATCAAACCTTGATAAATAGACAATTAAAGGGAAGGGAATGATGAATGAACACTTGTTGCAACTCACCACCCTTCAATGACTTCCTTGAAGGACTGAATTCATACAAATCTCTTCAAAGGAAATGGATCTTTCTTGCTTGATTTTCTTGAATGCTTGAATACTTGGATGCTTGAGGATCTATAATACATGTTAGCCTTCACAAGACAACATGAACACACATAAACTTGGACATGATGTTAGGATCTTGATTGCTGATATAAATCACTAATAATGCTACTCTTCAATGCTCTTGACAATAACTTGTTCAATAGGATTTCTCTCATAAATTTTTGTTGGAATGTTGCTTCATAAAGTGTTAGATTCCAAATGATAAAATAACTATGTATTTATAGTTGTTTATCTAATTTCCAAAAAAATATATTCCAAAAGATGACACTTACAATTTGAATTTGAATCATTAAAAGACCACCAAAAACATATTTTAAAATGGGTACTAGCACATAAATGGGACCCATTCACCCCTATGAAAATGGGTCCTAGCCTAAATCTCCAAGACACTCATAATCCATGGAAATTAAAATATTAAATGCATTTATTTAATGTTGGTTCTCCTTTTAGAAAATAGTGAAAATAAGGCTTTGGAATATTAAAAGCTTAATTAAGTCCAATAAATTAAGGGACCCAAACATAGTGTGAAATTATAAAGGTATATATATTCCCACACTACACATGGGTAGATGGATATTTATTTTATACAAGGCGTGATAACATAATTAGAAGGTTCATCAAAGAATATAAAGTCCATGATATTCTCAAGGCATGTCATGATGAACCTTGTGGAGAAAATTTTGTAGCAAAAAGGATAGATCTTTATATTTTGACTACTGGGTATTATTGGAAAACACTTCATAAATATGTAATAGAAAACACAAGGAGTTGCGATAGATGTCAAAGGATAGGATATCCTACAAAAAAAAATGAAAAGCCATTATAGCCACAACTAGTTATGGCACCATTTATATAAAATGGGGACTAGATTTTATTAGTCCTACATCTTCAACATCCAACAACAAGGAATATATACTGGTTTGTAATGACTATCTTACAAAATGGGTGGAGGTCAAATCCTTGCAATTTTTCAGGGATGGAAATGTTGCCAAATTTCTCTATGAGGATATCTTTACAAGATATGGTGTTCCTAGAGAAATAGTGACAGATCAAGGGCCACAATTTACCTCACACCTAATCACAAAGTTAGTACAGGAATATGAGTTCAAACATAGAAATTCTATACCTTATCACCCTCAAGAAAATGGTCAATTAGAAGTGACTAATAGGGAAATAGAAAACATCCTCACAAAAAATAGTGCAAATACATATGAAGGATTGGGCATCCAAGTTACCTTAAACAATTTAGGTGTACAAGACAACTTGAAAAACAACAAAAAGCTTCACACCATATGAATTGGTGTATGGAAAAAAGGAAATCCTTCCAATAGAATTTGAATATAAAACTCGGAGGATAGCAATCAAATTGGGCATGAATATATTTGAGGCACAAAAGGAGAGGTTGCATAACCTCAATGTACTAGATGAGATACATATGGAAGCAATACACCACACCGAGATATTATAGAAATAGAGGATGCAATGGCATGGTCAATTTATCAAGACCAAGTAGTTTAATACAAGTGACTGGGCACTATTTTATGATTCAAGGTATAAGGATTACAAAGGAAAACTACAAACTAGATGGCTTGGGCTATATGAAATACAAACAGTTTTTCCAATGGAGTAGTTCAATTACATACTATTGATGATGTAAGGTTTTCATTGTTATTTATTGTCCATCGGTTGAAACTATATGAGTCCAATTCAAAAGGATGATTTCCTACTATCCTTACAAAAATAGCAAGTAGTTCATCAAAAATATTAGTAGATGAGCTACACAACTCGCCTCCTACTATTTCATAGGTATAATCTTCAAAACATCAATCACATGCACACACATGCATAAGTGATACTTAGATGTATTCATTTTTTGAGGGACACCAATGCTCATGGGACCTACAGTATCATGCTCAAGGTAGAGTATTCAAAAGGGACCTATTTTTATTCATCAACCCATAGCACTTGCACATCTATCCTATCATTCATTCCCATAGTATCCATCATTCACTTTCATTACATGCAAATTCACTTCTCCATCACACATAGCAATCAAATCACCTTTTTTCACATCATCCATACCATGCAATAACTTTCACCTTTCCCATCATGTACTTTACATAGCCTTTTATTTATCACTCCAAATTGATTTGCCATGTGTTTCACTCATGCTGAATTACACTTCAAAACATCACTTCTTGCAAATCATAGTCATCACTTCATATAAGAAAAGGGAATCCTAAGTTTAGTGCATAAAACCTAGGATTGTTTTTTCTCCTTTTTTGAAGGTACATTAGGATGAAAATCAATAAGGTGTTTAGATTAACTTTCAACCATGAAGGTCAGTCAATAAAACTCAGATATGATCCTTTTGAACCTTAGAAATGGATTTAAATTGATTTTGTATGGTTTGCCTAATTCAACTATGTGCCCTAATATAAAACTTCCAATATCCCAATGATTAATAAACTAAAACACTTGCAGAAAGATTTGGGGAGTACTGAGTGATGTGTACCTATCACAAAAAGTTGAATCTGGCATGAAATGGAGGATAGAGTTTCCCAAGGGTTTATGGGTCCTTGTAAGTCATTTCTAAAACTAAATTTGATCTTGTAGTTCTTTGTCTGCTCTCTAATATCTTCCTGATAAGCCTTCGTCTTTGGCTCTTGACCTACAATAAATATACAAAAGAGATGGAGGGGTGGCTATAAAGAATTTTTCCTCAGTCAAACCCATGTTTTGGTATTTCTACCTCCATAATATCCAATAAAATTGATTGATAATAGTGTGTGTACCCTAACCTTAAGTGTATCTAAGGTTGTTATGAGCTAAAAATGCATAAATCCCTACTCAAGTGTGTTAGAGAAGGATTCCTACATGAAAATGATAAGATCTACCTAAGAGGAAATCTAAAATATAATGATACCTCACTTTAAGCTGCAAATACAATGAATCTTGAAGATAAGAACACTCAGAGATAAGTCATTAGGTTGAAGGAAATGACCAAAATGCATCTTCCAAACCTAGAATCTGTCATGCTCTTCTATTGGCATCAATCTTCAATCGTGACATAAGGCTTGATAAAATCTACAAATGAGCTTGAAGAACTACAAATTCAAATGTATCTGGTAGAATGTAATGATCTCTTGCTTCTCTTTTCTTCTATTATTGCTTTCTAGTTTCAAATGGTGAAAAGACTAGGCATTTATAGGAATTTCTCTAATTTCTCAAAAATTATATTCCAATAGCCAACATTTACAATTTGAATTTTGAATGTTAAAATGTTGAAATCAACATATCCAAAATTGGTCCCCAATAGAATAGAGGGACCCATACACCCTAGGGTGAATGGGTCTTGGCCCTATTTTCCAGAACATTAAGTGTCAAGGGCAAAATAATGATTGGATGCATTTTCTCAATGCTTGCAATTTGTTGGAAAAAAATAAAATAGCCCTCAAAATGCATAATTTAGGAGATTAGGGCTTATTTAGGATGTGTTGAAAATGCATAAATGCAAAGGTTACTAAAATAGGTCCAAACTAAGAATGAAATTGTACTATCACCTATAAGGGAGTACAGTTTTTGATGCTACAATATAATTTCAAATCATGTTGCATGGCAACATTCAACAATTTTACATGCACTATACTTCATTTCACAGCATGTCAACATGTACTCTTTGTATTAACTCTCATAATTAACAATGAATTTTACTAATTTTGTAAATAATTATTGTTCATGCATGCATTTCAACTTCATATTTAAATTTCCACTACTTATTATTTCTCACTCCATCCATTCTATACTTGCTAATTGAGGACACTTAGCATCTTTAGTTGAGGAAGGGATACTTCAAAGGCCATAATCCTTAGTTGTTTCCAAATTTTTGTCATTTATTTGTTTCCATTCTCAAGAAAAATGAAGAATTCAGAAGAAAGAAGAGGTTTCTAGTGCATAATTGGCTGATATAGTAGAACAAAGTAGAATAGAACTAGTGAAAGTGACTATAGTTGAGGCATTGAAATGGGAGGTGACATAGTGAGGAGAGGGCCAGCTACCCATAATTTTCTACTAGAGGACAAACAATGTGTGCCTATCTTCTAGCATGCACACTGGTTGGATTACTTCCTCAGACTCATAGAATTCAATGAGCTTATGACCCAACAATTTTCTAGCACTTTGTAGAATGCCAAGGAAATTGTTAGGGGATTAAGAGTGGATGCATCATAATCTTCTATTGTAGAAGTATCAGGTCTTCCAAGGAGTGGAGGAGTTTCCAGTAAGGACAAATGCAATCATAGCCATAAATAAGTTCTCCTTGCCAAGTGAGAATTTTGACTCCTCCTCTCAAGGTATGAAATGCTTATCTTTACCCTAGGTTTGGGCCTCTATAGCCTCACACATTATTAGGTATGTATCTTATGATGGGAGATAATCACTATTATACACAGTGCATTTTATGTTGCTTAGTAATTTACGCCATCAGAGGCAATCAGATGTTCCAAATTTTCTTTATAATTTGTTGAAGAGAATGTCATCACAATATAAGAGGAAAATAAATCAGTCAACTTTGTCACATTTCTTTCTAGTTATTTTATTGTTTAAAATAATTTTTAGCATTCAATTTCCTAATGCATCTCAGAAATATTTTTTGAATTGTAATAACATCAACAACACTCTTTCAATGCACAATGAAGGAGAAAGGGGTCAAGAACAAGAAGAATAAGAAATTGTCATGGCTGCAACTGAGGGAGAAATACCCTTTGGTTCCCCTATTGTAATACCTACCTACAACACAGAGCAACCCGAAGAGCAGGGACTATAGGAAACACAACCTATAACCTCTGCTAAGCAACTCACAATTGAAGAAGATTCAGAAACCCTAGCTTCCATAAAGAGCCTATTGAAATAAAAGAAAAGAAAAAGTGGAGCTTCTACCTCTACAACTGCAAAGGGGTAGAAGAGGCCCACACCATCAAGAAGGTGATAACATCACCTAAGGAAGAATGGGCCCATGAAAGGAAAATATAAAGATAAAAAGGAAGATGTTGTGATGATTGAAATAGACACAGATTTAGAGGGAAATATCCCTAGTAATGATACAAGAAAACTAATTGTACAACCCTTGTATTTTTCTAGTACTTTTGAATCTGATTCAGAAGACATTTTGTTGCTAAAAATAAGAGATCTCTAAAGAGACATGTTTCAGAAGAGTTTGTGTACAAAGGAGGTAAGAGAAGAAAATTTTGAAGAAAGAATATGAATTCTTTTTGGAAGAAAGGAACACAAATAAAGAACTATAAGAGGCCTTACAAAGAAATAAATAGTTAGAATACATACTAAAAACATACCAACAAAAGGATAGTGAGAGGGATGTAAGGATTAGGGATTTGGAAGGAAAACTCCACGAATTTGAGCATGGCTCAAAATTAGAAATTTTGGCACAACTTTCCATGGTTGAACAAATGGAAAAGATCCAATTCCTTAGAGATCAATTGGACCTATAAATACTCCCACTGTACCTACTATTGTTTCATTAGGCATAGAGTTGTGGAAGTAAACACAAGAGTTTTCCCAAAAAGAAAAATATTGGGAAAAGGAGAGAATAGAAATGATATCTACACATGCCAAGATAGTTGAAAAGTAGGAAATAGGGGTAAAGACGTTAAAGGTGAAAATTGAGGAACTGGTAGACAAGACAATGCAACTGATGAGATATAGACCACTTGCCAAGATATATACCTTATTTTTGCAAGAAAAGTTTTTTATGTTTTCAAAGTTACAAACTACGAAAATAGTTAAATTCCTACTCTAACCCATTGAAACTTATCATGTTTTGGAATTGGTGTCGTGTTGATGTGGAACAATGACCCTTTCCCAATCCTATGGTTAGTGAGCCTATTTCAATCAATTCTATGGAAGAGAATCGATGAAACTATTGTGATAAATGGATGGAAACCTAAATTATGCTAAATTAAACATGAAGCAAGCTAAATTAACATGATTCTATACTAAAATTGATCTAATTATGCAATTTCTAAGCTAATCTAAGCTAATCTATGGTAAAAGATGGAAACCTTAATTTATAAACAAACTAAGATGGATGAATGGAAGCCATTAATTTATGTTTTAAGCTATTATGCAACTAAAATGAACTAAATTAAGCTAAAAGTGAGTAAATTGAGAGTGTGAGTGTGAGTGTGAGTGAATTCAATAGCATGAATTTTCAATTGAAAGATGGATTTGTTTATCTCCAAATAGTGTTCTATTTATAGGAGAACAAATGAGAAATTGAGGGTTGAGATCGAAAAGATTAATCAATGGTCTAAGATGAAAGGAAGAAGATACATGGATCAAGGATCCTCATCAACGAATGAGAATGCAAGATGAAAATTAATCAAGGGCTCACATTTGTTCCAAGCAAACACACTTTTGACCTGCACACACAGGTCACTAGATGACTTGCTCAAGAGGTTAAAGGTTTACCTTATTTAAGAAGCCAAGTGAGATGATTGGAGTAGAGAGAATATTCTTTGGAATACTCTCATGGGTGAGGATAAAGGTATTTTGCAAATTAAAAGAAAGTTTTAATTGTGCAAAAAGGGAGATAAGGGATATTCCATGGGAATATTCCCCTTTAGAGGAAAAACAAGGTTTAATTATTAATTAAACAAGGTTTAATTGTTAATTAAACAAGGTTTAATTGCACAATTAGGAGATTAGAAGAATTAAAGTGTTTTTCATTAAATTAAATGATTTAATGAATGGGGGAGAGATGAAATGATATTTAATTAAATTATAAGACTTAGGAAATTAAATTAAATTTTTTGATTTAATTTAATGAGATGAAGTGTTAGCATGAAAAGGGGTGATTTAACCCAATTTGATGAATTAGGTTAAATAGATGAAAATGGTACAATTAATTAAGCAAAAAGAGGATGGATTTCAAGAGGAAATGATGCTAGTAAATTTGATTGGAGTGTATGATATCATTTAGGACATTTTTTAGTGTCTACATTTTTCTCCTATTTGAAACGAGGTACACGTTGCTTCAGTTCAAAGATTAATGCTTTTTTGGAACAAAATTGTTGCTTAAATCAAAAAATAAAAATAAAATTGATTTTTTCAATTTTTTAGATGCCCCATTGTTGAAGGATTAAGTTGATTCCCTGCCCCCTCTAGAAATAAGGCATAAATTTTGAATTTTGGGTTTATTTCTCGATAAAAGTGAAAAGGTTACCCTAAGGGTCCAGAAAGGCTATGGGATGCAAGAATTATGCCAAAAACACAAAAAATGATGCAAGATTAGGTTCCAATTGGAAAAATTGGTGAAAATGATGATAAACCCTAGTTGGAAGGTGAAATTAGGGGAAAAAACCATAATTTTCTAGCATAAATAAGCCAAGAAGGGTCACTTTCAATTCATTTGTGCATTCACACCTTGGAGATTCTTGTTTTTTGAGCTCCGACCCTTTGAAAAAATGGTGTGATGAGAGCTTCTAGGCACATTTTCGATCGAGTACGAGAGTATCAGTGGATTCCAAGCTTAGGACCACCAGTATGTAACTCAAAACTTGATTTGAAATATGACATTTTGATGCATTTATTGCTCTTTGAAATTTAAACTTTAGCGGCGCCCATTTTGCAATCGGTGATGCAAAAATGAATTATAGCAATGCATATGTATATGGCGACACTATTTGCAATTTAAAATTAGGGTTTCTAATTTTAAATTGTGATGCATGCTTATATAGCGATGCACTTACCGATTTAGAAATTAGGGTTAGGGTTTTCCAAATCTTAAATCGCGACGCTAGTGTATTTAGCGACACACTTTGTGATTTGCAATTTGAAATGCCTTTGGGTGTCACAATTTGAAATTTAAATATAGCGACACTATTTTGATTTTTGAATTGAAAATTTTCAAATAGACTCAAATTTCTTCGATTTTATGATGTCATGTGCTTCGTGGGTGTAGGAGGTCAATGCACCATTGATGTCGCATGGGCACAGGCCCACCATTTTGGAGAGACTAGGTGATTTGTTAGAGTTACGCTAAGAGCACCTAGGTGAGATCGGGCTTTGGTATGTTGCATATGTGTCTGTCATCCAAACTCATTTAGCCATGATGACTACTCTATGTGAGAGAAGGCACTGTGAGACTTCATCCTTTCATCTTCTCACTGGTGAGGCAACAGTGACCTTGGAGGATGTATGGCGTATTCTACATTTGATGATACATGGTGATCGTGTGATTTACAATGTTGACATCAGGTTTGACACCCGTCATGCGGTTATAGAGCTGGAGAAAATTGCTCTTGTTACATCACAGATCAGCATTGAGATGTATAGAGGTCACATTCCTACACTCAGATTGATCATCACAACCATCATTTTAGGTTTGGTGGCTTCTGACAGACGCAACAGAGGGTTTAGCTCAGGATGGGGCCTGGCATGGCACTAGATGCTCCATAGGAGTACTCTTTTTGCATGGGAGCTAGTGATGTTGGCCTCACTTTATCACGACATGCATGACTTTGTTTATTGTGATGGGAGAGCCATTGGTGCAGGGGTGACTCTGCTACACATTTCGATGTGGGATCATATCATCATGCTCTGATCGATAGTGTAGATGGAAGACGTGGAGGCAGATGATCCCATGATCTAGTGATACCGAGATTCCAAATTACTTTGCGGCACACTAGAAAGATTGGGCTCTTGTACTAGTTATGTATTTTGTACAATATGATAGTTTTTAGGTGGCGCCCATGGCTACAGATGCCACCATGGTACAATTATGTGCAATAGCTATACTTTGTGAGACATACCCGATACATGCAGGGCCATGAGCATACGATTATTGAGCAATATCTACTAGATAGAGTGGCATGATAGTTTAGAGAGAAGCACGATAGGCTGGATGATGCGTACAAGGCCATTTTTGTGAGGTTTACTTGAGAGGTTCCCACATGGGGACCTACTATTCTAGTTCTAGAGGTAGTGGAGAACTTCAGACAGTTAGTGGCTCAACCATGGGCCTATGACCAGGGTTAGGTGGTAGCATAGACTACGCCTGCTTATGATGTTTGGTTCACACCTCCTCGGTGCTTGACAGATTTGGTGGGTGCTCCTCCACAAGGGAGGCCCAGAGGTAGGGGCCAGACGCAAAGGATAGGGATAGGGTGGCCAGGGTGGCTACGATGTGCAAGTTCTAAGGACTCCACCAATTGGGTAGCAACCTCCTCAAGATCAACCATAGGTTTAGCCATAGGTTGTATAGAAACAGGTAGTGTTTCCACTGCCACCAGATGCCAAAGATGCACAGATACAACAGTTGCAGCAGCAGGTGCATATTTTGATTGGTGAGCGGGATCAAACCTGTCAGCAAGTTTTGGCTATTACTGTTGAGCAGGACCAAGTGAGACAACATGTGGTCATCATTACAACGGAGAGGGACAATTCCCAATAGCATTTGTAGGCTATGACTATAGAGAGAGACCAGGAGATTGGTCAACATCACTAGATAGATGCCATGACAACAGTATCACAAGGCAGGACAGTTTTAGTGAGATTATACATAGAGGTCATGATAGAGGCCGCATACTACAAGATGCATTACCACCAAGATGTACCGCAGACACTCAGACAGGCTCATTTTTCACAGCATAGCGATGCACGACCGAGAGCTAAGGAGCAGCCAGAGAGTCAGGCCGAAGAGGGTAGCAGCCATCAGAGCTAGCTCTTATGTATAGCCACTTTTTGAATTTTGTTGCCTGACTCTTTGACACAAATATACATTCATGGGATCCTTTTTGATAGCCTCATGGATATTGTATTTATGCTCGATATACATATATTGATCCAAATTTTGTACAATGACAGTCATTTTTTGATATATATATGATACGAAGGACTCTATATGATGTTTTCATCTTATTTCATGCTTATGATGTATGGATACATATGATATGAGATGCTTATATTTGATTATGTATGGATGTACCTTAATTATGCCTGTGCGATATGTGATGATACATGAGATGGAATGAGATGCAATGTTATGTTCTTTTTCATTATCTTTTCATGATATGTCATGTGATGGAGAATATGATATGAAAATGATATGTATGCATTTCTTTTTGTATCTTTCATGTAGTTTATGATGTGATGTATGCATATGGATGTCTAGAGGGATAACGCATATGTTATGCATTGTGATATGATATGCGATGTATGCTTATGATATGTGCAATGATTTAAGATGCTTAGAATAACAAATCTATATTATTCGTCACAACTTAAATGATGGTGAAAAATGTATGATGTGGTATACCATGATTATGTTGATGGATGTTTTATGATTATGCTATAATTATGAGATCCATGTATGTTGATGTTGTGGATGTAGGGTGGATGCATTGATGATGTTTTTTTTGACTGTCATGATACCATGTTAGCGTGGAGAGAAGATAGAAGAATAAACAATGACCATTGATTTTGATGATTGATTCAAAAGATCCAACAAGTCTATGATCCACCAAGACTTTATTAGAGAGGACGATGAGAAATGCAGGATGCAAGATGAATGCAAGATAATGAGTTGCTCACATTTCAGGATTGGGATTTTCCATCATTCCTTATTGTTTGATATAACACATAGACACGATGCATCAAGGTATTAATAACCAGGACGGTGTTGTATCTAGTGTAATGGAATTTGACTCTACAAATAGATAGGATAGCTCTTGTTCACACCTTGACATACAGAAACCTTGTTGGAATGTGAGTTAGAAGCTTAGAATATATTGGACCAAAGCATACACAATAGTCAGCAACGTACTCCAAACAACTTCCTTACACACAACTAAGCAAGTATGCACCAATATTATTTTACAAGAGTACCAATAAGCACAACAAACGAAAGATAATGATCGATGCCCCATTCCTTTCTCTCTAAATCATTTTGATAGACATCATCAAGAGGTCCTTTGAATGGTTCATTAAGATAAATCATAAGATAAGATCAAAGAAAAATAGTCAATGTTATCTATATCTCTTGCCTAGTTTAATTTCGCTAAGGTGATTTTTGATACTAATGTCCATCACAAGAAGGATACATCCTAGGACATGTTGTTCAGAAGGTCGTTTGATGTTGGGATGATGATGCTAGGATGAGTTGTTGATATACACTTCACTGACACATTTACCTATGATCTAGACTTTAGATCTTGACAATTCTAGGTTCCCACTTTACAACTTGCTACACTTGCTTTCTTTTTGTTTTGCCAAAGGATGAAGGCGATGACCGATTTATCATGGGTGAAAGTTTAGTTTGGGTGAAAGCAAGATGGGATGGATGGGTTTTGTATTTTTTGGAATATTTCAATGTTTTTGGTATTTTGAAATGTTTTGAGGTTGTTTTTGGTCTTTTTGAATGTTTATGTGAATGTTTATGTTTTCAATTTTTTGAGGATTTTTAAGTGTTTTGAATGTTTTCTAATGTTTTTGTGTTTTTCTGATATTTGAATGTTTTTGGATTTTCCAAAGTTATCTAGATTTTTTTGGTTTTTTCAAGGGTTTTACAAATGTTTTGGGATTTTTGAAAGTTTTCCGAATATTTGAATGTTTTTTATGTTTTCAAATATTTGGATGTTTTTGTGTTTTCTAAATATTTTATAACCAAGAACCTAACCTAAAGACCCATCCTAGGGGCCTCAAGGTTTGATCAAAGATAAGCCTTTCCTACGTTATACATGTAGAGACCACGTAAGTTGACTAAATTGACTTATTAACAAGATGAGATATGAACAGTTGAGAAATGTCAGTTTATTATGACAGACTCCTAAAGGACTGACCTAGGGTGTCTCGAGGGAACATCAATGATGGCCTTGCCTATGTTCAAGCTTAGAGACAATGTGGTTTGACAAGGGGACTCTATTTTTGGATTTTTTATGTTTGACCTTTTTTAGGGATTTTGATGTTTTTCGGATGTTTTAAATTTTGAATTTACAATTTTCCAAATGTTTTGGTGTTTTTGATAAGATTTTATGGATGTTTTTATATTTTTGATAGTATTTCCGATGACCAAAAGATATACAAGAACATGATTATGATCCATAACCAATCACCCCCGGCGTGATAGGTTAGACTACTTCGATAAAGGTGTACAAACTAACCTTTGGAATATGCCAAGTAGTACTAAAGGGATTACGATAATTCACAATATCAAGCTATGATAAGGATATGATTAAGCGATGGATGAATAGGATAAATGATGTGATGGATGGAGGGTGATGCAAAGAATGGTAGGATAAAAATCCAAAGAATAGATGGATTTGCTTTATTTACACAAGGCATTTGTTTGCCAGGTTTTCACTAAGGTACTTGCCCAAAGTGCCACCGAAGTGGTTTTCAATAGAGGACGATTATTTTTCTTTACTTTTTTCAATCCTTTTTCCCATTTTCTGGGATTTTGATCATTTTTTGATTTTTTTGTGTTTTTAGATTTACACCCTTTAAGACTAGGCATAAAACTTTTTGAGATGCAAGTTGTTAGTTGGTTCCTATAAGGGTTCACCCTCAAGAGTTGATAGTTGGTACGCTCCTGATCTATAGCTTGTTGTGATGACGAAAGGGCCCAACCAGTTAGGCTCAAACTTCCCTTTTTTGTCTTGATCTAGAAGGTTCTTCTAATTCTGCTTTAAGACAAGATCCCCTACCTAGAATGACAGACATTTACCTCTTTTTATAGCTTTGCTTGAGCCAGTTTTTATATACTTGCAAGTGATTGAATGCATCAAGATGACGCTCATCCAGGAATTCTAGCTCATTCAGTCGAGGCACCCTATATTCTTCCTTAGTGATCAAGTTCTATAGTGAGGCTTGCAATGATGGGAGCTCAACCTCAATAGGTAGGATAGCTTCGGATCCATAAACTAGGGAGAAATGGGTCGCACATGTAGGTGTGTGGATATTGGTTTGATAAGCCTAGAGAGCAATATTTAGTTGTAGATGTCAATCACAGCCAGCTTCATTCACTATTTTCTTCACGATTTTCAAGATAGTTTTCCTTGTATCCTCAGCTTGACCATTTCCTTGGGGATAATATAGGGCAGAGAATCAATGTTGGATATTGAATCTTTGGCACAACTCTTTCACATCCTAATTTTTAAAAGGGGTTCCATTATCTGAGATGAGAGTTTATGGAACACCATAATGATAGATTAACTAGTTTAGGATAAATTTGATAATTTACTTCCTCATTATGTATATCATAGGAATGGCTTCAACCCACTTAGTAAAGTACTAAGTGGAAGTTATGATAAACTTGTGGCCATTGGATGAGGTTGGGGTGATTTTTCCTATGAGGTCAAGTCCCCACTGTGAGAAAGGCCAAGGTGTTAACATTGGTTGCAATTCTTGAGTTGGAGCATGAATCAAACCTCCATGCTATTGATACTGAACACACTTTTGCACATACTGATGGGGTTCTCTTTCCATGGTTGGTCAATAGTACCCAACCCTCAATATTTTCTTAGCTAAATTCATATCGCTAGAATGGGAGCCACATATATCATTGTGTACTTTTTTTAAAGTAGTTAAGTCTTCCTCTTGGTTAAGACATCGTAGTAATGTCCCTTCGATGCTTTGGTGGTAAAGGGTATCAACTAGGATCACAAATCGGGATTCCTATTTAACAAAGGTATTTTTAAAGTTCGGGGTGATATCGAATGGGAGGGTTCCTTTGCTAAGGTAGGTAAAGATGTCATAATACCACAAGGATCCAGGACTAGCAATGACACACACGAATTTAGATTCACAAATTTCAAAAGTTGGTACGAGAAGTTGTTCTACCAAGAATTAACATTGGAGGACACTATTCGGCATGTCTAGTAGTGATCCAATCATTGCCATGGGGTCTGCTGCTCTATTGTTTATGTGAGGAATCTGCTCAAAATTTATGTCTATAAAAAGTTCCTTGATATTTTCCACCATCTTCTTGTAAGGAGTGAGCTTGTCATCCTTAGTTTGATAGTCATTGTTGATTTGGTTGATAACTAGTTGTGAGTCTCTATAGACTTTGATCTCTTATATCTACCACTGAACTAGTATCCCTAGACCTATGATTAGGGCTTCGTACTCAGCAATGTTTTTAGTACAAGGGAATGATAGTTGGTAGGACTTTGGGATGCAATCACCTTGAGGGGTGGTGAAGATAATGTCTTCCCTTGATCCATGTTGGGTGAATGATCCATCAAAGTACATCTTCCATTGAGCTGTGAGATTGATAAGGAACACTAATTCAATAGAGAACTCAAATATCAGAGGGTTCTTAGCATAGATAGGTGCTTCTTCTAGTTAGTTTGTGATCACTTGTCTTTTGATTTCCTTGCGCTCTACATATTCTATGTCAAACTCTATCAGGATCATGACCCATTTGGCCATTCATCCTGTGAGAGTTGCTTTGGAAAATAGGTATTTCAATGGATCAATTTTTGCAATGAGCTTGATTTGATGTGACAGCATGTAGTGCCTGAACTTTTGTGAAGAAAAAACTACTACTAGGCATGCTTTCTCAATAGGTGAATCAGAAAGTGCCATAGTGTAGTTTTCACTTAAAGATCTGCACATTAGTTGTATTTCATTTATTTTGTAACTAAGGGATTCAATTGTCTCCCCATAGTATGCCTATGTATCTAGCTCTATATCAAAACTTGCTTTATGATCTTCCCATGGTAAGTTATCACAGAGCCCCATGAATTCTAAGATCGCTTCATCATTTTCAAAAAAATCTATAATTAGTGGTCCTTGTTGGTCCATGTTGATGAGTTGTGGGTACAATAGACGTATTTTAGTTGGTTGATTGGTTTGAGAAAAGGATATAATGGATATCATGAAGAGGGAGTTATTTTCAAATAGATCAGCAACATCCAAGGGGAAGTCATCTAAGGTCATATCACTTGATGTAGGTGACCAATAGGAAGCCTCAGCTCGTTTAGTAGAAATACCTTTGCCAATAAGTGTGACCTTGCTAGTAGTACAACCTAGGCCAAGATTCTTTAGTCATTTCTCAGGAATGATGGGTTCTAGTAAACCATTGTCATTTTGTCCTAGTTTCTCATTCTTGTTATATCACATTCCCTTCATGAGCTACAATCCTTTGTTATTATCTTCCATAGGAAGAGAAAGGACATGTTGTTCATCTTGATAGAGAAGTTTAGAGATATCATCCTCATTGACATCTTCTTTATTCAAATAACCCCACTTGGTGAAGGTGGTAACTACCATCTTGATAGTTTCAGGTTCTTTGTTGTTAGTTGTAGGTTTCCCATGAGATTGAGGAGAATTAGGTAGCTCTCCTAAGACAAAGGTGTTCTTCATTAGCTTATATTTCCCACAACCATCATCCTAAATCTTTACCTTGATATTTGGTATGTTCTGCACAATAAGTGCCTTTTTTTCAAAATTAGATGCAAGGGATGATGGGTCAAAAAATGAGGTGGAAGGTGTAGGCCCTTCGTCATTTTTAGGTATTTGGGGGAATTTATAGAACGTGGCTTCAAGACTCTTGCAGTAGTAAAAAGGCTCAAGATCTTCATGGATAGTAATCTCTCTACCCTCAAAAGGAAACTTCACACATTGATGGTAAGACAAGGCTACAACTTTTAGATCATGGATCTAGGGTCGACCAAGTAGTATGTTGTAGGGAAGATCAAGGTCCAATACTTGACATGTAGTTTATGCAATGAGCGGGCCTACTTGGATGGGGAGTGCAATGATACCTTGTGATACCCATTCTTGGTCATCATATGCTCTAATGGTGGTACTATTTTTCCTCTCAATAGTGTCCTTTGAATAGCCCAAAATTTTGATCAGTTGAAGGGAGAAATTGTTTAATCCAAAACCTCCATCTACTAAGACTCTTTTGACCTTGTTCTTATGAATGATAACCTCGAGGTGTAAAAAATGGTTATGAGATGGTTATGATGATAGGTCTTGCTCGGAGAAGGTGAGAAGATGATTGGTGATATGGCCTAACATAGCTTGAAATTGATCGGTATCAATATCCTCAGGAACAGATGACTCTAATAAAGCTTTCTCAAGGATTTCCCTATGTCCAGATGATAGCCTTAATGGTTCTAGGATTGATATATGTGTGGGAGTCTTCTTGAGCTGATCTAGGAGATTGTACTTGTTGGTACTTGTTGTTGGTTGACTAGGTTGTGCCCTAGATGGGGATGGGAATTCTTAAATGGTGACTTTACCACGTCATGTGGTGACTCCACACTTTGCACTATGCTCTTTGATGGTGCTGATAGTGATGACACTATAATAGGAAGCAACTATGTTGGAATAAGTATGTTGCACATTCGTATAATCCTTAGCTTTCATAGTGTTGTTTGCTTTCTTATAATTTGGCATAGGGTTCAAGTGTATATCTTAAGATCCTAATTCCCAACTGGTAACTCAATAGATATGGTATCATTTTCTATGAGGTCTTGGATAATGTTTTTGAGCCTCGTGCAGTTTGTTGTTTTGTGTCCTTTGATCTTGTGAAAGTCACAAAGGCCCTTCTCGTTATATCAAGATGGTTTCTCTTGCAATTATTGGTAGTTTTCAAATTTGTGAAGTGTTATTAAATTTGACTCTACCAAATTTTTCATGATAGTCTCAATGGGTTTGGATAGTTGTGTACTTGTGTTTAGGATAGTTGTTCTTGTTATGGGTTTTCCTTTGCATTTCAATGTTATGGATCTGATTGTTCTGAGGAGGTGTTATTTGTTGCACAGTTGGTTGGATGTTGGAAACCTAATTGTTGTTCCATCTAGGAGCACTTAGGATTACCTTAGCATCTACCACACCATCATTTTTCATTTTTTTGTCATATGATGTGATTTTCTTTGTAAGCTTGAGTATTTCCCTATGATATTAGCGCTCTCTCGATGTTGAGGGATCTAGGGAAAAGCTCGTCATATGATGTGATGCACTGCATTTTCAAGTAGAAAGATAGATCTGAATCTAGATTGGCTATGATGATTCCCACTTGTTGTTCATTGGGAAGAGGCCACTTGCTTTTACTAGCTCATTGTCTCCACTGTTGTAAGAAATTAGTGAAATTTTCCCCTTTTTTTGTCTAAGAGTATATAATTCCTCTAGACTGACGTCCATGTCTAGATTGAAGGAGAATTGATCGATGAATTTGTCAATAATTTCTTGAAAATTTTTGATTCTAGGAGGAAAATGAGAAAACCAATCCATTGCAGGACATGTTAAGCTTCAAGGGAAGAGGTGCATTAAATATAAATCATTGTAGGCCACCTCCATGCACATGACGTTAAATTCTTTGATATGGTCCACAAAACTTCTTCTCCCTTTATATTTATCGAATTTGGGAATTTCAAAACTAGGAGGGAATGGTACCATTGCAATGTTTCGATTAAATCGATATGGACACAAGTTTTGTGTATGGGGATTCTTTACCTTTCCCATGTGAAGGTCCTACATTTCTAGTGAGAGTGCTTTAAATTGCAATGCTAGATCATCTTGCAGGTTGGGTGGAGGAACATATGGTGGGATGACAGATGAGTTGTGTGGGGTGTATGGTGGTGTAATATTTGGTGATGGTGATTGGAGTATCGATGTTTATTTTCCTATTGCATTTGGATTAACGATGCTTGATTGAGGATTATAATAAGAACCTTATTGTTGTTGTTGGGCATACTGTTGAGCTAGTAAGGCTTGCTATTGAGCTCATTGTTGTTGTTGTGCCACTGGGGCTTGTTGTTGCGCCTGCTATTGTTATTGTGCTACTAAGGTTGTTTGATGGGCTTGATATTGTTCTTGTGTTGGTTGTTATGCTGAGCTAAAGCTGATTATTGTTGTTGATGATGTTGTGCTAAGACTGGTTGTTGTCCTGCTAAGGTGGCTCATTATTGTTGTTGTGCTAAGGCTGCTTGTGTTGCTAAGGCGGCTTGCTATTGTTGTTGCTATTGTTATTGTTTTTGTTGTACTAAGGATGATTTTTGTGCTACTAAGGCTACTTTTGTTTCTATTGTTGTTGTGCTAAGGCTACTTGTTGTGCTGCTAAGGTGGCTTCTTTTTGTTGTTGTTGTTGTTGATGTTGTTGTTTTTTTGTTCTAAGGCTACTTGTTGTGTTGTTGCTTGCTATTTTTTTTGTTGTTGTTGTTCTAAAGTTTCTTGTTGTGTTGTTTCTTACTATTGTTGTTGTTTTTGTTGTTGTGTTGCTAGGGCTTGTTGATAGGCTTGGTGTGTGCTTGTAATATGGGATCAAGTGGTTTTTGAGACATATGTGGAGGATTATGGATATTGATTTTTTGAGTGGGTAATGGATTGGTGATGAAATGTTGGGGATTCCCTTGGTTCAAAATTCCTTGTAAGAGGGTAGAATGAGGTGGAGGAATGTATGTTTGAGATCTTGTTTGATTTGGCATAGTAAAGGGGACTATGGGAAAAGATGAGGATGGTGCCATTAAATTATGTGATGGAAATGACACACTAGGACCTTGAGTCCATTGGTTGAAAATATTTCCTTGTCCCGTGTCTTGAGGATTGCCTTATGTTAGGGATGTATTACCTGTGTTGACAGAATTGTTTACTAAGGGATTGCTTTGAGATGGGTTGATGATGCATGGTGTGGATGTGTTTTTTGAAACCAATGGTATGGATTAACCCATTGGAGGATTGGGAAGGGATGTCCCTATTTTCTTCAAGGGTTGATTCTGTGGTATGGTATTGATATACCCTTGTGCACTGTTTTGAGATACCTGATTCACACTGCTTTATGTGATGGTAGGAACACTTATGGTACTCATGGGTATGGATGAAGAGGGATTCCCTTGATATGTTGAATTCATGGTTGAGTAATGAAGATCAAGAGGTGTGTATATCTATTTAGTATCTTCAGGAATGGGAGGAGCACCAAAGCTAGGTGTCTAAGTGGTTGTGTTAGATGGAGGATTGGTTTCAAGTGTTCCCACAAGTGTGCTATTTTCAAATGAAAGAGCATGACCAAATTCTTTAGTATGGCTTGTTGTAATACTAGGAATGTAGGTTTTATTTATCCCTAGTGATGGGGTTGTGAAACCTTGTGCTAAATTCTATGCCACAAACGTCAGTGAGATAGGAGCTACATTTTCAAAGGCTTGATGTTCCATAATTTCCTCCCTAGTGACTTAAAATGGGTTGTTTGTGATATCTTCTATCTCATATGGTCCTAATGGTGATGAAGGTTGTTGTGATGGTGTAACTTGACTTCTCATATCGAATTCTAAAGGATTTGGATCACTTGAGGTAAATGTCACTTTGGTTTTCTCCATGATTCTCTTGTTTTGTGATCTAGTCTTTACCATAAATATTGTGTCACCTTTGGGAGAGTTGTGTTGGGATTTGTGATGTTTGAACTCTCTAGTTCGTTAAAATCTAGGTAAAAGAGATGCTCTAAGTCTTTTGGGAGCAACGATGATAGTGGGGGGTGAAAAGATGAGTGATGTGGAGAGTGATCTTTGCAAATGTTTTGGAACAACACTTTTGACTTTCTCTTGATATTTTGTTGTTAGGATAAAGGATGTTTATGAACTTGTAAATGTTTAGGGTAGACTCGTGGCCTTCAAGATGAACCAGTTCAAGGATGATAACTAACTTTTCTAAATGCATGGAAAAGGATGCATTTCACATACAAAATAGGTAAGCTAGGGTTTGATTTGATGTTTAATTTAAAAGATGTTGGTGTACTCAAAATTTTGTAAATTTGGATGAAGTGAAAGATAAATTTTAATGAAGGGGTGAGTGAGATGTTTGACCCAATGTTGACTTGAAGTGAACCTTTGTTTTGAAAAGACCAAGGTAGTGAGAATGATGTTAGACCTCTAAAGTGTTCAAATCCTAAAGACCCAATGTTGACTTAGATGAGAGGATGGATGGGGATGTTTAGATCTGTTTGGTTCCTCCTAGCTCAAGCATAAAAGTTCCTTAACAAGCAATAACGATTGTGATAAAGTATTGACGCCCACTTCTTACTAAACTATGAGCTATGATATCTACGTCTACAATGATGGAATATAGATCTTCCCCTATGGATTTTTATTGTGCGATGGATCATTTAGAATAGTTATGTATCATGAAAAAGACCAGGATTTTGACTCCAAGATAATGCATATAGTTCTAGACTATTTCTTGAAATGTGTCTCTAGAAGTTTTCTACCAACTTGTCCCTTTCTTGTGAAGTGTTAAAAGATGTTTCTTGATAGCTTTTGGATTGAGATGCCTAAGTTGACCTATAGAGCTTACTTTAGGGATCCTGACTTTATGTGAGACCATGTAGAAATAGTTCAAGTTTATGTAAGAAAGGAAGATATTTATTACCACACAAGTGGTGCTAATGTGGGCCTTCCAGCCTCAATATTAGCTTGTTCCCCTTCTTCCTCTAAGATGGTTGTTGCATTTCTCCACTGGGTATTTGTTTCTTTTTTTTCAAAAGTGAAGCTTCTCAAACTGCTAATGAGATCGGTTTGTTCTTTGTTAATGAGTTCAAATTGTAGTTGAATTATAGCACCTGGAAGATCAGGTTGTTTAATGGGAGAAATTGGTCTCCAAATAGTCATGTTGTGTTCATTTGTCAATTTATCTTGCTTAATGGGTTCATTTTACCACAATCACTTGTCTGGATTAAGTTCTCAAACTAAATGTTTATGTCAAAAACAACATAAATTTCACAATGTCCATTTTGTGAGAATCATGAGGTTGAAGCCATAATTGCCTATGTTGTCTTTGGAAAATATGGATTTTGATATAAGTCAACATATTTAGAAATCTCTAAGGATAAAATCCTTAGGACAAGCAGCAATATCAAGGATTTTTCAAGAGGTGTCCATATTTAGGCCAAAGTGTTTGAAATTTTGAGGAAGATAGTGAATGTTTGTTTTTGCATCATTTTGGAACCAAGCAAAGGATTGAACTGACTCACAATCATTTACAACCCTAGGTGCAAAATGGCTATATTTGTTGTTAAGTCCCCACTTGGATTCCTCCAAACACTCAACAATGCGAACAGTTAGAGATTTGGTGACACTGGGTCCCCTCCACAACACACACTTCTTGGGACCACAAAATCTCAAAATTCTTAAAATCTAAAGGTCAAAAGGATTTTATTTGTTTCTACAATTGAATAGTAAGAATGTGGGGTGGCTTTAGAATGATTTTTCTTGCACCAAAAAGTATTAAGGATTTTTGGCTTCTAAACAAGGGTTCGTAGTAAGGGCTTCTAGTTTAGGGGGTGCAATGATAAACTCCATCAAGAGGTCTCCCAACCCTTAGAACAAGGGATTTACACATCATAAAGATATTGGGGGAGACCTATCATGTACCGCTTACCATTGATCACAATTTTCATTGCAACCACACATTTATATAGTAGTTTGGAAGAGCTTGGCTTTAGCTCATTACTACTTGGCTCGTTCCCTCCTTTCAAACCAGGGAGGCTGGCCCTCTAAAGATAAACAATAGCAAGGAATTAGATTCATAGTTTGATCATCTTCATTCGTATGAAAAAAGAGAGAACACACGCTATGCCTTTTTCTCACACTCGTAAGGGGGTTCAGTTTTAATCCAATTTGAAAGATGTAGTTGATTATACAAAGTATTGAAGAATGTTTTTTTTCTCAAGGTTGTCAAATGGCACAAGAGAATTCCATACGCATTCAAGAACAACGTTGTAAATCAAAAAACATAACAAATAGTTGTAAATTTTAACCCCTAAGATAAGATGACTTCATTTTATGCACCAAACAAAATATGAAGTTGTCTTGTTCAATTTTAAACCCAAAATACAATGATGAGATGAGGGTTCAATTTTAATCATGTTTGAGCATTCCTTTTAAACCCAATTGAAATATAGTGAGGTCTTAGAATAGAAAGTAGAAAGCATAAAATTTGGGTTATAATTGCTCCAAAGTGTCAAACGCTTGTTACAATCAAAAAAATTTAAGCTAAGAAAGATTTCTTCACTTTAGCTCCATGTCGTTCAACCTAAAAAACCTTGTTAGTCTAACAAACAGAACACAGTTAGAAGTGCATTAGTGATCTGATGAATCAAAAAAATTAAAGCACATGTCACAAAAATGATCATAAAACTTCTTACCCTAGTTAGGCGTCGTTGCACATGATAGCGTCATGATTTGAAGTATGAGCATTGCTTTGGTGAAAATGGGCATTGTTTTGCAGCAGAAATAGAGAGCACAATAGCATCGATATTTTTCAGGCGTCGCTCTAATGAATTTGGGGGTGTCATCATTTAAAGTCTTTGATACCTCTATATTAAATTAGCATCGCCATATTTTAAATCAACGCTAGTGCATTTAATCGGCATCGTTGTTTCAAATTGAAATAACATCGCTATATGGCAATGCACTACAAATGTGTCATTGTATTTGACTTCGGCATCATTGTATTCTGCAAAAAGCAAAACGAACTGAGTTTTCAGCTAAAAATCAATTAATTGAAAGTTATCCCTCCTTCTAGCACGAGAATGGTGTGACGAGGATTGTCAGGGTGGGCCGATTACACTTGATCCATGATGAATCAAAGCATAACTTAGCCACTACACCTCAATCACAAACAAGATCATTCAAATAGAAAGTTAAACAAAGCATTTATTGAAACTAAATGTTACAAACTATGAAAATAGTTAAAATTCCTAATCTAACCCATTTGAAACTTATCTTGTTTTCGAATTGGTATCGTGTTGATGTGGAACAACAACCCTTTCCCAATGTTGTGGTTAGTGAACCTATTTCAATCAATTCTATGGAAGAGAATCGATGAAACCATTGTGATAAATGGATGAAAACCTAATTTATGCTAACTTAAACATGATGCAAGCTAAATTAACATGATTCTATACTAAAATTAATCTAATTATGCAATTTCTAAGCTAAAAGATGGAAACCTTAATTTATAAAAAAAACTAAGATGGATGCATGGAATCCATTAATGGATGTCTTAAGATATTATGCAACTAAAATGAACTAAATTAAGCTAAAAGTGAGTAAATTAAGAGTGTGAGTGTGAGTGAATTCAACAACATGACTTTACAATTGAAATATGGATCCATTTGTCTCCAAATAGTGTTCTATTTATAGGAGAACAAATTAGAAAGGACGGTTGAGATCGAAAAGATTAATCAATAGTCTAAGATGAAAGAAAGAAGAGACATGGATCAGGGATCCTCATTAATGGATGAGAATGCAAGATGAAAATTAATCAAGGGCTCACATTTTTTCCAAACAAACACACTTTTGACCTGCACACACAGGTCACCAAGTGACTTGCTCAAGAGGTTAAAGGTTTAGCTTGTTTAAGAAGATAAGTGAGATGATTAGAGGAGAGAGAATATTCTTTAGAATATTCTCATGGGTGAGGATAAAGGTATTTTGCAAATTAAAAGATGGTTTTAATTGTGCAAAAAAGGAGATAAGGGATATTCCATGGGAGTATTCCCCTTTAGAGGAAAAATTAGTTTAATTGTTAATTAAATAAGGTTTAATTGCATAATTAGGAGATTAGAAGAATTAAAGTGTTTTTAATTAAATTAAATGATTTAATGAATGGGGGAGAGATGAAATGATATTTAATTAAATAAGTTTTAATTAAATTAGAAGACTTAGGAAATTGAATTAAATATTTTTATTTAATTTAATGAGATAAGTGTTAGCGTGAAAGGGGGTGAATTAACCCAATTTCATGAATTAGGTTAAATAGATGAAAATGGTACAATTAATTAATTAGCTAGGCTAATTCAATTAATTAAGCAAAAAGAGGATGGATTCTAAGAGGAAATGATGTTAGTGAATCTGATTCGAGTATATGATATCATTTAGGACATTTTTGAGTGTCTACAGTTATAAATAAGAATCAAAGGGGGAAGCTTCAATAGGAATATCATGAGAGATAAATCTCTCCCTCTTCAACTAAGAGAGGAGGCAACAAACCCTAATGTAGTAGTAGACCAATGGTTAGAAGTTATATAGCACAAGGGAGTAGATGAAAAGATCATGGATTGTACAAAGAAAAGGATTATAAGAGAATGAAGGGACTAGCAACATGTACCATCATAGAAGCTTTTAAATTTTTCCAAGGTAGATGGAATAAGCTCATGCTATAACTAAAGAAGAAGGGGCCCCATTTTGTTTACAATTATGAAACAGTGATTTGTAGGTCACACAAATACATTCCAATTGCCCTTTGGAATGGAGATGATTAGTTCCCACTCACCTTCGATCCTCCTATCCTCTTGTTCCCCATACCACACTAGACAAGGAGGAATCAAGAGGAAGAGGCAACAGTAGAAGAAAAAATACTACCAAAGCTCTTAGATCAAAAAGTTTACTACTTGAAGCCTTGTAAAGGAGTGGATTATGTGGTGGATTTTAGAGAAACGGCCTTGTAGTACAACCTTCAACCTTAAAGCTTCTTGAGGGAAATCAATAGCTTTAGTTGGGGAAATTATGGGCTCAATCGTTGGCTAGTTTTTCGTTTAATATTTTATGCTTTTATCTTTTCCTCTACTAAGTTTCAAAGACATTACCAAGACCTGACATAACTTTTATATTCCTTTTATACACATTTAAGTATTTTTAAGTATGTGGAAATGGAAAAATGTTATGTTGATATATGTTTGCATGAATGTATGAATGTCTATAAAATTTAGTATGATTTTGTGTTTAATTTATGTTTATTAATAATGTGGATGCCTTAGGAATAATACTAACACCTTGCAATAAGAAGGATTGTCAACCCGTAGCAACAGGTTTCTCAGCCCACAACATAAGGACTTCTAATTGTTTCATAGAAGAAGTCAAACGTCCAAGGCACTACACCTTCAAAAGGAAATGAAGGTGATTAGTTATTGATTAGTTGTGAGTCATTGCATAGCACTCTTTCTTGCCAAATAAGATAGTCAGGAGGAGAAGGAGTCTACTCTTAGCGGGACTAATTTATGACAAGATCGTTCTTAGGAACACGTCTCTACTAAATTAGTTAAGCTATTGGGAATAGAATTCTAATTTGATTTCTCTACTCTTGCTTTATATTTATTGTTTTCTATTTCAGACTAAGTCCTCTTCCTATCTTTGAGGAAGAGTTGAAGGTTTCTTTATGATTTTTTTTCGGTCCATGAATAATCAAACTCCTCACAAACCCTATGTAGTGGGATCTTTTGTAAAGGAGGAAATCTAGTTGATAAGTTGATTATTGTTGTTACTCAATAGTTACAACAATAGAATATGAGTTATTGAATAAGATATCTTTAGTAGATTCTAGTTAGATTGTATGTAAGAGTTCAATGTTAGAATGCAATAAAGGAAATTGGTTTAATATCATGATTTGTTAAGTAAGTGGGTGTTTGAATTTTTTTGTAGAAATAGCAACTCAAGAAAGGGCCACTTGAGGTACTACTAACCCACTTTATTTTCTATTGTTAGATTAGATAATGCATTGTTGACTTCAATTAGTAGTTTCCATTTATATGGATGTGTTGTAATTCATTCAAATTGAATTGTGCTAGCTTCATGTTTGGTTCCATACTCTAAAGGAATTAGCAAGGTTAGGACACTATAGTTTTTATAGTTGATAGTTACAATCTTAAGCATTAGGTTCCTATATCATAAGGTAATAGTTTATATTTTTTCCCCTATTTTTTGAATTAGAAATTCATTTCACTTTCCAACTTTTACAATATTTTGTACATGTGTAATTGCTAATGTGTCTAGGATTTGTGAACACATATATTTTTCTAGCACTATCTAAAGCTTATGACTCCCTGGTTGATAATTAAATTTATCCCTCTTGTGAAAGATGAACTATTCAATTAGCGATTCTTAGGTCCTTTGAAATGTGTGTATACCTAGTAGCACCAAGTTAATTAGACACTAGAGAGACTCTAAAACAACATTCCTAGAATAACATAAAATCAAATTCGCTTGGTCTTATGCTAACATGATTGGACTAGATATTACACTAGTGGTACATCACTTAACGGTATATCCAAAAGCTAAACTAGTGAAATAAAAGCTAAAAAAAGTACACTCATATATTGTATTTGTGAATGTTGATCCTAGACCTACACAAACATGAGGAACAAACATAATATTAATCCAATATGCAAGTGAACACAAGTAAAAAAGCTATTAAATCCTATTTTAATGTCCAAACTCTCAATCTCATGGGGGAATTGGTGCCATTTTGATGTGGAAAATGGCCCTTTCCCAATTCCTTGCAAGCTTGATGATCAATGGTGAAGATTTGATGCTCCTTGATGAAATTTCTCTATAACCTAGCTATGAATTGATGAAAATGGATGAAAATGGATGAACTTGATTCAAAACATGAAGATGATAACTTTGCACAAGCTATGGATGAAACATTCCTAAGATTGTGGATCCAAAATCAATAAGATAGTCCTCTATTTATAGAAGAGAATGATGGAGGATGAGGTAAAATGCATGAATGTGGGATCAAACACCAACCAATAGCATAATGCCACTTTTCAACATGTGAGTGGACAAAGGTGGAGCACATTTGGATGAATGTGCACATTAATGCAATTAGGTGGAAATTCAAAATTGGAGAAGTGACAAGTTGGAGGGAGAGAAGAAATGAATTAAATACCACTTGGCTCAAGAAAAGGACATGTAAGAGGCCTTTAATGCCTTGTTGGATGGAAAAGTACTTTTGGGGGGAGATTTCAAATTTGAAGAATATTCCATCCTTTGATGCCTTTTTTAATGAAAAAAGAAGATTTATAAATTAATTAAATTCATTTTCATGAGCAAGTTGCAAAAGCTAGAGGATTTGAGGGATTAAGATTAGGATTAATTGGGATTTGATTAATTTAAGAGGAGATTAGCTCATTTGAAATTTTGATTTAGATTTTTGGATTAATTTAAATCAAAATGAGAGGAATAATGATTTTAGACTTTATTAAATAAAGTTTGATTTATTTAATTAAAGAGGATGGTGTTGGATTAAATCAAATAAAGATTAATTTATTTAATTTGAGGGAGGTGACTTTAGAGCTTAATTAAATAAACTAAATTATTTAATTAAAAGAGGGACTATAGGATTAATTAAACAAAGTGATTTATTTAATTAATAGGAGATGATGACTTAATCAGATAAATTTGATTTATTTAATTAAGAGATGAAAAGTATGAATTTAATTAAATAAAGATTATTCAATTAAATTGTTAGTAAAGGAGATGATTAAGGGAGAACTAGTGTTAGTAAAATCAGGATTAGGTGTATAGGATCAATTGGTATATTTTTGTGTTTACATTTTTCCCCTCTTTGAAGCAATGTACCCACTGTGTTGGTTCAAAGAATAACCTTTCCGTGATCAAAATTTAGAATTTTTTTGATTTTTTGGATGCCCCACTATTGCCCCAGCAAACGAATTATGTTGGTATACTACCCCCTAGAGAGATCGGATGAAAAATTTGGATTTTTGGGTGATCTCATGAAAAAAGAGGATACATTGCCCGACGGGTCTAGAAAGGCTCCAGGATGCCAAAAATGTGCCAAAATGCAAAAAAAATGATACAAAACAAGCCTCGGTTGGTCAAAAATGGGATCGGGGGTCTAAAACCCTAGGTTGACAGCCAAACAGGGTCAAAAAACCCTAATTTTCATGCTTAAATAGCCCTTGAGGGGTCACTTTCAATTCATTTGCACATTCAGACTTTAGAGATTTCTTACTTTTGAGATCTGACCTTCATTCGAGATGGTGCAACAAGTGCTTCCCAGTCACATTTCGGAGCGAGTGTGAGTCTTCCAGCAACTTCCAAGTGTAGGACCATCGATATGTGACCCTACCCCACCTTGTTTATTTGTTCCTCATGCGCATTTAATTAGGGTCCAAGAGTCAAACTAGTCTAGCGACACTGTTTGGCGCTACTAAAAGGGTTAAATCGGTGTCACATAGCCTTAAAGTGTGCCACTATTGAGTCTTGCGATGTGGCGTTGTAGTTTAGAAATTTGGGCTCAAACTTCAAAGTGCATCGCATATGCAAATGGCATCATAGTGGTCCAATTAGGAATTTAGGGTTTTTGGCCAAACTAATGCACAGTCAAATTGCGACATTGTGGTAGAGTTTGGAATTTAGAGGGTTCCAATGACGCAGTTTGGAGCTTCCAAACAGTGATGCCTTTGTTTTTTCGATCATGAAAACTTTAAATGGGATCCATATTTTTTATGAAACTTGACACTATGACTTTACTGGTGCAGGAGGACATAGAGTCGATACATTCACGTGAGCACAGGTCCTCGATTCTCAGCAGACTGACTAGATTACATGAGCTACTTCAGGAGCACCTTGGAGCGATAGGGATATGGTATGTCGTATACGCTCCCACCATCAGGACACATCTCAGCATGATGACCGAATTGGTAGAGGAATGGCACAGTGAGATGTCATATTTTCACTTCCCCACAAGCGAGGCGAATGTTACCGTGGAGGACGTTTGGCATAGTCTTTGTTTTCCCATCCATGGAGAGCAGGTCATTTATGATATGGATGTTGGGATAGATGCTTGCTACGAGGTCATGGGACTAAATGAGATCATTTTTGTCGAGGGTCGGATCGAGCTTGAGTAGTATAGAGGTTAGGTATCGACATTCAGATTGATTGTGGCCGCTATCATCTCAGGCCTTGTGGCACCAGATCGGCGTGACCAATATTTTAGTCCAAGATGGGGTATTTCTTGGGAGTGGATGCTCCATCAAAGAGAGTGCTTTGTGTGGGGACCAGTGATGTTGGCCTCACTCTATCATGATTTGCACGAGTTCTCTTACTGTGACAGCAGGGCCATCGAAGCCAAAGTGACACTTCTTCACATCTGGACCTAGGAGCACATTGTCGCCCATGAGTTAGAGTTTTTGATGTGTAGCCAGATGACCTAGCAGTATGGAGATACAAGGGTGGCTTGACTTTCACCCACACATGAGTAGTTAGCATCCCTCACTGAAGGAGGGTGATCAATGAGATGACTATCTTCACTTGGAGGCCTTGGATCGAGATGCCCACATGGTACAATGGCATTAAACAACTTTTCTTTGTGAGGAAAGACAGACTTATGCAAGGCAGGGAGCACACTATGATCGAGCATTACCTGTCAGATCGGGTAGCCAGGCAGTTTGGAGATACTCAGGATAGGCTCGACGACCAATACATGGCCATATTTACTCATACTACGAGGGAGACTACATGGGGTCCAACGATCCCTCTAAAGGACGTAGTGGACAACTTCAAATAGATGGTGGCAAGGCCATGGCCATATGATCAGGGGTAGGCAGACCCTGAGATGACACAAGCATACCATGATTAGTTCAGGCCACTAGTTAGATTGATAGCGCCAGGGGCAGCTTTACCACGTCAGAGACCCCAAGGCCAGATAGCAGGGTGGGGGAGGGAGTGAGGAGGTTGAGGAGATGGGGATGGAGATAGAGACATAGGCAGAGGAGGAGGTGGACTACTTCCAAACCAGCGAGGGTAGAGGGATGGATAGGGAGACCAGCATAGAGATGAGGATCTACAGAGAGATTCCCTGAGGGACCCACAACAACCTTTGAGAGACCAACAGTAGCCACCACCACTGACACCACCTCAGCCAGACCAGAGGGACACATTGATTCAGCAGCTCCAGGCACAGGTTGCTACACTGACAGCTAAGAGGGATCATGCCTAAGCAAAGCAAGATCAAGCTGTGTAGTAGATACAGGTTGCAGAGTTACAGCTAGCACAAGAGGTGGGCCACCGACAACAGCTCGAGAGTATGGCAGTCATAGCCTAGGGTAGGATAGTCTCGGTACACATGTATCGAGATGCGGTGAGGGAGGAAAAGTACTATCAAGTACATTATCATCAGGCAGTGCCTTGAGCATTTCAGGTGCCAGATTTCTCATAGCATAAAGGGCAGAGGCAGGATCAGCCTGAGAGATAGTCAGGCCAGGGGAGCAGCCATCAGGGCTAGCTCACACTTTTTATCAAATACATCATTCTTTTTGCAATCCACGGGCTCTATTTTTTATAGCCTCGTGGGCGTTTGTATATATTGATTGATACACACATTTGATCCTGATTCTTTGTACCATGAAAGTTGTATTATTTTGATGATATATGATATGATCTATTTGATCTGATATATGATGTGTCCTATTTTATTTATGCATGATGGATGGATGTATTTAGTTTCCTATATGTGATGTTCTATATATGATGTGATGATATGATATGACTTTATTTTATGTGATGTGATGCAGTGTATGATTCTATGTGATGCAGTGATTATGTAGATGTTTATGGATGTATTTCTTTTTTAGTATCTTTCGATGCACTTTTATGATGTTGATGTGGATGCAAATGATTTAAAATGCTTAGACTAACAGATCTATATTATGCACCTAATGGATGATGATGTTGAGATGTATGAGATGTTATGACATATTCCTTTTCTTTTTCAGTATCTTTTCAATGTATGATATGATGATGTGTATATGGATGCACATGATATGATGCTATGATGATGCTTGTACGATGATGCAAATGGATGTTTTGATAATGCATATGATATAATTTAATAATGCCTACGTAATGATACTTTTATGTTTATGCAATGGATGCAAATGTATGGTTTATGAGATGCTTAGAATAACCAATCTATATTATGCAATGATGAAATGCAATGCATGTGAGATGATTAATGTTTCCTATATGATATGCCATGATATGCATTATGTTGACTATTTTTGGATGCACGATGGATGAATTAGTGATACTTTTGATTAATTTCCATGGTACCATGTTAGCGCGAAAAGAAGACAGAAGAAATAAGATCCAACAAGCCTATATTATTAGAGGTGATGATGATGATGATGATGATTTGCTTATCAGGAATTGGGATTTTAAAAGGGCTATTTACCTTATGTCTAATAACACACATAGGCATGATGCATCAAGGTATAAAGAACCAGGATGGCGTTGCACCTAGTGTGATGGAATTTGACTTGACAATCAGATAGGAGTACTCCTGTTCACACCTAACATACAGAACCTTATTCAAAATGCAGTTTAGATGTTCCAAACATCTCAGACCAAAACATAGAAAGGAAAGCCTTCTTATGTGGTCAACAAGACACCTAAAACACCTTCCCTACATTTAAACAAAGCAAGCATGACCAAGGTTATATTACAAGAATATCCAAGAAGCACAACAGATAAAAAGATATTGATCGTTGCCCCATTCCTTTCTCTCTAAATCCCTTTGTTTGGAAATCATCGAGAGTTCATCGAAATGAGCGCAATAAGATAAGTCAAAAGACAAAGATCAAGTAAACAAACAAGCTAATGTTCTTCATACCACTAGCCAAGACTAAACTACAATGATTCCTAATGTTGATTTCCATTGTAGGAAGGATGCATCCTAGGACATGATGTTATCAAATGATTTGGGATAGACTGGATGATTAGCTATTGGTACGAAAAGTTGACCAACTTGCTTACTTACTAACCTAGACTTGAGACCCTGACGTTTGAGTTTTCACTTTTGACCTGCTAGACTCGTTTTCAATTGTTTCAAATATTTGGATGTTTTTGGAGTTCTTTGAAATGTTTTGAGGTTGTTTTTGGTATTTTCAAGGTTTTTACAAATGTTTTAATTTTCCAATGTTTTGGGGTTTTCAATATTTTGACCAAGAGTCTAACCTAAAGACCTATCCTAGCGGCTTCAAGGGCTAATCAATAGAATAGCCTTGCCTACGTTACACACATAGAGACCACGTAGTTCAACCAACATAGACCCGATTATTGATGAGATATGAAAAAATGGATTGCCAGCTTATTATGAAAAACCCCTAAAGGACTGACCTAAGTGTCTCGAGGGATGATCAAAGATTAACCTTGCCTACATTCAGAGCTCAGAGACCCGTAGTTCGACAAGACGACTCTATTTTTTGACCTTTTTCAACTTACTTTTTGACCTGTTTTTGGATTTTGATATGTTTCAAATGTTTTTAGATTTTCTAATTTTCTAATGTTTTTGGATTTTTTAATTTTCTGATGTTTTTGGATTTTTTCATTTTGGAAAGACTTCAAGAATATACATGAATTTGATCCGATGAGAACTTTCCCCCAATGTGATGCAATAGACTAATCTGATATAGGCAAGACAAACTAACCTTAAGAATGGGTCAAGTAGTACTAGGAGGGATCATGCCACAAACACAAGATCAAGCTATGATGTAGACACAGACTAGTGATGGATGGAGATATGGAATGTGATGTATGATGTGGATCAATCCATGGAGATCCTAGTGGATGGAAGTTGCTTATTTACACAAGGCACCTATTTTCTAGGTTTTCACCAAGGTACTTGCCCAAAGCACCACCAAAGTGGTTTTCATTAGAGGACAATTTTTCTCTTTACTATTTTTGATCATTTTATGATTTTTTTGGGGTTTTTAATTTTTTTTTTTTTTGTATTTTTGGTTTTATACCTTGAAAGATTAGGCATAAAAAATTTTGAGATGGGAGTTGTTCATGGGTTCCTATAGAAGTTACCCTTCTGGTGTTGATAACTGATATGCCCCTAACTTGTAGCTTGTTGTGATGACAAAGGGTCCCAACCAATTGGGTTCAAACATGCCCTTGATATCTACATTCAAAACATTCTTTTGATTCTCCTTCAGCACAAGCTCTTTGACTTGGAAGGTCTGACTCCTGATCTTCTTGTTGTAGCTTTGTTTAAGTCAGTTTTGGTAGACTTGCAAATGGTTTAAGGAATTCATATGTCGCTCATCTAGTAGTTCCAACTCATTTAATCTTGACACCCGATATTCTTCATCTATGATGAGATTCTGCAATGATATTCTTAGGGATGGGAGCTCAATCTCAATGGGGAGTATGGCTTCTGATCTGTAGACCAGGGAGAAAGGGGTGGCACCTGTCAATGTACGGATGCTTGTTCGATAGGCCCATAAGGTGAGATTCAATTGGAGATGTCAATCACGACCAACATCATTGACTGTTTTCTTGAGGATTTTTAAGATGGTCTTATTTGTAGACTCAAATTGGTTGTTTCCTTGGGGATAGTATGGAGTGGAAAATCGATGTTGGATTTTGAACTTTTGGCGTTGGTCGCAAACATCCTAATTTTTGAAAGGTGTCTCGTTATCTAAGATAATGGATTGAGGAACATCATAGCGAAAAATTAGGTAGTCTAGGATGAACTTAGATATCTGCTTTCCTGTGATATAGGTCATGGGGATGGCTTCCACCCACTTTTTCAAGTACTCAATGGTGATGATGATGCACTTATGTCCACTGGATGAGGTGGGTGTGTTGGTGTGGAGCCTGATCAATCTCCAAGTGGGAGATTGTTGGTGTGTGGCGACTGATCATGCTATACTGTACATCTCGGAATGTATCCTTGCTGAGGTTCGGGGCTGGGCCGGGCCCCGGGCGAGGGTTCAGGGGCGGCAACCCCCAAGAAAAATTTTCCTCCTACTTTTTTGCGTCATCACCGAAAAAGTGAAAAATCAACGAAAAAAGAAAAAAACCTCATTTTGTAGAACCCTAATCTGGAAGCTTCTAAGCTTATTAAAAATGGGTTCGGATGGGGGTTACAGTATGATGAAAAACGTGATTATTCACAAGATTGTAATAGGTTTTTGCACTGGATAATAAAATCATTGGATGGCTGCGGTTTGGTGGATGTAGCCCGGATTGGGTGAACCACGTTAAATTCTCTATGTTATAATTTATTCTATGTGTTTTAATTTTTCTGTTTATTAATTAAATATGTATTTAATTGTTAGATATCTGCCATTTCTAACCCTAATAGTGGGGGTGATTTTTTCAATGAGATCGAGCCCCCATTGTGAAAAGGGCCAAGGTGTAACAATTGGGTGGAGCTCCTGACCTGGTGCATGGATGAGATTCCAATGTTGTTGACACTACAAACATTTTTTGACATAATCGTGAGCCTCCCTTTCCATTGTAGGCCAATAGTAGCCCATCCTCAGTAGTTTCTTAGCCAAGTTCATACCACTCAAATGTGAACCACAAATGTTGTTATGTACCTTGGTCAAAGCTTCCTCAGCGTTTAGGAATTGTAAGTGTTCCTTCAATGCTTCTACAGTATAGGGTATCTCCTAGGATGACAAAACAGGATGAATTTTTGACAAAGGCTCTTTTGAGGTTCGGGGTTACATCTACAGGGAGGAATCCTATTCTCAAGTAGGTGTATTTATCATGATACCAGGGATCATCGAGACCAATGATTTCACACACAAATTTAGACTCTAGTACCTCAAATGTTGGTACGAGAAGCTTCTCTACGAGAAATTTTTTCTTTGGGATGTTGCGTGGGATATCCAAGAGTGATCCAATTGTTGCCATGGAGTCTGCCACTCTGTTATTTTCTCTTGGTAGCTACTCAAATGAGATATCAATGAAGAACTCTTTGAGGCTTTCCACCAACTTCTTGTATGGATTCAACTTGTAATCCTTAGTTTGATACTCATCGTTCACCTGGTTGATTATAAGATGTGAGTCTTCGTAGACCTTGAGTGCCATGATCTGCCATTGCACTACAATTCTCAGCCCTATGACAAGAGCCTCATATTCTACGATGTTATTTGTGCATGGGAATGATAGCTTGCATGATTTAGGTATACAATCCCCTTGTGGAGTGATGAAGAAGATTCTCACTCCTGACCCATGTTGTGTGTAGGATCCATCAAAGTACATTTTCCAGTGATCCGCTACACTCAGGTTGAAGATTGATTTGTCAGGGAATTCTGATACAAGTGGATTCTCTAAGTATATCAGTGCTTCTGCCAGCTGATCTTCTATTACTTGTCCTTTAATGGCCTTGTGTTCCACATACTCAATTTCATGCTCTGCGAGGATCATAACCCATTTGTTTGTCCACCCTATAAGCATTGCTTTATAAAGCAGGTACTTGAGGGGGTCTATCTTTGCAATGAGCTTTATTTGATGTTCTAGCATGTAATGTATGAATTTTTGTGCTGCAAATACAACTACTTGAAAAGCTTTTTAAATAGATGTATAGTTCAGTTCATCTCCCACCATAGTTCTATTGATATAATAGATAGCTCTCTCTTTTCCATTTTTATCATGTTGTTTTAGGAGAGCGTCAAGAGTTGTCGTTGTTGTTGATATATATAAGATCAAGGGTTTACCTGGAATTGGCGGCATGAGAACTGGCGATGTGAGTAAGTACTCCTTAATTTTGTTGAAGGCCTGATCACATTTCTTGTCCCATTTTTCTGCTACCCCCTTGTGGAGTAGATGAGAGTATGGGATAGCCTTGTCTGCTAGTTGTGCTATGAATCAGTGGATGGACTGGAGTCCTCCTTGTAGGCCTCTTAGTTGTTTCAATTTTTATGGTGCCTCCATTTCAAGGATTGATTTGAATTTGGTGGGGTCTACCTCAATTCCTCTTATGGATATAATGTACCCTAGGAGCTTTCCTGATTGTACCCTGAAGACACTTTTTTGGATTTAGTTGGACCTTGTACTTTTCTAGCCTATCAAAGATGGAGCTTAGAGTTGATATGTGATCCTGTCATTTCTTTGACTTGGCCAATATGTCATCCACATAATCTTCCACAGTTTTATGGATCATATCATGAAAGATTAGTCTCATGGCCCTTTGATAAGTAGCTCCTGCATTTTTCATCCTGAATGGCATCACATTCCAACAATACGTCCCCCATGGATAAGTGAAGGCCGTTTTGTGTTGCTCATCTTTTTCTATCATGATCTGGTTGTAACCTGAGAATCTGTCCATCAAGGATGACATCTCATGTCCTGTTGTCATATCTACAATCATATCGATGTTTGGGAGAGGGAATTCATCCTTGGGACATGCTTTGTTAAGGTTTCTGAAGTCCGTGCATATGCATATGCCCCTAGTGAGCTTTGAAACAAATACAAGATTTGAGACCCACTCTGGATAATCTATCAGTCGTATGAACCCTGCATCTAGGAGCTTCTGTAATTCCATTTTCACCAAAAATGCTATCTAGGGGTGCATCTTCCTTATCTTTTTTCTCATTGGATTTGCTTCAGGATATATAGCTAGGTGATGAACTACAACCTCTAGATCAAGGCTCGGCATGTCGGAATAGGTCCATACAAATTTTTTCTTTCTTTTAGGAATGTAGCCAGGATTTCTTGCTCTTCTGTCAAAAGTGATTTTGCATAGAAGGTGATATGTGGCATTTCATCTATTCCTAGGTTGACTAGATTGCACTTCTCTGCTAAGACCATTGACCTCTCCTGATGAATAGCACTGAGAGGAAGATTGTATCCTTTATCCTTCGGTGCCTCAGAGAGGTTTTCACCATGGGATGCATCCTTTATTTTTACTATTTTCGGGTCAAAGAGTTCCACAATGTGGTTTTCACTCAAAGACCTAGAGATTATTCTTAGATTTTCACTTCTGCGACTGAAGGATTCAATTGTTTCCTCGTAATAGGCATGTGTGTCTAGTATGATGTCAAATCCAGCTTTGTGATCTCTGTATGGTATTGTATCCCACAATCCCATGAATTTCAAGAGCGCCTCATCATTTTTTAATGAGTCCAAAACTAGTGATCCTCATTGGCCGTAATAGATGAGTTGGGGATAGGCTAAGTTTATTTCATGGGTTTGACCGGTTGGCTCAAAAGATAGGGTACTGATCATGAGAAGAGAGGAATCCTCAAATAGAATTGGTAAGTCAGTTATGGGGTACTCATCACTACTACACATATCAGTTATGTCAAAGGCAAAGTTATCTATGACTCGACCTACAGATATTGGTAATTGAAGGGCAGATGCTGATAGCTAAGGGGGAGTTTTGACCTTTCTAACCAAGGAACCTTTTCCAAGTATGGTCACCTTCGAAGGGGTACATCTGAGGCCAAGATTTCTCATACACTTCTCTAGAATGAGAGGTACTAGAAGACCATTGTCATTCTATCCATTTTTTTTGTTTTTGTTCTAGCCCATACCAAGCATCATTTTTAATCCTTTATTTCTCTCATCCATGGGAAGATCGGGCGTGAGCCTTTCATCTTGGTATAGTAAGCTTGATATGTATTTTTCATCGACTATCTCCCAACTTAGATCTCCCCAACACCTAAATCTAGAAGGGTCTACTCTAAAGGTTTGGGATGATGTTTTAGTTGGTTGAGGTTTCCCATAAGACCTAGGAGATTGAGGTAACTCTCCTATTACGAAAGCACTTTTCTTCATTCTATAATCCCCACAACCATTGTCTTGGATAATGACCTTGATTTCAGAGATACCAGGGATGGCGAGTGTGTTTTTCTTAGAAGTGGAGGCCAAGGTAGTTGGGTCTACATACAGAGTTGTAGGGCCTTCATCGTTCTTCAGGACCTGGGGTATTTTATAATATTTTGCTTCTAGGTTCTTGCAGTAAGCAAAGGGTTCAGGATCACCCATAGACCATGACCTCTTGATTTTGATATGGGAATTTGATGCACTGATGGAAGGTTGATGCGACAACTTGCATCCCATGGATCCACGGACACCCCACGAGGATGTTATAAGGTATATCAAGGTCAAGAACCTGGCATGTGGTTTCCATAATGGTTGGCCCTACTTGAATAGGGAGTTGAATAGTTCCCTGAGACACTCTTTCCTAATCATCATATGCTCTAATTGTGATACCCTTACCCTTTTCAATGGCATCTTCGAAGAATCCTAGATTCTTTATTAGTTTGAGGGAATAAATATTTAGGCCTACACCCCCATCCACCAAGACCCTTTTGACTTTGTTTTTATGAACCAGGACTTCAAGATGGAGTGGTGGATTATGAGATGGTTGGGCAGGAAAGTCCTAGTCAAAGAATGTTAGGAGATTTTGGGTGGTGATGTGTCCGACCATAGCTTGGAATTGACCAACATCAAGATCTACGGAGATGGTGGATGAAGCCAATGTTTCCTCTATGATTTTTCTATGTGCGGGTGATATCTTCAGCAACTCCATTATGGATATCTGAGCAGGGGTTCTTTTCAACTAGACCAAGACATTGTAGCTATTAGGAACGGATATCGGATTTGAGGCGGATGCTCTAGATGGTTGTGACAACCCAGCAATGGTAACTTTCTCACTACGTGTGGTGACTCCACAATTAGCTTTGGCTCCATTGATGTTAACAACAGTGACCCATTCATCTATGGATGTGACAACATGATCGTACACATGGTTCACATTCGCATACTTGGTCTTTCCATGATTGTTCCCTTTGTTATGATCCAGCATCGGGTTCGTGTATATTTTAAGGTCTTGATTTCTAGCTAGTTGTTCAACGTTTATGACCTTGTCATCGATGAGGTCTTGGATTATATTTTTCAGCCTCATGCAACTGGTTGTTGTGTACCCCTTGATTTTATGAAAATCACAAAGGTGGTTCTCATTGTACCATGGTGGTTTCTCTTGGGACTCTTGATAATTCTCATAAGTGGGAATTTTGATGAGATTTTCGTTTACTAATTTCTTCATGACTGATTCAATTGGTTCCCCAAGGGTTGTGTACTTTTTCTTGGGGGGATATTTGTTCCACGAAGGTGGTCCCCCTTGATTATTCAAGTTTTTGACTTGATTATTGGGTGGTTGTTGTGATACCCCATTAGCTTGAGTGTTGCTTTGATTGTTGCCTTGTAGTTGTTGGTATGATTGTGTGTTTTGTTTTGGAGCATTGATTATGACCTTGGCATCCATCCCACCATCATTAGAAATGTTCCTATTCTTCACCCATGTGTGAGGTTTTTCATATAGCTAGTGGATGGGCGGTTGTCTTGATGTTCTGGATATTTGGGTGTCCCCCCTTATGCAATAAGGGCTCATTCGATGTTGAGTGCCTTGGGGATCAAATGGTCATATCTGGTGATACATTGCATCTTGAGATGGAATGACAATTTTTTCTCGAGATTAGCAATGATGGTGTAAATTTTTTGTTCCTCTGGCACGGTCCACTTGCTCCTATTGGCCTTGGATCACCATCGTTGCAAGAAGGAAGTGAATGATTCCCCCTTAGCGTGTTTGAGCATAGATATTTCCTCTAGACTAACATCCATGCCAATGTTGAATGCGCAGTTTTTTATGAATGCATCCACAATCTCTTGGAATTTTTTGATTCCTGGAGGAAGGTGAGTGAACCATTCCATGGTTGGACTAGCCAAACTTCAAGGGAATAGCCGCATCAGATATGTATCATCATATGTGACCTCCAATTCCCTAATGTGATGTTTAGGGTTTCCCATCCCATGATATTGTCGAATTTAAGGATTTCAAATCCCTTTGGGAATGGTACCATTGCAAGGCTCCTATCAAATGGATAGGGGCATAGATTGCTTGGTGTCTTTGTTGTTTTCCTTGGTTGGAGATCAAGCACTTGTTGCAAGAGCAATTTGATTTGTGTTGTCATGTCATTTTGCAGATTGGGAGATGGAGTGAATGTGTTTTGAAGTGGTGTATTTGTTTGAGTGATAGGTGGAGTGTTGGATATGTTGGTGGGAGTTTGTTGCAAGCTCTACTATGCGATCAAGGCTTGCTGATATTCCTACATTTGTTGTTGTGCCAACAACGCTTGTTGTTGTTGTCCCAACAACACTTTTTGTTGGGCTAGTAATTGGGTTGCTTATTGTTGTGCTTGGTAATGTTGTAGGACTTTTTGATATGATTGCTACTAAGCTACTTGCAGTTCTTCCTAGTATTGAGCTTGATAGTGGGCTTGAGCTTGAGCCTATTCTTGTTGGGCAACTTGTGCAGCCTAGGCAGCCTGTGCAACTTGTGTGGCTTGTGTTGCTTGAGTTGCTTGAGCTGCTTGCCCAGCTGGGGCAGCTTGGGTGGCTTGTTGTTGTTGCAACAAAGCTTGAGCTTGGGCAGCCTGTTGTGCTTGTTGTGTGGCTTGAGTTTCCATGCACTTGTTGTGCGGATTGAGCTGCCATGCGCTTGTTGAGTAGCTTGTTGTGCAGCTTGCATGTTTTGGGCTTGTTGAGCTTGGAACTATTGAAGTTCCTTCTGATAGGCTTATTGAGCTACTTGCAATGTGATCCTATATTGGTTGGCCACATTTGGTCTTGGTGGTGGTGGTGGTGGTGGTGGTGGATTTGGAATGGTGTTCACTATTGTGATGAGAGGTTTCATTGTATTGATGATAGGGATTTGTGTAGTGGATGGTGTGATTGATATGCTTGGTCCTTGAGAGACCACATTTATGGATGGTGCAGTGATTGCTTGTGTTGATTGCATGGTTGCCACCTATTTTTGTGATATCAATGTCAAGATTAGATGATTTGGTATGATTTTTTGATTTATGATTGGGGGGTTTCTTTGTTTCTGTTGATTAATGGTTGGTAAAGGGGGGATACCTAAACTAAGGAGTGGTGTGGATGTTAATGGAAAAGGTGGAAGTGGTGGAAAAATGGGTGGTATGTTCCCTTGAGGAAATGATGATGATGAGGGGTCAAAGATTCTCCTTGTCCAAATAGCCCACCTTATCCTTGTGAAGTCATAGGGAGAGAGGTTTGTATGTTGAGAGGATATGTCAGTGTTGCATGAAAAGAGGATGGGTCATTGGGGTCATGAAAGGTGAGTGGAACATATGGGTGTAGCAGATTCAATATGATGGATTGAACCAATATGGTATTTGCATCCAATTCTTGGTTGTTCACAAGGGGATGTGTTTGAAGTGCATGAAGCAATGAGCTCCCCTTGTTGACAATTGGTTGAGTTGGTGCAATGGATGATGTGATTTGGGGGATGGTTTGAGTGATGCTTTGAAATGGAGGTGTGGATGAGATTGGAGGCATAATCCCAAGAGATTTCTCCACAAGAGTGCTCACATCATAGTTGGAAGGGAGTTTAGCCTCTTCTTTGGCTAATTCTAGCATGTATTGTGAGGGATTGAGTTTCATCATGGCATTAACAATTTTGTGAGTCTCAGGATTTTGGACCATTTCAATGATTTCATTTTGAGTCATCCCTAGAACATTGTTGGTGATGTCCTCCACTTGGCCACCTTCCTCTTGAGAATCTTGTGGGAGTGGAGGAAGATTGAGTGTGGGATTGCTAGACCCAATGGGATTTATTTCTGGAGCATTTTGACTCAAGTCACTCGAAGTGGATGTTTCTTTGTTTGTTTTTATGTTCTTCTTATGTTGAGATCTAGTTTGGACCATAAAATGAGGATCAATTTTCAGGAATGGGAGGTGAACCTTTAATTCCTTGGATTGATCTAACTTTAGGTACAAAAAAGAGAGTCTAAGATTTTGAGGATCAAAGATGGTGATGAGATAATGAAAGATGGATGATTGGTGAATGATTGGAACTCTTATGAAACCTTGAAGGAGACACTAAACATTAGGACTTTTGGATTGATGTTTGATTTCATTTTGGATCTTGATTTTGGATTGATTTGATTTGATTTTTATTTTGATTGGATTTGGTTTGGATAATGAACTCATAAACTCTAAGAGGTTGGATGTTGTCCTAGAGTAAACTTGTCTAGAAGATGATAATTTGACTAAGTGTGTAAAGAAGGATTCATCTACACACACCTAGTCAAACAAGATGATTTGGATTTGTTTTGATTTTTTTATTTCAAGAGGATTTTCCCAAAGTTTAGCATGAAGGATTTTTCAATATTTCCAAGAGTTGTTTGTGAGATGGATTTTTATTTTGGTGTTTGAGGGATGGATGAAGGTGTTTTGATTTTGATCCTAAGAGATTTAGAGAGACTTTTGTTTACTAGACCAAGGTGTTGAAGAACATGCTATTACTCCCTATGTGAGATACTCAAACCTTTGAAAGAGACTTGGATTTTGACAATAGTAAAATGAATACAAATTTGGATTGTTCCTTGATGCATGTTTGTAAAAGTTGAAGGTCAATATTTCTCTAAATTTTTAAAGCATGGACAAACGTTTCTTGTGAGATTTTTGACTAAGACCTTTGGACTTTGGTTTTCGGATTTTGATCTTTCAAGAAATCATTTGGAAGAGCACATGTGTGGGGTCCAATTGTTTCTTATCTTTGCTTAATGAGTCCTTTTTACCACAAACACTTTCTTGATTAGGTTTTCAAATTAAATGTCTAATGTCCCAATTTCTTCTCATCCCACAAAGTCCATTATGTGGAAATCAAGTAAATTAAGGAAATAGTCTCCTAATGTTGACTTTAGTGAGAGAAAATTGTGATGTAAATTCAAATGCTTAGAAGCCTCTAAGGATAGAATCCCTAGGGAAAGCAATAACACTTGAATTTTTTCAAAGATATTTGCTTCCTTTAAAGGGTTTAAAATTTGATGATCATGTTGAATGTTTGTTTTCTAATGTTTTAGATCCAAGCAAAGTGTTTTGATTCCAAGAAAATGTGCAACCCTATGGATAGTCAAGAGACAATATTTGTTGAATCCACACTTGGATAAATCTAGATGTGCTTATTCTTGGTGGATGATTAAAAGCTTGACCACACTGGATCCCCTCCATGGCACTCACTTCTATGGGTCATCCAAGCTTTAGTACCCATGAAACTCCCATGGCACACTTCTCATCTCTACCAAGAACCAAAAAATTGTGGGGCGGCTTCAAAATGATTGTTCTTGCAACAAAAAATAGATAAGGATTTGGGCTTCTAAACAAATTGGTTCTTAGTAAGGATGATTGGGGACATGGCACCTTGTGAGCATCCAACAAGCCACTAAAGGCTTTAATCAATCCTACTAGGGGCTCTTATACTTTTTACGGTAGTACCCCATTCTAAAAGACATTGTATGGCTAAGGCCTACATACCATTGGACTTGACGATTTAGTTTTATCCTTTTATATACCGGGCCGAGTGAAAAACCAATTGGAGTCACCTTTGAGTTCTCCTTTCGCATGTGTCTCTTAGGCAAGCCCTTCAAAGGGTAAACAAAAGCGAGCAACCGCATCTTTAGTTTGATCGATCTTTGTTTATGTGAACAAAGAGAGCACATGTGATATACTTCACTCACACTAGCAAGATTTGTTCAATTTTAACAACCCAAATTGAAGTGTGGAGACAATTGCTTATACAAATTAATATCACCAAAAGACTTTTGATTCTCAAGATCGTTGTGAGATGTAAGAGAAGTGCATACACCTTTTAAATGATATTACTGTTGTCAATCAGATTGCACCCGAACGCTTGAATAATTAAATTCAGCAATCTATTGAAACATGGGAACTATCTTCATGCTGTGAGTAATCCTATGGTGAAGATAGAACCTTCAGATTCTAGGCCGGCTTCCTATATGATGATCAATTAGGTACTTGAATAATTTATTCTTTGAGGAAAGGGTAAGAAGAACTATTGCTAAATGCATGAAACTAAAACTAAAACCTTGGTGATGCACCTAAATAATGGTATTGCATGCAACCTATTTCGCAATTACACTTCAATAATCCTATTCGCACAACTAAATCTAAACAGTTTAACCACATAAATAATTTATATGAAGGCTTGAATGTATTACTATCTTTGAAGGAAAAGAATGTCTTCACAACTAAAATAGTAAAGTAAGCCAAATGCACAACATACAACCTGTGGAATCAAACTTGATTGTATACCAGCACATATGAAATAAGGTGGGAAAATAAAGGTTTATGAGATTAAACACGATAAATTCCTTATCAAATTCACACAGCATGACACCTGAGATTTTGAAGGAAAACACTTTAGAGTACTGAAAGGTAAAAGGAAAGCTCTGCAAATTAATGAAACTTGATTAACCTATAATAACCTACTACTGTATTAATCTGTAAAATGCTGAGTTACAAGATAGTCTTCTTTGTTGAAGGAAAAGGTAGAAAAAAAGAACTGAATTGAAAAAGATAAACCTTTTCAATATATATAATGAATGCACTCCAAAGTGCATGAAAATAACTGAAAGTGATCTGAAAGTGCAAAGATGAAAATTCCAATGCAAAATCCGAGCACAAGTGAAAATCCCTAAAAAAATGGCTCAAACTCATGTGAAAATGAGTGAACACAATCTCGAACTGGCAATCATAAAGCATGTAATCGATCTAGAACTCGAACTGAACTGAAATCCTTGAAAAAGTGGGCTAAAGCACGCAAAAAACCACCTCGTTTGTATCAATCTACCCATGCACACTTTGAAGTCCATCTTTCTCATTTAAGTCTTCAGTTGAAACCAACGTAGAACTAGAGTAAAATATGTCTTAGCTTTACATAATATTCTTATTTGCATTTAGGTGATAAATTAATTAAATGATTTATTTCATCATTCAATTAATTTATTTACATTATTTATGCAAATGAGAATAAAAATAATAAAGCTAACTTAATCATTAAGCTTCAAAGTCACATTTAGCATGTATTTCGCACTTCCACCAAGACCACCATTTGACCATACTTAGGCAGAAATTTATCAATAATTAAAGATTCTGCCATAACACCCTAGCATCAATCTTCATCACTAGTTGATAACGCCGACCATTTTTTGACTTATTGACTTCAAAAACATGACCATGGGGAGAATAAAACACAATGATTATTGAAAATCATTTGCAAAAATACAAAGAGGAATTAGGGTGAATGAACAAAACACCATCGAACCCTAAAAAACATTATCACTCTTTTGCATTTGACTAAGAGAAACTTCTGGAGGAAGTCGGCCGCCGCCATGGAGGGTTTGAAGCTCGAATTTGGCCATCCCCTGTCGATTTTTGATGATCTCTCGAGATACTCTTGAACAAAATAGGTGAAATGAAGCTCGATTTTTACATTTTGACAACTTTGGATATTACCAAGCATTTAAAAATGCATTTTTCTGAAGCCTTAAGGCGTGGCTGTGATGATATCTAATACATTTTGTGTCTTCTCTCTGTTCTTCGTGTATTCTCTTGGTATTTTGTTTTAACATGGCCGCTATGGAGCTTTTGAAGCTGCTTTAATCATTTGACTATAGATGATGATTACCCAAGACTTTTCCTTTCTATCCCTGAACATATACATTTGTCATGATTTGAATCTAGCCGCGGCTAATAATTTTGATCTGGGTTCTCTCATTATAAATATGTAATACATAAATTCCTTTGTATTCTTCATACTTGGTATTTACACAACCCCTACCATCATTACTTTGACTTTGTTTAGAAATTTATGTATGTTACTGTCATTATTGGCCACAGCTTGAAGCATTCTGGGTAATATTGTTTTTCCCTTGTACAAGCATGAGCTTCCTTATTTTTGTATATGATATAAAAAGCACACAAGAAAATACTAAACTGTCGGAAAGCCAAATTTTCCTTCATTTTGGGTTTATTAATACTGGCTTCTATCTTCGAAAAGCTCTGAGAATTTGAAGATTTCACTTTGTATTCATGGCCTTCCTTAACATCTTGATGAAAAGTTTCACGTATTTTGATGATCTCCATTTAAGCAAGTTGTTGCTTACTCAGCCATTGCATGACTTATTGTTTATGCGGTTTAATCAACTGTATTTGATAAATTTCCTTTCATGTTGATTGGTCCACTGCTATCTCACTTGGTTCAAGCTTTTACTAGTTGATCACCGATTTTCTAGCTTTGAGATCATTGGAAACAAGGCTGCATTCTTCCATAATGCATACAAGTCTTTAAATCCCATGCACTTATAGTGGTTGATCATGAATACTATTCCACCATTGGTAACAAATTTTACAATGAATGACTGGTAAACATTCTTGCCATAGTCTCCACTTTGTATGGACTGAGCTATATCCATTGAATATGGCTTTTAGTGAAATGTTCTCTTGACTATGTGCATCTTATGAACTAGAAACTGTGGCATGCTAATATGGCTTCACCTTGTTATTCCTCATCAAGTCTCTTGGACTATATAAGTGCTTTGAAATTATAAGAAACAAATCAAATGCTTCTTGATGCAATCCCTTTCTTCATTGTAAATAGGCTCTACACTTTATTAAAATGCAATGTAAAAATGCCAAACAGAGCTGAAACAGAATTTCAATGAAATGATGAACTTTTAACATTAAAGAAAATTAAAATTTTGTAGCTGTTGTTTGAATATCTTTGTAAATAGTGATTACCATTGAAAACGGACACTCCATTTAATGCCAATGCTAAAAAACTCATACTTCATTGTTGTCTCACTGGCACTTGTAACACTGTATACCGGTTTGATAAAAGATGATGCATCTGTATCTTCCATTATTCTTGAATGTTGACTTAAGACAAAAATTTGCTGCCTTCTGTTAAAGAACTAATAGAAAATTGGACTGTTGCAAATCTGTCCTGTACGGTGATATGGTTTATGAAAGCATTCCAATGCTCGAATATTCTATTTCTCTTCAATGCAAAGAGGCTCAACACTTTATTTAGATGTAATGTGAAAAATATAAAGTAGAGCATGAACAGAATATGAAATTAATGAGTGCAACATTGATTGATCCTTTCTTGATATGAAGAGCAAAGTTATACTGTATGCTCAAGCTACTTTTCCTAAATCTCTTTGAAATAAAGCTGCTTATTTGACTATTCTTTATTTCAATAGCTCTTTTGATAACTATTTTGACAATATTAATGAACTCTCGTATGTAACTTGAGGGTGTATCCTTTTGATATGCCGGGCTCAACCCTTGTGGGGGCCCGTTTTACTCCACATATCTGATGAAATGATTTTCAAACATGATGAACCTGTTCCTGCACACTGAAACAAACATGTTAGCAAAATAAAAGAAGTTGAAAGCTTCCATTGAATTATGTCCTTCCGCTTGATTTTTTGCAATTATTTGATGAATGCCTAGTTTAATGAAAATTACATTCCTGTCTGTAGCATAGGCGTAATGCAGAAATTAATTCACCATTGTCTTAGAGTATAACTCTAATACCATTTCCTTAACGATTTTGCAGGTTCATGGAGCGATGAAGCGATGTTGCAGCTGCTTGGAGGCACAACGGCTAGAAGCACCAACGAAAGTGATTCGTCATTACAGGCAATGATGAATTGCTTCTCTCCTTTTCTCTTATGCTATTTTCAGTTGTGTAGCTTGTGCATTCAAATTTTGTATTCATCTTTTGATTGTCAGAAACAAACTCAGTTACTCTCGCGGCTTGTGCGAGATTCAGCATTTTTACAAAATGAATAAAAGCATCACTATGCAAATTTTCTCAATTTCCTGTTTTAAACGTTTGAACAATAAACTATGATTCATATATATGATGATCTCAATGATGATCAATGAACACTTAATCAGCAAAACATGAAAAATTTTGTACCTATAAATGATGAACTTCATCCAGCTCTACCTGTTTGAGCTCGGAGTGAAAAATAGGTAACAATTACTTTGGATAAGAGATTACAAAACATAAAAGACACATGTTCATTTTAACCTTCAAAGAAAGAATGGATTCTTTTTAAGCACCAATATTGAAGTGTGAAATTTGCTTGTTCAATTTTAAAGCCTCAAAACAAACTCTAGTAAGTTACCTAAGGTTCTTTTAATCCCTTTGTTTTTTTTCTTTTTAAGCCCAAAAAAAAATTATTGAGTCCTAAAAAGCTTGAAGATGACAAAGTCCTTAGAAATGGGATTATAATTGCTCCTAGAAGTGTTCAAAAACACTTGATACAATAGAATGATGATATCATAAGAAGCCTTTCTTTCGTTTCCTCCCTTCTTGAATCACTCCAACCTACAAAAACTAGTTAAAACTATAGAAATAGAAGCCAAAAACCAGTTAGATGTTAAGGTGATCAAAATGAAAAAAGGCACATGTCGAAAAAATATAAAAAACTTCCTTTTACCCCACTCTAGCGGAGCAGTCTGCGATGGTAGCGCAATTTGAGAGGTGTCAACGGTGCTCTGGTGAGATCAGCGGCGAACTATGGAGGGATAGTGAGCACAATTGCAGCGTAGTTTGGAATTTGAATTGGTTGGACCCTGAGGAGAATGACCCAAGTGGTGTAGTTTGTAGTTTGACAATGTTGCCAAATAGTGTCAGTGGGCTGATAGTAGTGGATTTTGACTTGGCAGCGGTGTAGTTTCCTATAGACACACAAAAACTCAAAAAAAACAACGGAATTTCTCAAAAGACATGTTAATTTCTTCAAATTTTTCCCTCCTAGGTATGTGCAAGATCATGATGGGCCAAAAAGTGGCAATATGATGGGTATGTGTAGGGTATGCAGCTGACGACTTTATTTTTACCCAAAATTGATGAAACAAAACGGGTTTTTAAAGGAGATTCTCAGCTTTCCACCAATATAAATTATGCTTTACTTTGAATTAATTAAATAATTATTATTCATTTTCTATTTGAATTATGACTAAACTCTCGATTGATAGGCTAATTGAAAAACATCTATAGCTTTCAAACAATAACACATTTTTTGAATCTGAAACATGCGTTACATTCTCTGCTTCACATACTATAAGATTAAAAAAGAAAAAATGAATTTCATGAAGTTTTGACCAAGTTAAGGTGGTTAGACATGCGAGTTTTTATATTTTTTTAAAGTTGTAATAAAAAATTCATAATTAATTATTTACTTGGAAAAAAATTACAAAAAAATATGCATCACATCGAGACATGAGTCCTCTACTTATATATAAGATCTTATAAAAATATATTATCATTTTATTGTGGTTAGTGTGCTCAAACAAACACCTACTTCTTATTTTTTCCCTGAAATTTAAGTACTACTGCATTGAAATTTCAAATTTTCACCAAATAGATTTTTTTTTTTAAAAATAATCATAGTAGTTTAGAAACTTCATTCAATTTGCTACAGATTCTATTCTTACATATTTTTGAAATAATATATATAACTTATTCAAATTTTTACGTCAAGTTGCCTAAAATTTGCTACAGATTCTATTCTTACATATTTTTGAAATAATATATATAACTTATTCAAATTTTTACGTCAAGTTGCCTAACTCTGATTTTTCTATTTTTTTTGCCACTTAAGGGCCTATTTTTTCCATGATGATCCTACACATACCCTCCTTCTAGCACTAAAATGTGAATGTTGATCCTATACTTGCACAAACATGAGGAACAAACACAATATTAATCCAATATGCAAATTAGAAACAACATTCCCCATGAAATTCATTTCAAACATGAAAACGAGAAATAAGTGAAGAACACAAGTAAAAAATCTATTAAATCCTATTTTAATGTCCAAACTCTCAATTCCATGGGGGAATTGGTGTCATTTTGATGTGCAAAATGGCCCTTTCCCAATTCCTTGCAAGCTTGATGATCAATGGTGAAGATTTGATGCTCCTTGATGAAATTTCTCCATAACCTAGCTATGAATTAATGAAAATGGATGAACTTGATTCAAAACATGAAGATGATAACTTTGCACAAGTTGTGGATGAAAAATGCCTAAGATTGTGGATCCAAAATCAATAAGAGATTCTTCTATTTATAGAAGATAATGATGGAGGATGAGGCAAAATGGAAAAATGTGGGATCAAACACCAACCAATAGCATAATGCCACTTGTCAACATGTGAGTGGACAAAGGTGGAGCACATTTGGATGAATGTGCACATTAATGCAATGAGGTGGAAATTCAAAATTGGATAAATGACAAGTTGGAGGGAGAGAAGAAATGAATTAAATGCCACTTGGCTCAAGAAAAGGACATGTAAGAGGCCTTTAATGCCTTGTTGGATGGACAAGTACTTTTGGGGGAGATTTCAAATTTGAAGAATATTCCATCCTTTGATGCCTTTTTGAATGAAAAAGGAAGATTTATAAATTAATTAAATTGATTTTCATGAGAAAGTTTCAAAAGCTAGGGGATTTGAGGGATTAAGATTAGGATTAATCAGGAATTGATTAATTTAAGAGGAGATTAGCTGATTTGACAATTTGATTTAGATTTTTGGATTAATTTAAATCAAAATGAGAGGAATAATGATTTTAGATTTAATTAAATAAAGTTTTATTTATTTAATTAAAGAGGATGGTGTTAGATTAAATCAAATAAAGATTAATTTATTTAATTTAAGGGAGGTGACTTTAGAGCTCAATTAAATTAAATAAATTATTTAATTAAAAGAGGGACTATAGGATTAATTAAACAAAGTGATTTATTTAATTAATAGGAGATGATGACTTAATCGGATAAATTTGATTTATTTAATTAAGAGATGAAATGTAATGAATTTAATTAAATAGATATTATTCAATTAAATTGTTAGTAAAGGAGATGATTAAGGGAGAACTGGTGTTAGTATCAGGATCAGTTGTAGAGGATCAATCGGTATATTTTTCGTGTCTACAATATTACTAGTGAAAGTGGAGCTACATAAATTTCTAGATGTGGGTTTCATAAGACCAATTCACTATTTGGGTTGGGTTTCTAATCTAGTATGATTTTCCAAAACCACTAGGGGCATCAGCATCTGCACTGACTTCAGAGACTTGAACAAATATTGTCCTAAGGATGACTTCACATTACCAAATACTAACATCAAAGTGGATCTTGCAGTAGGACATGAGATGTTATCCCTCATGGATAGCTTTTTTGGGTATAATCAAATCAAGATAGCACAAGAAGATCAACATAAAACAACTTTCACATGTGCCTAGGGTACATACTATTGGAATGATATGCCTTTTGGTCTCAAAAATGCATGAGAAACATACCAACAAACTATGATGGTGATTTTCCTTGAAATGTTTCATAGCACCATGTAAGAATATGTAGATAACATTTTAGCTAAATCAGTGACAAGAAGAGGATACCTAGAGGTGCTAGCTAAAATATTTGACAGACTTGAAAAATATCAAGTTCAAGACTTAATCCAAAAAAAGTATCTTTAGAGTAACTTTTGAGAAACTTTTGGGATACATAGTATCTCGAAGAGGTATTGAGGTGGAATCAAAAAAATTCAAAGCAATCATTGATATGCCTCCACCTAAAACCCTAAAGAAATTCTAAATTTTACAAGGAAAACTCCAATCTATTTGAAGGTGTGTATCACAACTAGTAGAAAAATGTCACCCATTTACTCTCATCCTTCATAAATATAGCACATTAAAATGGGATGGTAATTGTCAAAAGTCCTTCTAACATCTAAAATATTACCTAGCCTCACCTCCAATTTTGATGCCTCTAGTGGCAGATAAACTGTTGATCTTGTATATTTTAGCAATAGTAATAGCACTAGGGGCCCTCTTAGAACATCATAATGACTTAGGAAAGGAAATAACAATCTACTAAATAATCCAAAAACTAGTTGGATATGGGCTTAATTATACTCCTATTGAGCAAGCATATTTATTAGTTGTTTTTGCTTCTCAAAATCTACGACACTATATGCCTAACCATCAAATCAAGCTCATATCTAAGGGAGATTCACTAAAATATATATTGGAAAAAGAAACACTCACAGGTCACATGGCTAAATGGTTGATGATACTCAATAAATTTGATATAGAATGTGTATAGGAAGGCAATCAAAGGACATTTCATAACAGATCAACTAGCAAATGCATTGATATATGATGATTGAATCCCCTCATATCAGACTTCCTAGATGAAGCAGTATTCACCATCACTTATACTATTCAATAGAAGTTATACTTTGATGGTTCTCATACTCAGCATGGATCAGGGGTAAGATTCCTCTTAATCACACCTCAGGGTGATTGCATACCTAAATCATAGCAGCTATCTTTTCCATGTACAAACAATATAACCAAAATTGAAGCTACCATTATAGGATTAAGGATGTCTATACAATGGTAGACCACGAACTTGCAGGTCTATGAGGATTCCCAACTCATAGTGAGGTAGGTCAATGATTTTGATTAGATCTAAAGTAGCTTGTTGATCAACATCTTTAACATGGGTTTGAGGACTAAGGAACTTAGCTTGTTTCTCCAAATATGTTGTTTCCTCAAAGTTGATATAAAAACCTTCTTCATGGTCATTTGTTGGAATTTCGTAATGAAGTTCTATGAAATTAGCTATAGCTTCATCATTTTTAAATATGTCTAGAGATAAAGACTCTTGTTATGGGTGAACAATGGGGAGATCAGCTATGCTTCTAGTGGAAGAAAGTCTCCTTTATAGAAGTGGAATTTATCAAAATATAGATAGGGTCATAAATGGAATGGAAATAGATGTTGGGATCATTATGGAATTCTATAGAGATTTGATCTTGATCAATGATAAGATGAGAATGGATCTTGATCAATGATAAGATGAGAATGGATCTTGATCAATGATAGGATGAGATTAGAGGATTTTGGTAACTTAATCTTGATTCATTTTAGAGCTTTCTTCTTTATGCTTTGGATTGTGTTCTTGACATAGATCTAGTTCTAATTATGGGATATGAAAAATGAACTCTTGGATAGCCTCAATATTTTGGCATGGTGATAATGGATTTTGAATTGGATTCACTAGAGTAGGCATGATAGAAAATGGGATGCATGATTGTATTTGGTCTATGCTTTATTGGTCATAGATTGGACTTGTTCTAAATTTTTTATTAGCTTGGATTTCATGATTATCTATTTGGATAGTCCTTGGAGAAAATCCTAAAAGGTTTCATCATTGGGTGATTTGTTTGATGAGGATGGTATGGATTGATATTGCAAAGGTCTTGAGATGAGGTCTTAGAAGGTGAGATGGAGGCTTCTTGTGGATAAGCTTCTTCAATACGACTTGTTATATAGCCAAATGAGGTGGATATGTTATGGCTAGGGGTGTTATTAGTACAATTATTTTGGGATGAGTCATTGCTAGACATAGATGGATGATTTTGATAATGCTTGGGAAATTTATCTTTATATATGCTAAATTTCTCATTATGTGAGTTATATATATTATTAATGTGGTTATTTTTGGATGGATTTTCAGGATGATCCTCAACATTGATTTCACCTTGGTCAATAAAATCTTGAATAAGATTTTTTAGTTGCATATGATTCTATGTTTCATGACCCTTTTTCCTATGATACTCACAATAAGAATTATTGCTATACCATTAGGGTTTTGTATAGGAGTGAATTTGCACCCTTGTGTGAATTCCCCTTTTGTATATCCTCACATTAGAAAATCAAACCTGAAGGAAAAATTCCACATAACCCACCTACCTTCCATCCACTTAGCACATGTTTTGTGTGTCGGTGGGGGAATTTCATCAGGAATGTGAGCACAATATGCAGATGTCTGCACGACACGCTGCCATCCCTGATAGATTTATGCCTTTGGAGTCTGCAAGGATGTTACACTCCTCATTGGGAATGAATTGTAACACCTCTATGCAACCAACCAACCTGAAAATGGCTTCTTTCCCTCTCATTTTTGGCCTTCAAAGGCATTCATTTCACAATCACTTCATCTCTTTAGCACTTCTTGATCTTCAACATTCTCTTGAGCATTCTATTCATAATTCTAGCAGCTTTCACAACTTCATTGAGCATTGCAGCAACTGGTTACTCCATCAACTTCATCCTTGCATGTGTTTCTCTACCATATAATTTACGAGCTTGGAGTATTGCGAGACCTCCCTTCACCACCACTACGACTGTGGTGACTTTTCCAAGTTAGTTGCTTGTTTTCTCCCTTCATTGGCCTTGAGATCCTTTGGGTGGAGGTGGAATTGCATCACTTTACTTTCGCATTGTGATTTGATAAAGTAGCTTTGTATCTTTTGTAGTGTTCAGTGTATTCCTTTCCATTTCCTCTATCATACTTTCTACTCTATTTCTTTTATGGCTATCCATGGAGGTGGAAACACCAAAGTGGTGGTTTGACTGAGGAAAACCCCTATGCAACCCCAACAATTTTCCCTTCTTGCTTGTGTGTAGTTGAACGTGTATGGAGCTCACTGGCGAACTGGTGCTTCAACGAGTTGATATTTGTCACCCTTGTGTTTATCTACTCACTTTATCATTTTCGTACTTACTTTTTGTACTATATCATTTTGTTCATTTCATTAAAGTTAGTTAGCTAGGCTATTAGTAGGCTTTTGGTGGTTTTCTTACTACATTTTATGTTTTCTAGACATATGGATGCCAGCGCACCAGAGAGACACCAGCAAGTCGCACTATCATCCTAGACCTGCGTTGTTGTCCTCAGATAGAGAGCTATCTGAGGTGCAGTTTGGGCTCCAGAAACTGGCTCGTCTAGCCCCAATTATATTTTTGGGTCCATAGAGTGACAAAATCACTTGAGAGTGTTCTTCATTCTTGATCCTCATCCCAAAACACCCATTAGAGTGAGGTAAGTTAGGGCAGCCCTCTGCTCTCAACTCTCCACTACCTGGAGCCTTAGTGTGGTTGGTCCCCCTCTTTTACATTTTTGGTGAACTTGACGTGAACCATTTTTTTTGTCTAGCAGTGTTGAAGGGTCCTTTCCCCATATCCTAGGATCATTGTAGGTGTGAGTGTTGTGAGGTGTTTTTCCTTACAACCCAACCTATGACCCCTAGTAGGCATAGTTGGAAGGTTCCATAGGCATTGTGGAGCAAAGCCTTAGTTGGGTCACTGTCCAATTGCAAACCTTTGGGGGATCTGTGAAAGTGTTGTTTAGTGTACGCAATGACTTCCTTTATGCATCTGCCTATCCCCTCCGTGCAACATGTGACTAGTTCCCTTAGCATAACTTTCACCTCGCAGGACCTGCTAATGGGTTATAATAGAGAGTCGTCTCCTTTTTACATCCCCGCGTGAATCAATGGAAACACTATAGCAGGTGTTCTTGTTGACTCGTCATGTTGGGTGAATGTTATAACTAAGGAGATTATGTTAATCAATTTCCTACATAAAGATGGGTATGACATCCCTAAAAGTACTATCTGTACACATAACAAAATTTGTGTACCTCCCCTTGGTAGCATCACCTTGTCGGTCCTTGTTGAACCTTTGTCAATGAACATGCTTTTTGACATAATCCCAAGGTCTAAACTCTTTAGAGTGAAGCTAGGTATCCCCTAGTTAGTAGATATGAATGTAGTTCCCCTAGTTGAGCATAAATGTCTAAATTTTATCCATGAGGGTTCATTGCACGTAATCCATGACACCAGCTATAAACCATCGGTTGCGCATGGTAGCTATTATTTAGAGCACTTTTGGCCTACACCTGTTGGTCCACTTTCTCCTAGGATAAATCTCTTGTACCGGACGTATGAGAATTACAAGAAAGGGAGATTAACACCTAGAGTGAGGTACGCTCCATCTTCTTATGTTGTTTTGCATAGGACCTATTTGAAAGCTGATAGTGATGCCACCATGGCCCAAAGAAGGGAAGAAGAGAAGCACTCTTGACGTTCCTCTTCCTCCTCTTTTGTTGTCTAGCCTATTGCTTCCTCTCACCCTATTGTGGCATCATTGGATTCTGCTCCGCATTTGTGAGAGATCCCTATGGTGCCCGCTTGGTGAAAGCCCAAGCGACCTGCATTTGAACTTCCCATTCTACCCATGGAGCCTAGGCCCATTCAATATGGTAGAAGGAAGGGTACCCTCAAGGAATCCTCTATGTCTCAGCCTTTGTGGCCTCCTACCACTCTTGCCCCCAAGGTAGTGAATGGGAAGAGGCCTGTCGTCAAGGCGTTAGAGCCGACTCCCCCCACCATTAGTTCAATCTCTTCTCAGCCTCTCCCTCCACCAGAGATGGTCATGATAGACACTCCTATGGCTAAGAAAGAGCCTTGTGTTCCATCTCAACTTCCTATCTCTGGCTACCAGAGTCATGGAAACCATCTTACGCATGAGCGCAAGCATCGACAAAAGGCTCTGGCAACTGAGTAAGTTGCTTTGCAGAGGAAAGAATGGGAGTTGACCACCCCTGTCTCAAGGCCTCCTATTGTTCCCTCATCTCCCATCCCCTCTACCTCAGTTCAATCAAACTCAGTTCTACTTCCAAATTTTGCTGCAAGTGTAGACACCCCTAACCCTAAAATGGTGCATGTTTTTATTGCTCCCTCAGCCGAGTTGCCTCTCTTGATGTCCCTTCTGAACATCCTGCCATTCTCAAAGCCCATGGACATGTCGAACACATCGGTGGTGTCCACAAAAATTTTATCCTCCTCCATGCCTCTTGCCTCATCTATGGGGAGCTCGCACCCTCTAACAAAGCAGAAGGTGGAGGTTGGCCCTTCCAGTAATGGGGGTTGAAAGAGGAGTCCACCCTCTTCAAAGGGTGGTTCTATGCTAGCGTGCATCACACTAATGACAAAAGAAGCTCTGGCATCCCCTGAGTTCGTCACCGCTCCTAAGTCACTCAGTGATCCCAATAGTGAATCTTGGTCTTTGCCTCCCTCACCCATTGAGGTAACACATGGCACTCCTATGAAGTGCATGTTTAACTCCTTGGATGAGGTCCCAGCCTTTTCGGTGATCATCGCGAAATGGCTAACCATTACTCCACAAGAGCCAAGCAAAGAAGACCTTGCAGGGCCTTCTTCCTTGGCCCTTGTTGCAGGAGGGTTGGAGGGATCCCCCCTTAATATTCCACCACTCAGGCTCATTTTTCTTCCCCATATAATGATCTAGATTGGGAGGTAGACAACCTCTTGGTCGATGAATGTTAGGGGAGCACCTCTTCTTTACCTTTAGATCAGGTGTGTGTTTTTTGTGATGTGTTCCCTCCTGGTTGCATTATGTGTTCCTAGATGACCCTTGTCACCCTTATAGGTGCTTGGATACAGGAGTGATTATGTGTCGTGAAACTTCCTCTATTTTTGGCATCATTCTTCCTCTATTATGTGTATTTATTTTTGGAAAATTGGGAATGATGCAAAGTGTTGGGGGCATTTAGGCTTCCCTTCTGTGTTGATGAAATTTTTTATTTTTACTTTTCCTTCTCGTGCATTCTTCATATGGTCTAATATAGTAGGGGGTTGATGATAGTTCATCTATATACTATTATATATATATATATGAGCAGTTCTAACCCTGAAATATCAGATCGCCCATGTGCCCTTTCTTCTTAATGTTTTTGTCTCTCTTTGCATCTTTATCTCTTTTTTTCTTGAGTTGTAATGTTTTGGTGTTCATATGCTGTCCCTTGTGTGTGCGACAACATCACCATGATTTCCACTTTGATTTTCAAAAATGCATTCATTGCTAACGAATCTTTTCTTATAAATCTTTGTAAGCTTTATCAAAAATTGTATTCTCAACTTGGACCCCTAGCAGAACGTGTTTCCTTCTTCATAGGTTCACAAAGAAAGAACCTAACAAACTTTCCGTCGAGGTGGGAGAAACTTTTCCTACAAGAGAAGCCTCGACCTTCCCCTCGCGAGGGGGAATTTTCTTCCTTTCGAATTCCCTGATGAAGTGAACATCTTTTGAAAGGAATCCTTGATGAATGAATTGATTTGCGAAAAGCATTCTTACACTTTCAAATAGTGCATCCCTTGAGTGGACCCTTTTTCTTTTGGAGGGTTCTCAAGGGACCCCTTTGAAATCTCTTCCTTCAATTTGTTGACTATCTATGTGACTATCTACTTCTTTTCCTGTGTGGCTCTTTTTGATTTCTGACATGTTTTATCTATGGATTAACATGTTGCTTTGTAGGTGTGCCTCTGAAGCCGATTTTCAATATGATTCTACAAAGTCCCCTTTTATTGGGCTTCCTTCATGAGAGACTACTTGGGGAACACCTTCTTTGTAGGTCCAAGGGTCTATGAAGCACTTGTATCCTATGAGATTTGTCCATCATTGGTTTGTGGGCCTTCGATGTACTTTGTGCAACTTCGTAGTTCTAGAAAGCTATGAAGTCCTTTTGTTCAAACCTCCTCAAGAGAGAGTACCTATGGAGTCCTTTCCCTACCTTGCGCTTTCAAGTTCGCCAGATCGTGGTCTACTTCCTTGATAGTTCAAGCATACATTTCTAACTCTTCGATCTACTTTATTGAACACTCATTGATACTCATGCTCGCTAAAGTCGGGGGAAAATGTATAGGAGCAAATTTTCACCCCTTGTGTGAATTTCCCTTTTTCATATCCTCACCTTAGAAAATAAAACCCCAAGGTGAAATTCCACATCACCCACCTACCTTCCATCCACTTGGCATGTGTTTTGTGTGTCGATGGGGGAATTTTCATTAGGGATGCGTGCACGGTGCACGGACGTCTACACAGTGCACTGTCGTCCCTGATAGATTCTTGCCTCTGGAGTCCACAAGGACGTTACACTCCTCATTGTGGACGAATTGTAATGCCTCTATGTGACCAACTTACCCAAAAACAACTCATTTCCCTCTCATTTTTTTCCTTCAAAGGAATTCATTTCACAATCACTTCATCTCGTTAGCACTTCTTGATCTTCAACATTCTCTTGAGCATTCTCTTCACCATTCTATCATCTTTCACAACTTCATTGAGCATTGCAGTAGCTGGTTACTCTGTCAACTTCATCTTTGCACATGTTGTACCATAGAATTTGTGACCTTGGAGTCTTATGAGACCTCCCTTCATCATTGATGCAGATATGGTGACTTTTCCAAGTGCTTTGCTTGCATTCTCCCTTCATTGGCCTTGAGATCCTTTGGGTGGAGGTGGTATTGCATCACTTTACTTTCGCATTGTGATTTGATATAGTAGCTTTGTATCTTTTGTAGTGTTCAGTGTATTCCTTTCCATTTCCTTTATCATACTTTCTACTATATTTCTTTTCTAGTTGTCTATGGAGGTGGAAACACCAAAGCGCAAGTTTGACTGATGCAAACCCTATACATCCCCAACAATTTTCCCTTCTTATTTGTGTGTAGGTGAATGTGTGTGTGGAGCTCACTGGCGAGCTGGCACTTTAGTGAGTTGATATTCGTCACCCTTGTTTTTATCTACTTTATCATTTCCGTACTTACTTTTTGTACTTTATCATTATGTTCATTTCATTAAAGTTAGTTAGCTAGGCTATTATTAGGCTTCTAGTGGTTTTCTTACTACATTTTACATTTTCTAGTCATATGGATGCTAGCGTGCCAAAGAGACGTTAGCGCACTGCACTATCATCCCAAACCCATGTTGCCATCCTTAGACAGAGAGTTGTCTGAGGTGCAATTTGGGCTCTAGAAACTGGCTCAACTTGCCCCAATTGGATTTTCAGGTTCGTAGAGTGACATAAGCACTTGAGAGTGCTCTTCATTCTTGATCCTCATCCCAAAACACTCGTTAGAGTGAGGTAAGTTAGGGCATCCCTCCACTCTCAACTCTTCATGACCTAGAGACTTGGTGTGGTTGGTCCCCCTCTCTTACATGTTTGAATTAGGGTTCATCATAGTGTCTAAGCTTTGGAAGCTTGATACGATTAGTTTGAATCAACTTGTTCAAGAATGTCTCAATTGGCTCCCCAATGGAAGTGTACTTGCATCTAGTGTTTTTGGGTCTTAGTGGTCCTTTTGGAGGATTCACATTTTGATTGTTTTGCTAATTATTTGGTGGGGTTTGCATGTTTTGTACAATTTTTGTGTACATGACACCACCATTGATAATATTCTTGTTTTTAGCCCATAGGAGAGGTTTTTCATTACAATTTTGTGTATGATCCTTATTATCCTTGTAGATATTGATAAGTCCCTTAGCAATAAGGGCCTTCTCAATGGTGATCCATTTTTCTATGATTTCTTCAAAGGTGTTGGCACATTGTATGGTTAAGTGAAAGCCAATTTTAGTATTAATATTTTGGACAAAGACTTTCACGAGTTGTATTTTTAGGAATAGGCCATTTGCATTGGCTAGCCATGTTTCTACAACATTGTACAAATGAAGCAAATGTTTTTTCCTTTTTTTTGTTGTGTGCTACATAAATCAGTCATGATAACATCATGTTTTATGTTGTAGGAGAAATTATTGAAAAAAAATTCAACAAGTTCATGGAATTTTTTAATACCATGTGATAAATGGGAGAACCATTATATTGCTTGTCCTCCTAAAATTTGAGGAAAGAGGCACATTAAGTATGTGTTATTATATGCAACCTCTAGACATGCTATGTAAAATTCTCATATATGTTCTCATGGATCACATCTTCCCTTGTATTTGTCAAATTTAGGCATTTAAAATTTGTGAGGTAAGGGTATCCTAACTATATTTATATAAAATAGGTATGGAAAAATGTCTTCAAGAGTATCTTTTCTTCTTTTTTTCCTAATTGCATGTCAATAATCTTTTGGTGCAAGCTTTGAATTTGTAATGCCAAGTCATCATTTGGGTTGTCTGGTGGTTGGTTTGAAAAAGTGTACATTTGATGTTTAGTAATGCATGACGAATTGTATGTGTTACCTAATTTTGGCTTCCAGTTGAAATTAGGTAACTTATTGTTTATTCTTTTGTGTTTTTCATTTAAACATTAAAAGATACATCATGTTTTGTTAAAGTTCATTAATGTGCATAAAGGAGATTGTTAATAAACAGATTGCATTTATTCTAGTTTTTCAATTACATACAAATAAGAAAGAGAACCAATATGTATTGTAAATGTAATCTTTATTGATAATCATGAGCATAAAATGTCCCTCACAAGCCAAGGGACTAGATATTCTAATGCTTATAAAGAAAAGACTATACGCCTATAGATAATAGAAAAGAAATTGCATATAAAATGAAAAGGGACCCATCATTTCGTAGTGGAATGACGAATCCCATTGGCTTGGTCCCGCATCATCTCGGCCCTTCCCGCTACCCTACTTCTGTTGACACCCTCCTCACTGCTCCTAGGTTTCTTGCATATGAAAAAATAGTGTTGTTAGAGCAATGAAAGGTCCCTAATCAAAATATATGTAAAACATCCATAAACGTGTAATATGATGTCCATAAGAATTGAAATAGCATCATACCATAAGTGTCCATGAAAACAGGAAAAGAGTAATCAAACACACCTATGATATGCTTTGTTTATCTAACTACTTTATTCCTTGTGCAGATTTAGGATAAGTCTTTGTTACTGTTCTAATTCAGCTAATTACAGCATGTGGTGTCAAATGTGGCTCCCACGAGGGTTGAGCCTAGCATGCTACCCTTTGATTTTTTAAGAGGGATAGGAAATTGAGCAACTTGATCAAATCAATGATAAACATATTCTTGATGCATTAAATCAATATGGAATCACACCAGTTGATCAACTTTCATTATCAAATTCAAAGGATGCAACACATAATGTGAGCTATCAAGAAAGTCACACTTCATCTTTTCACAATGAATCAATCAATAGGTTGTCATCATGTCAAAAGGGGTGGTATATTTTGCTGGATATGTCTTTCAATCTTCTTAAGTGGATCCAAGATCCATTTTATTAAAGAAGTAAATGATTTCTTTGATGCATCAAGTTCAATTATAGATGCATCAAGTTCAATTATGCATCTATTAAAATAATGAAGGAGACATCAAGTCATGCCTAAACCATCAAGAGTCATATGGGGCAGCAAGGAGGAACAAATATAATCATCCATTGTTGCATGAGATACACTGTCCAATTCATCTCACTTCAACCCTATTGGACAAGCACACATCACTTAGGATGGTGAGCTTTCAGGTCACCACCATAAGTGGCATATGTCTTCCCAGTAGGATTAAAGAAAAAGGAATGGTAGTGAGTACTGATAATTCATTAGGCAATCATGAAACATAGAGATGAAACTCATTTGGAAGCCAAGGTCATGAAGAAAAGTTGCAATTGACAATCCTTTCAGAGGTGCAAAGCAACATGGGATCAAAGGGGTGATTGCAAGTGATAACAGCAAGGATATGGTGGAATGTGAAATGCATGATTCCTTACAGTCAAAAAAAATTCAGAGTTGGAAATGGCAGTCCCAAGTGAATAATGAGGGAAGCATAGGACAAGGAGGTAGGCTTCCTCAAAATACAATGATCTCATGACAAGAACAACAAAAAATTATTCAACATCTCATTGGGTGATCCCACAAAGCTGGTTTACAATTTATGGGAGATTCTGATTTTTGTTGAAATCACATATTTTTAGAAAATATAATGATTTAAGGCTTAAAAATTTCCATTTAAAGCATTCCAATTGAAGAGGATTTGATTAAACTACTTTAGATCAAACCCCCTTGGATAGAACCCTGCTAGTTTTAAACCATACCTATAATGAAGTCTCCTTTACACCTATCAAAATGATGATAAAAAACCACTTTTGATTTACCTTTTGGGGGATCAAATGAATTGATTTAAAATTTATTTTTTTAAGTATGTAGTCCTTATTATAAGCTTTCCAAAAAGTATAATTTTAAATAAATTTAATTTTATTATTATATTTATTTTTTATTTCTTGTGAATGTAGGTTTTTCACCGAAAATCAAGCTCTATGTTCTACACATGTGGAAAAATTGAAGATTATCAAAAAAAAATTGAAAAATATGAGTGCACCAGATATTGAAGTCCTTGATCCAACAAATAAAATAAAATTGAATTTCAATACTTACAAAAAAAATTGTGCTATATAGTCCACCCATGTCTGAATTGTAATTGGTTTGACTTCGAAACTTGACTAAGGAAAAAATATTCAATAAAACACTGTGAAAACAATTGGAAGCACTAGATATCGTAGTTAGAAATCTAAATTTGAAAAAAATAGAATTTTATCTTTCATGGAAAAAAAGTCAAGTGTTATATGGTGAGCTTCACTCCTTAAAAATGGTGTTTACTGAAAAAAACTAGTTTTTGAAGGAGATCGAAAAAGAAGTGCAATATGATTCCAAAATTTTTGAAAAAAATATCTTTAAAATCTACAAACAAAATGTCACAATTCACTAGTTTTCATCATCTTCAAATTCCTCACGGTTTAGCTGTTATAGGTGCTCGAAAGTGAAGATTTAGTTAGAAAAAATCAGTTCAATGTCGAGTTTGGCCAAAATTTGTAAACCAATATTGTGGGATCACCCCATGATCAGACAACAACAATCAAAGAATTATATAGGACAGCAAGAATCAATGAAAAATGACAATCTATGTGACAAGAGCCAATGATTCAGAGTAAAGCAAAAGAACAATGATGTTAAGATGAAATGAGTCTACATGAAGTCAAAGAACCATTGCACTCACATATTTCCAACTCTTCAAGCAAGATTAAGCAAAACAAAGATTGGTGGATCTAACTAATGTCAATGCAAGATTGAGATTACAATCAAATGAGACAACCATCTACAATAGCTTGCAGTCGCATAGCATTCTAGTCTTAAGAGATTTGCATTTGTTGAAAAATAGAGAAGAAATGAAGCTTCAAAAAAGGAGGTTGTTTCTTGATGCACATCAAGTCCTATAGAAGATTAAAAAAAAGAGCGTGTAAGAGGAACAATCCATTTTGAAAGTGGCCACAAGTCATATTTGAATGACTATTATAATACTCAATGAAAACAAAATTTGATGCTTCAGGACAACAAGGTTCAAAATGGAAGAAAATTAGACAACTATGATCAAAATGGAAGCAAATCAGACAACTATGATCAAAATGGAAGCAAATCACTTCAAAATTGAGAAGGAATTTAAGTTTTCTCAACATTATTCTTTGGAAAGAATAAATAATCTTGAGACTGCACTATTGAACTTAAAGCAAAAGGAATCAAGCAGCGAGAAATGAGGTACTGAACAATACATTTTGTTTTGTGTCTGAGATAGGCATCTTCTTCTTTCATATGTTTGTTGCTTTTGAAATGGTCAAATAGGTTGTTGCCTTTTAGAAAATTTAATTTTTTTTCATTTAAAGACAAAGCAAGCATGATTAAGAAGGAATAGAGTAACCTCAAGCATCATAACAAACCATACTTCTTAGTGCTCATCATATAAATGCAGATTACAGATCCTACCATGTCATAGATCTAAGATTACATTGCATAGAATTATCTATTTTGAATCTCTAAACAAAACACCAATTGCAATTTTAGAAGCTTGTTCCAATGTAAACCACAATGGAGTTTTGTTTTCAGAATAAGAAAATTCAAAGTAAAAGGAAAGGGGTAGTCATCCAATGCATATGATCACATTTGTTTGCATGACTTTATCTATGAGTTTCATCAAGCCAAAAATAAATGGTGCAATCTATCGTTTCTTGCATTTTCTTTCAATACAAATACCTAGAAGAGGATTATGAAATAGTCAAGACACATGAAGGACAAGCACACAATGGGGTAATCTTCAAGTGATCATAAAAATGATGAAGAGAACACTCAGTATCTAGAAAGCAATGAGGGCAGCCAAATGTGTTACAGTCAGGCCATGCATCTTAAATGCATAAAGACAGTGATAGAAAAGGTCTTAACGGTGCAGCTACATGAGGAGGATACAATAAATTCAGTGATGTAAAATGCATTCAAATAGAAAATAGAAGGAATAGTAACTGTGTTTGAGCACAGTGGCTTAGTGAGAAGGCCTTCTAGGTGACTGTTAAGGGGACTAAAATCAAAGGGAGGAATAGATGCACTAAATTCAATGAAAGAGCGGCCTTCTTTCACAAGGAAAATCTTGCAGTATCAATGGGCTTGAAGGTTATCTTTTAAGAGGAAAATGCAAGATTACATACCCAAAATGCATCATGGGGTTTCTATTCAAAATAAATAGAAAAATGCTAAAGATAGTGAAATGCAACAAACCTGGGTTGTTATTCATGGCCAGAATAAATTTTCAAAATAAGAATGCACTGCTTATACAGGTCTAACAATAATCTATGCTTCATAATTGTGCTTCCTTGAAATGGTAAGCAGAAAATGCAAAATTCGAAATACCCAGATTGCATTATGGAGTTCTTTTGCAAAGTGAAGTGAAAATGTTAAGACCCATTTCACTCCTTGTGGTCGTGGCTAGAAGAATTATTTGTCTTTTGAAGCAAGAAAACCTATCTAGGTTTGTTTTAAAAGTTAAAAGAAGAATGTCAATCACGTGGCTTGGAGTGAAGAGTTTGCAAAAAACCCTTAAATATTCTCTAAGTTTTGTTTGCCAAAAGAATGGAGTATAAGATCATTCTACAAAATTATGCAAAATACCCAACCCATTTTTCCATGGCTGCAACCTGGAAAAATCATTTTTTCCACATATAAGAAATCCACTTGTGTTTTTGTTATGAAAACGCAAATACAGAGGTAAAAGAAAAAATTAATGGAGAGCATTCTACAGAAAAAGTATGTAAAAAACCCTATTCCATTCTTCATGGTCGTGGCCAAAAAGCAAGTGTTCTTCATAAATCACAAAAAAAAACACTTGGGGTTTTTTAATTCAACCTTCAATATAGAGAGAAAAGATAGATTTTGCTTCATTTTGACAATGGAAAAGCCTCCATTCAAGCTTTTATTCATTGAAATAAAGGAAGAAAATCAAGATATGGGTCTGGTAAAAGCTTACCTGAGCAAAAAATTGCTCACTTTGTCATTAAAATGCAAATTGCTTCCATTTTTTTGCTTCAGAAAGTCACATCATGCTAGTTGTGAGCAAATAGAAACCCGTAGAGAGAAAATCAAGCAACAAAAAGTGATTAGAAAGACACTTACAATCACAGAATTCAGAGTTAAATGGTTGTCCAAAGACTGAAAAAAGCCATATTTTGATTCAAAGGGGCAATTACCTTTGGTGTTTTGTGGAGATCACAAGTGTTCATCAAAAAAATAGTCAAAGAATCGGCCAAAACACCATTTTCTAGTGTACCAATCAAACCCCATGGCGGCCAGGTGAATACTCCAGAAGCTCGATGCAAATGAATGAGCTTTTCTTTCTTTTTCCCATGTTTTTTTTAGAGTTAGAAACCCTATGGAGGCCGATGAGTGACTTTTTTCCTTTTTTTAAAAAAAAATGCATACACATTTAATTGCTAAGTGGGTTTTGGAGTCAAGCTCAAGACTTGGGCATTTTTTTCCTTATGGTGAAGTTCAAGACTTAGGCAATTTTTCCTTATATTTCATTTTGAAGACCCCGTACCTTGGTGTTTTACTATCTTTGCAAAAATTCTAAGTCTTCCAAGACTTTGAAAACATGCCTTCCAAAGATTTTAGAGTCCCTTTATGCTCACATAGGCCGAATTATTGGTCTTTTTGTTTGTCTTTGAAAGGAGAATTGTTGACCAAGTGATGGTCAAGCCACTTATGGCTTTCAAATATAGAAGTGGAGGTGAGTGAGAATTGATAAAATGCCTTGGAGGAGAATTTTATTTTTTTCTTGAATGCTTTTACAAGCATTTGGAATATACCATTTAGTTTGCATTTTATCAATTATAAGGAATTGTTTAAGTGATTTGTAAATCACTTTTATTTAATGATATTTATTTAATGCAAATGTAAATGTAATCCAACAGAGGTGGTGGGGCCTCTTTTTGCATTATATTTTGAAATGTAAAATGGTTTGACTAAGTGATGTATTATGAATCACCCAATCAAATTATTATTTTGAATGCAAATTAGAGTTTTTGCGCTATCTCAAAAGCACCAAAGGTGTGGATCAAATGGGTTGAATACATGTGTCAGAAACATGATGAATGGAAAACATGAGAGATGTGTGTGAAGTTGTATTTGACTGATTTTGGAGGAAATTGGTTGTTTGGAGGAATTTTTGTCACATTTTTAGTGTGACTATAGTCTTGGCTTGACTTTGCTTCATGTGGTGGACAGTTTGGAGTGTTTCAGAAGGTTCTTTTTGGCCTTTTCTACTGCATCCGATCAGAACCTTCTAGATGGACTTGTGTGAGGGAGTTGTGTGAATTTTTGCTTAAGTAAATTCAATCTTTGTTATTGGAGTTAGTTCTTTCTTTCCAGCACAGTGATAGCTTGGCTTTGGAGTTACCTTTTTCAGCAGGAGCAGTATTGTAACTCAGATAGACTTGTATACTAGTTGAGTACTTTGACTCAATGAAATTAAACATTTACATTCTCATTTCATGTTTTATTGTGTGTTGTTAGTGATTGATCAGATTATTTGTGAAATTTATCTTTTCCTTGTAGTGTTGTCTCATGGTTAGGCACCTATTTAGCAGAAAAGTGTATTGTTGCAGGTTATATGTTGTGTTAGTAAATGCAAAGGTTGTTAGTTGTGAAATTTTCCTTCTAAGAGTTCTGCTAAAAACCTCCTTATAAATTACTTATGCAAGAATGCATGCAAAATGAGTTGTGTGAACAAGGTTTTTCTCATTGTTTTGAATGTGAAAAAGTTGTTTTGCAGGTCTTAGTTAGTTTTGGTGTATCACCCTTTGAAGTTTTTTTATTTAAGTTCATTTTCATGCATCATTTTACCCTTTTCCTCAAGAAATCATTAGTTTCAGTGGCATCAAAAGGGGATCTAGCCCATAGTCTAGAGGTTTGCTTTCACAATAGGATACCCACAACTTGAAAGCAGTCCCATGTTAGTCCAAATTTGTTGAGCTCTTTCACAGCTTGGCAAAGGGGTGCAAATTTGGGCCACTAATAGTGTGATGGATTTTGGTTTTGTGGGATGTTTTGAGGGATGTTATATGAGTTATATGGAATGTTTTGATTTGGGGAGTGTTTTTTTCTTGAGGTATGTTTTATGTTTGAGGAATGTTGTATGAAGTGCATGAGGGGTTTTGATTTTTTAGGATGAATAGTTATTGTAGAATGAATTTTGATTATGGAATGAGTTATTGTTTAGGGGTGCTTTGATGGATGTTATAAGAATATTTTTTAGTTTGAGGGACATGTGTTTGTGTAGGGATAGTGAATGGAATGGATTGAGATTTTTGTTGTGAAATAAATTATCATTGGGGGATGCTTGTGTTTATAGATATCTTAGATGAGAGAGTTTGTGAAGAATGTGGGATGTTGTAAGTTTTGATATGTTGGATTTGGGATATGTGTGACTATTTGATTTGTCATGTTTGGGTTTTGATGCAAAGGATTTATAAATTTTCTAGAAAATGGTATCAAATTTGTGGCATATGATGGTATAGTGTGTTGACTAGGTATGTTTGGCATTGAAGGTTGTGGTATAACTTTGTTAATAGCTTGAACTATAGGTATGTTCTCATGTGATGGAACATTAGATGGCATGACATGTGTGAGGTCTTGTTCTCTAAGTGTAGCAATATTGTAATTGTTGGAAGGTAACTTAGCACCACTTTGTGCAAGTTTAAGAAAGTATGTGTTGGGATTCGAAGCAATGAGGGCATCAAGTGCTCTAGCTAAGGAGGGATCTTGTTGTATTTCTAAAATTTTCTCTTTAGTCATTTCCTTAGATTCCATAAATTTGTTTATGATGGACCTTATATGATAATTGGTGGATATTGAGGTTTTGTTGTGGTTGTGAAGTTTGGTATTAACAAGGATCAAATAAATGACTAGGCATTTCAAACTCTAGTTTGGTAACCCCATGGGTGTGGTGATGTTTGAACTACTAGGATTAGACTCCATGAGTTTCTTGTGGTGTGACCTTGTAATTTTTTATGACCTTATGAAAAATGAATGTAAGTGAACATTGGTGATGTGATATGGACGAGTATTGTTTCAAGATGGACTATGAGTATGTTAGGTATATTTGGACAAAAATTGATGTTGATGTTGTTTGATTGATGACATATATGAAAACCTCTAAAAGTCAAATTTAACCTTATCTCTATTTTGATAAGTGATAATGATGGTTTTTGCTTGTACTAGACTGATGATTCTAAGCAAAAGGATTGTGGTGAGTTCACAAACTTATAATTAGAAAAGACCACTAATCTAATTTTCTCACAGATATTGATTTTGATCCAAATGTCTACTTGAAACTTGGTTGATTTCCAAGAAAAATGCTAAATTAGAAGATAATATGGGAGATCTAGACGTGATTATGACTAATATTGGTTGTTTGTGGATTGATGTTTGTTATTGATAATGATGGTGTTTTTCCAAAGCTAAGATAGGTAACCCTAAAATTCAAATATTGAATGGTATGAAATGGATGTGAAAATTGGTTTGTTGTTTGAATGATGAGAGTTGGTTGTAGGTTTGTTGTACTACAGGTAGATCAAATCCTAGGTTTGTATGCTCATAAATTTTAGAATCTAAACATTAGAGTAGTTTATAAAAATTGTTTACATAGTCAAATATATTGATCTAAGTTTCAAAGGCATCACTGTGGGTATCAAATGTGAAATCAACTATCAAATACATTAAACTAAGATCATATGTGTCAATATAGGTTTCAAAGGCATCATTGTGTTTTCCAAAGGAATCATTGTGTTTTCAAATACATCACTATATATCAAAGGCATCATTGTACTATCAAATGTGTCTCTATGTGAAAAATTAAGTTTCAAACTGACAAAACTAGTTGAAATTAGATGTGTCAAAGTATAGTCAAAAGCATCAATATGTAGATCAAATGCCCCATTGTGCATATCAAATACACCAAAGGATGATCAAATCTGCTAAAAATTAATTAGATGTGTCATTGTAATAGCATATGCATCACAATAACACTCAAATATGTAATTCTAAGAGTGTAACTAAAATTTTGAAGGTGCAGACTAATTTTGACTTATTTGTAAGACTAATTTTAACTTTTTTTATTAGAAAGAGATAAAAAATAGTATAAAATTGAATCCAAGGTATGGTATGATTGGTATTCATGAGTTCATGATAAAAACATGTCAAGAAGTACATCCTGGCTAGTATTAAAGTTATCTTGCACTAGTGTGGGCACAATGCAGAATATCATAGGATTGTGTCTGCATGCTCCACTCTCAAGAGGGAATAGCTAGGTCTCTTGTGGCACAAGGTCGCATATCCCTCCTTCCTTATAGGTTCTTATACCTCCAAATAAATTGTATCTCTCCTTAGGATGGTACATATTGAGTAACTCCAAGCATGATATTGTACCTTGCACCACAACTAGATTAATGGTTGTTGGTCTTAGGTCTCTAAATAACAATGGTTCATAGTGGCTTTGATAATAGTGAGTTCATTGCCGGTATTGGCATGGTATAATGGTTTATAGGTGGCATTGTTGTTCTTGCCACCAAGGTTCAAACCCCGTTGGGGTGGTATTGTTGAATGGTTGTATCTGGTTCATAGCTCCGGTCAAAAGCATTTACCCCTTGAATATAAAAAAAATAATAGTGAGTTCGTCTAAAATTGCTTGAGACAATGGGGTCTCCTATCTTCTCCTCACCAAACAAATCTCGACAGATTGAGGGTCTTGTAGTTTGTCTTGAACAACGTTGGCCACACCTAGAGGTAAAAATTTTGTTCTCCCCCCTTTATATATCCCACTAGTAAATGTGGTTGAGGTTGCTCTTGGGGTGATGAAATCCCAAAGAATGCATCCCACTGTAAATAAAAATAAGACACTAGTGTTTATGATTCTCAAGCTTGAATTAAGCACAAGAGAAGATCATACTTTTCTATTACTCCTTGGGTGTGCATAACATGTGCAAACTAAAAAAAAAATTGGTCTCCAGACTTGCACGAAGTGCAAGGAGAGAGCATACACATTGGAAGCTCACCAAACATGACATAGAATTTATTGATTATCCAAAATAAAGTGTGAACTATGCTACAAATCAAAGAAATTGAAATTTTCTCCCTACATAAGATTCTTCAGTAGTTTTTTTACCAATCTTCTCCTAGAGAATTTGTCAATGTTTCAAAGATATGTTAGTTCCAAAAATTGAGCAAATGTTAAGGTTAGAAAAAATCAATTTACTAAATCAAAGGCATCAGTGTGAATTTCAAATACATCATTTTACTTGTAGATGTGTTGATTACCTAACAATAGCATCATTGTACATATCAAATATATCATTTTGAGTGTCAAAATTATTGTTTTAAGATCAAAAGCATTAATATGTAGTTAATTACCTTACTATAAGTTTCATTTGTGTCATTGTAAATTTCAAAACCTAGAAAATAGTGAGATCAAATACATTGAGGTTTTAAATGTGTCATTATGGGTTTCAAAGGTGTCTCTTTCCATATCAAATGCATCAAACTACCATTGAAAATGTCATTCTCTAGGTTAAATTGTGTTATTGTAACCTGAAACCTAAAAATCTTCAAGAAACTCAATTGAACATTAAAAACAAGGATGTGGGTCCCACCGTGCATGCCAAAATGTGAATAGGAATATGTTGAATGATCAATGAATTCAATGTAAAGAGGAAATCACATCAAGAACCCTAATATAATGTTCAAATATACCTATTACCAACAAAGTGTGTGCACTATCCAAATGAAAGTGATCAAATAAGAACATAAATCAAATCAATCAATTAACCTACTTTACCTCCACCAAAAATTCCTAGCCTTACTCCATTGTCAAAGTGTAAGAATTATTTTTTTTAAGTATCATATGTGGATTTCTCATAAACTTAGCATAACCTTGTTAAGCAAAATAGGATGTAATGAGTATAGTTTGACTACAAATTTGAGAAGGGATTTAATGATCAAAGGATGGATGATTTATAGGTTTTTAGGACATTGGATCGATGGTGTGAGATGTGAAATGAGATCATCGAATGAGAATATATGAGATATTAGGATGATCATGCATGAGGTTGCATGGAGAGATGAAGTGGAGTTAAGTTCAATTCACTCACTAAATTTAGCAAAGGCCACTAAATTATAGTTCACTAAACTTAGCTTTAGAAGAATAAAGATAGAAACTATTATTATTAGGAACCAAATAAAATAATGATTTTATTTATTTTTAGAGGAACGTGCAAACTAAATAAATTAAATAGTTCATTTAATTTTGGAGGAATAAATTTAACTAATTAGATTTAATTAAAAATTATTTAATTATGTGGATGAGAAGAATGCATGATTTTAATTAAATAATTAAAAAATATTTAATTATGTGGATAAGAGGATAATGCAAGATTTAATTAAATAATTAAAAATTATTTAATTATAGGGATGGAAGAATAATTGGGAATTAATTAAATAAATAAAATTATCTAATTAAAGTGGATGAGGGGAAATGATTAATTAATTAAAAATTATTTAATTAAAGGCGATGAAGGAAAATGATGAAATAATTAAGAAATTAAAAATTATTTAATTAATGTGGTAAATGGGTTAGTTCAATCAAATAATTTTAAAAACCATTTGATTAATAGTGATGAAAAGGGTGATGAGAGATGATGACTAGAAATGATGAATTAGAAGAATGTGTTAGAAATTTTTAGGTATCCACATCTTCTAATCCAAGAGGAAGTAGATTTAATTCAAATGGGTATCATCAAGTCTTGCAAATCACAAGCATTGGTGGCTCGTGAGCCTAAGGTACAAAAAGAATCAAGGAATCCTAAAAAGAATAAAAAAAAAACAAGCTACACAAAGAATATGAATCCTCTCCCTCTCAAGGGGAATCATCTAAGAAGGAGAATCCTAAGTGTGCATATTGCAAGAAAGCGAAGCGTGATGAACATAAATGTTATTCAAAATAGATTGATGAGATGAAGTCAGTTCTCAAGAAGAATCATATCAATTTACCTTCAACAATGTTAGGGGCTCCATCTTCTCCTTCTTCATCAAAGTCAAAGAAATATAAGGGGCAAGCACTTGTTATTTCATATTATGAATTAGAGATGTGGATACTTGATTTTGGAGCTTCACATCATATGGCTTCATCATGGAATATGTTCTCTTCATTTGAGTCTTGTTCATCACCACATATATTTATGGATAACAACACATATATGTTTGCTTGTGGGAAGAGATGTATTGAAATGGATGACAAAGAATTTAATTATGTTCTTTATGTTCCTTCATTTTCATTCAATATCATTTATATATATCATATCACACATGGTGGAGCAAGCAAGAGATTTGATTTCACACCAAATTTTATCAAAATTTGGGATTGCATGGTAGAGATATAGTTTTAGCTGTGGAGGTTGATCATCAATATTGAGTCTATACCTTCTGAATTTTTTCTCTTATTATTCCTTTGGCTAAGTACACACTATTGCATCTAGTCTGGACACTTTTGAGGAAATTTAGTATAGTTATTTCAATATTGATATTCTTTCATCTACTGATATTTTAGAGATATGTGTGATTATTCCATCTCCTTCATTTATTGTTGCTTCTGATGAAACTAGTGTTGATACAACCATGGATTATTGTGATTCAATGCAATAGGACATTCATTGTCTTCTAGATATAACTACTTGGGATGAGTACTTCACAGACATTTTAGGTTTGTTTTGTGAGGTCTATCTTGCAGACCTAGAGGAAACTATTGATCATATACATCTCCTATCTTATGCTACTTTATATGGATTTGCATCATCTTCCTTAGATGATTGTGGGGGAGCAATTTGACCCTCTTGTTTCTTCCCTACCTCATCACTTATCGCAATTTGGAATTAGTGTGGAGACCTTTGATCAACACTCGGAAGAGACATTTTTGTCTTTGGATTATGTTCTACATCAGTTTCTACAAGGTTCTAGATTGTCCTCTTCATCAATGTGACTTGGAACACCTAATTTAATTGTAACAACTTTCGATATCAACATGGGAAAACTTGAGAATAATTTAAAAACATCATACATCATTTTTCTTCCCACATCTTCCTTTAGAATGGGAAGAAATCATAGATACATTTTTTTTGTTTCTTTCTAAGGGGAGGAATGTTGTTTGACATGATTTGATCATCTTCAACATTCATTTTTTGGAATCTACCACCATTGCAAGAGACTCTACTTTGATGGAGGGATGCATGGTTTCTCTTCTTCTTCTCTCTTATGGGGGCACTTTTTTCTCACAAGGGTTTTTTATTATGAACTTCTAGAGCTCGCATTATGTATTTTCTCTTTTTGGAGGAGTTTTGTCCCACTAGGTCTTCTCCTTTTCTTCATTTGTGAGATATTTCATTTGTGCATAGGTACCTAACATGGCCTAGTATTTGGGGCACATCCTTTCATCTTCACATTATTTCATCTTGTACATTCTCCCTAAGTTGCACTTAAGGGAGGTGTTGGCTTGAATAGGGTGTTTTTCCTAGCTAGTTCATCACCTAGGTCCTATTCACATTAGTCACTTAAGTTTACTTAGGTCACACATATCATAGTTATCACTCTATCTCAAGTCATAAGATTAAGACACATGTCATAATCTTATGTAATCTTATGTCTCACCTTGGTCTATATAGCCAAGGGATTCCCTTTGTACTCTTAATTCATTGTAATCTATTATCATTGTATCATTCGCATCCTTTGATAGAATAGAATTATTCTCTCATAGTTGATTTCTCGTGTGCTTTCATAGAAGTTCCTAGATCTTGGGTGGCTACAATATTCAGCCAAATCTTGCATGGCATTAATCATTTTATACCAACTCTTACAAGGGGCATGTCACCATTTTTTATTTTCCCATGTTGAGAGATACCTTATTGTCCTTATTCCCATCTCCAATTTATATCATCTTAATGCATATGATTTAATTCTTACCTTCTTGATTGTTACATAATATAGTACTGACATTTACTTTACATGATTTATATGTGGATCCTTATATTACATTTTCTTTCATCTACTATTTTTCCCCTCTTCTCTAATTCCTTGCACATGATATATGAAACCAATTAGAGGGGGAGGATTATATCATTAACAACATTAATATTATAAGGGTGATCTCACAATAGTGTGTTCTAGTTGTGGGATGGAGAAAAAAAATCCCATGAGCTGATGTCATCATGACCTTTGAATGGAGGAGTATTTAAAAAAAATGAAATGGTTCATGTTCAAAATTCTTTATGAAAAGGACCTTTGAATGAAGGACTATTTAAAAAAAATGGTTCATGTTCAAAATTATTTATGAAAGGTACCTTTGAATGAAGGACTTTCCTTCAAAGGTCCCTTTGATGTCATCCTTCTACTACTAACAATTTTTTTCAAAGAAAATTTATGTTTCAAATAGGATTTGGACCATCAAATGGAGTCACTATGACATGAAACTTTACGAAATTGTAAGCCTCAAAGTAAGCTTTTCAAATATTATAATTTGTAATATACTTTATTTAAGTATGATATTTTTTCTACCTTCAATGAACATGTATTTTAACAAACATAAGGGCCTTATTCAATGCATGTGGAATTTTTTTTAAAGTAAAAAATTAATTCTAAAATATTTGTGCACTCCATCTTGATGTCCTTGTTTCAAAAAACTAATTTTAATAGAAACAAAAAAGTGGTGTCCTAGACTAAAATCACTCTAAATTATAATTAATATGAATTAAAATATTAGTAATCAATAAAATATGAAACAAAAAATTTGTGAAAAAATATGCATGCATTAGATATCAGTGTTAGTGATTTATGTTTAAAAGTCATTATTAAATTCTAACAAAAATCATGCATTTTGAAATAAATATCACTCATTAAAATATTATTTAAAGTACAAAAGAACACGTGTTATTAAAATTTCTAAAAAGGGTAGATTATTTTAACTTTTTATAAATATATATTTAGAATCTACACAAAATCTAAAAAATTCTTAGTTCATATCATCATCAAATTCTTAATGGTTTGCTTGCTATAATTGAGAGAAGGTATAATGTTGGTTTCAATGTCTCATTTGTACCAAAAAGTGGGGTACACTATTATAGGGATCACCCTTAAACTTTTAGGTATTAAAAAAAGATACACAAAGACTCATCATCATGTCCACATAGAACTTTATCCATGATGTGGTAGGGTCTAATAAACCACATGGTAGCACACTATGTCACTTTTCATATATGCAAAATTTTCTAAATCTACTCCTCATTTCATAATTTTCAAATTCCTAGAAAGTTAAGGAAGTGTGTATTTTGTGTCTATTATATTTGTGAAATAGAAGCTACTCATTTCACACCTTTTCTCTATTTTATAGGTTCCCATGGAGCACAAATTCCAAGGATGGGGAACACATGAAAATATCTGGTAGGGTTTATTATTATATATGGATCCAATATCCTTCTTTTTTAAGTATTTAATTTCACACTTGTTTGTGAGTGCTCGCTTACTTTGATATACATGATCATTTTAGGATTCACATATACCTCAAATGCAATGGTGAAATTTGCATACCCATGCCAATTCCCATTAAGTTTTGAGGTATTTTGAGAAAATATCTTAGTATAATTACATATCAACAATGGAAGAATCTTGTTTGAATTTGATCTCATTCCTCTAACCTTCACTCATACCCATTTAACAAATTCTTGCACATTTGACATTATCTCATATGTTCTTACAAATATCCCCATATAATTGTAATTTATTGCACCCTCATATCTAGAATTAATTCCCCACATAGACATTATTGTTCCCTTATTTCAGGTATATTTTATAGGTGTGAGATCAATCTCACATATATGGAACTAAATCCCAGAAACCAAAAATTAAATTAATTTTTTTGTTGACTCTTTCCCATTTTACTCTTGTCATGAGCTTACTTAGTACATGTTTCACATGATTATTGATATGTAGTCATTTTCAAAGACATTTGACATTTAGACATTAATTTATCATTTGATCACCATTTAAAATATTAAGCCTTAAATAATAGGACTATTTTGATCTAGATCTTTAAAACAAAACCTTACTTGCATAAAAATAATCATGTAGATAACTTGCATGCTTTCCCATTATCTACCATTTATTTTCACAACTATAAAGCTATTTTTTTAAGATGGTTGATTTAACAAAACTTGATTCTAGCTATCTAACAACCTCCAAAAGGTATTTCTAAATACTACTAACCATTTAGAATCAACAAGGAGAGAAATCAAGGTGAAATAGAAGCGTAAAGTCCATAAGATAGAATTTTTAAGCCCCTATAAATATCCATGCCTACAAAAGTGATCCAAACATGAGGAGTTGACCAAAGATATTGATAGACCCATGTAGAATCCAATATAAAGGGCATATATGAATATTATCTATTTTATATACTAGATCAGTAGACTTCAGTGACATATCAAAGTTATTCATCCGCATTTGTTATAGAGCTAGGTAAACTTCTCTTTGACATAAATACTTTCCTAAACTAGTATTAATTGTTCAATTCTCACTCACACAACAATCACTTCTTTAATCAAGATTAATTATGCTAAGTTGTACATGCTTTTTTCAATTAGCCTAGATGAAAATTAGGGAAAATATTATTTTCTTATACAATTATATGGAATGTACATTAATGTACTCTTCTAAACCATTTTCTTTGCATGAAGCCATGGTTCCCCACCTTTGATCCTAAAATTGATTCATTCTCCTCTGCATTCTTATGGGTTCATTTATCTTAATTTTCCTTGCAATTTTGGGAATTATAAAGATTCAAGGCTATTGGAAATGGACTTGAGAAGTATTATTGTATTTTAATAGAGAAAACACACTACTATTGTGTCACCTATACCCAAATTGAAGTGGAAATGGATCTCCTCAAAGAACTTCCTATCAAGATCACTCTAAAGGTTGGAAATAAAAGGTGGTGGCATCTTTTAGACTATGAAAAGACAAATTTTAGATGTAGAAAATGTTCATCAACTAAGCTTCACACCTACCACTATCATAACAATATTGTTTATAAGTAAAAAATTAAAACACCATGTGTGAAACTGACGTGTTGGTTAGGTATTGAGTCTCACCACTTCTCCTAATTTAGATTATTGTTCTAGAGGTGCCCCTATCAAGGCTTTCTCTAAGCAGGAGGCTCATTTGGAATGCAAATCACCAAGTACAAGGCAATTTATGAGGTTCCAACAAGTTTGAATGCAAAGTTATATTTTAAGAGGGAGACATCAAGGGGTGATGTAGAGAGCCCAAGGGGTGATGTGGAGCATACATTTTCTTTAAAGCCTACATTGTAAAATTTGGCATTGTCTAGTCAAGATTGGACTAAGGTTAAAAAAAAAGGAACCATTACAAAACAAAAACACACACACAACATCAAACTTCAAGATTGTCTAAAAAGATAAAAACAGAAAGTCAAGTAATAAATATTAATAGTGTTTTTTTTTCTCTGCATAATTTAAATTATATTTTGTTATAACCATAATAACTTAAGGTTGATGTCAAATTTTTTGTTTATATTTTTATAAAATAGAACAGATCTCTAGCCATAACTGAAAATAATAAAATTTCATGAATAAAATGCCTTTTACTTCAAGTCCACAGCTACAACCATAAAATCCTTTTTGAAATTTGCATCATAACAATAAGATAGAAATAATTGCTCACTATGGTAAACTATAATGGACGGACTGAAAATGTGTTAAAAAAAACTTTTATTTTCTAATCATTCAACACTCTTACACTCCAATCTTCTATCATACACCAAGACCATACTGAAATCAAAACATTCATAGCAGTCTATCTTGAAGGAAAAGGACGGATGCCTGCCAGCAACTCTTACAGTATTTTTCCAACATCTTCTGATTCCATGGTAAACGGGCTTACATTCCCATAGCTGTTGTAATCCATATAACAGAGTGATGGTGTGCCATGACTTACTTGAACTTGCTCAGTTGTTATTGCTGGATCAAAGTATGGATGTAAGTTATACCAGTTAATGGCATTTTGCAGTATAATATCAATGTCGTTTTGTACACCAGAGTTTAAATGTACTGGAGAAATAGATGGGTGGAAAAGGCTTCTATCCATTAAGTTTTCTGAACTGTCAAACAAACTCTGGATATCTGGCCACTCTGGAAGCCTTGCAATTGACTCTTGACAGACCACCTTCATCTCCTCATTCTCATAATGCATTGAATACGTTGCAGCAGATTGAAATATGTCAGTTTCATTCTCATTCACATTATTTTTCCCTCCAGAGCTATTCTCATTAGCAGAAAGATTACTTTCGTTAGGGGAGGGTTTGGATGACAGTGGCTTTGATAGATTGCAATCTTCCATTCCTCTAGTTTTGGCAACTTTCTTGCTTAGACGTGAATACCACACGTTTTTTATCTGGTTGTCTGTTCTGCCAGGCATGCGTGCTGCTATCATTGACCACCTGCAACTCATTCACCCAGCTTCAGTTATTATTGTATTACCTGATGGTTTTTTTATTTTTTTACAAAGCAAACAAAACTAAAGATAGAATTGAAAAAATCTCTTCTAGGAGAAGATTGATTTTAATGATACAGATTCCTCAGCGGGCAAATTCATTTTATGGATCTGACAAACCAGTTAGAACAAAAACACCACAAAATCTGGATCTGATGCTTGAGACATGGTTCTCTTCCACTCCGTTTATCGAGAGTTTAAAAAAACATTATGGAAGATTTTATATCATCTATGAGTTCATTTTGTTATCATATACGAAGAACAAATCTATGCTGTCACTTTTTCAATTGAGAGCTAAGGATTGAGGGGTATCCATTCTACCAAAGTTGTCCAAGACACTATCTCGACCTCATCCCTTATATCATACCTCTAAAAGTTTGAACCTTGATAGATGGTGTAATGAAAGAACATACCATCACCTTCATCAATTGTGACCAATCAATTGAACTACAACCCTTTGCTACAACCCTTGATATATTTAACATATTAGATAATTTAATAGATTGAAACTTTGAAAAAAAATTATGTTATTAATGCAAAAAAATGATTACATACAGTCTTAAAAACAAAAAATACAATAGATTGAAACTTTAGAAAAACCTTTTATATGTTATTAATGCTCAGGAAAATGGCGTCTATGAAAATGATTACATGCAGTCCTGAAAAACAAAAATACAGTTGGATCCATATGCACCAATACACTTGATTTATGTTGGATCAATACATCTGTGATTATTTCTGTGCACATGTGAACACTCGTAGTTTTAGCCTTCTGCAAACTATATGTAAACCAAACATTTGTAAGTTTTAATACAATGTAATAATCCCGAGGTATATTTATAATGCTATTTTAACCAATAAATACGTTCGGTATGCACCTTTCGAGGCATGTTAAGATAAGTAGAGAAACATTTATCCATTCTCTAATCTCCATACCTGTTACCCAGCACCTTATGAAGTTCGATGATGAGCTGTTCTTCCTCTGGCGAAATGTTACCATGTTTGACATCGGGGCGAAGATAATTCATCCAACGTAACCTGCAACTCCTTCCACATCTCACCAGACCTGCTCAATGACCAACATAAGCATACAATAATAGTTTCCATAGATGACAACATTTTCCATTAGAGTATTGGCCATTGGTGTAAGAAACTGCTCTACATAAATATTAAGCTGTTCAATGGCCAACCAATTAATGGCAATGCTAAGCTTCATATGAGAACTAAAATATAAACAGTTATTCTACTTGAGCATACCTGCTCTGTGGGGAAGAAGGCTCCACTGTCCCTCTCCATGAGTTTTGACATAGTTTTTGAGGAGAAGGTCCTCCTCAGGGGTCCATGGACCTCTATTCAGACCCAAATCAGAGCAACAGGGCTTCCTTACCATTCTAAGCTCAAACTAATCAACACCACAGGAGGATGAATGTGATGCAAAGCAAAAGCCCACAGCAATTATAGGATTTGCTCGTGAAGAAGACCAAAGAATATTATTTCATTCAATACAGCAAAGCTAGCTTGGATTCTTATCACTTGGTAGCCAAGAATGTTTTAAAACATTAATTATATGAGGAATATCCAGGAGCTCCGCTTTATTTAAGTTTCAGGTTTGACATTTTGTATACGTCCCTTTGCATGGAAACCTTTATTCTTCCCACTGGCCAACCTCCTACGCCATCATTGAATAACGTGATAAAAGAATTTTATAATGGATGAGAACGGGTATTGAGTCCTGGGTGTGAAACAACTATTTGTGAAGTCCAGCGTCCATGTGAATGGTAAGGTTTCTTTGTCCTTTCCTTTGTCAAATCACGATGATTTTACTGCAACTATCTCGTGGTTTATAGACACTGAATATTTAATTTCTGGTTGAATCAGCAAGAAATCTATGCTCACAAAAGAACCTAAACAAATCATATCTTTAAGTGCTGAAAAATACCTCAACCCTCCCTCCAACCCACACTCTTATAAAAACAATGTTAAGAGAGAATAAAATATAAATTTAGGTGTAGAAAAATAAATGTAATCACATAAGTATGAATTAAGTTAGACAATAGAGTTAAGTTGTGGGTATTTAGGATTAATATATTCATTGAGATATGAAAGATCTCTATGATAATGTTTTAAATTTTTATTCTTTGTCATTATCTTAAAAAATCAATTGTATATTGTCTAAGATTAAATTCATGATTGTGGAAGTGATCCCTACAAGCACAAACCTCATCTACTACATAGAAGTGATCTTGTAACTAACGAGAACAACCTAGCACTTCACAAATTGTTGAAACTCACTCGTCTTGAGCTTTGATGTTTGAGTACTTACAAGAACTAACATTGTTTTCAAACACTTTTAAGAATTTATCAAATTGTACGAGTTAAGTTCTCCTCACTCAACCCTTTAGATATACTAGATTTACATCTTTGAGTGAAGATTTAAAGACAATGAGGAAGTGTGCAATGGACCTAGGTTGATGTGTTGTAATAAATACTCTAGTAATTTTCTATAATAATATCTAAATATTATATCAATCAAAACACTAGCATGCTCCTTTTGATAACTCTTAGATGATTTTTAAATAGAAGAGGGAATGCCTTTAAATATAACAACTAACTCCACAAATCAACAAAAAGATGTGCTAGATCAACTCACAATGACTAGTGAAATAATCAACTAAGAAATTTAAATTTTGAATTTTATATGTTCATGGTCTGAATCCATAACTATAGAGCTAACCTAGGTCAGGTTTGAATCCACATATTTGATCCAAAATGGTGCACAAGTCACCTAGGAATTAGGAATGAATCTCTTGGTATAAATGATAAAATGGATTAGGATATGAGCTGAATTTACACAAGAATATGCCACTTTAAGTTGATTATTTTATTGACCATATACCTAAAAAAAGTGGACCCAAAACATAATGGAAAAGGGTATGGTTATGTGATTTTCACCATTACATTTTACCCCACTTCGATGTGCATGTAAACTACTAGACATCTATATGCATCAGCGTAAAGCAATCAATGTGTAAAAGTAAATATTTTTCAAATACTCAAAAGGATATTTATCCACATAAAGTAATATATCATTCTTCAATTCTTTTTATCTTTAGTGATTGATTGAAACCTACAAAGAAAAGAAATGCTTACAATTAGTAATGTATATTAAATAATTTGAGATGATCATGAACTACAACTTTCTTGAGTAGGAGATATCTTCAAAAAAGTAAAAGAAAAAGAAAAGGAGATAGAAAAGAGATTCTATATGCCACAAAAAAATGATACACAGCTCTAACTACATGCAAAGTGAAGATCTAGCTCCATTGATGGCTCAATAAGAGGGCTCTAGACCTAGATACAAACAAAATCTAAAATGATTTTAACTACATGAATAAATGTAAAAAGACTCTATCTAGATATGGATGAAATAACAAAAGTATTTATCTAAATATAGAATGAACCTAACATTGTAAATAACGTGCTAAAAGGTCAATATGTAAATATGATAAAGAACCTTTGTCCAGTACTAGAAAGTGATCATAATTCTATGGTTGCACCACTTCAATTGAACTAATATAAAACATTAGTGATAATATGTGCCCCTTTGTTTGGCTTCATATGTAGGATGTAGGGAATTGGAGGAGATGATAAATTAATAAGCATGATAAAGCATATAATATAGAAAAAAAATCACTATATGATAAGCATGCAAGCACATAAAAAGGAGACAATCATCAAGAAATGTGAAAGGTTTCCACCCTGTATAGGTAAATGACAAGATAATAATGGCTATAGATACTAGATAAGTATCATATAAGTGCATTAAGTGTAAAAAATACTTATGAATTCAACATTATGTAATGAGTATATGGGGTATAGGGGAAGACAATCATATAAGGACATAAAAGAAATAGATAATTATGAATGTTTATGTATAATGTTTCCCCAAATTTAAGAAAATTATAGGATAAAGATGAGCCTAAAAGCTAGATAAGGATCATGTAAAACAATAAAAAATCGGAACTAAAAGAATCGCAAATAAAATATAGTTAGCATCTATATCTAATAGACAACAATAATAATATCATAAACTTGTATGATAATATTGGGGTGTTTCAATAGTTTTCCTTCAAGAGTACATAAACCAAAAGCACCTATACTAAACTAGGGAGTGATGGTCAAGGATCCTATCCAACTAAGATGAAATTTGACTTCTAATTATTTTTATCATTGGGAATTTTAGGGTTAGCATGAAGGACCAAGTCACCAAGCTAAAAAGCTATCTAAATATTTTTTGTTACTATTTTTATTTAATTTCCTTTGATGTTCCTAAAGTTTTAACTCATCTTTTATCAATTGTTTCAATTTCTTCTAATCTATGTTCTTTGCTATAGCATCATCAATAATGTTTTTTTGCTTTGTAGAACATGTTCCATTTCACCCAAGTAAAATCTGGACCCCCTTTTTATTTTACTATCTTAAATCAAGTGTGTCTATTTTTTCAAGATTCTAGCCCTAGTTCATCCTTGGATAAGTAATATTTTCTTCAAGAAGCCATATTTTAACACCTATTTCACTTGATCCATTTGTTCCTCTTGGGTGTATAGGTGATGTGTTATTATTGGTTAAGAATTATATCTGTTAGGTATCTTCATTTTGATCTTGATTGACTTGGCATCCCATCTAAGTCCTAATTTAGGTGGTGGTAACATCTCTCTCTAGATTCACACATGATTTATGAAGTGTGTTTCATGCTTGCAAAGGAGATAAGTTTATTTTATGTTTAATATTTTTATGATCATGGTATTCATTAAGGTTTGATATTTCTTTGTTCAGGTTAGTCAAACCTAAGTTATTTTGCATTGGTTTGGTATTCATTAGGTCATGTTGAAGAGGGTTTAGGTCAAATTTATGAAATTTAAATTGATATTTCTATTCTTATTTCACTTTAGGATTCCTTTAGAGGGGTCTTATAGCAACCAGGTATTTGATGAGGACCTATCCATGGATAAATACTTGGTTTTAAGTCTCTTTACAACTTAGGTGAGGTTCATAAACCCTCTCTTGAGGTTCATGACTTCCTTTTTTTTCAAACCCTTTAAGATATTTAAAACCCTCCTTGGCAACCTAAAAACCCTTTAACAATCATGAATACTACCAAAAAGTACTTTGGGCACCAACATTTTGAACTTAATTAGATGAGCCATAATGGAAGCACTTGTATTTAGTCTACTAGGAAGGACTATAATGAACTTTATTGGATGAGCCCTGTGGGTTATTAGAAGGATTGCATGCCCTAAAGTTGTATGTAAGAGATCTATGAATAGAGAAGGGTCATTTGGTTAGAGAACCATGAATAAAATATTGAGCATAGGAACCTAATGACTACCATATGACCCATAAAAATTCACCCAAAATTCATGCATTAAATCAAAATGATGGTTAGGTCATTAGGACTACCCAAATTAGTCATAATAGTTAGAGATATTCATGGTTCTTTGTCATTAGGTATATGATTAAGCAAAACCATAAGAATCAACAAATTATTTATGACCTCCATAACAAAACTTTTTACATGATCAAATCCCTTGGTGTGTCTTCTTCTCCTTGCACAAAATGTACATGTATTTATTTATGAAACCTTGTTATCATTTCTAAGTGTCTTGAAATTTAGAGGCTTGGTGATTTTCTTAATTGCATCTAAAGAAAGTACCTCCAAAGCATTTTTATTGCCTCTACTTCCTCCTCCTCCACCTTTCTTGGAGGTTTGTTCATCCCTTGAGATATGTGTAGCACTACTATACTTGGTAGTTTATTTTTTCATGTAGGTTTGTCTTCCACCATCTTGTTTTCCCTTTCTACCTTGGCCTTTATTGTGTACACTCTATTGTTTATAATACAATTTCTCCTATGAATGCAACACAAGATGAGATTCCTCTATATAATGAATTTGTAGCAAACAAATCTTATCTTGAATAGAAGCACACAAACCATCCACATACCTAGAGACCTTCTCCATGACATCCTCCACATAACATTGAATATTGCGTTGATAGAATTATTTCATGTATTCCTTCATTTTGGTATCCCATTGGCACAAATTATGGATTTTTATACACGTCGAATAAATTGTTGGTGGGTATGAACTTCCCTTTCAACTTGGTGATAAAATGATCCTAACCAATAATATTGTGTTAAGCCCTAGATATGCGATATTTTTGAATTAAATCCCATCACAAGGTAACATTCCCTATCAAATTTGAGTTGACATGTTTCATGTTCTTTGAATCATCTATGGATCCAAGCTCAAGATACTTCTCTAGCTCAATGATCTAGTCCAAAAAAAATTCTAAAATTTAAGCTTCCTGAGTGACTTGGTAGATCAAACCTTGAATTTCTCCCTAACTTCATCAATGCACTAAGGAAAAAAATTCCTTAGTAAAAAAATTCCTCCAAACTTGAGGCATCGTCATCATCCAATTCTTTATTTTCTCACTCATCATCACTATAATTTGCATCCATAACCATTATGTATATCTACATGGTTTCAATGGCTTCATGCTTGGCTTAAATGGCTCTTAATGTGTTAGCCAAATAACTACATGGTGTCCTAGCATTTATGTCATTTACACTACTACTTTCTATGGGCCTTTCTCACCTTTGGACAACCTACAATGTGACACATGCATAATATCTTCCATGGCAAAGAACAACTCTCCTTTTCCAAGACATAGAACTCTCACTCTAATAATAGCTAATACTATGGTAGTAATAGATAAATTGAAGCACTAATTATTGCACACACAAAGCACACAATGAAAGGCGTAAAAGAGAATATTTCAAAGAATGGGTATAAATTATCAACATAAATATGTCATTAAAATTATGAGACTATTCAAATTCAACAAACAATCAACCAATAATCTCAACTCCTAAACAACCAATCCCAAAGATGAAAAACCTCCAACATTGTATATGTAGCCCATACATAGGTTCACCATCATTTTATCCTTCAATAGAGTGGAATTCCAAGAGATAATTACCATTAATTGAGATGATTTAACTCTCTATCAAGGAACCAACTCCCCACATACTATAACTAAATAATAGATGTCACTCCTTGGCATGCTACATAAACCTCAAGAATTACACAAAATATTTTCCTTAGGTGAAGTTCCAACAACCTACATTAAAAATAGAATTTTTTCGCAAGAGATGTATGTGTACAACAAGTATTATGCATGCCAAAGAACATATATGAGCAACTCTAGAAATTAGGTGCACTTGCACCATCATTCCTTAGTTTCTAAATAAAATAACCAAAAGCATAATGAAGAACCTTCACCCAAAACAAAATGCAATGCACGCAACCAAGACTTATACACTAGACATCTTTTGGGTGAAGTCAACCCCTAAAATGCTCTTGAATCAAATTCACAATGCATAGATGTAGGCATTTGGATTTAAACCACCAATCTTCTAAAACCTCTTGTATTACAATAGCTAAACCCCCACATAATGGCTTAAGTAATAAACAATCATAGCCTTTAATATAGAAACTATGAGATTTTTATGAAACAATATCCTAAAGATGATTGACAATTAAGTTCAAATTTCAAAACCAATAAGTTCAAATTTTGAAACCCTTGTAAATGATTCCTTTAAAAAATGAGTTGTGCATAATGCATAGTCAAGTAGGAGGATTTAAACCAATGAACTTATAAACCCTCCATTATTTCCCAATGGCAAACACCCTAGACAATAGCTCAAATAATAAACAATTGTGGGATCTCATATAACAATCGAAAGATTTACATGCGGTAATGGACTTGAACATGGGATTGAACAAATACTTACTTATTTGTAGATTTGGGTTCAACTTCTTATTGGAAATAAGGCACATCTAGACCAATGATGAACTAGACACAAAAGGGTTAATAGCTTAGTGATAGAGCACTCCAACAACAAATGGAAGGTCCTAGGTTTGAGTCCTAACTAGTCCATGAGTAGTAGCTCAACATGGTATTAGAGCAATGCTAGGTTAAGACCCTCAAGCACCTATAGTGTAGTTTATGGAGGTAGTTACAAATAAGCCACATCTGAATTAATGATCGACTAACCACAAAAGGGCCAATAGCTCAATAGTGGAGTGCTCCAACATCAAACGGAAGGTCCTAGGTTTGATTCCTAACCAGTCCATGAGCAGCATTTCAACACGGTACCAAAGCTAGGCCATGCTAGGAGCCCTAAGCACCTATAGCATGACTTATGGGAAGCATTGAAAATAAATCACACTCTAACCAACAATAGATTGGCCACAAAGGGGCTAGCAGCTCAGTGGTAGAGTGTTCTAGTAGTAAATGGAAAGTCCTAAATTTGAGTCATAATTGATCAATGAACAACAACTCAACACTTCTATAAAGTAATTACGATGGATAATAGACATGTCTATGATCCCAATCCATGTTTGAATGATGAGATACAAAAGTCTATTTGAAGTCCCATATAAGAAACCAAAATGTTCACCGGTTTTAGGTGTCCACTTAACCTTTTTGACCAATTAAGTTGTTTGTATAAACCTTAATGCATTCAACACCATTACGATTCAGACAATCTAGAGTAATGATATATATTAGTTTGAAGCACTCCAAATCTAGGACCGTACTGGGTGCTCTTTTTTAATTGTAAATCTTTATCGAAATCTGATGCAACCTCCACCAAATGTTATATTTCCAATGCTTCAAACGGGACTAAAACCAAAGTCCAGATGACACTGAAATCTTTCTCCTAAAATTAAAAAATCTACGTTAAATCTGTCACGTATACATTTGTAATAGGTTTGTCTGTGATCAATTCTGTGATCGTGACCAATTATGTTCCAGAATTGTGACCTATTTGTACGTAACCAAATGCATGTCCCTAGCTGAAATGTATCACATACTCATTTATGACAAGTTTGTCTGCAATAAAACATGTCATTGTCACCAGCAAAACAAAGCAAAACCGTCACAGGAAGAGACGAAAACACTTTAATTTTGTGTACATAGTATTTTGTGTATCCATAGCTTCACGTTAAAGTTATAGGCATGTTAACAAGTTAAATGCATGTAATTGGCATAGTCTGAGAAGATATATTATCAGCTATCTTCTTTTAGATTTTCTCTGGAGTTTAGATGTGGGAATGTTATTGCATTGCAATTGAAGGTAAGAAATGATATGAAGTTATCAAAAAATTAGTAGAGCATAGCAGGAAAGGAGGCATTGTAGAGGTGTCGAATTAGTCCATGATGTTCTTAGTGGCTCCCAAGAAGATAATTGACCTGTAATGTTGTTGAATTTCTTGTGTTTATTTGTATATATTGATTTTAAACATAAAGTTTAATTTATAAATCAAATATAAATGAAGATATTATTACATCATTGATTCTATAGAAAGGAACCGACATATGAGAGATGATTTATAATGTCATAGGAAAAGTGGGTTAGCATGCATTCATTGCAATTTTGAGTTAAAAACATAGGTGATTGCCATAGTTATAACACATCAAATTATAGTTCACTAGCAATTTGTAGTGGTTCAAGGTAAATATGTATTGAAAGTTTTGTATTGAATTTATTCAATTATGATCATAGCTTGATAAGTGAACTGTATAATAGAGAATGATTATGATTGATAAGATGAATAAATTTTTGATCTTTTAGATATATATACTAATCAAAATTGACCTACTCAATGATATACTCTATATACAATAATTGGATGCTTAATAATTTGCAACTCACTCCCAAGTTTAATCATGCACCTAATCAACCCCAATATTAATGTAACCTATGGCATTACTAATCAAACCATAATCCCTTCATTAAATAATCATGTTGATCATATCTAAAGTTAATAGAGTGTATTGTGACAACTAGACCTTGACCAAAACTACTAATAACACATTATGAGTCTACATACCATTCTTGTTGCAGTGTATTCATTAATTTACAATTAATAAAAAAATATTTTTCTATTTAAAAATCCCTACAAAACCTTTAGGTATTTTTTTATCAGTTCTTTGATAATGCTTGCATAGGAGGAAGATAACATATGTTACTAAAGTTAGAGAATTAACATAGAACTATATCACATTTCAAACTTCTTTCTCACCTCAAACAAATAAGAGACTATAAATCATGCTATTAAGATGAAACTACATCCTATCCCATATCATCTTTTTTTACAATTGCTATCTTTGTAGAAATAACTCATATGCGTGCAGTTATAAATATTTATGTGGATCAAAATTTTATTTAAAATAATTTATAATAATTTATATAAAATTATTGAAACTAAATTGATTTGTAAGATTTAATATAATATATATTTAAATGGGAGATTATCATGATTGTTTAACTTCATGAGAAACTCTCCCATTTTTGTTTGATTTCCATGCTTTAAATCTATTATTGAATTGTTTTTTTATAAATTGTATAAATTAATAAAAACGGGTTTTGTCTTTTACATTGTTTCATGTGAATACCATACAAATTGTTTAGTTTTACAAATTTTAAATAATTCATATTAATTTCTTGATGGTTCATGTGAGTTTTCTCTTAATTTACTATTTGTTAAATTAGGGCTACAAATTTCATTATGTTATGAAGGATAACCAAATTTAGATTTGATAGTGTTCTTATGATACCAATATATATCTTAATTTGATCTTTTTTATATAGATGTTAGGTTTTAGATTGTTCAATTCTTTATTTATAACATTTATATGAACATTACAATATGTTAACTAGTTATTTAAATCTTGTTAACAACATTTTGAACTCTAAAATTGGTTAATTATTAGATTATGTCATGAAACTTCTGCGAACATAATTTTTGTTAACACAATATACAACATTTTACAAATTAATTTCAATACATTTTAAACCACCTTATACAAAAAAAAAAAATTCAATACATTTTAAACCATCTTATACAAAAATAATAATAATAAGATAAAGCATATTATAATTGAAACTAAATGATTAATAAGAAAGTGTTTATAAATCTATCATATATGTTTTAACCCATTGTTATTCTCATTTTTTATCATGACAATCTTAAACTTTGCACATTCTCCAAACCAACATACCTTAATTGAATCACTTTCCTTAAAGTCATCTATAAAAACCCTTCATTATTCAGTTTGATCAAATAGTAAATCATTTACTATTGATCTCAATCATAGATGATTGAAATCAAATTCGGTCATCGTGAAAGTGTCATAAAATACTTGGGTTGAGTCATAAACTCAGACATACTTGCAATCCTTGCAAAAAGATTTAAATGACTAATAATATCGTTTCAAATAGAAATGCAAAACTTCAACACAATTAACCAGGTTTATAGTTTGATATGATTGCATATATACAGTTTACAATTTGCAATTCGTTATGGGTGGTTTGCAGTTCTATATAACTATGATGAGTTGATTTCCAAGTTTGACTACATCAAATTTTGCAAGATTTTAAATAGCATGATTATGGATGGTCTGGTCATCACTCAGCTCAGATAATCAACACTTTCCATGAACTCCAAACTAGGTAGGTGTGGTTGGATAAAGTGGATGTAGTGCAAAAGAACATTTTTTTTTTTTTTAAGACCTTAAAACTCTCAAAACTACTTCATGCCCCCTGCTCTCCTCCACTCTGCAAAACAGGATTCACAGAAAATGGGTTTGTTGAAAAGACTTCAAAACTAAGATCAGTGACTAGATAACATCAAAATCCATCACCTTTGTTAGCATTCTTCTTCCTTGTGTCAAAAGGCAACCTCTAGAATAGAGTGTCATAAGCATGCACCAAAGCACTAGATGATAGAGGAATTTATTCATAATGTACTCATGAAATGGATGTGCTACAGCCAATTAAGATTTGTTAAATAAAAGTAATTTGCAAGTATAAAACCAGTCCCCTCAACCATTGTTAGCATACTCACTGCATGGGCCAAAATGCAAGCTTTATAACAGGGCATGGACATCATTCGCATTTAAAATTGGATCTTTTTCACACTATGGTTGTAAGTGTCCATGTAACCATGAATGCTAAATGTGGACGATTACAGCATTTAGAAAAAAGGAATTCATTGAAAATATTTTATAAAATTATTTCAAGAAAATGTAGTTGATATGCATATGTAAGTGCCTAAAATTGTACAGGCATATATAGACCATACGACTATGTGGCATGAATAAAAATCACTCTTAGACTTTCCAATCTGGATGGAAGTGTCCAATCAGCTCTTACGATCCTCCCTTGTTGTTTACTCATATTTGCAAAACCATGCACCTTGCTCACATGCCCTATCATCTTCTAGAAACCTTTTTTGCTCTTTAAGTGGCAAAATCACTTATGTAGTCTCAAATCATCTAGGTGACCTACAAATCAATTAGGCATTTTGGTGCTAGAAAAACAAGTGATTTCATCATAGGCGGCGATGGCGACTTTGGTGGCGAATGGCGATGGAAACCCTACTGCAGTGGCTGGAGATGGAATCCTGAATGTGGAGACTGTGGCCCGCGCCGTCAATGCTGTTGGCCTTGGCGGTGGTCATTCTTTCACTGTGAAGGGCTCTAGCGAAGGCGCAAGGGGTGGTGCCCTCACGGGGTCTGGCAAGGAGAGGACTAAGGGCAATAGCTCTAAGAGGATGTCATTTGGCAGGTTTATCCCAGTGTCCAACGACATCTCAGTGAAGTTGACGGATGAGACGATAGAAGAAATAGATGAGAACATTGCAGAGCTTCCACTCGTGGGGTGATTTGTCAGTTTAGGAGTTTTTGGCCTATCCTCCCTCAGTTGCATTCTCGGATCACCAATGAATGGGAGCCTCTAATTTCTGGTAAAGTTCATATTTTCCCCATGGCTAAGGGGTTTTTTGTAGCTAAGTTTGATATTGCTCAGGACAGAAATATAATTTTATGTGATAATTTTTTTAGTTGGGAGGACAAATATTTGCTAATGATTAAGCCCTGGCACTCAGATTTCAACCCTGCTTCTGAAACTTTTAACAAGATCCCAATTTGGGTTCGGTTGCCTAATCTTCCCCTCCACCTTTGGAGTGACTCTCTTCTGGAGGATGTAGGTGAAGCCCTTGGTGATTTTTTGTTGGTGGATGATGAATCTTCTGACATTTTTCATTCCACCTTTGCCCGTATATTGGTTGAAATTGATGTTTCAAAAGGGTTGCCTACTGAGGTTTTACTTAAATCTTCTAAGGGTTCTTGGGTCCAATCTTTGGATTATGAAGGGATTCCCTTCCAGTGTAGAAGATGTTTTAAAACAGGACATGTTGCTGCACAATGTGGATTTGAAAAAAAAGCAAAGACGACTACTTGGCAGAAAGGCGCGTCTCAACAGCATTATACTGTTGAGAAGAAATTTGAACAACATAGGAGTTTTTCTGAGGTGGTTGCTTCTGAATCACAGGGTCTTGGGGTATCCCCTCTAGATGCCTCAAATGGTGGGGCAACTATGGCTACCCCTATTGAGCAAGTGACTAGGTCTCAGGCTTCCATTTCTGGTGATAGCGCTACGGCTTCCTTATCTAGCGGCTTTGCAGTTAAGTCTTTGTCTGCACAAAGGAATAATGATGAAATCTCTAAGACTATGGCTACAGGCATTCATCTTCAAGAAAATAGTGAACTGGTCTAGCATGATAAGGCAGCGCAAGTGGAAGAAGGCTGGATTACTGTTAAGGGAAAGAAAGCAAACTCTCTTGGCCTTCTTTTGACATGACTCTCTGCTCCCACAAGAGTAGTTTGAAATGTAAATCTTAAAGAGTCTTGTTTGGGAGCTGGTTTTTGGCTGGCTGCAGGCTATCCTTTTAGCAGCTTTATTCTTGGTTGTAAAGGGTTTTGGGTCCCTTCAAAACCTATTTTTCCCTATATCAAAAACAAGTGATTTCATCATTTTTGGGCACATTAAAACTCTAAATTTTGGTCATTTTCCATCTAATATTGGCTCTTAACTCATGTCCAGTTTAGTCTTAACTATGCCCAATCTTGTTAAAATCTTTGTTACAACCTCTAGTTTTGTATTCAACCCCTTATAATATTCCTTTAAGTGAATTTGTACCGGTCCTTATTGGTTGTTTCTTCTAATATTTATTTTCAAGGTTCTTGTGTCTCCACACAAACAATGGCAAGTTTGAGCATCAACACCAAAGAACTTGCAAAAGGTTCAAACCCATGCATAGCATATGAGCTTTACATAAACCTCTAAGCTTCTTCTTTTTACATTCACCAATTTTCTAAGCTCTTGAATCATTACCTACAATCGTATTATTTGTTTTCCTTTAGTCTTGTTTTATACCTCCATTTTCTCTTCCATCAAGCAAAGTACCCAAGGCTAGAAGAGGAGAATGGATTGTTGAAGCTAGGATATTGAGGATGAATATGCCAACCATTAACCTCTTCAACATCTTGAGTATTCAAATCCTAGGTGTGGTATCTAATTGTTTAGATGCAAATCAAAATAGTTTATTTTTCACAAAGAAAACTAGAATAGTTAATTCTAGTATCTCATATTGCCCAAAATCTATAGAATTTTACTATAGTTCCTTGGATTTAACAGTAGATAAGATTAATTAATTTTTTTTATGTTAGAGTAGTTTACATTATTTACAAAGTAATTTTATTGTAGCAATATATGCTTTTCAAAACCAGCATTTTTCAATAGAAAAACCAAACCAAATGTTCACACTTGAATAGATAGGTGTTAATTTATATAGTAAAAAAACTCAAATAATTCAATGAAATTTTTTTTTAAAATGTTTATTTTTGCAGTTGCTTAGTTAATCTAAATCATCATGGTTGCATATATTATCAAAATTTATGGAAAAGAACAAAAATAATAATCATTTGATAGTTAATTAGTTTATTTTCATTTATTGAGAAAATACAAAAATACATAAAAAAGAATATTGCATTTAGTGGTTCATTTTAGCACTTAACCATAATCCTTTATTTTAATAGTATTGAATAATTCAAATCATAAAAACTAAAAAAAAATCACTTTTAGTTACCTACATTCTCAACCTACAAAGCTTCTAATATATATTCAAAGCAAACAAGTCAAGACAAGAAAACAAGTGTACACAATCAATGAATCACAAGTAAAATAACCAAACAAACAAAACACAAGTTCAAGCTAAGCATCCATATTAAGACTCTAAGGGGTTATTTTCTCATCTCTTATCTATCTTTCATACCTAGTCATATTAGGCTCATGTTGTTGGAAAATATGCCTCAATCTCACAGGCTGAAACCTCTGAGAAAGCTTAGTCATTGTGACATTTCTGTTGTCTGGCCGACTGGTAGTTTACCTTGTGTTTTGCTCATGTCACCAAGACAATGCTTTTGTCTTGCCGAAGAAGCCTATTGTTGTGACTTGTGGCCTTCGCTGTAATCTCCTACCGAGTGGAATGTCTCAGCAACATAAGGGTTTGTTATCAGGCTTCGGGGAGACTCATGGCGACCTAGAGTCTTCGGGATAACAAATGGATTCGGCAGGAAGTCATGGCGATCGAGAGAAGTCTCACCGATAAGCTGGTTCGGGGTGACTTGAACTCTCGGGAAGATCTCTTGGCAACTGAGGAATGTCTCACCGACGGTATACACTCGAGCTAGCTCAAGAGTCTCAGTGAGAAGTCTCGGCGATGATAGGAAGTCTTGCTGATATCGATATGACCTTCGGTCTGTCTGGCCGATGAAGAAATTGGTATGACTTGTTCCTATCGGCATGATCTCTTGGCGACCAAGAGATGTCTCAGCGACAGTGTTAGGGGTCATCGATGTAACGTATTGTTTCGATATGATGTCTCATCGAATATCGGAAGTCTCACCGACAACATGTGGGGTCATCAGTTCGGTGTGACTCTTGGTGAACAATTATTTCAGGATAACATGGAAGCCTCGGTAAGATGTCTTGCCGAAGGTTGATTCTCTCGCCGACAGTGGAACACATCGATATGACTTAAAGGCTTTGATATGAATTCTTGGTGAAAGCAGTAAGTCTAACCGACAAGATTAAATCAGGGTGACTTGGAACTTGCGGGGTGATGTCTTGGCGAAGAGCAATTGTCTTGCCGATGGAATCCTGACTTCGGTGTAACTCTTGGCGACTGTTGTTTGGAGTTCGATATAACATGAAGCTCGGTGTGAGGTCTCGACGAAAGAAGATAGTCTTACCGATGAGAACATTCACGTCTATGTGACTTGAAGACCTCGGTGAAACCTCTTGGCGACAGTTGAATGTCTTGGCGATAGCGTTGGCAGATGAGTTCAACTAGAGGTCGGTGAGAGGTCTCACTGATCATGTCGATAAAGTGACTCTTGTCGATAGATGGATGTCGATAGGAATACAATGGGTTTTGGCATGACTTGAAGACTCGATATGATCTCCTGGCGATAGCGATAGTCTCACCGATGTGCATGCTGAGGTCAATGTGACTTGTAAGCTCGGTGGAACCTCTTGCCGATGGAGACGACTCTTGGCGACAACATGTAAACGGGTCTTGTGGCATCGGGGAGACACTTCTTGTGTCTCACCGACATGTGACACAAGTTGATCGATGTTGACCGAGTGAAGGTTGTCTGACGTGGTGCGATGTGGACCAATCCGAGAAAGCAAAAGTGAACTGTTTGTTGAACCGTTTATGTGTGGAAGTTGGAAAACTAAAGCATGAGGAAGTGGAAACATCTGATGATGTTGGGCTGGATGAATTGTGAGTTCTGATCTGACAATTGGAAAAGAACGATTCTATAGAGCCTGCAGAGAACGAATGTATAGAGGTATGCATTGGACGTTCTGAGGCTGATCCTGAAGAACCGAGAGCCAGAGAGAGATTGATAGAGAAAGGCCAAGTGGCTGGCTGACAGGCTGAAGCCATGAGGTCGAGGTAGAGAGTGAGAGAGGCAGAGTTATGTTGCTGGAATCTCTCCTAATCATGAATGCCATGTTTGATCTCTCAGGGAGAGCATGTTACCAGTTGTATCCAGATGAACAAGATGTAATCTTTGAAAAGACTAAGAGCCTAAAATTGTATTGTAACCGTTCTGTTGCTGAATAATACAATGGCTTGATCTTTGGAGTGTGGGGTTTTTTATCCGAAAGGATTTTCCCCACGTAAATCTTTGTGTTATAGTTTTATGTTTCATCTTTCATGTCTGTTGGTTTGTGTAGTAGAATCTATTAATGCTTGTTGTTGAATTTACTTGTGTTTCTCTCAGAAAGATCAATGTGGGAAATGAACTGTGTCTGTTCCACATTTGGACATAGTTGTACGTGTCTTTGAGGCAACCTAATCAAAATTAAAGTTATCGAAGGCACTACATATTGGAGTTTTCACTAGATACGCTCCTAGTTTTCCTTACAAGTGGTATCAGAGCCTTCTTTTGGTTGCTGGTTTTGGGTATTTCTCCTGTGAATATTTCTCAGTTTGATTGGCTGGAAGAAATCTGGAGGAATGGACTGATTTATTGATCCTTTGATGAGTGGAAGCCTTGTGGTATTCTGAGACAGCATGCAGCTTGAAGGATGGTCAAGATGGAAAAGGGAGTTGATCATGTTCTGATCTATATCTCCTGGCTGGTAGAGGTATAACCTTGGAGTATGAGGTGGATTTTCTTACTCTATGGCTGTGTAGCAGTAAAGCTTTCATATTGGTGTCTGTGTGACAGGCTCCTGGGTGATATGGAGAAGCCTAGATTGTTTCTCAGTCATGGAAGAAAGTGCTTATGCTAGGTGGTGGTTCCTGGTGTTGGAAAGCATTGTTTCCTATTAACCTTGAATGCTTGAAGGCTATGGAGTTAATCATTAGATGATTTGCAAGCTTCTGAAATAGCCTTTCTTTCTTTCTCGGATGCATGTACATGTTGGTGGTTTAGATTTGGCCTGAAAGGGGCCTGGATTTCTCTGTACTGTTGTTTCCTTTTTTAAGGATGCTTTGTACTTGCATGGCTATGTGGTTTTGCAGGTTTTACATGGTTAAGCAAAACTTGTGATCATGTGGAGTTGTTGTTAACCTATTGTCTAGACATTGATCTTTTGGGGTGTTGCTGGATGAGATAGTTGCAGGTCTGTATGCATGCTTGGTGCATGGTTTTGAGGAGGTATGACTCTTTCTCTGCATGGGAGTGTTGGTAAGTGTTTTGTCACTCAGCATTCTTGTGGTAATGCTTGTGGGGTCCTTGATTATGGTGCTCGTTGTGGACATGATTGGAAAATCAAATCCGGCATGATTTGATGTTTGAGTCATGTTGTCTACGTGGTTATTCTCTTTGATATCTCAGTGTTGCAGTTTTCAATGTGATAACGGGTTTGCATGTTCGATGTTTTTGATCTACGAGTTATGCGGTTGGTGGATTAGCTACCCATTGGCTGCAGTGAGATAACTTGGATGTGGATTGTCTTTATCCACGAGGTTGATTCATTGGTGGTGCAGATTTGTTAGCTGGCCTTGTCTGTGGTCACTTGTGCATTGGTGTGATTGTAGTGAGATGAGAGGATGGATATTCTTGAGTACCTGAATAGTCAGTTATGGGAACCTAAAACAATTGGTCATAATGCTTGGAAAGCTCAAGTGTCACGTTTCAGTGGGAGCTCTAGCAGTGACTGTGGATTCATCACATGGTGGTGAATGGTCTTCTATAGTGTTGCAGAAGGGTTCTTGCACTTTTGCATGGACATTATTTGAAGATTTGCAACATCTTGGAACCATGGAGGATGCTTGGATTCTTTGGCTAAGGTGTTGGTGGTGCTTGACAGGTGATGTTGTTCTTAAGTCTATTTGCTTTATTTCATGGTATACTCTTGTTTGTGCACTAGAGTTTTGGCATTGTGCATTGTACTTGAGACAATGGTGGAGTCATTTGAAGCATGGTATCTCCTATGGGGATGTGTAGATCATGGTGTCATGATAAGTTCCAGATTCAGATGATTGGAGCTTTGACAATGGTCTGGTAATTCTTTGTGTATTGGGTGTTGTGATTGTTTGCTTGATACTTCATGATAGTGCAATAATGCAGATGGAGTTTAGCATGAGATGGTCGGTTCCTAGTACTCATGGATACATGAAGAATAAGGTGAGGTTGTACTTCTCTTATAAGAGATGTGTTCTTGCTTGTTACTCTTGTTAAATTTTATTAGCAAAAATTCTGAGAAGCCTACACCTAGGTTGAACGTAATTTCAATTAGAGATCTATGAGGAGATTGCTCTTGGATTAGTCTTGGTCTACTCGGCAGTTGTTCTGAAAGGTATTTGGCCCATTATATTTTTCAGATGTGTTTTATGTTTACTTTCATGATATCATGGATCTTTTAATTACTATTTAACCTTTGGTCCTGAAGGATTCATAGTGGAAGTTGTACAGTTTGTATTATCTCCTTGAGCTTTTGTGTTATGTCATTTACTGATGAGAATTGGTAGGAGATGATGTATGGGCTGATTTCTTGAAATGGGAAATGCTTTTAGCCTGATATTTTTGAGAGGTTTACATCCATGTTATTAGAAGTTGGTTTGATCTTGGTGATTGAATGGATGGATGTTGTTAAGGATTTCTTTTGGGATGTGAAGAAGATCATTCTTGACACAGCTAGTTGTTAGAAGTGTATGTAGGAGGATGTTCTACAGGAAGATGATGGGAAGAGTTTCTCTTTTTGGCCGTGAAGGTTTGTGATGAGAGAAATGTTTCTTGTAGCAGTTTGTTGCAGGTTTTGCATGTCGTTGTGGATATTTCCTTGGTACTACATGGTTACATTTTTCTATGTGTTGGTATTGGTAGGCTTGCGATGCCTTCTGATCTTTCAGATCTGGATTTCTCAGGCAGTGGGAGTTCCTGTATGTGTCTTGTCTTCTTCGACTGGTTGACACTGGAACTTGTATTTGTTGTTAATGGATTAGCAGAAGTTTACTAATGGTGATACATGTGAGGTATGTGAGATTGGATAGTATAGCACGAGCTGTGGGTGCTATTTTCAGTCGTGTGGGTTATCAGTTGGATGGAAGCAGTCAGTCTGATTGTTGTTCTAACTGATGTTTAGTTTCTTGTTTCTGGATAATGACTTCACTATTGTGTTCTGATTGAAGCTTTGAAGTGATATTGCTTCTATATAGCGATTGAGCACAGTGAAGTGGTAGCAGTATCTTGCTGAAGATATCACTGGGATCTTTTTTTTTGCTTGTGTTCGTTGGAATGGTGCTTATACACCTTGGCTTTGTATCTTTCTTCCACACGTGGAAGATGACAAGATTTTTGTCTGAATGGTGAACATCTTTGATGATGAAGCATAATTCTTGATGGAGCATGAGAGCATGTTTAAGGTCTATGTAGTTTCCTGGAGGTTGTGATCTATTGTTTTTTGGTTGCTTTGTTGGACAGTGAGTTGCAGTTGGATACCTGGTCTTTGTTGTAGATTGTCTTGTGGACTGTTATCTGTTGAATCATGTTGATTGGGTGTCTTAAGTATTGCAGGGTTTGAACTGGTGGAGCTAGTGTGTTCTTAGTTCCTGGTTGCTTTGGAGATTCCTGTGTGATCTTCATCAAGTGGGAGATTGTTGGAAAATATGCCTCAATCTCACAAGTTGAAACCTCTGAGAAAGCTTAGTCGTTGTGGCATTTTTGTTGTCTGGCCGACTGGCAGTTTACCTTGTCTTTTGCTCATGTCGCCAAGACAATGCTTTTGTCTTGCCGAAGAAGCCTATCGCTGTGACTTGTGGCCTTCACTATAATCTCCTACCGAGTGGAATGTCTCAGCAACATAAGGGTTTGTTATCGGGCTTCGGGGAGACTCATGGCGACTTGGAGTCTTCAGGATAACAAATGGATTCGGCAGGAAGTCATGGCAATTGGGAGAAGTCTCACCGATAAGCTAGTTCGGGGTGACTTGAACTCTCAGGAAGATCTCTTAGCGATTAAGGAATGTCTCACCGACGGTATACACTCGGGCTAACTCAAGAGTCTCGGTGAGAAGTCTCGGCGACGATAGGAAGTCTTGCCGATATCGACATGACCTTCGGTCTGTCTGGCCGATGAAGAAATCGGTATGACTTGTTCCTATCAGCATGATCTCTTGGCGACTGGGAGATGTCTCGGCGACAGTGTTAGGGGTCATCGGTGTAACGTATTGTTTCGATATGATGTCTCATCGAATATCAGAAGTCTCGCCGACAGCATGTGGGGTCATCAGTTTGGTGTGACTCTTGGTGAATAGTTGTTTCGGGATAACATGGAAGCCTCAGTAAGATGTCTTGCCAAAGGTTGATTCTCTCACCGACAGTGGAACACATCGATATGACTTAAAGGCTTCAGTATGAAGTCTTGGCAAAAGCAGTAAGTCTGGCCGACAAGATTGAATCAGGGTGGCTTGGAACCTGCAGGGTGATGTCTTGGCGAAGAGCAATTGTCTTGCCGATGGAATCTGAATTCGGTGTAACTCTTGACGACTATTGTTCAGAGTTCGGTATAACATGAAGCTCGGTGTGAGGTCTCGGCGAAAGACGATAGTCTTCCAATGAGAACATTCACGTCTATGTGACTTGAAGACCTCGGTGAAACCTCTTGGCGACAGTTGAATGTCTTGGCGATAGCGTTTGTCAGATGAGTTCAACTGGAGGTCGGTGAGAGGTCTCACCGATCATGCCAATAAAGTGACTCTTACCGATAGATGGATGTCGATAGGAATACAATGGGTTTCGGCATGACTTGAAGACTCGATATGATCTCCTGGCGATAGCGATAGTCTCACCGATGTGCATGATGAGGTCGATGTTACTTGTAAGCTCGGTTGAACCTCCTGCCGATGGAGACGACTCTTGGCGACAACATGTAAACGGGTCTTGTGGCATCGGGGAGACACTTCTTGTGTCTCACCGACATGCGACACAAGTTTATTGATGTTGACCGAGTGAAGGCTTTCTGATGTGGTGCGATGTGGACCAATCCGAGAAAGCAGAAGTGAACCGTTTGTTGAACCGTTTCTGTGTGGAAGTTGGAAAACTCAAGCACGAGGAAGTGGAAACATCTGATGATGTTGGGCTGGATGACTTGTGAGTTCTGATCTGACAGTTGGAAAAGAATGATTCTATAGAGCCTGCAGAGAACGGATGTATATAGGTATGCATTGGATGTTCTGAGGCTGATGCTGAAGAGCCGAGAGCCAGAGAGAGATCGATAGAGAAAGGCCGAGTGGCTAGCTGACAGGCCGAAGCCATGAGGCTGAGGCTGAGAGTGAGAGAGGCAGAGTTATGCTGCTGGAATCTCTCCTGATCATGAATGCCATGTTTGATCTCTCAAGGAGAGTATGTTACCAATTGTATCCAGATGAACAACATGTAATCTCTGAAAAGGCTAAGAGCCTGAAATTGTATTGTAACCGTTCTATTGCTAAATAATAGAATGGCTTGATCTTTGGAGTGTGGGGTTTTTTATCTAAAAGGATTTTCCCCACGTAAATCTTTATGTTCTGGTTTTTTGTTTCATCTTTCATGTATTTTGGTTCGTGTAGTAGAATTTGTTAATGCTTGCTATTGAATTTACTTGTGTTTCTCTCAAAAAGATCAGTGTGGGAAATGAACTGTGTTTGTTCCGCATTTGGACATAGTTGTACGTGTCTTTGAGGAAACCTAATCAAAATTAAAGTTACCAAAGGCACTACATATTGGAGTTTTCACTAGATGCACTCCTAGTTTTCCTTACACATGTTTCCTAAGGTTAAAGAAGATGGTAAAGGCCACTTTAAGCAAGCTGAAAGAAAACTACTTGACCTTCAAAGCCATCGATCAAGAATAGATCTAAGAGCAATATTGTATCCTTCAACAGATATATGAGGAAAATGCCAGATAATGAGCCTTATAACTAGCTCTTTTAGAAGAGTTATTTGAGAGAGAAAATTATCACTTATACACTTTCCTTGATAATGCTCAACAATATCTCAATGCAATATGAGAAAACAACACAAACATTAATACAATGATTACCATCATGACACCTCTAGATGCTTGTTAAAGCACACAGCTACAATGTCACTACCACACCAAAAATCAATGCCTCCATACTTTGTTAAACACTCCTTCCATGTGAAGAGAGAGATCAAAAAATACTAAAAATCCCCCAAGAGTGAATCTCATTGCCACATTTAAGAAAATCCTTCATCATGAAGAGGGTGGCCCTCCAAACCCTCCCCTATTTCACTAGCTTCTGCCATGCAAATAGGAGTGGTCTATCCAAATGCAATCCCCACATGAGCAATTAGTGTCACGTCTTCCCACTTTCAACCCACACAGTACTAGTGTCCATATTTGGAGCAACACATATTTTGGTAAACTCAACCTGAAAAAAAAATCCTTCGAAGACATGTTCTCTCACTTTCCCCTATTTTATTTCATCCTCTCCCCTTTTTCCAATGTCACCCATTTATTCTACAATACTAAAGGTACCTCTAAATATTTTGAGCTTGATGAGAACCTAGATTTAGATTCCCTCTAACAAACCTCCCACACCCATATTCGATCAATATATTCATCCTAACCCTATAACACCTATTTCAAATAGGTATTGACTATAAGGATATTAATTTGAATAATGGATGTCAAGAACATAACACAATGCTTAGTTGCACCAAAATTATACCAACTTTGATAACCTCATAGGAGATCAATACTAGTAGAAAACTTTGTAATCGAACCCAACTAGAAAAATTCCAATACATTTTAGCTACCTAGCTACCTACAAAGATATGGCCACTCAAATTGAAAATGAGGCAGATAGTCTCGAAAGATACTTGGTAAATTCCCAAGCAACATGAGAAGCCCTTAAACAATTCTCTAAATGACCAAATCTCCACAAATTTTGTATGGCTTAAAAACTAAGGTTAAATAATGAAAAATAGTGTCACTCAACCCCCACCATACAAACTACAATATAAATGTTAACAAAACCCACCTTATAGTGGGGAGGCATAACATGTCAATCCTACAAAGGAAGCAACCCTAAAATCTCACTTTTCTATTATAGTGTTGTGTATCATGACTCTTAAGGTTGAGACCATACAATTGGCCATCTCAAATTAAACCCAGCCAATTTAAGACCAAGGTCTACGAGGAAATGGAATCATGTCAATCCCTTTATCATTGCCCCAATTGACCCATACTTGGGGTACCCTAGTTAGCCCCGGCGCCGACGGGCTGGGTGATCCCACAAAGCTGGTTTACAATTTCTAGGAGATTCTGATTTTTGCTGAAATCACATATTTTTAAAAAATATAATGATTTAAGCCTTAAAATGTTTCATTTAAAACATTCCAATTGAAGAGGGTTTGATCAAACTACCTTAGATCAAACCCCCTTGGATAGAACCCCACTAGTTTTAAACCATACCTATAACGGAGTCTCCTTTACACCTATCAAAATGCTGATAAAAAACCACTTTTGATTTACCTTTTGGGGGATCAAATGAATTGATTTAAATTTTATTTTTTGTAAGTATGTAGTCTTTATTATAATCTTCCCAAAAAGTATAATTTTAAATAAATTTAATTTTATTATTATATTTATTTTTTATTTCTTGTGAATGTAGGTTTTTCACCGAAAATCAAGCTCTTTGTTTTGCACATATGGAAAAATAGAAGATTATCAAAACAAAATTTTGAAAAATATTAGTGCACCAGATATTGAAGTCCTTGATCCAACTTTAAAAAAAATTGAATTTCAATACATACAAAAAAAGTTGTGTTATACGGTCTTCCTATGTCTCAATTGTAATTGGTTTGACTTCAAAACTTGATTGAGGAAAAAATATTCAATAAAACACTATGAAACCAATTGGAAGCACTAGATATCATAGTTACAAATCTAAATTCAAAAAAAACAGAATTTTATCCTTCATGGAAAAAAAGTTATGTGTTATACGGTGAGTGTCACTCTTTAAAAATGGTGTTTATTGAAAAAAAACTAGTTTTCTAAGGAGATGGAAAAAGATGTGCAATCTTATTCCAAAAATTTTGAAAAAAATATATTTAGAATCTATAGACAAAATTCCACAAATCACTAGTTTTCATAATCTTCAAATTCCTCACGGTTTAGCCGCTATAGGTGCCCGAAAGTGAAGATTTAGTTAGAAAAAATCAGTTCAGTGTCCAGTTTGGCCAAAAATTGTAAACCAGTATTGTGGGATCACCTCTTGTATATTAACTTCTAATCATTCAAAGTGAATAATGAGGCTCTTATGCCTCAATAACCACCACCATTCAATATAGTAATCATGTACCAACATGGTGGAATGCCCACAACCAAAACAAACAATTGCATTCTCATACCAAGCTCAACCAATGATCACACCCCATCAAAACCATCCAACTCTTTTAGAATTACAATAACAAAATCCCACCTTTTAGGTTCAACCAAACTATATCAAGTGCCTTTGACATGACTCGTATTTAGAGGAATATCAATTTTTTGAAAGAGACCCTAGATCATGTCATTCACAACATGGTGTTCATTTGACCCCTCCCTAGACTCCCTAAGTTCAAGGGAGAGGAAGACCCTAACTCACACATTAAATCCTACAAGTTACTACCATTTAAAATCTCCTTTCTTAGGATGGGTTCATTGCTAGGATCTTCCAAAAACCTCTAGAAGGAATAGCACTAGATTGGTATTACAAACTCCCAAAGGCATCATTTCACATTTTTTGGTAACTCATTGGTTAGTGTGATTTTACATTTGACATGAATAAACAAATCAAGATAGGAATCTAAGAATTCATAAGCATAAAATAGAACCCAAACAAGTTGGTAGCATACTTCATAACATCATGGATGCAAGTACTCTACTCATCCATGAGTGCACCACACATAGGTCATAAGGAACTTTGTGATCTTTTCTTGCATTTTATAAATAGGGACACATGGTCTAGGAGGTTCAAAATATCCCTTATATATCCTACAATGAATCTCTCAATATTTCCCTAAGAATAGACTAAAATACCATTAACAACAAAAGGATAATGTATGGCTTCAATGGGAGGTAACCCAAAACCAAAATAATGGTTAAAACACCAACAATAATAGCAATAATGGTAATAGTCCCTCAATACCCAAAATCTTGAAAAATAATCAAAACACTATGACTAATGGAGTTTTAAACACTGCACAAGCTAAGAAAAACAACAATAATCACAACTATAATAGAAAATACATTAATACTTGAATATGAGAAACCAAAATATTAATATTATTGATTATCTCCTAGAAATGACTTTGAACAAAGAAACAAAAAGTAGTAGAATGATTGTACCTATGATAATAATAGATATGATCCATACCAAAGGCCTTAGGATTACAATCCTAATAAATTATTCTCTTTACACAAGACAAGGGGGCACAACACTGATACAACATAGGAGTACAACCAATTCATTTTTAAAATCCCATAGGAATAAAAATACCTATTTGTCAATGTATTCCTCCTTTCATGAGGCAACCTAAACCATAACCACTAGGGTCATGTTTTCTCTCAAAAATATAACCTACAAATCTACCAAGATCTCTTTCCATTTCATTAATTCAGCAATGGTTCCAACCAATGTAGCTCTCCCAATGTTGTTGCATCATAGTCAACTATGACCACCTTCCCAAAAGAATCAAATGCAACTAGCTAGTTAGGCATAAAAGGGGAAACCAAAATGCTTCAAGAGAAAGTCTTGAACTTGTCTAGAACAGTGATTTCTAGGAACTTAATGCAACCCCAAAAGAGAATATCATGGACATGTGGTCTCAAAAATGGACCTTACTCTAGGTCCTATTGACCCATATGACCTAATCAAAGACATCAAGAAAACCTTCATAATGATTTCTTTCTTTGATCTTATAAATAAAATAAATATCATCTATTGTAACCCACATTGCAAACCATACAGATAAAGAAAAGGGGAGAACACTCAAAACCTATAAAAAAAATTGTCTGTAATAGGTGGTCTTTATTGAGACAACTGTAACCTATTTAGATGATTAGCATATCTTTGAATAGTGACATTCAAATATGTGAAAGAGGATATTTCAAAATAACAAGGTGAACCTATTCCTATATGATCAAGGATGAACAAGTCAGCATTTGCATCCCATAAAATGGGTTACCCCTAAAATTCATGTTCCTTTAGAAATTATTAGCATATCTAACATCCTAAAGGGGATAGACCCAAATATCTTTGTTGAAAATAGTATCAAAGGATCACAAGGTGAATTGGGAATCATTCTCAAGTCAAGAACAAAAAATATCCCAAATTTACAAGCAAATAAATTCTTGTCTAGGGCAGTAATAGGATATTTTTATGGAAATCAACACACCTATAATTCCCATATAAACATATGACTTTATCCCCACCAAACCTTAATGTGACATACCTACAAGTGAATCATACACTTCCCTAACACTATTACTAGATTGGATCCCCAAAGTCCCAAGGAAACTAATGGCTAAACCAACACCTAATCACCCAACAAAAATTCTACAAACAATCCTAAGCTTTCCTAAAGGTCATAACAAATAAAATTCCCATGGGAAATCCCCCACCCATTGTATCTACTAGATCTAATGAAGCTTGGGAAGTGCACCTAGTATAAGTGGAAATACTCAATAAATTCCCAAATAAAAGATAAGCATGGGAAAGTTCCAACAAAAGAATAATGATATGTATCACTATTGAGACAAAAAAAACCAATGATCTTGGAACTTCCTAAAAATAATTATTATTTTGCGGACTTACACCTTGAACTAAATGGTAAGATTATTATTTTCATTCTTCCAAAGGAACGGAAAGACCCTCAAACTCCATATGAATTGCATCAGCTTTTAGAGTCTATTAAGAGTCATGTTGGTATCCACATGTATTTCAAACATCTGATGTCAATATCCCTATTGGACTAAGTTTCATTGTCAATATTTTCTCATTTTCATAAATGTTGTAGAGCTCAAAACTCCTACAACAATTTTAGGTCGAATTGGTGAGATTTATTGTGTACCCCTTCAAAATAGGAGATATAGTACTTAGAAAAGGAATCTTAAAGTACAAGAGACACAAGAACAAAAGGAATTTTCATGGGGACTAGAAAGGAACATATCTAGTAAAGGAATGCATAGACAATGGTACTTACCTTTTGTTTACAATTGAAGTTCAAGAGTTTGGGAAAATTTGTTACCTTAAGAAATATACATCTAAAAACAAAAAATACACACACATGTATATTTATTCAAAAACCAAAACATGTATTGCATTAAATTTATGCCACTTCACCTCACTTTATTTCATGTTTTCTCTTTTTTAATTTATGTTTTAGTAGGATTCTTAAAATTGTTAGGCTACTCTCACTAGGTCACATGACTCCCTAACCTTAATATAAAACTTATTTCCTCATACTCCAAGTAATTTGGGTGAATCAATTCAAAATATTTAAACTAGTCCTAGTCATGTGGGGTTAGGTTAAGGAGGGTCCAATACTCTAGAATCAACCCAAAAGTAAAAAAGAGAAGAAAAAATCAAAATATTTTACATAATGCCCATACCCTTTGGTGTAGACATCAATCAAAACTATGAGGGTGGCACTCATCAAGAGTAGAGTAAATAAGAAAAAAACACACACACACAAGTTATTTGAAAAAGGTTATCCTTATTAGGAACACTTTCCTACCCTAAGCTTGACCTACTAACCATATCATATCTAAGTCTAAGAGTTACCTACAAATTTTGATAGATCTATTAGTGTCTAGTGCTACCTAGTGGTTAGTTGATGTGGTCATGACAAGATGGTCCAATAAATAAATATAGCTAACTATGAAGCTATTAGAATTGGGATGTAGGTTCATGGAGTAAATAGCATACTTCTTGAACAATTCTAGGATATTTGGGCTTTCTGACACCAATAGTTATACACAACTTTTTCTTATGTTTGAATTACCCTAAACTTACATTATCTTCATTGAAGAATTTTTCTATTGTTTCAATCTACAGTTAGGGAGCTTCCTAGACATCATTAGATCTTTTTGACCTCACAAGTGAGTCTTGCATTGTAAGGGCCTCTCTTATGAATTCCCTAGGTAGAACTCTATAGTTATCTTCAATTGCATATGTGCTAACCATTTATGGAGTGTGAGTATAATCTTCCTCAAAGTCAAACATAATTCTATTGGGAAACTTTCATGTAGATATCGCCTATCATTTTTACCATCTCAAGCAACTCTACACCTCTAAAATATGGGTCTCAATTCACTTCCAAATTCCTCTCTTAGGGAATTTACAAATATGTCTAGTTCTAACTCTTCCAAGCTATTTTTTATGTTTCAAAACTAAAGAGGGATGTTGTTTGTGGGAGCTAATTATTTTTAGGGGGTGACTAAAGGAACTCCCTCCTTTCTACTTGAGTTTTTTTTATGGTCACTTTAATTTTTTTAACATTTTTTTCAATGCATTTGTGAAGATATTCATGTCAAAAGACACTTTGACTATGCAAACTTGATCCATCCTATTGAACAATAAAACTAAAGGGTTAATCTTGTTTTAATAACTATTTTTTTATCCATCTTAGTTGACATAGTTAATCCCTTCTTAGAATATTTTCCCTTCTCAAAATATCTAAATCCTTGCTTACCATTGGGTTTTGTTATAAAGGTGGAAACTTGATTAAATGTATTTGATCCACCTTTTATATCTAAATCTGATGAGGCATCAACTCCTTGTTGGTTTCTAGCTCATAGCCTAATAGAATTCCTACTTGTTTCTTGGTTGTATTTTTTTTAATCATGCTAAAAGGGTTTGGATCTCCCTTTGCAACATAGATGTTTCTTAAGTGAAGGAATCAAATATCCTAGAATAATATGGAAGGATTGGCATCCATCTTGTGGATCTAGGTTTTTCCCAATAATAGGTTGTACCATGTCTCCTTTTCAATTAAATATAAGTCCATGGACACTATCGTAGGCCCTAAAGAAACTAGGAATGTGGATCTTCCTAATTGTTGTCACCTTGAGGTTTTCATGACCTTGCAATGTTTTTCTACAAGTTATTACATTAATGTGGCCATACCACATTCTTTGTAGGAGGGATAATGGAACTATGTTCATTGTAGCTCTATTATCAACAAGCTTTCATTTGATATAGGAATCATAAATCCACGCATGTAAATACAAAGCAATATCACCTCATCTTGTTAAGTATACATCTATTGGCATTTTATTTAAATCAACATGTAATTCTATATTTTATGGACTCATGTCAAGATCCACTTGATCTATTTTATCTTTCACATGTGTTATTATATGATTTAAATATTTAATCTCTATTTCCTCCAAGAGAGTTGCTCAATGGGAGGAAAAATTCCTAAAAATATCTATGAATGAGATCTTAGTGATTTTTTTATTAAGGTCCTCAACCAAGTCATATGGACTAATTGAGACTAGTGTTGGATCAAATAATGAGACTATGTCGTTGATTCCCTCTTTGGAGGACCATGAGATCTTCTTGCAAGTCCTCATTTTGAACTAACTCAATTAAACCTACCATTGTTGATTCCCCCTTAATACCTAGTTGACCTAGGTCACTTAACTCTTTTGAAGGGGTTGTTTTATTCATTCTTGGTTTTGGTTGGTTTAAGTTTTTCCCCTATTAATGAATTATCAAATTTTGAGGGGCTACCAACCCCTATCAGCTATAGTTTGGGTATTTTGGTGAGAGGAAAAATATATCCACAAACATTGTTTCCTTTAGGAAACCTAATATCAAGTTTCTATACTCCCAACATGACTTAATGTCATGCTCTTTTATTTTATGAAATGGGAAGTACTTATCAAGATAGTACTCTCAAGGTTTATTGTATGGTCTATCATGTGGTTTACCTCTTATAATTATTTCTTGAATAAAATTCAATAGAATTGACATCTAAATTCCTTGATCTATAATTATTACCACCATAAATGTTGTAATAATGGTTATTTTTGTTCTTTTGTAGTGGAATATATATCACCCCATTGTTAGTAGCACTGTGATTATTTTTATAATTTTTGGTGCCAAGGGGTTGTGTCCATTATCGTGTGTTATCAATCTTCCATTGGAATTGTACTCTTTACTTTTTTCTAATGGTGGTTGGGTCTATCCTAGAAGAGAACTCTTCAAATAATTTTTGTATGAGTTATAAGTTTTTGAACATCATCTTGCATGTCCCTATTAAGGTCATGCAAGAAAAAAGATCATGCATATCCTCATGGTCCATATCTGATGTGCTAGTTAAAGAGTAGAGGGCTTGCCTCCACCACATGATGAAATGGGCTACCAATTCATTTGTTTCTTGTTTCACACTCAAGAATTCATGAACCTTGTTTTGACCAACTTGTTTGTATCAAACATTGTGACAAACTCACCAATGAAATATCAGAAAGAGTGGATTGATGTCTCAAGAAGTCTACAATACAATTCTAAGGAAATTCCTTACAAATTTTTCAAGAAAGATCTTGGAAACCACCACATACCAAGGGAGGAGTTCCTACACTACTATAGTATAATATTTAATGTGAGTTATAATACTTTTCCCCTTAAACTTAGGAAGCTCAAGGAGGGGACATGCCAACATGACATTGTGAGTTATATGATCCAATAGCTCCTTGAAATACTCGAGTTACATTCCCAAAAGGGGTTATGTGTAGAGGGAGAGGTTCCTCTAAACATCATCCTAATGGTGGAACTTGTTATATTTATTACACTTGAAATGGCATGCCTATTTGTTGGTATCCAGACAATACTAGATAGTTGGGGAATGTCATGTTTAAATTTTGAAAACCAAGTGGGATCATTTGGTTTAATTTTTGATTTGTAGGTATCCCACTTGATTGGTTAAAACTCATCATATTGAATGATGAGGGAAAAGGAGGAAAAAAATCCTCATTTTCTTGTGTTGTGGGAATAGGAATTTACATAGGGGGAAGCTAAGTTACACCTTGACCTTGTTCAATTGTAATAGTAAAAATATTTATGTCATCCTAGCATCTTGGAGTTTTTGGTATTTCACTAACTTGGGCCTAATTTTGCATTGGCCTCTCACCACCTCCTACCTCAACAATCTTGATTCATGTGACCAAGGTTACTATAAAGAGCCTTGGGATTGGCTTCTTCTATATTATGCACTTCTCCACCTTGAGGTGGATTTTGGTTGAGACATGGGGTTTGATTATAAGCCTAATATGTTGCTTCTTTTATGTTTTTTCTACCATTTCTCTCTAAGAGGAGGCTTGTTCATTTTCAAGCATGGTGTGAAGATTTAACATAGCCAACCAAGAATTTATGAGATATTTTTTAAGGTGATCAAACTCATTGTCTATGTTTGTAGCTACTTCTACAAAGTTGGGCTCTTATCTAAGAAATTTAGATTTCTCTAGAATAATGTGGGCTCTTGTTAGGCCTAGGTTTAGTTGAATGGTGAGACCTTGATTCTCCCCCCATGTGTGATTATCAAAGGTCGTCAATTAGTGGCCCACACAAACATTGTTGTTGATTTTGTCACCACCCACCATCAAATTCAATGTCCTCATAGTCCTACCTATTAGGAATATGTATCATGGGATCAATGGGGATATATCATCCAAATGATGGAGGATCAAGGCCTTGTTAGAGGGACTTTTTCCATATAATGTTGTCTATTCCAACATATTTGGGGGTACTTGAGGGTAAAAGCATAAAGTTGTGTCACAATTTTTGCCAACAAAATAGTTTCTAGTGAAACAATTTTTCCCTAAATAATTTTGGGAAAAAATATTTTACTTGAAACCATGTGGCATATATGTGCCACATACAATTTCAAGTGAAACCCCTTTCACTCAAAACTATAAAATATTTTTTTCCTTTTGAAAGTTTGAATTATGGTTGAATTTATGTGTAAGGTTTCAAGCAAAACCCTTTTGGTCAAAACACTTTCACCTGAAATTGACTATGTGGCTACAGAATTGGTATTTCAACCCCTCTTTTGGGGAAAATTCAAAAAATATTCAACTTCAACTTTGAATTTCTTCAACTAGGGGTAGTTTCATGAAAATTTAAAAATACCTTTTTGTAGAGCTTGGAGTCTATAATCCAAAAAAAGATGATATTTTGATTAGTTTTATTATGATTTATTTTACTTTATTGTAAGTATGTTTTTATAATCAAACATGAGGCTAATTAGAAATTTAAAAAAATATTAGAACATAATTAAAGTTTTTGAAAAATATATGGTGCACTAGAGAAGGAAATCCTCTCTAAAAAGGTATAATTTATTTTTTAAATGATAAAAAATTAGACAAAAGTTGGTGTCTAATGAAAACTATGACATTATAGTAAATTTTGACTTTAAAATGTTATTACAAAAAAAATATTCATTAAAAATTAAACATTTTTCCATGCACTAGATATTAAAGTTAGTTGTTTTGGGTAAAAAATTGGGGAAAAAATTTGTTCTCTTTTTTTGTGACATCCCATCAACCTTACATTTTTTGAAATTTTCAGCAATTCAAATTCTTCTCTTATATTTATAAAAAATTAAAAAAATGCAACCATAAACTTTATCAAGATTTTTACATTTCATTAGTTTGTGTCATTTTGAAATACAAAACATAAAGGCCACTTTTATGTGGTCAATGTTGAAAATTTATTTTTGTGTTGGCCATTTCCTTTATAAAAGTGTGTCAATTTTTTGTACTTTTACCCTTGAAGTAATGAAAAATAAATGGGAAATGATAAGAAATGGAAAGAAAGAAGGGAAGGATGAGAGAAAGAGAAAAAGTAAAAATATCTTCCAAAAAGATTATCCCTTCACATTGAGTTCACTAGAATATGTAGGGTCAAGAATTGACCCAAGCACAATGCAAGTGAGTCAAAATCTAGATAGAACATGTGATCCACCCTTGCTAAGGCTCCACCAAATCACTCTTACTCTTCTTGAAAAATCCAACTAAGGGAGAATATGGTTCATTACTCTCCTCTTGTGGAAGAAGCATGTCATGGATAGAAGTAGTTAGATCATTTTGAGTGGGAGTTGCACAAGCATGTTCACTAACTTCTCTAGGGACGAGGAATTAATTTGGTTGATAGCGAACTATTGTGTATGTGTTGAGGTAGGGGATGTTGTTGGAAAGATATTTGGAGTGGGGTGGTTGGTGTGATCCTTATATAAACAAGAGGCTCATTTTCTATGATCTTGTTTAATTTGGTGGTTACAAAGAGGAAAAAATGTTAAAACATTTTATCTTCTAGTTCAATTAACTCTTGAATAAGTGTGATTTCCCTAGTGTATAACTCTTCTCTTTGGTGTCTTCATTCATTTTATTCATGAATTAGTTTCAAGATCTCTACTTGTTCCTAGGTTATCTCGTCAATGGAAGTCTTATGAATTGCCAAATTCTCCTATATTTCATTTAAAACTATTTCAATCCAATCCTTTCTTTCTCCAAGACACATCGAGCATGAATTTCAAGTGAGGTGGGAGGAAGAGTGAGAGATGTAATTTAGGTTTTTTATTATTTTTCAAATTTGTTGAAATATTGTTATTGTTTGATGTTTGATTTTCTTGTTGAGTTTGAATTTCTTGTAGAGTTTGACTTTCTTGTTGCTCGTGCTAATATTGAATGCTTTCTCTTTATGTGTTTCTATTTTTTAGTTTAATGAGATTTCTAAATGCAATTAATCTATATATCTACAAAAATTAAACTAATTTATGTTTTAAATTCTTTTTAATTTTAAATGTTAACTAATTAACTACTTGAAAAAAAAAATGAATGCAGTTTGAAATGGATTTTCCTAATGCAATTAATTCAAAAAAAAACATGTGTTTCAATTTCTTTGCTAAATCTATTCTAAGGAAAAGTAAGTACAATGTAGTTAATTTTGAATTTAAATCTATTGGAAGCAAGAAAAAATATAATTCTAACCAAGAATAAATAAATATTTTTTACTCTTCTTGGGTGAGAAATTTCTAAAAAAAAATACTAGAATAAATAAACTGGACAATGGAACTTGTGTAAACAAAATATTTTGATGTAATATATACTAGCATGTGTTCCCGTGTGGCTTAGCTTCCTTCCCCTTCCTTTGTAACAATGGGTCTTCATCTTTGATGATAGGGGGAGATAGGGAGGCTCAAAACCTAATAGATTGAACATTATCTAAAAGCAGGGGAAGCTTTAAAGTTTCTAAAATAAATGGAAAAGGCTCATAAAGTTATATATAAGCATGTATTTATGCTAGTGGTATTTCAATAGTAGAGATAGCCAAGATGCTAAGAGTGATTCTATAGGGAGAATGAGAACCTATTACAGACAAAGCTAAATTGCAGCGTGCACAAACCCCTCCAAAATAATAAGTGGGATGCTTATAATAGAGAAGCTTCACTAAATAGGGAAATTGATTGGAAGTTCACTATAGAGTTGATTGGGAGTGGACTAAAGAGTTGATTGAGAGTTAAGAGGAGAGAAGAATTAATTAAGGGGAGTGACGACTTAGTTAGGATTGGAAAGATCTCTCAATCATGAGAAAAAATGGTGACAAAAAAGATGGAACTAAAGCAATCACCTACCTCTTAAAATGATAGGGTTTTCCCTTTTGAGGTCTAGGTCACCTCTTTTGTCAAGGTTGGTTGCTCAAGAAATCCTCTAGTTGAAGGTCTACAAAAGGTCTTGGGAGTTGCACAAGTACTTGGAACACAATTTAGGAGCTTAACAAGTTGGGAAAGAAGGCTAAGAAGCAAAGGTCCAAATTATCATCAAGTCAAATAAAGTTGAGATAAAGTATAGTTCATGCCTAATGGGTCATCAACTAGACCTACTAGATCATCATCAAATTGTCACACTATCCCATGTAATTTCGAGCACTTACAAGTACAAGAAGAACAAGTCTACAATAGTCAAAAAGTAGGTAAAGATATTCAAATTTATTGAAAAAAATTGAAGGTCTTTATGGATATGGTTTATATTCAAGTGTTTATGTAATGAAATAACTTGCACAATAGAAGAATATGATAGAAAATATGCTGCAAATACTTGATAATAACTAAGAATAACAAGCCACTTCAAGGGGGAAAACCTTCAAATATCTCCAATGAGAACACAATTCACAATATGATGATGAAATAAGACTTGCAACCTCCTATATATACCTATTTATGCCTAGGATATCACCCAATCCGACTTAGATAACCCTATATAAGCCCTAGGCCAACCTAATTAACTAAATAATAATATAATAATGATAATATGACTTAATTAGGAGTTAAGATAGTCACAAGCCAACTATTCATAACTCGATGTATAATGTTAAGGGTGTACATGCCCTCCTCTTCAAAGAAGCATTGTCCTCAATGCTAGGCAATTTTAGATGCTTTTGAAGGAACTCTTTGTCCTCCCATGTGGCATCTTCAATTGGAAAATTCTTCCATTGGATGAGATACTAAGTGAGTGTTATGGTCCTTAGCTTCCTTGTATGTTTCTAAAGAATAAACTCTAGTTCCAATATGATTCTTCCTTCTTCATTGAGCTCCAGTAATATTTTCTGAGTAGGGATATTATTCCCAATTACCTTATTCAAACAAGAAACATGAAAAATTTGATGTATCTTAATTGTTGATGGCAATTCAAGCTTGTAGCCAACACTATCTATCTTCTGCATGATTTGATATGGGTCATAATATTTTGGAGACAACTTGTTATTCTTTAACTATTGCTTCAGTGGCATTTCCTTGTAAGGTTGAAATCTCAAGAAAACCCAATCCCCAACTTCAAAACTTCTTTCACTATAGTGTTGGTTCGCCTGCTACTTCATTCAATTTTTTATCATGGATATATTCTCTTTAAGTCCTTAAAGTACTTGTTGATCAAACATGCGGTCCTCCACAGCATGAACTCTTGGCGACACCTTCAATGATGATGTGATGGAAGGAGGATGATATCCATACAATGCCATAAATGGAAACATTTTTTATGAAGTATGGAAGGAAGTGTTATACCACCATTCTGCTAGTGGTAGCCAATCTACCCATTGAGACTATTTATCTGAATTGAAACAATGTAGATATCATTCCAAACACTTATTAACAACTTATTTTTTCCCATCAGATTGAGGATGGTATGAAGAACTATGAGCCAATTGAGTACCCAAATATTTGAATAAATTTGTCCAAAATTCACTAGTAAAGATAAGATTGTGGTCACTAACAATAACCTTAGGTATACCATGTAGCTTTTGAATATTCTCCAAAAATGCTTTTGCCACTATACTTTTTGTAAAAGAATGTGATAATGCAATAAAATGTGCATATTTAATGAGGTGATCCACTACTTCCATGACCATTCTTACCATTAGATCTTGGAATCCTTGTGATGAAGTCCATGGAGACCTCTTCCCAGCATTGGCTAGGAATAACTAAGGGTTGCAAGGGATCGAGTGTCTTAATTGTCCCCCCTTTATTTCTTTGACAAACCAAACATTCTACCACAAATATTTGAACATCCCCTTTTAGCCTTCCCAAAAGAAGTCTTTCTTGACTCGATGATATATCTTCAAAAATCTCGAATGACCACCCACTAGAGACTCATGCAACTCTGTGAGAATCTTTTGTTTGAGAGAAGAATTCTTGCAAAGATACAATCGCTCTTTATACCACAAAGTATCTCCCTTCTAGCAAAACTTATCCAAACTACTAGGATCATTCTATAATTGTTGAATGAGATTACTTGTAGCGACATCATTTTTCCACTCTACTTTGGATTCTACTACCCAATCTTCTTGTAATATTGAAAGGGCACACAATAAAGCTTCATCCTTCTCATCCTTCCTCAACAGTGCATCTACCACAACATTTTCCTTCTCTTTCTTATATACAATCTCAAAATTGTATCCCAACATCTTAGTAACCCATTTTTGTTGTTATTTAAGAGAATCTTTGTTCCAAAAAATGTTTTAGGCTATCATGATCTGTCATAACCTTGAAGTGTCTACCCATTAGATAAGGCCTCCATTGTTTTAATGCATGAAGAATAGCTATCATTTCCTTCTCATAAATAGGTTTGAGTTGATTCTTACCCTTTAATTGATGAATCTCAAAAGACATGGGTCGAACCTCCTGCATGAGAATTATGCCTATAACATTTCCTGAAGCATCAAATTCCACAATAAAATCCTTTGTGAAATCGAGAGTGGCAAGCACTGGAGTTGTACACATAGCCTCCTTTAACATTTCAAATGTTGAATTAGTTGATTCATTCCAATAAAAATAATCCTTCTTCAATAAAGTTGTGAAGGGTGTTGCTATACAACCATAATTCTTCACAAATCTTCTATAGTATCCAGTCAATCCCAAGAAACCCCTCAATTTCTTAATGGTTTTTGGAATAGGCCATCCCATGATAGCCTTAATTTTGTTAGGATCCACCTTTACTCCTTCATGTGAAATGGCCATGTGTCCCAAGTACTCCACCTCATTGAGACAAAAGTGTACTTGGATGGCTTAGCATAGAGTTTATGATCTTCGAGAACTTGTAATACTTGATTTGTACATGTTGCAAGTGTTCTTCCCATGTCTTGTTATAAATCAATATATCATCAAAGAACACTAATTCAAACTTCCTCAAGAATTTCTTAAAGATGGAATTCATCAAAATTTGAAATGTAGATGGTGCATTGGTAAGACCAAATGGCATCACCAAAAACTCATAATGACCCTCATGAGTCCTAAATGTTAACTTACAAATATCCTCTTCCTTAATTCGAATTTGGTGATAACTTGATCTAAGATCTAACTTTGTAAAATACATATCTCCATTCAATTTATCTAGCAAATCATCAATGACTGGAATAGGAAACTTATCTTTGAGGGTGCACATGATGAGCACTCTATAGTTCAGGCACATACACCAAGTTTCATCCTTCTTCTGCACCATCACCACGGGCGAGGAGTAAGCACTTTTGCTATGCCTGATAATTCTTGCCTCTAACATCTCCTCAACAATATTTTCTACCTCACTTTTATATATATGTGGGTATTTGATGCTCAATTCTTGCTTGTAAATCTAGATGGGTGGGAACATTAGATTGAGAGACTTCTATTGCACATAACTATGCCACAAATCCATCAACTCCTTTCTTAAGCAACTTCTGCATTTGATGAGAGCTGAGTATTTTTGGGGAATTTTCCTTCAACCCTCTTAGCTCTATTGTCTTTCCTTCTGATTAGAATCTCATGAATAATTCTTGGAAGTTCATCTAAATTGTTCCCAAAGTAGTAAGCCATTGTACTCCCAAAACAATATCTACTGTACCCATGGAGATAGCATACATTGGGCTATCAAGGTGATAATCTCCCATGGATAATTTAATGTTATGGCACTTTCTAGAACAACTGACAGTACCACCATCTGCAATCAAGACCTAAAATTTTGGAGCTAAATATATAAAACAATGTAGATGAGTAGCCAACTTTTTGTTGATGAAATTATGAGTACTACCCAAGTCAATCAACATGGTTACTTTTTGCTTCTTTAAGAACCCAGCTACCTTGAGAGTTTGTGGGGCACTAAAACCAGAGAGTGCATGACAAGAAATGATTGGCTGGAAATCATGTGATTCATCATCTAAATCACTATCACCCTCTAATATCGGTTCCTCCTCTTCTTCCTCACTCGGTCCTTCAATATAAAACTATTTATTTTCACTACATCTATGCCCTCGACTATATTTGTTGTCACAATTGAAACATAACCCTTTTGCTCTCTTCTTAATTTGTTGTGGATTCAACCTAGTAGGTTGTGGTAGTGAATGTGTAAGATATCTCCTTTCACTGAAATTTATATTCCCTTGTCTCTTACTAGCCAAAAACTTCTCCACTTGTCGTTCCATTACTATTGCTTGTGATAAGGATTGTGGTTGGAACAATCGTACTTCATATTTTATGTGATCTTTTAAACCACCTAGAAATAGTTCCTTCATATTTTCTTCTGCCACATTCTCTACTCTCAAAGAAAGGGTTTGAAATTGTTGAATATAAGCCTTGACCATGCTCATTTTCTTTAATTTAGTGAGTTGGAAGAAGTAGCTATCCATAAAGTTCTCCATAATGGGTAGCAAGTTCCTCTTGAAAAATTGACCATGTGACTACACAACCCTATTTTCTCTTCTCATCACATAACCAATGATACCAAAGAAATTGATCTGGTTCTAGGTATAATGATGCCATAGCCACCTTTTGTTGACTAGGAACATGATGAATATCAAAGAATTGCTCCATTTTGCATAGCCAATTGGTTCGATCCTTGTCATCAAGATTTCTCATAGCCAACTTAGGTATGAATTGCCTTGGAATATGATTATTAAAGGAAGGATCCTTCTTGAAATCAGATTCGATTCCAAGGAATTCATGTCCAACAAAAGCATTATCTTCCACCTACTAGGTGAATCTTCACCTTTACACTTCATACCTTGAATAAGTGGTTTCAATTCCCTCATTTCTTCAGTCATCTTCTTCTCTAATGATGAAATATCACCCTTGAATTTGTTTATTTCATCCTTAGGGTTAAAATCCTCAATTTCTACCTCATCATTCTTTGAAGATTTCCCTAGTGTGGTAGCATTCTTTTTGCCTCTTATTGCAAGCCCCGTCACAATGGTATAAAATAATTTTGCAACAATTCACATAAATAAATTCAAAGTAGTATGAAAATTTTACTGTAACTTATCAAATCCTATAATTCACTTCAATAGAAAAATATCCCAAAAATTAGGTGATTTACAGCATTGAGAGTAAATTTGTTGGAAACCCTAATTTTACAATAAATCACTTATTTTTGCTTTAAATTCTCTAAAATTTGGACTGTAGTCTCCTATATTAGTTATTCAAATACCCACAAAAAATCAAGAACCAATTTTGCAATATTTGGGAGATATGCACTTTCCAAATAAATTGGGCAAAAACTCTAATTCCACAATAAATCTCTCAATTCTGCTCCAATTCCTCTGAAATTTGGATGGAAGCTTCTTTAATATGTCCTTCAAAAACCCTTTAAAAATTAGACAAAAATTCACCAAAATTTGGGAGATATGGGTTTCACAAATGACCTCAAAAATTGAAAAAATGTCTTATCGTAACAATGCCAAGATCATGCTCTAATACCACTTGTAATGAAATAACTTGAATAATAGAATAATATGATAAAAATATGTTGTAAATACTTGATAATGACTAAGAATAACAAGCCACTTCGAGGGGGAAAACCTCCAAATATCTCCAATGAGAACACAATTCACAATATGATGATGAAATAAGACTCACAACCTCCTATATATACCTATTTATGCCTGGGATATCACCCAATATGACTTAGATAACCTTATATAAGCCCTAGGAAGATCTAATTAACTAAATAGCAATATAATTATGATAATATGACTTAATTAGGAGTTAAGATAACCACAATCTGACTATTCATAACCCAATGTACTCTAATTTTAAGGGTGTAGCAGTTTATGATTCCAATATGGATGGGTTGGATATTATTCTTGGTTATCCTTGGTTAGAATCATTAGGAATAGTAAAAATTAATGTACAAAAGAATTTCATGAAGCTTTGGTATAGGAAGAAAAAAGTTGCATTACAAGATATTACACACAATGAAGACCAAAAGAAAGTTGAGGTAGAGCAAGTTCAAGAAGCTATTAAAGAGTGTACCATAAAAGAAAAAATAAACAACAAATCTTTAAAAAAAAAAAGAGGAAAAGTTTGTTTCCCTTCCTAAGTCAACAAAGAAAACAACAACAAATGATGGAAAATCACAAAAGGCTCTGGAGATAGCAAAGGGTGCAATATATAGGCATCCACATTATTGTGAGGAAAAAATCATAGAGGCATGATGATACATGGAATCAAAAAGCCAATCATTGTGGATCTACATGGAACCAGAGAAAGAACTACAACAATCAATGGCATCATAGAAGTAATAGCTATTCATTGCATAAAAGGACATACTATGATGAAGAATGGAATCAAATGGGTGTAACAAATTGTAGATCAAGAATTTCGTCTAGGTAACATCAAGCTAAAACCACAACAAAGATCACTTATGGATGGTTGGATGATAGGACATGGCATCATATTTGTAATGACTTGCACCAATCTTACTATTTGACATATTCTCATGTTTTGAAAATGAAATATGTTGAGAGATAACATGTTATGTACATAGGCATGTGATATTAAAATGTATATAAGTGGATGAAGATGCCGACATGTAGCACACATCCCATAAATTAGTTATATTGGGTAATAAGTTATACTGGTTAATTAGGCTTCCATGGGTTTAGTGGTTTACCCTCCATTATGTTATTAGGAGGTCTATCTAAAGGTGGTGTATATCATTGTAAGGATAAAGTATAACATTATGCTTGGGATCTCTTGGAGATACCATGCAATGACTTCTTCCATAAGTAGTATTGTACAATGTTACCCTACCTCAAGGGTTTACTCTATTTTTGCATGTATTGGATATTATAGCATCTCAACTGAAGAATCTCTCTTGTGATGTGTGTGATCCATCTTCTATATTGTTTATTGTCATTATTATATGCATGGATCTTACCTATATTCCCTTCAATATAAAGTAAATTCAACTTGTGTATTCAATTTAGTTACATAGAGAACAATTTTAAAATTTGAATTGAAGGAAACCATTTTTTACCTCTTTGCAACTCTTGTTTTCATAGTGCATTCATTATATTGTTCATAAGTTACTAATTTATTCATGTGACTATCTACCATTATAGCTTAAACTTTAAATTATTGTGCATACCCAATTTACAATTCGATGCCAAATTAATATTCCAAATAGAGCTCACAATCACAATTGCAATTGTGATTTAAAATTCAAATAAAATCCTTTTTAATTTTCACAGACACAAGATCAATGGCTTTTAGTTCAAAGAAGTCTATTAATAGCTTAGTACACAATTTAAAATTGTTGTATACAAGCTCTCAACATGTTTTTGTATTGAAACAATGCAAAGAAATAAATTACATAAGAGGGAGCGGTCAATAGACTATCAATAAAGAAGTATCAACCATGGGACCAAGGGCTGCCCAAACAATATATCAAACCCTCAAACTAAAATGATGATTACAACGAACCAAAGGGCTACAAATTGAACTATGAAAAACTAAACAACAAAACAAATGACATTCTCATTATGTAGCAAGTGAGAAACGTATTTTTTCTTAATGTACAATTGCCAAATTATATCCCTTTACCTTTTTGTTAGATTTCAAATAGATTAATTGTGTTGATAAAACATGTTTAGATTAAACGCTTAAGATAAATTGCTTATTAATTAGTTTTCACTATTTAAGCATGCAACTAACATTTTATCTTTGAAGTGCATTGTATTGTTGCATTGCTTATCATTTAATTCTTTGCAATGATCAATGTTTCATATTCATCCTAAGAAGATCAATGATCCATGTTAAAACATTAAAAGATAAATTGTTCATTGTTTAGTATCAACTTTTAAACCCATAGACAACAGATGTCCTCAAAATTATTTTAAAATGTGTCATTGTTTTATTTTAAGCTACGCCATTGTTGGTAAATCTTTATTATTTGAAAGGCTTAAGTTTTTAATATAAAGCGGCTATAACCAATATTTAGTTTCCTTTAAACCCACAGAAAATACATATCCTCAAAATTATTTTAATACATATCCTCAAAATTATTTTAAGTTATGACATTGTTTGTAAAGCTTTATTATTTGAATGGCTTCAGTTCTTCATATAAAGTGTCTTGCCCAGTATTAATATAAAAGCAAGTCATTGGGCACTATTTTACTTGGGATTAAAGCATGTGCAAATCCAATGGCTCGACCAAACTACATAGAGATATACGACTCAAGCTTATATGCTTCAGTCGAAGATGCTCATCCATACCATTCATCATTTGAGCCTTATGGAAACACGTCTCTTATCATGAAGGGAAATTGATATTCATGTAACTCTTTATCTACTTGCGCATCTTGTTAAACTCGTTAAGTGGTATATGCATCCAATAGGTCGGGTTTGTCGAAGGGAGATCAATGGTCCATAGTAAGGGGGTGGGGCCGAAGTTATGCTTAGGTTTCTTGCTGTCGTTTTGCTGCAAGTATCAAAACTGCTAGGTAACGTATCCATATTACCACAGAGATCATTCATCTTTCTAATGTGAGGCGCTAACTTGAATGTTTCACAAACAATCATAGCGAGTCAACAGAAAACTAGAACAAAAGTACATGAGTTCGATGCAACACAGAGACTTGTGCATATAACGAGATTCAAGGGTTCCCCGTGCAAGTCTACATAACATGGGCCACCATGAATGCTAAGCAAGATAAAACAATGGCTCGATATAAACATTATATGCACAAAAAACCAAGGGACTCTGAAGAAGCTCATGGGCCAACACAACTGTTCTGAAATCCATTATCGACAACGCCATTAAACAATTGCAAGGGATAACCGGACACTATCGCATAGAAACCAAAATCAAACCTCAAATCATATGAACTTGAAAAAGCGGGTCCCTAATTGGCTTACCAAAACTTCTCGTTCTCACAATTCGTTGTTACAAAGTGAATCACTACAAGCCATTCCAAGCCCCCTCCCACCATAAATTATTTTCACAATATTTGTAATCCAGTTCATGCCAAGGTGTCGTTAGGATGAACAAATAGTTCTTAGTGAAAACTAGACGATAATTTATTTTCTTAATCTTGTGCTTTCATTTATGTACGTTACTATTTCGAGTTATTTTACTAAATATGTATAATGTTTGGAAAATAGGGATATATGTTATTGGCATATGGAGTACAAGCATAGTCCATTACCATATAGAAGTAATAATATGGTCCACCAAAAGAGATCGTTCCTTGCATATCCATCATCTCCTAGAAGCTTTCCTATAATGCAAATAGGTTGGACAAAGGAGTGAAACCTTTAGGTTGGACAAAATAGTGAAACCCTTCTCACCTCTTATATTATGATGGGTTCCCTATAACAAAAATCAGTTAGTTCACAGAGTTGGTAAATAATCTCTTCCTCCTTTGGAATTTTATAAAATTAATATTGATGGTTCTTCACAAAAATCTAGGAGCAGCAGATATTGGTGGAATTGGAAGAGATAGTCATGAGTTAGTTCACTTCTTTTTTTCATCTGCTATGGGGATTGCTACAAATAATCGCATGGAAGCTCAAGCTGTATTAGTAACTATGAAGAAAGCCTGTGAACTGAGTTGAAAAAATGTTAATTTGTGAGATGGATTCAATGGTGTTGGTTTCCCTTTTCAATAATGGAAAAGTTTCTCAATCTTCCTGGAGGTTGTCTCTTTATGTGGCTCAAATTCTTTGCATGGCTCAAAATTTTGAGTCCATCTCTTTTATTCATATTCCTCATGAGTGGAATGCAATTGCAGATTGTTGGCTAAACGGATTTCTGATGTTATTGTAGACGGAATGTTATGGATTGAGGATCTCTTTCTTCAGCCCATAGCTCAAAACTTATTTCACTCCATCATGATTTGGGCTGATAGTTTTTTTTCTGTTCTTGTTGGCTTTTTGTTTTCCTGTTCTCTTATGAGGCTTGCTGGGGGTAGATTTATAACAAACCTCCTTAGCTTTTTGTTCCCTGGGCTTTAATGTCAGCTATTGCTGTATGGAAGTCTTAATATAACTCTTTCGAGTTTATAAATTAATATAATTTATCTTTGCAAAAAGAAACAAAAATAGTTAGTTTTATGTCGAACAATAACCAATTCAGACAGTTTATTGATCGTCCCTGAGATCAACGATAACTCTACCCCTTGATTATATAGCCTGTAATTTACACACCCCAAAAATAAGAACATTGGCAAAACTTTTGGTTTCAGTAATGTTACAATTACAAACAGTCAATCATATAGAATTTCAATTGCGTACACAATTTAAATAGTTATTCCGGTGAATTCAAAATAAAACCGCAAGTAATTATTAAAAATCAAACTTCAATACCTTATAAGCCAAAGCTATCTATACAGTTGCACTCAAGATGCTGGGTGGCACACGAGGCCCTACAAAAAATGAACTTTAGCCATATCTGTATTAGTTTTCTTCCCATGTAGTTGGTTATTAAACTTTAAGATCCGGAGATTTCACAGCATGGAAACTATTTACTGTTATGCGTGTTCTGAACCATCCTAATTTACTAACAAATGAGCAACCGTGCCTCGAACCAAAGTTCGCAATGGCCCACGGTCAAGGCTTGATAACAAATAATTCTTATTGACATAAAAATTTCCACGAATTTGAATAAACCAACCCCAATTGTCTTCTTTATAAGTTTCAAATTATTGTGTGCATAAATAATGCATGACAACTAATAATTTAGGGTTAGGTACAATAGTGCTCTGTTTTGCACTCAAATTAAGAAATATTAATCTGAAGCACGAGTATATGTACAGTAAGAGTTCACAATGAAAAATTTACAGACAATATTGAGTGGGAGAATGGGGAGGAATACAAAAGAAACTTTACATACTTGTACCCTAAGACTCGATGGGGTTCATTGATCTTACAAATTGCCCCTTAATGAAATCTTTTTTCAAGATTTGATTATTGAAAGATTATCTTACAGGCCACTTAATATCTTTTTTTTTAAGATTAGTTATTGAAAGGTTATCTTAGAAGCCCCTTAATATCATCTTTTTAAATTTTTTAAAAGATCGTACACCGCACCGTACAGAGGTGCTGCTGCCTTTGGACGTTCAACAGAACCAAGTAGAATGTCTGCTGGAGTTAAATATGGATCCCCATAGAAGCGTAAATTTGTCTCTGACCGAACTGATACAATATTTCCCTCAAGAGACACTCCAAGAAATGCACCTGCACTCAAGCCAAATCAAAAACATTAAGCCTTCAAAAGCAGAAAGTGAATGACAGAAGACCATCCCAATTTATTTTAGCATGTAACAATGTAAAATTATCCAAGACAGCTGTTAGACCTTGCTAAACTACTGCAGATAGAATTATTCATCATACAAAAATACTATGCAACAATGTAAATTTACAAGGCAGCTGCTAGACCTTGCTAAACTGATGCTGATAGAATTATTCATAATACAAAAATAAAAGTCACATGATAGAGCTTGTTTTGTTAGGAACCATCCTTCTTTAAAATTTGATATTGTGGTTCACTGGTCTTTGACCTCCATTCTATAAAATATTAAAAATAAATCTTTAACATCCTATTATTATCTATTTCCAAGTTTTGACCACCTCTCTGCATGTAGCTGGAACCCGTATACATCAATCCACCCATCCTTAAATTAAAAGATCTGAAAATTGGTAATCTTACTCGAATCTTTATTTTTCTATGATTCATATTCAGTCTAACACATATTTATACATTGCAACTTCATATAAAATATACCAAATTCAAAGATAATGTCGCTCAAACTAACAGCTTGTATAAAATGATTCAGAGATGTGTCTCAATGGGGACTCAAATCTTTATCTTTCTATGATTCATATTCAGTCTAACACATATTTATACATTGCAACTCCATATAAAATATACCAAATTCAAAGATAATTTCGCTCAAACTAACAGCTTGTATAAAATGATTCAGAGATGTGTCTCAATGAGGACCCTCACAAAAATCACATTACAGAAAGCAAATAAAAAAAAGTCAGCACTGACCTAAAATAACAACTCTAGCTTTACCCTGCTCACAAATACATATTTAATTTCTATTTAACTCCATTAAACAGACTGTCTCAATGAAAATGCAGGTTAAGGTAGAAGAGCATGAACTTTAAAAGGCAACTCTGGCTTTACACTAATTTCCACACTAAGGAATGTTAAACTTCCCCCTCCTTTCAAGAGTTTCAAACTACAGCCTCCCTCCATCCTTCCATTGATATTAAACTTTACGTTATCAAGAGAACTAATGATTCAAACTTTGCTGTAATCTGAACATGCATCCCCATACTCCTCTTTATGAACATCAACACGAATACTTTATAAACTAAATGAACGTCAAAACCTCTTCATATAATGAAATAAGTCAACCAACATTTTTACAACCCAAGTCTGCATCACTCCTTTAAATTTCCCTTTTTCTATGTACTCACTCATTCTAAATCCTCAAGCTCCAATCGGTATATAATTTGTAATGTTCCTTTGCTACAATAATGACATGAACCTTCATTGCCAGTTTATTTCAATTCCTTGAGAATTTCTACATCTATTTAGATTCATATGTGTCAATGCCAGTCAGTTATATTTATCCAGGGAATTGGAAGTGACAGAAAGTAATGCCTACATTTATAAATCTAGCTTTCATTTTAGATGTGCACAGTAATAACACACAGTAGAAAGATGCAGCACAAAATTTAGGTCCTTGTTTGGCAGAAGGTTAAACTCAACCTAGTAAATTTAAATCTCCCAAAATGTGTTGCAGATAAGAAAATGATTAGAGAGATGCAAATATAACCTTTGCTAGAGCTGTATGTGTAACAGGCAGCCATTCCAGCATCTCCAGCTCGAATATCTGCCTCTGCAACTCTTCCCAATACTCCAGCTGCTGCACTTAATCCTGCACCCAGAGAGAAATGCATACGACTACTGAAAGCTTTGACTGCTCTGAAATTGCGAAGAACAATAACAAAATCAGTAAGCTCTCCTCCCATCTGTACGCAAGAAACACAAAAGGGAGTCAATAATTCATTCAACTTTCATTTCAAGGAAAAATAAAATTCTCCATCTTTTCAAACTGTGTAAATTTCATGGCAGAAAAAAAGCTTTGTAAATCCTCCACATAACCAGTAAATCAGACCTGTGCTCCCCATCCCAGACCATATGATACAATAGCTGATGGTGCAGACCAAGACCCATCATCTTTTCGAGCAATAACCAACCCCGTCCCTAATTTGTAGGTCACAATCATTCCTGCCTTTGCAACTGATAAGATGGCTAATCCTTTGGCCCCTCTTAAAACAGCTTCTGGTATTGATCTTTCTGCTTTCAATCTACCAATCTGTAGAAAATGCCAGTTGTTTAAAACTAATCTTCAAACAAATTACTAAAGAACTTGATTTTACAGCCAGTTCAAATACATCACAACATTAGGCAAGAAGACATACAAGCTCATTTATGGCTAAATTGTTAAAAGCAAAATATACATGGCATGTCCATCAACAATCAGTTATAGATAACCTATCTACCTCACAATAACTTCGCAAAACATTTGTTGACTTGTATATTTCTTGTTCCATCGTCATGCCAAGAGGGGTATTCAGCCATCCTCTCATACAGGTCCAATCAGTTACATCATGTGTTGCAATCTGAGCTGCATTGCTTATACGATGTATCAAATATCTCTGAAATGGTTCCAACCTATCATAACAGGTATCACAGACTCTTTGAGGGTCTCTTTGTCGAAATTTCACAGGTAACAGAGATCTTCCAGTCGAACATGCCCCACAAAATATTCCTCCACAGAAACGACAGTGGTGTCTGTAACGGGTAAAGGGTTTGAAAGGTGCCCAACATTGCATGCAGCTTGGTGAGCTACTATCTGGAACCCACTGTGGAGGCTCTGCTTCCAAAGTTGTTTGCACTGCACGACTATTGTTTCCATCTCCACTCACAAGTGGAGGAGCACTTGGTGGGTGAACTGAGGACCATAGATTCGATGCATCGTCTTGGGGAAACTCTTCATTTGAAATGTCAACAATGTCCTCTTGCTCTTCTAAATCGGCAGGAGAATTATTCATCCCTGTGGCCATTACATATAAACCACTTAAAACATTCCTCAAATTTACTTCTGGCTGAGGACTGCTTGTATTGACATAGTCATAATCTTCTCCCATGTCAGATGTTTCCAATTGAATGTTACAGTTTACTGTGGAGACTTTCTTTGGCTTCTCTTTCACAACAAAATTGAACTGGCACCCACAGCCCTATATCTTCTTTAGACCATCTCTCCTATTTACCGTTTACAGAAGCATCATAAACCTGCATCTAGGATTCATCCACATATAGTCCTATCTGCAAATTGAGTTCACAAATATATCAGTAACTGTTTTGCAAGATGAGGTTTTGCAGTTAATAAGAAAAGCATCAAAATTCTTTGGAATATGAATACAACATTGTAATATGAAAAACATGATGCTTAATAACATCTATAAAAAGGCTATGGAAACCTAATTTTCAATTAAATAGCTCAAATAATGTTCTAGTACGCTACTCTTTAAAGTTTTCCCAAGTTTCCCACTGTGAGACAATAGAATAATCAACCTCTAATAAAATGTCATATTTCTTTTGACAGTCATAAAAGCAAATAAGATGTGTTTTGCAAGATATCCTTATCTTTATAATCCACATCATCCGGGTTTCATTTGGAAATAGTTTGCTTGGTTTAAACAGGTGTTAAGCTATTTCTAATATTTTGAGAAAAGAAGATTGCATGGGTGATCATACAAGCAGGGAACTCCACATGCAGATAACCAAAACTTAGGTATGAAGTAGAAGGACATTGCTGTGTAACGACAATTATAACAAATTATATTTTTTTTAAATTTAAAAATAGCAATCATAATGAATATTTAAAGCTCAAGATATAAAACCTTAAACATCAAATGAAATTATCAATCATGATTAAAAGAAATTAAAATGTTGATTTATCGATGCTCAAACTCCTAGCTTATATATATCATATAAGGTATATCAGAAATCAAACTACATTTAAGCAATAAGATGACTTTGTTAGGGTTTAAGAACCTTGATATAAGGTTCTATTATTTATTTTTTATTAAAGGGTAAATAAAGGGGTTTTGAAAGGTCCCCAAAACTTAAACAAAGTCATATTCCATAAGCATTAAAGACCAAAACAAAGAGAAACATAAAGAGATTAGACCTTAACCATCACCAGTCCAACACACGGCACAATAGGACAGCTCTTCAACAGTCTACAGCAAATACACTGCAACAATCCAAGCTAGGGAGAACCCAGTATACTCGTGGCCTTGTTCAACTCCCATTCTTCTACCATAAAGTTGATGTAGTTCTCTTTAATTCCAGCTCAGAGTTTTTGTCCTCCAAAATCTTTCCCTTCTCCTGGGTTTTTGTTCTTTTGCTGACTCTGGTTTCCATGTAATTGTCCTTTTTAGCTTTGAACCCTTCCTTCAGCATTTTCATACTTGCAACACATTCCTTGATGGTCATCCTGCTCAGCTAAACAACTTTGTCCAAATTCTCCTTCAGGGATATGTTTTCAGCTAAGTTACCAGTCCTGGTATGGGTGTGGGTTCAGGTACGGTGGTACGGCAATTTTTTTCCTTGGGTAGGGGTATGTGTGTGTGTGTGTACACACACACACATTAAAAATTTTAAAATTATATAATATAAAACAATGGGGTACTTTTTCCAATTGGTATTTCTGATAATTAATCAAATTTGCACAATTAAATATCTCTTTTAAAGAAAGCAAAGAGACTTGCTGATTAATGGCAAATGTTAGTAACTTTAGATTTTAATAATGTCTACTAGAAGAACAGTCAACTTAGCACAAAGATGATTTCCGTGTGAAATCACTCTTGAGAAATTGTAAGTTTCTGTCCTTCAATTCCTGTTATAAGGGATTTTGTCATGAGGTTAAATGAACTGCAGTTCCATGCTCCAAGGGAGTAATAATCAGATAATAAAAAATGTATTATTCGTATGGTGGTTACTTCTCCTTGTTTGGTTTCTCTTATATATCCTTTTCCTTCAATAGTCATGATTCTTAAAATGCCCCTTGACTTTTGATAAAATTAAACTTTAATTTTTATATTTTAAATTTTATTTTTTGATATTTTAAATTATTATTATAATCCCATTTCGAAAAGGGGACATTACATCAGGGAGTGGAGACCCCAATGGGATTGTGGGGCAGCACCCCTCATGGGGGTTTGAAACCACACAAACCTTCATGGCACTTGCCATTTTCACAATTCTATCACTTAACGCAAAATTGAGTATGTAGGCACTTTTTTGTTTATTAAAATGTTTTTTTAATGTTTTGTTTACTTTTTGGGGTGGGTCCCCTAGGGTTCACTCAGGTTTGCCTAAGGTACTGCTTGGACACCCCGGGTTCCCTATGGGAACTTCACAACAGGGAATCTGAGATGCCTAGGCAGTACCCTAGGTGAACCACAACCAATCCAGTACTCGGACCAAACCCATACCCAAACTGGACCCATACCAGTATGGGGGGGTTCCTGACGAACCCTATAACATAGATTTTCAGCCTCCATTTGATTGAACCTCTCCTCAAGGGAAGCCACCTTATCCTTAAGCATGTAATCCATAGCGAAATGAACATTATTCCCCATTCTATTTATGTACACCTGAAGGTTTGTCCATTTTCTTTGATTTCTCCAATATTCTTCAAAATCCATTTCATTATGCCTTTATTGAGACTTATATCATTCTCCAAAGAGAAAACTTTGTTTTGAATATTTTAGGCACAATCTCATTAGCTCTTCCCTTATTATTCCAATAATCCCACTCAACACTCTACTTTTTGTCTTCTTTACAACCCCTCTCCTCAAATACCCTACCTTTGTCTTTCCTATCCTACAATGGTCTCTTAAGTTTAAGGATGGATATTGTTTGGAATAAAAGGAGTCACTCTACAATTCATCCACATCAATGTTTGGGCTCTTGCCCTCTGTCTTCTTAAGCTGAGAAGCCCTGCTCATAGCAACAAAAACCTTTTCGAGAAAAAATCAGTAAATCAGAAAGATTAAGATTTTTTCTAAATATCAAGATTTAATTGAGAAAAATGAGAGTTAAAACAAAAACACAAAAAATACAAAAAAGGAGAGAAAAACCTGTTGTTTTTGAATTTAAAGGCATTTTAATAGCATAGAGATATAGAGAGTGTCGGTGCCCCAATCTATTGTTATAATTTTGCTCAAGTTCCCTCTAGCTTTGCCTTTGTTGGCCCATTGTTTATAGCCAATCTAAGATAGTTTAGATGGGCGTCTATGTTAAGTGCTATTTCACCTATATTGCCTCCCACCTTTTGCTCCATGACAACTGTCTATGCTTGCGAAATCAGAAATTTTAAGTCTTTATTGTCGGCCTTTCGTTGAGGTTTTGGGTTTTTCCAACATGCTATGGATGGAGATTACTAATGAACAAAGGATGATGCCTAGTGTTTGTTTGGGGCTAAGGGCTATTTTTGAATCAGTGATATGTGTTAAGGCAAAGTGTGCGTCAAAGTGAAACTTGGCGCAACCACGCTATGTTTGAGATGGGACGAATTTGACACATTTCCCTTGCTGTGCCATTAGCTATTTGGCGTCCAATCAAAAACAGTGGGCCCCGTATTCTATCAAAGAGCCATCAAATTTTTTATCAAAGAGCCATTAAAATTTTTAGGCCCACAATCACAAGTAAAAGATATCCAACAGTTCGCGCAACATAGAAACATTGTCAAGATAGAAGAGTACAAAGTGTTGTGCCATTGGCCGAAATAGATGAGTTGGCGAATATGTGGACCTTAGATGATAATTTCATTCAACAGATGATTGAGTTGGTTTTGTAACTACCTATGGTTGCCAATAGTGGTTCAAGCTCCAACACCAAGTGTCGACAAGTCCTAATGTTTTGCCAAGTGCCAACATGCAAGGAGAGAAAGTCAAGGAACCAAAGAGGGGGCCTATTGCATGCATCCAGGATCCAATTCAAGTTTCAAACCACATCCTTAGCATCAATAAGTACTCAACATGCTAGATAAAGCTAGCAAAAGCCCACAAAATAGAAGGGTGTCAATATCATTTCACAAGCATTTTAAAGGGTTTTGGGCACCAAACATAATGGCGCTAAGTGCATTTACTCATCCACCTACCTGTGCCTATTTGCTCACCAATCTGCCCCTCATTTTATGAGCAAAACTAATGCCTGAAGCAATACTTGCCAATAAGAGATGGACTACCATACTCCACCAGTACAATAAGTGTTAGGATTTTTCGGCAGAATAGAGAAATTAAATTACCAATTATAATGCATAGTTAAATGACAGAACAGAGAAATAAATTCACAGAGGTGCAAGACAAAAAATTTTGCATGGTTCACCCTTTTGGCTATGTCCACAAACAACAGCTATTCCAGTTTTTATTAAACTTCCAGCCAAATACAATTTACAAATAACCTGCAGCAATGTGCAACATTTTTCTCTGCTAATCTCACACGCGCTCTATTGCATGCACCACCACGAACCTGCAATCACCTCAACTCTATTGTGTGCGACTTGCAGCAAGTAATTTCCAACTTCATGTGACTGTTTCATTTCTCATTCATAGGTTTCCTTGCTGCGAGTAACACATTCTCATGCGTTACTATTGGTATTTCAATCCACAGAAAAAACAGTTAATTTTCAGGCAATTTCAAAAACTAAATTCAACTGATTTATATTGGGAATTCCCCTTCCCTCCCCCTCCACACTCCCCTGTTAATTAATTTAGGGGTAAATTGCACCGGGCAAATAGGCCAAAAACTTAACCTGGAGCATGATCAGGCGTGAACCAACAATACCGATGTGATTCGGTATGTTTTAAAGTGCAAAAATGATCGAAATCGTTGACATTCAAACATGGTCACCGCCTGCAATTGCAAGAAATCACAGATTTTCAAGGGCCGTGAGCAAGTCTGCACATTTCCCATTTTGAGTGACTCATAGTAGAGGTATATATTCATTTCAATTTCATTTTTAGGGGAGGGGGGAATGACATTTTGGACTAGAGAGAGGCGTAGCAAAAAGAAGAATCACCCAACAAAACCAAAGGGTTCATAGTTCCAGATTTGGATATTGCATTTTTGTTATTGTTGTAAGGGTTTATCCCGAGTATGTAATAATACATGTAACCATTGTAGATCGAGTGATTTAAGGAAAATTCGACCTTAATTGAGTGTCTCCTTGTGCATGGTGTACATTCTAGATATGTTTTTGAATAGTTGGCCAGCCAGACGACTGTAAAATCCCTGTAAAACTTTTGTAGGGTATCTTCTCAGAATAATAAAGGAAATGTATGGGTATGTTCATCAATTACTAAGTAGACTCACTTAATATTCTGCACCTATCAGTTGCTTCTATGAATGTATGTGTAGAGCCCAACTTGCTTGTGCATTTTGAAGGCATAGTCTTTTGTGGTGTTTTGACTAAGGTATCACCTTGGTTTCAATTATTCCATGTTTGAATAAATTTAGAGGCTCTATTGCCCAACTAGATAAAGGCACCAATTTATTACTGGCTCCTTCTCCCCATCATCCTCCACACACTTAAAACAAATCAATATAAACATCCTTTTAATTTTATTTTTTCTAATGTGTTCCGATTGCCATGTCTGAATGTATGTAACATTGTAAGGGGTTATCATAAAACACGTTTATTAACATTTATGTGACAGATCATCTATTTTAATAAGGTGTTTAACCTTGAGCTCCCCAAACCAACATACAAGCACGAAGTGACAACCGATATAGGAGTGCACTATGCAACGGGTATGGTTTGTGTCAAGATGAGTGTTGTACTTCCGTGGTGATATCTATTATAGCACCTTAGGGAAACCCCCCTTGGCCTTGCAGAGCCAGAAGTGAAGAAGGTCTTCCCACCTCAATAATTGGTCCAGAATTGCCCAACCTGAACATAGGTTTTGTGATACTCTTCCAGTTTTGACACCTCTAGCACTTGGGAGACCATCTAGCCTTAGGGATTTGGGATCCACATCTCATATCACCAATAGAGAACATATAAAATGAGAGTTTAGCCCATAAATTCTGGACTATATATTTTCTCAATAATGGTCATAACACTAATTGTATTACATTGCATTGGAATATAGTTTACTAGTCTTTTAACAAATAGTTAAGGCAAATGCAATAAGAATTTCTAGGGATTGCAACTATAAGCATTTTTAACTTGAAATTCTTATTGCATTTGCCTTAACTATTTGTTAAAAGACTCAATCTAGGGATTACTAGTCTTTTTACTATATATAGCCTTATGGTTTACTAGTTAAAAGACTAGTAACCCAATCCCTACCAGCTGCTCCTCAATTTCCTTTAGAAGCACCATCAAAAATTTCAGTTTAACCCATCCAAGGGTAAGACACCTCCATGTTACCAACTTTCAATCTATCTTGTTTTGGGCCTTTTCATTATTTCCAAATCTGGAATGTTTCAGTTAGTAGCTATTTTCAATTCCGACTCTTGTATCCTTAACTTCATTTATACTCTTTTGACATTTCCTTTTTAAATTTAATCTCAATTTTGTGTGTAGAAACTAGAATGTAGTTTAGGTGCAATTCTTGCATGGGGAACTGACTCCTAGTTCAGGGTTCACTGCAGATGCACCCAGCATCTGATTGGGTGGATCTCAAGAGCCAATGGGTGCCTCAGGTGCTGGTTAATACTGGGTGTGGCCAAAATTTGGCAGGTAATTGAAAAATCTTACACATAAATTTATTTAGTGCTTATGACCTAATCAGAGATAAACCTGGAAATGGTAGTGTACAGATCAGAATTATAAAAACTTCCAGCAGAAATGAAAGCTAGGTTAAAATTGCACACCAATAGTCTGGAAATGGTAGTGTACAGATCAGAATTTTAAAAACTGCCAGCAGAAATGAAAGCTAGGTTAAAATTGCACACCAATAGTCAAACGACACTGAAAAGTGATTTAAGCCCACTTCTAAAATAATGGAATCTGTAACAGGGAGACACAAATTGATATACATGACAGCTGATATGTCATGTCCCCTAGATTTTAGCACTAAGATAAAGCATCGAAATACAAATAAATAAATAACAATGTACAATACTATAAATATTAGAAAGTATATAAAACTCATATAAAAATAAATACATACTATATTAATATAAAATATGTAACTATAAAAATACATACAATAATAATCTACATATAAAATAACAAGTGTATGTAATTATAGCAGCCTGTAAACTGCAGCGATCCTAATATGTTATAAACTGCAGTAATCGATGCTTACCTAAGACAGCGATTATATGCTAGACAAAAGACATCAGTTTAGGGAAGACAATAAGGGATCGATAGACATCAAAGAGCAGTAACGATAACCATAGGCAGCAATAAATAAATAAAAGAAAGCCTAGGATTCTAGAAGGCAGCGCTTATAACTTAAGGATGAATAAAATTGGGTTTGTGTTATCAAAGGCAGCGATCACTTCAGGTAATGGCTTTTGAGAGAGACGCCTCTCTTCACATAGAGGCATAAGCTTATAAAATAAGATTTGTATGGAGAGTTAGGGGAAATACCAATAAAGGCATCGAACAAGGATAGGAAGGGGCAGAGAGCAGTCAAATAAGACAGGAATTGTCTTATTCAAAAAGGAGATACTTTGTCTTATTCACCAGAAGGGAAGAATGAGAAGAACACCCTCTGATTATTAAATCAGAAAATCATCGAGCAGAAAAAGGGATAGGAACTACAAGTGTATCGGAAAATAAGAAGGGAATGATAAGATATAAATTCATAGTTGAGCTATCTATATGGAAGGAAGGATTACAAGGAAAATAAGAACAGATGGAGGACAAAGTAAGGAGCAGATTTTAGAGCAGACAGTATGTGGATTTTTAAGCAGAAGATATAAAGGAAATAAATGCAGAATTAAGAGGATAGACACAAAGCAAGGGAAGTCTGCAGAAAGGAACAGGTTTGGAAAGGGATAATATAATAATCAATAAATGAGTACATATATGAATAAGTAAACATATATATATACATAAGATAAGTAAATAGAGATAGATAATGTGTCTATGCCAAGGGAGTTAGACTGATTAATAATAGTTATAGATATATATGTTTATACGTATAAATAATACTATTATGCAATAATGATGCTTGCAGGAATTATCGAACATCAATTATGATGTTTATTTGATTTACACTAATGATATCGTCTGAGTGTCCAGAACAGATGGATCAATAAGAAGCAAAACAATAAAGAGATATCGATCAGAAGGACGGAGACAACGAAGGGAGAGGGATCAGCAAGTAGATAGTAACATGATTTCATATGCATCAATACCTGTTACTTTAGATATGGATTTAGATATATGTATATTGCTCTTCATATATGTTTAGGAAATTATAATATTTATAGCCATGATTGTGCATTAATATCAATAAATGATAATTTAGTGGAGTGTCTGAATCTGCCTGGAAACCTGCTTGGGGAAAGGGCTTGGGCAAGCGGTGAGTGCTTAGAGATTCCACTTATAGCTGCCCAACCTTTAAGGAAAGGATGGGCCATGGAGGGGTGGAAGAGCCAAGACCGCTCAGGATGCCCTGCCCGTTCCCACAAGTGGGAAAGTGTTTTTCGAGGATGGGGCATGGTTGGGGAAAGTAGGTACAAGTCACCAACAGGGAGAGTTGTGGTATACAACCTCTTAGGTTGGTATATGGCTTTGGGCAGACCCACTATGTCACTCCTCCTAGTTCACAATAGATTGCATTATTGATAGTCTATAAATGTGTTGCCATGGATTAATGCTAACAAATGTATATATGCATGTTTGGGAATGTTGTTCATGTGGTGAATGCAAGATTCAATCCAAGACTACATCATTAAAGAGATATTTATTTAATAAATTGAAAACCCTAACCCTAATTTATTGCAATTCGTGATCAATAGGCAAAATCTAGGCCAAATCCGAATAGGGGACATTACATGATACAAATGACTCAAACTCAGAATTGTACAGTTGCATAATATGTTTGAGTTGCATGTGTAGTATGATTTAGCTACATTTTAACATAATATATTGTTACAGTTCACATTTGAAGGACCTCATTTCCAAAGGCATTTTAGAAAAAATATTGGTGTTGAAACTGTGTTTTTCAATCAACTTACATAAACCTACAACCATACACTCAATCAAACCCAAATGAAGGAATTAATAATGAATCTATATTGAATTCCTAGTCCAGATTGGCATGAGAGTTCATTTTCATGTCACCAAAGTTAGACTGGCAATCCCTAGATCGGCAGAATAATGAAAACTCAAATAGGCAAAGAAAATTGAATAATATTCTGTACAGGTCCACCTGCAAAAAGAACAAAACATTAAGATAAGACATTAGTGCTATCTAATGTAACATATTTAAAAGGATACACTATTGGACCCAATTAATTTGAATGCTCGAGCCAACATGATATAGCAAATGGTCTATTGAGCTTTACCAAATGTACTCAACTTTTCAAGGGAGTACAAAGAAGCATACCAACAGACTTCCAGAAGATTACATTATTATCAATTATACAGGTGTCCTTGGTCTTTCTTGACAAATCTATTTGCCATGTAGCTTACTTATAAGTCCTTGTCATCTATGTTTATTAGTTCCATCTTACCTATCAAGATTGTAGAGACTTGTCTAATCTTTGAGCACCTCAAACAATGGAATAGTTTGTAGAAATAAAGACAAGAAAACAAACATATTTGTAGCAAAAACAATACAACCACATTCTAAAAGGCAACAGTAAGAGAGCTAGGAGACAAAGGCTTCAAATTATCATATCGGTCTTTTGGATTATCCTATGAACTGTACTGGAGGAAAGCTCACTCTCACCTCAATCTATGCTCACGACATTTTAAGGCTTATTGAGACTCCTGTTACAAAGATGAATGAGATAATCACAGTACGTAAATTCTTTCACTATATTTGCATATCAGTACGTCATCTAAGATCATCATTAGCAATGTTTTTGGTACTCTAAAGTCTTAACTTCCAATGAGATTCATGAGAAAGGAGGCTCAGTTATACAAGCTTCTCGTGAGAGAACATTATAAATAATCTTTTAACTCTCCCATCCACAAAAAAAAAAAAAAAAATCTTAAAATTATCTCATTTGGCTGTCTACCGTTGTGTCTTCTGGAAAAGACAGCTCTATTTAGATCATGTGCTTGATTCTGATAATTTATTAAGCATGATTCCTTCTTGGTGACTTGCATTTTTATTCCTCATGTAAGAACAGGTAGTCCACGATATTGACCATTACTACTTAGATGTGATTCAAATTTAATATAACAGATTGTATCTACTCTGAATTTTACCGTAAATCCTAAAATATTAATCAACCGTATTTATTTCTTTTAAAGACAACTCTTCAACAACTGGTTTTAGTTGAAAACTCAAAATTCTAGATACTTCTTTAGAATAACTCACTAAATCTTGAAAGCCTTGGGAAATATCTAAAGCATATCCAATTTTCAGTATAGTATTTTGCATGCATGCTTCTATCCTTCCTTCATAGAATGATAAAAAAGTAGATGGTGACATTTATCTTTTGAACTAGCTCGTGATGTTTATGTAAGATCAGAAACAGCATACTCTGCAATTATCTTTCTTGTTTTTGTACTCATTGTAGCTTGTGATGTGCTTTGTGCTTTTGACCCTTGTTGTTGTCTTACTATGTCTAATTCTCGTTCTCTTGTCATCCTAACAACCTTCCTCCGTGTTTTATTTTAATTTAATGTTCACCCCCTTTTTTTCCCTTCCCCCTAGGTGTTTTACTCATTTTCATGTTCCTCTCACCCCTCCCTTATAACCACCTGTTGACCTTTTGTCAAATCAATTAATTAGATCCTTTTGACCTTTTGTCAAATCTACTAACTAGATCCTATCACCCAAATCTAATGCAAAATCACTTCTCTTTTCCCTTTAAATCATGTATCCCCAAGCTTATCTTGAGCTATAACTAACACTTTACATGACCCCCTTTACTCTTGATTTGTCATAAAAACTTGAACCTCCTCAAGATCAACGAGCAATCCTTGGTGGCAGGTGTTTACTAGTTGGCCTGGTCTTTTTCACCAAGCAGATCTAATTTTGTATAGAACAGGCATTTAATGAGGTTGCTTAGGGTAAGCTAGTTTTCCTCCCTAAATCCTCTCAAAAACTCCTTAAAATGTCTTCCTTTGCCTCATTTTTACATAGCAAATAAAAAGTTTTCACTTGGGAGCATTGGTTGAACAAGTTTTTTCTAAAGGAACAATGCCATGTTAGTGTTTACTGTATTTCTATAGTGAATTAGCTTACACATCAAAATTAAAAGCAATTTCCAGCAGCTTTCAACAAAAGTGTTAGCTAATCTCTTCATTTTGGTAATAATTTTTATGGTTTTTGCATTAGCTTGAGTAGGTTTTTCATTTGGTTTTACTGACAAATCAGCTCCATTTTCCTTCTAATATGCATGCACCCTTCTTGCCACCTCCCCTTGTCAGTCCCCATCCATTCCCCTTAATTTCCATTATGTTGTCCTTTTCATCACCCATCCCCTCCTTGCCTCTTGAACCATGGTGAGCCCCACCTTACATTTTACCTTCACTTTTCCCTTAGAATCCATCATACATATGTGATATGAGAGGACATTAGAAATTCAAATTATATAATGACCTAAGTAGAATTATATGTTCATGACAGGTATGGTGGTTTGGCATGCAGATTCAGCAACAACAACAAAAAATTGGATTGGGTTTGTTTTGGGTTCATCCATACAAAAAATATTTAAAAATCAGATATACACACACACACACACTTCACCTTTGTTCATTCCAAATTCCTATTATATCCTAGAAGCGTCTATATTTAAACCATAAAAAGCCTTTCCTTAAAAAATACATTGAAAACATCTCCATATTTTAATACTTCTATATTTAAAATAAATTAAACTTCATTTATCCATTTAAACATTTAACAAGTTCTTTGTTTGTTACAATTTAAAAAGACATGTTTCAACATTTATAGTGCTAAAACATTTTAATAAAGTATGTTAGTGTTACTATAAACACAACCAATCATGGGACATTGTAAGCCAAATAATCGCAGGGTAATTTAATAAAGTGTTTTAATGTTACTGAATACCCCAGAATATGGTCAACAGCCTACACTCTCCAAGTCACAAAAAACAGGAAATGACATTCTGCTCTGCCTCGAGCCCTTCTCCATCCCTGCCATTCTTCAAGGCTGACTGAAGACATTGTATCCACTTCCCTGTTGGGTGTTTAGACGACATGGGAATTCAGACCCAAGAAAGAAAAAAATAGCCCACCCAGCTCTGCCTTGTCTGCACCCGCATGTTGCTTCTAGATCCAAAAATGATTTTAAAAAAAACAAATAAATAAAAAATTTGTGTTTTGTCCTGCAGATTTGCTTTGGGTATGTTTGGGTTCACCAAAATTCCTCCTGGGTTCATTCAGAACGAACCCACAGTCAAAAAAGTAAAAACCATACCCTGCCAGAACCCCCACCTGGATTGACCCAGAATCCAAAACAGGTTCAAACCAGACCAGAGCCAACGCCTGTAGAGCATGAACCTGCTACATATAGAAGACCTAAGAGTCGAGACTGGATAAGGCCAAGAAAATAAGTTGCAGCATTAACATAGGAATGTTTTAAGAAAATCCAAGGCAGACAAAGAGAAGGCTAACAATCAAACTGTATAATGGAAAGCAAAAGCTGAGATTCCAGAGACAGGATCTGAACAGGAAAGAAATTAAAAGAAGACAACCATAAATACTCTTAAAAACCCTCTTAGACAAATGACACCTAGACAGACAAGCTTAAATACAAGTCTGACAAAGACTTCACGGCAAGGGGCATTGACAATGAAATTGAGGTTAAATTATAATTTTTACAATAGCACCTTTTAATTTTGTTGGGACCCCACCTTCAGCTTAGATGCCATAACTGATAGTCTGATGGGTGTATTTTGTTACGAACACCCAGGCATGCAAATAGCCTTGATTATTGAGGGATGGCGTATCTATGGACTGTAAAGGTCAACAGGACTTTCACCAGGTCTCGGGCATGAACTATGATAGTTTTTACTTAGATTGACTGCCTTAAACAAGGGTTGCATGTCTTTTGGAATTTGAATCAGGGTACAGACATGTCCAGCCCATCAATTAACCCACAACCAAATTGAGAAGGTTGAAATTTCTTGAAACAAATCTGATACTGTATCAATAAGCAGATTATTGATAAGGTAGAAATTATTGAAATATTCACTCAATCAAGCACCCAAAGAAAGATCAGAACCATATGCATCCTACAACCTCAGCACTAAATCATACAAGCAGAGATGACTGCAGTCTATAGATAAAGGAATTTATCATGCAAACATTATGAAGTAGAACTATTGCAGACAAATGATTCCATATTATTTACAGACATGCTAAGCATTTAGTGCATGAGATTTTAATTTCGAGACAAATCAATTTCAGTAACATTCTGTGTCTATAATGATTCAAATGCTATTTTTACTTTGAAGGTCTGACTATCTCAATGCATGAGATCCATGTTGAATTATATAAGTCAATTAAGAAGATTAAAGTATTTTATTAAGGCATTTTAAATTTTAGTTCCTCCAGACACATTCTCATTATGGAGGTACGTATTTGGTCTTAAATGGCAACCATACAGTAATGAATAACTTTCTCCAGAAAAACAGATGAACTTCTTATGAACTCAATAAAAGTAAACCTAATTTTAGGGTATTCTTTGTGTTTAAAATTGATGCAATAACCTACAATACTTCAACATGTTCTTCTAGTACTATGCAAAGGAGATAGCTGGGCCTGCCAATCTCAATATGCACTAAGTTGTACTATACTACTATCTCTGACTCAGGTTGGATTAAAGTTTATATCTCTGACTCAGGTTGGATTAAAGTTTAAACAATTATTGTGTATTTCACAATATTTTTTCAAAAATATCCAATCACATGTAGATAAGATGAATTACATGTGCACTGTGTGCTTGTCATATGCCAGTAAAATCGTCATCACATTTCAATTACATCCCTATGAATACATGGTACATGACAAGATAAATAGTTTCCGCTGATCCAAAGCTATAGAATGGTATATTGTTTTGACTTAATAAGTGCCATGTTCTATGATATCAGGAGAGCAAAGGACCATCTGATCTTTTGTAATCTTTGTTTCAAATTTCAGTGATTGTATTATGTCACTTTCAAGTTTCAACATTATTATAAAGCATAACTTAAGCATATTCTTATTTTACAAACAAGGCTACATTAAAATGAGCAGACCTAATTCTTCAATACCTGAACTGTTGAACATTATTTATCACCTCGGAGCTTGGCATGAAATTGTACCCGATTCCATGATAAAGAAAAAGAATAGAAAACATCATGCATTGCTAGGTTGAATAGTTGACAGAAAGGGAGCTGGAATCAGGTTAGCTTTGAAAGAATGAGTACAGACTACAGAGTTGGTTTTCAAAGAGTGGTGAATATTATATAAGTATCTGACACATATTATAGCCTAATATTAGAGAAAAGCACAGAGTTTACTACAGACACTTGTAAATTTTGGGCGATATAGTAAATTCAGGTAAACTTTTTAGTGAAACACATCTAGTGTTTATTAAATTGGCCAGTTAGCAAGATAAACAAGTCCATAAAAATTCTTCTAATGAAATTCTCACAGGAAAAAAACAAAAAAAAGAGAGAGCAAATAAAACATATATTCAAATCGAAAATACAAGAAAAAGAACCCCTTCAGAATCCTATTCATAATTTGTTGAATTCTTTCAGAAACAGTTCAAATGTGAGCTTCTGCACCATGCTACAAATTCCTGACTAAGTGCTCCTGACACATACAACCTGCACTGATCTTCACATATAGTTACAAGGCTACCAGTTTTTCTAAAAGCCTACGAAAAATTTCAATATTCTTAGGAAAGGCTGATACTTTTCCCCCGCAATTCAACAAAAGATATATGCATAGGTAATTTATACGTTACTGTCAAGCCAGAACGTAAATTTGACACAAGAGACCTTATTGTAAGGGTTCACAAGAAATTTTTTCTTTCTTGACCCTGTGATGAAGCTCAAGTGTTAGCCGAACCTTGCAAACCATTTAACAAGCACAGCAGCCACAAATTAATATCTTCCCAGAAGCTATTAAATATCACGAAATCCATTTGGATTTTATTTTTAATCAATTTGGGTTTTTTATGGGTTATAGAGAACGTTAAACAAACCCTTACCTTAATTAGCTCCCAAATTAGCCAATTGCAGGGTTTCACGACAATGGTGGTTGCAAGTTCAAATCCCACGGAATTCAAAATCATCATCAAAATTTAGCCTTAAAAACCTTGGCGCAGACCACGAAAGACAATAATCTATCCCAACACAAAATCTTCGGCCACACAAAACTACAAATACTGACGACCTATAATTCAAATACGTGTCATGTAATTCGTATGGGTTATGACATGATTTAGATGAATATAGCAGAGGGGAAATTGAACATACCTCGGATAATGAGTTAAAGGCGGATGAATATGTTGACCGGTCGGTGTGATATAGAATTGAAGCTTATCTTTACTGCATGTGTGAATAACAATAACAAATGGCAGTGCGGTCTTGTTATGAAAGAGGTACTTGTACGCATGTTTCTATTTATAGAACGTCTCTTCCATCGGGAGATTCTTGCCTTGCTAAACTTTCCAAAGTTGTAAGCAAAAATTGCTTCTAGGAACCTTTTGTTTAGCACCTAGTCATAGGCCTTTCGGTTTAAAAAAGGTTAACGGAGTTCTATAATTTCATATCTTTCTTTGATCTTGTGATCTATTTTACATTTAGTTTTTCAAAACCAAAATATATTAGTTTTGTTCTTTATCACTAAGTATTTGGGGTAGCCTCTTTAATAACAATATTTTTTTAATCAAATTTTGACATAGGTTTTTAATTCAATTCACATTTTTATTTTACATAAATATAGTGAAGGTAAAAAAAAATAGAGTAATAACATAATAAACATGATGTAATAATAGGTATAATTATTATGTAGTAAAAATCAATTATCTACTTTTATAGCTATACTTACACACATGCATTTGTCATTAAATATTCTTCATATTTCCAAACTACAATCATTATCTAAGTTTTCAAATATTTTGTAAGTTTTGATCATAATTAAAGAAGTTTTGTTATTCAATTGTCTTATAACAAACCCCAAAGGTGCTTATGGCACTAGCCAATCAAGATATCGAACTCTTGTTACATACAATAAAAAGTGTAAAGTATAAGGATGTGTCCACAGTCATATAGACACTATTGCTCCAAATAGGACAAATTTGTGTGTAATTGCATCATAAGAACATAGAGGTAGTGAGCAAAGAAGACAGAGAAAAGATGGCTCAAATTCGTAATACCAACTTCTTATCCATTGCATTTGAAGTTGAATCAAAATAAAATGACACCAACCTTCACAAATGATAAGTTTCTCTAACCTTATCCTCTAGCTTTTTATTCTATTAGAAAATTGTATCTCTTTATTTTAAAATTGAAAGTATATTAAATATTTTAGTACACTTTTCAATCATGATTATAGTCTAGATTAAAGAACATTTTGGTGAAGATGAAGCTTTCACGCTTCTTCCTTCAAATTCCTTTACTTGTTTTATCATTTAGGCTTTGCATTTTTTATTTTATATAGCCTATATTCAAACCTAGAAATTTATTTCTACATTTATGGCTTCTTTTATTTCAAAGCTATCTTTTGCATTTGATGATGATACCCTTTCCTTCATTATCACTTGTTATGGCAATGCTTCCTATGCCAATGATTGTATAACATCATTTTTCTTCATCTGCATATCTCTCTCTCCAACATTTATGAAACACATGTTCTTCGAAATTCTTTCTCAAATATACTAACTACGTTTTTAGAAATTTATTCATGTTTAATTTGCCAATTAATTTCATAATGGTACAATTAATTATATTGATATAGATTGTATGTCCATGTTTATTTATTTCTATGTTATTTTTTAAAGTATGCATGTGTGATTAGATTTATGAATGCAATTATAATATGTATAAAAAATATAATGTATCATCTTGTACCTTTTTGAGAAATTTATCTTATGGATTTCATCCCACACTCCCTTCTACTCCTTCATATCACATGTTTCAAGTCATCATATCTATAATACATGGTTTTGGTGACACTAATTTTGATATTACTAAAAAGGATTAGGTCATATTGTATACCACAATGTTGTAGAAGCATCTAAGGGATTGAGAAATTTTGCATCAATTAAAGAGTTCTTTTGTTTTGCCTAAATGTTGTTTAAGTATTGTGTTTTAAAGTATGTGTCAAGAATTTTTCTTTGCAACTTTCCTTGTGTTAGTTCTAAGGTCAAAAGAATTTACAAAGATACTATGAAGGTCATTATATGGAGTATTGGTGTTCACAAGGAAAATAGGCGACAACAATAGGTTATGCTTTCTAAATAACTAACTATTATGGCATTGTTTAGAGCAAAGTGAAGCTTCATGTAGTTATGTTTCATCATACAAGGTGTTAGATATTTTGTCCCTGGGTTATGGTGAGGTGACGCACAAATATCCAAAAAAAAATAGATATTCATAATTAGCTTTTAGATGGTCAATATTTGAAGCATAGAGGAGAACCAAACACAATTAATGTTCTTTGAACAAGCTTTACTTTATCTTCTTGTCACTAAATTAAAGATTCATAAGTGCTTTAGATGCTAACACATGTTTTAGTCAACTATTAGCATGGATATTAATGAGATATCCATCCTAGACATATTTCATCAATAAATAGGTGTGCTTGGACTTCATGCTAGCATCCTTGGACCAATCACATCACCAAATCTAATGGATAGGTATAGTTTAGAAATGTAATATGACTACTACAATTCAAGTAGGAAAACATAGAACTGGAAGTAGAATATGAGAAGGATTCACTAACCTTGAGATAGAGAAGAGCATTTAATGTAATACACTTTTATGTTTGGGGGGTCATCCTAATTCTTGTGATGTGTAACACATTTTCCATTAAAAAAATTATAAATAATGTGGTCATATAGTATGGTAGAAGTCAATTAGGAGATAAACAAAATAGTTCAAAACGTTTAGGAGAATTAGAGTAAGTTCCTAGAAAAGAATATTTTCACATCATCCCATTAAAAAAATTTGTATTGTGGAAAGTTTGACCTTCCTAAAAATCACATTTTAACACTATTGAAAAAAAATTGCCTTAAGATCTAAAAGTTTTTACCTTTTCACATTGATTTTATAGCTAATGAAAATGTATTTCACAACTTGATTATCTAATTTTGATCACTCATCCTAAAGCACATGATCATATGCCTCATAGCCAAATACATGAAGATGTTGAATAAGGGATGTTTGTGCATGTCCAACTATCTATGGGATTTTCTTCACAAGCAATGATGTAGGAGAGTTGTTGATTAGGCAACATGAAGTAACAATCACTTTTTCCTAGAATTTATGTTCTTGGTTAGAGCCACTAAGCATACTCTTATCCCTCTCCAATAATATCTCATTCATGTGGTATACACCTCTATTTTGATAAGAGGTTGTGATCAGTGTTTTTTACCTATCCTAAGTGATACAAAACATAATGCAAAAAAAAGCAAAGAACACTTAAACACCTCAAGATTAGCCTAGTTGAACTTAAACAAAAGAAAGAGAAAAGAAAGATAAAAACAGTGATATACCTTTGTTCAAATTGATATCTTGGTTGGCCCTTTGATTGTTGATAATGTGTGCTCCTTGATGGCAAGAGTGCTAAAAGTGGATGCAAAACAATGAGGATTCAAAGGAGATTCAAATGATGAAAGTGGGTATTTTGATAGATGTAAGAGATGGCTACAGTGAAAGCTTGAAGATGTGCAATAATGGTGGATCAAAGTAGTAGTTGAGTGTTTGAGAGTTGAAGTTGTTATGCAAGTTATGTTATGAAAATGAGAAACAAAATCCTCCATTTTAAGGGAAGTCTCTAGAGAATTGGATGGTTGAGATCTTTCCAATATGGGCAAAATGAAGGGTTGTGGTGAGTTGAGGAATCACAAACCCTCACATCTTTCCATGTGGAGGATGAGATGTCAAGAGGACAAGTGATGTGGAAAATGGCATATGATGTGGAGGTACTTGCAAGTACCTTGGGATGAGAGTGATGGTGACAAGTGAGAGAACCATGGGAATGAGAGAAGTTGTTGGAGGAATAAAAGTGAATTTTAAATTCACATAATTGGAAGTACCTTGTGGATAAAACAAGTTGCTTATAAAGGAAGTTGAGAAGTACCTTGTGGATAAGACAAGGTCCTTAAAAAGGTAAGGACTTGTCCTCATGTGAGTGATGTGACAAGTGAGGAGCTCTAGAACTCCTAACAACTTGTATGGGGAAGAGGAGAGTCTTGAAGGGATAAAATGGAATTTAAAATTCCATTAGGAAGGACATGGGGATAATAAAAAGAATTTAATATTCCTTGGGAGATGAGAGAGTTGACTAAGATGTTGATTAGACTAGCTAATCAGTGATTAAAACACAGTTAGTGGTTAATGAATATTAGGAGCCAACTTGCAAAAGTTGGAGGATGTGACGCATCATAATCATGGATTAAACATGTGCACATCCTTAATGATGAGATTAGGATTAAGAAAAAGTGACGAGGGATGTGACATGTGAGGAATTAAATAAATGTATTATTTATTTAATTATTTTGAGGAAAAGTGGAATAAGGGGTAAGGTATTTAATTATTAACTAAATATCTTAGGTATTTAGAAGAATTAAGGGTATTAATATTGTTTAATTAATGCAAATAAGAGGATATTTAGACAAAAAGGGACAAATTTGGATAAATGTAAATGTCCAAATTTAGGTGTCTACAGAGGTGTATGGATTTATCTTATGCATTTTTCTCTTTATAAAATCTATTAAACATTGCAATATAATACTCACCATTATTATCAGTTAGATCAACACCTTAAACTTTCTACTAGTTTGGTTTTCCAAGAGAGCCTTAAACTCCTTAAACCAACTAAAGAACTCTTATCAATAAAAATAATATAAATATTTTGTCAAGGAATGTCTATAGGAAAAAATACATTAGAATGAGTAAGATCCAACAACCTAAAAGATTTATAAGAACTAGAGTAAAACTAAACATTTTTTTCATAGATGCAATTCTCATAAAAAAATCAAACTCAAGAGAATAATCAACAAGCCATGATGAGCACAAGCTTATACTAAGAAGGGGGCGAATCAATATAAAACAAAATTTTACTATTTCAAAACTTAGCAACCATAGAAATAGTAGTTACACAAGATCAAACAATTATGCAATACAAGAAGAACATATGATTTATGTGGAAACCCTTACAGGAGAAAACCACGGAAAAATATTGCTTATATAAAATTCTTTTTAGAAATTTCATAGGCACCAACCTACTAGAGACACCAAACCCTGCTTATAGAATTCGTAGGAACCAACCCATTGGAGGCACTAATCCCCACAACTGAGCACCAAATCAATAAGAGACACCAATCTCTTCTTATACGACGCATCGACCTCCAAAACAAGATCCACCTTTTGAATGTTGCTTCTTCAACGAACAATGGACATTGTGATCTCTTTCATTTATTTACTCCATGATTCTGCTCTCTCATAAAATAAATGTACTTGTATGATTACATATTCTTGTGTACTCTTTCCAAACACATATTCTTCATAAATCTCTTACACCCAATCATATATATTCCATTATTGATTCATTTCATGATATTTATTCTTCACAAACTCTACTTCATAAAATGCCTCAATTCTACTTGTAAATTTACATCTACTTATCAATCTACCTTTTATCGCCCTTACATCTTCTTATAAATTTTCCTTTTATCTACCTTACATCTACTTATAAATCTACTCTTAATTCATATGATTCTCATTGGTTTTCTTGTCCTTATTTTCTACTCATGCATATGCTTAAAATCTAGTCTTAGTTTACTCCAATTTGTATGATATTACATTGAAGGCCTTTCTTTTATTTCTCTTTAAATCCACATATAATCTTCTATTCAAAACTATGCATACCACTTTTAGATTTATGATGTCGCACATCAGAAATCCATACTTTTATAATTGATTTTTCTTTTTCTTTTTCTTTAAATCTACTCCCCTTCAAATTATATCACATTTATTATTTTTACACACTTCTCATTTCTATTTTATACCTTAATGCTTCTATACGGAAAGGTGTGACTTCTTGGAGAGAGGAAATTATTCAAAGAGAGATGTCTCTCCACACTAAATATATATTAAATGTTTCTATTAACCATCTTGTAGTCGACCAACATCACGAATACTATTAAGGAGGCCATCCTTAGCCAAAACCTTATAATTATTTCTTTAGTTATTTCTCCTAGCATGTAGTCAACCACCATTTGCATAGATATCAAGGTATATTATTTCTTTTGACAACATTAATCCTTCTTTGACATCAATGACAACATTCTAACAAGCCCCTCTATAATATTTTATATTTCAAGGTCTATGACTTTCCTCACCAATATGTCCCATGTATTTGTGCCATATCATTATCTTCTTGGCAAGTAACTTTCCATTTGAGGTAAGAACATGTTTAGGTACCTATAATGCATGGCCATAAAAATTGGATACAATAAATATCTTTGTTATATATTATGATGACTGCGGCATAGAATTTGCAAATCTCTTCACCATATATACTAAAGAATTATTGCAACATTAAAACTAGATACACCAAATCTCTTTTCTATAGGTTATGATGACTAAGGTATAGGCTTTGTAAATGTCTTCACCACATATACTAAAGAACTATTACACCACATGTAAGAGCATGCATCAAGCTAAGAGAGAGTACCAACTTGAATATTCTTCATGAGAACCCTATCTCAAATTATCTTAAAATCTTCATTACCAAAGACTATTGTCACACCCACATCATTCATTTTACTTACATGGACAATGTGTTATATGTGAAATTAGGGATATGTAGGACTTTACTAATCCTTTTGGTCCTCCTAATAGAAAATTAAATCTTGACTCTCCCATGGCCAACTATGTTGAGATATGATTTGTTGTTGATTTGTACCTTTACATCATCATATTTATTGTAATATGAAAAACCATATTGATGAGGAGTTGTGTGGAAAGAAGCTTCAAAGTCTATCATCCATGTATCCTCACATACATGAATTATCAAGGCTATAAAAAAGATATCTCCTACATCCTCTTGAGAAGATTTATCAAAATAATCATAAAATTTATCCTTTCTCTTCTTTTTATCTTCCTTACAATATTTTCTAAAGTGATTTATCTTGTCATAATTCTAACATTTTTTATTGGACTTTCTAGGAGATTTAGATCTTGTCTTGTCCTTATTTCATTTTTCTTTAGAACACCCATGAAAATCCAAGGCTTCCTTGTGGATTCAATATCCTTCCACCTCATCTTCTATAAGAGAAGAGAAACCATGAAACTCAAATTTTGAGATAAGTCTTTCAATAGCCATTACAAAATTATCCCATGAGTCTATAAAATAACATATATGGGTCATGCATTGATATTCCTCTTGCATATTCACACCCATAGATTGTAATTAGGTTATAATTATGTTGAATGTATTCAAGTTCTTGGCAACAAAATCACCATCACCTATCCTTTAAATTTACTTCTTCTATAAAAAATATTATTAACAAGAGATTTAACTTGGTACATGTTCTCCAACTATTCCTAGAGGGTTTTTGAAATGGATTTTTCATAAATATTCCATAATATAGAATCTACCAAAAAATATTGTTAATACTTCTTACCTTTTTATCTAACACTACTCATAACTTGTGACATTATAGTTAGTTTGGATCCATATATTGTAGCCCATAGATCTCAATATATGAGAAAATCATCCATCTTGATCTTCCACAATTCAAAGTTAGTTCCATTAAAATTTTCTATCTCCAATCTAGACATGGATTTTCTCTATGCACACTCCCACTCAAATCAATATTAGTAGAAAAAACCTTGTTCTTGCTATCAAGGACTTGAGTAAAACATGGATTTGAGTAAACAAAAAGTATGATCTAAAATCATTTTTAGGAAAGGAACAACACAATCAGATCATTCACCATAACACAATGATGTATCTTAGGAAAAAGCTTTTAGAAAAAAAAACTAGCCTCCAAACTCTGAACCAATGTATTAATTATCTACCATATCAATTACAATATATTCCAAAGAAAGAGCCTTCATAAGCGACAACACCAACACTCAAATCTAGAGAAATATTAGAAACATGTCAATACCTACAAAATATACTATGCAAATTCCATCCCAAGCACCTAATAAATAGACAAACTAATACATGAAACCACCAAAGGGGAGTTACAAAACCATGTGCTAATACCACCCCAAAGTTGCTCCAAAATCCCAAAAATTGTCCTTATGCTAAATATGGCATAATCCTTACACTTTTTATAATAATCTATTAAACTATGTCATAATTATCCTACCAACTTGAGGGATCTAATTTGTCTTATTCAAATCCTTCAAATATATTTTATGATAGTAATAATGACATATCATAGGTTGGTGAATATTCTTGGTTAGTGTGTGTAACTACCTCTTACAACTCTCTTATGTGTCATAGATGCTCTTACATTTATGTAGGATTTGAGAAATACAAATCCACATAACCCAATGAACACCTGCATGCAAGAAACTTGTCACAGAGAAAGAGAGAGAACAAAACAAGGGTTTGGCTCTGACAATGTGCAAAATGTATTATTAGAAAAATGAATGAATCAAGAGAAGTGAATACAAGAGATCAATCCTTATAAAAGGAGATCTAAACCTAAAGGAAACCCTAACCCTAAAGGTGAGTGCATTTAATAATTAATATTAATTATTAAATAACTAATATATGTGCATAAAGTGAATTCTGAAGAGGAAAGGAAAGTTAATTAATTACTTTACTCTAACACCCCCCCTTAAGATGAGCTACAATGCAGCTACAAACAATGTGGAAGAAAGTAAAGGAACTATAATGCATGAAAGTAAAATTGGGTCCCGACAACTAGGCCTGATCAGGTACCCAAATACAACCAAATCTCTGTAAAGCAGAGAAAAGGAGAAAATCCAGTGGGAAAAAACTCCTCTCCAAAAAGAGATTAACAAGAGTGAAAGAAGAAGAGAGATAGAAGGAGGGCTCAACATGACCCCCCAAGAACTGCTTCTATCACACAAGTACAAAATATGGTCCCCCCATAGGAGAGAGAAGAGACTCCAAAGCCCGCCCAGAATGAGAGAACCCCTGTGCCAATGATCAAAACAATGTTTCTCCTCAGAGGAAGAAACATATCCAACGGTCGAGGAAGAGGAAATCCCTGGATGTGAGGTGAAAATAGAAGTCCTAGATGATGCTCACTGAAGAATGGAACTGTAGTAGGAGTGTTTGAATAACAAGATGGTGAATCAAACAACTCAAGATGATCCTGAAATGGAATCTCCAATGAAGATGGGATAATAGGTGTGCTGAAACTGTCATCTGTGAGGAAAGGGATATCCTCTGATATGGCCTCAACAACTACACTTGATGGCTCGATGAGTGGAGCAACAATGTCAGTCATAGCTGAAGAGGAATCATGTTGAACATATGTGATCTCAACAGGAGTCAGAGGTGTAGAAGTCTCAACACTAGTCTCATGAATAGATGGAAGAACAAATAAGTTCAAGTGACCAAACTTCACCTCAGATACTGCATGCTCTCTTGTAGAAAGAGAGGAAAACTCAGACAGTGGAGATGGTGGACCAAAGTGTGTGAATGCATACAAATGGGAAGAATGATCAATTGTCCCTGTTGCAACAATGTTGCCAGTCTGAATGTCTCTGATGTGCACTGAATCAAGTGTGAACTCAACTATTTTCCCTATCCCACTGTGAGCAATTTGATAGATGGAGAGAAGGTTAGTGGACAAAGATGGAACACATAGTACATCATTGAATGTACCATCATCAATGTCGATAGAACCTTTCCCACATACACTCATATAAGTGTTATTACCCATCAATATGTGTGGTGAGGATGTAGCCTCCAAAGATGAGAACATGTTCTGAGAAGATGCCATATGGTGTGAAGCACCTGAATCCAGTAGCCATCTAGATGAATGTGAACTACTGGTTGCACATAATGCATGACCCTTATGTGGGGCCTATTCATCTATCTGGAATGAAGATGATGAAGAAGAAGAAGACATGCCTGATGTAGATGAAGAAGAGTGATGAATATTGTTCCTCTCAAGAAGAGTTGTCAATCTGAAACTTGTTTTGCATATGCATCTATCTTCTTCTCATAACACTTGGACTCATCATGTCCTGGCTTAGTACAATAAGCACACTTAGGTTTTTCTTTCTTTGATGATTCCCCCTTAGGAGAAGGTGAATCAGAGGTGTGTTGTGAACTGGAATCCTTCCAATGCTTTGTGGTCTTTGGTTTATGTTTCTGCTTCTGCTTCCCCTGAGATGACTGTGCTACCAATGCTTGGTGTTGTGATCTTGTGAGAGCATCCAACTGTGATATCTTGGCTTGCTCTCGTGTCAACCGATCACAAAACGCCTCAAATGTAGGCATGGTAAAGCGGTTTCCCAATGCATCCATGGTGGAATAGAATGTCGAAGAGAAGATCTAAAATGGACCTCGAAGCTTGGAGAGGATCAAGAAGATGCACTCTGTATCAGTCTTAATCTTGCCACAACCCTGCAAGATAGATCTCTGTTGTTTGAACTTCATCAGAAAGTCCTCAATGAAAGGAAACGAATCAGGTACCAAGGAAGTCAACTCGACCTCAAGCTGTAATGCTCTGAACTCTTTGACAGTTCCAAAAAGTCCATCAAACTTGGTCCAAATGGCTCTAGGTGTGAGACACCCTTCAAGATGAAACAAGATGCTGTCTGAAATGTGCAAAGCCATCAATCCCATAGCCTGATCCATATCGTTCCTGTGTAGCATAACCTCAAAGGGGTGATTCAATTGAGGCTGAACCTCATCCAAATAGGACCATAACCCTCGAGATTGGAGAAGTGTCATCATGTAACCCTTCCAAGTGTGATAATTATGCGGTGTGAGAGGCTCAATAGATCTGTCAGCCATCCTGTGAACTGTGCCTCAACTGCTCTGAATTTTATTATTATTATTTAGTGGTCTTTCAGAGCTAGACAGAAGATGCAGAAGGGATTTTTTTTTTTTGGTGTTTATAGATTTTGGTTCTCTGATGTAAATGATAGAAAGCAAGAAAAAACACCCCTCCATAATGCAAAAATCCAATCCCCAGTACAAATTGAAAGCCAGAAAATAATAGAAAGTAGTATATGTTTGAGACAAATCTTTGTGTACCTGAAACGCCTATTCGCTTTCGAAAAACAGAGCAAAATTGAGCAAGTTATGCCCCTCGAAGTGCAAAAAGATCATCTGACTTTGACTGCGAAAAAATACAACCAAACTGGAAAATTTTGAAAAAATTCCTACACCATCAAGACGGACTTAGAGCCGGCTTTCCAACGCCTATTCGTTTTCAAAAAACGGAGATTGAACGCCCGATTTATGCCCGATTTACTGAAAGAGGTAAAAAAAAAGAAAGAAAGAGGGGCCCTGGTGGCTCCGCTCGGACCGATGGCGAGCGGGTGGTGCTCCGGCTGTGGGCTAGTGGTCGGCCGGCGGTGAGCCGGTGGCCAGCCGTTGGTGGCGGGTCGGCGGTGAACCGGTGGAGTGGGGTGGTCCGCCGCCAAGCTAGTGGCCGCTTGGCGAGCGGCGGCGGTGCCCTTCTTTAAAACTACAAGCGTAGTTTTTTAAAACAAAAAATTTTTTTTTTGTTTTTTTTTGGATTTTTTTGCAATTTTTGACCTCGAACGGCGTGCCCTGGGGCCATACGACTCTAGGGCAATTTTTTTTTTTTGCTTCCCTGAGCAACTATGGCCGAATCAGACGTGTTTTATATGAAAATAGGGGTTTTTGGACGCTGCAAGCTCAACGGTGAGGTCCGTTTGAGCTCAAAGTGCACCAAAAAAAAAAACCCCCTATTCCAAATAAAAACTAGAAAACACACACAGATCTGATGCAACCAAAACCTAGATCTCTAATTCTTTCAAAAACTGAACAAGCTGCAGCAGATCTGGCTCTGATACCATGTAGGATTTGAGAAATACAAATCCACAAAACCTAATGAACACCTGCATGCAAGAAACTTGTCACAGAGAAAGAGAGAGAACAAAACAAGGGTTTGGCTCTGACAATGTGCAAAATGTATTATCAGAAAAATGAATGAATCAAGAGAAGTGAATACAAGAGATCAATCCTTATAAAAGGAGATCTAAACCTAACGGAAACCCTAACCCTAAAGGTGAGTGCATTTAATAATTAATATTAATTATTAAATGACTAATATATGTGCATAAAGTGAATTCTTAAGAGGAGAGTAAAGTTAATTAATTACTTTACTCTAACAATTTCTAATGTGACAAGCCTAACTTTTGAGACCGTGACTTTTGATCTAGGAACTTTCATTGAATCATTTTATAAAAATTGAATATTTTAAAGAACTCCACCTTGAATTATAGCCAACTTTAGTCATTTAAAGGTCATTTCAATCATTTTTAGAGCCCAAATAACCTCTATAGCCTAGAAATTATATTTAAGTGTTCTTAATATTAAGGTGAAAGGTTGAACACCTTTCCTAATAGTGCTTCCTCAAACTTGTCATGGGTAGGAGGATATGTTTTAGAATATTTGTCCCTTTTAAATATTCTTTCTAACATATTTACTTCAGAAATTTCATGAGGCATTTGAGGTTTAGTTATTCCCCTATCTCCATCCCTTGTGGCAATTATATTTCCAAAAGTAAGAATCCCTTATTGAGGTTTATTTTTTTATTTCATTTTTTTAATAGATTATTTTTAATAGTTCAACCTATCTTAACATCTATAACATGCTCCCATATTTTAGATGTACCAACACTATAGCTTTTAGTATTAGATACATGATAGATATTTATCTTACACTTGTCCTTCACTTTTCATGTTGGTTGAGGCTTCTTGAGAAGGGCATTAGGATTATTTTCCTTTGGAGAAAGTTTCATATTTGATTCCTTTTTAAAAGTAGATCTTTGTCCATCCATATTTTTTAGGAACCTCCAAAACGAAAGTTAACAATTCAAAAGTTTTCTTTAGCAAAATGATACAAGTATGAACACCAAGATCTTAACAATGAAGTTAGTACTCTTCTCGAAGAAGATATTTTGTAAAATACTTACAAGAGATAACTTAATTTTGTAAAGTGTTCTCAAATGCCTCAATGCCACCGTTTCTAAGCACAAATTATAGCCACAAATTAAAAAAAAAAAATTGTTAGGAAAATGGGAATGTTTAAGGGAGCTTTGCAAGAACTAAGATAATTTGCACAAAAGGATATAAACTTAACATTGAAGAAATAAGAAAATAAATACACTAAGTCTTCTAAGAAATTAAGTACTATTTAGAATATATAAATGATGAAAAATAGAAATTATAGAATTAAAGTAAGGAACCAAATATCTAGCAATATTTGCAATAGCTTACATAAGATGGATACTTTGACAACATTATTTAGGAGTTTGATGTAGTACAAACAATCCATATCATAAAGAACTACAAGGATTAGGAATTCATCAAAAAAATATTACAATCACATATCTTAAATCATTTCCTAATAGTGGTGTAGTCATATGATTATAAAGGATTTCTAAAGAAATATTGGGATATATTAGGAACTACAACAAGAAATATTCATAAAATAAATTAAAGGAAGATCTAGGTCATTTATGAGGGTGGACCATACTAATAGACTAAAATTGAGATAGATATTAAGATAAATTTAATGTTTAAGAAATAAAATTTTGGTTTGATACATACTTGTGTCACTCCAAGGCCATAAACTTATGAGAATCATTGTAGCTATATGTGCAAGGCTACATATAGTGAGGTGAGTATGAAGGAAATGCAACTACTTAAAACCACTCTTTTAAAATTACTACAAAAAAATTAAATAATAATACTACAAGGACTATAAACAATACTGCTACAAATTTTGTTTAGGCTACTATAGGAGATGTGAGAAAGTCACAAGATTGTAATCTATTACAAAAATTGTATGCATGTGACAATAACTATAGGTTTCATGCTAATACAATCATAAATTCATAACTAAAATAAATAAATAATTTAAATAGTCCATCATAAAGAAAAATAATAATCATAAATTCATAGCTAAAATAAATAATTTAAATACTCCATTTCTATGTTTCTTCAAAGATTAAGAATTAGAACACAAACTAAAATCACATGACATAATAAATAGAAATACAAGAGATATTGAGCTAGTGCTTCTTGAAAGTGGGCCCTTCTCTTCAACCACACATGAATGATTTGTTATAATGCTTACTTCAGAACATGATAAAATTTATATGATATCTTTCAAAAAATATTGTATTCACTTCCACTTGTCATTGTAATGCCTAATTTTCTATGATATTCCCTTATATACTATTACATTGCTATCACCTTTTTCTTCTTACGCCATTTCTTACCTATTTATAAGAAATAAGGCATATAATTGTTTTTACTAAGCTCATGTTTTGTGATAAATTTCTAAAATATATGGGAGTCGTTGGCTTATGGCTACTCCTCTCAAACCAGAATATTATTGAAATATGAACACATTTTTGGCCCAATGTTACAACATTAAAATAGGTGTAGAGTATCTCTGTTGTAATAGGTGTAGATTGGTCTGTGTAACATTCATTTGTGACCTCTTCCTCCCTCACCTTCAATCTTTGAGCTTGTCATGTGTGATGTTGAAAATTACACACCCAATTATTCACTATCAAGATTGACAAGAGATATAAGGTTAAGCCATTAAGAAAAAAAATGTGTGTTTTTCCACAAGTAAATATGGGCATGACACTTATTAGAAGAGATTGAAATCTCTTTTTGGGTTGGTACCCAGTGGTGGGGATTGGAGTCTCCAGTGGGTTGGTGCTTACAAAATTTTTAGGAAGGTTTATACAAACAATACTTTTATGTGGAGGGTTTCCATGTAAATGGTGTGTTCTTCATGTGTTCTTAATTGCTATATTTTGCATGTATGTTATTTCTATGGATGATCAAGTTTTGAAGTAATATTGCAGTGACTAATTGAGTTGTGAAAAAGAAAAGTTTGACCTATATTGATTCTCCCCCCTCTTAGTATAAGTTTGTGCTTCATCAATTGGTATCAAAGCAAGTTCCTTCAAAAATAGCTTAACCACTTGAAGGTAGATCTTGGAAGCACATGTAGCCAAGGATATGGGTTTTCCTCAAATAGGGCACCACTATTTGATGGAATGAATTATGCCTTTTGGAGCATAAGGATGAAAACTTATTTGAATGCTCTAGGGTATGATATTTGATGATCTGTTGAAATTGGTTATACTGCTCATACAACCCCAATAATGGATCAAGATAAAAAGAGGGTGAGCAAAAATAATACCAAATCCAAAAATGTGAGTTTGTGTAGATTATCTGAATTAGAGTTTGTGAAAGTTATGCATTGCAAATTGGCTAAGGACATGTGGGATAAGTTGAAAAATATATATGAAGGAAATGACAATGTTAAGAAGGCCAAGCTTCAAACCCACAAGAGACAATTTGAGAGTTTGAAGATGAAAGAGAAAGAAGATATCACTTCCTATCTACTTCACGTGGATGAAATCATGAACACTATCCATGGTCATGGAGAGAAGGTTGAGGATGAAATAATTATGTAAAAGGTTTTAAGATCAATCCCCATGAGATTTGATGTGAAAGTTTCTACCTTCGAGGAAATGAGGGATCTAGACACTTTGAAGATGAACGAGTTGCATGGGATCCTCATGACATGCAAAATGAGGAAGAAGAAGGAGAAGCCATCAAAATAGGAAGCCACTTTCAAAGCATCCAAGAAGATAAAGAACAAAGGATACAAATCAAGTGAAATTTCAAGTGATGAAGAAGAAGCTCACTTTGTGAGGAAGCTCAAGAAAGGATCCGACAAACACAATGGTAAGTATACTCTTAAATGTTTTAATTATGGTAGAATAGGTCATTTTTCTTCTAAATGTCCACAAGTTGAGAGTGAAATTAGTGAAGAGGAAGAAGAATACAACAAAAATAAAGGAAGGAAATATCATCATAACAAGAAAAAGAGTGCACAAAGAAAGCAGGAAAAGAAGAACTTATGAAGGAATAAAAATAGTCTCTACACCCAAGAAACAAGTAGCTCATCTAAAGAAAGTAGTGGAAGCTTCTATGATATTCATAGAGAAATACTTTTCATGAAAATAGTAGAAAAAAGCGATGAAGACAAAAGAAAATAAGAAAAATATTTAAAAGAACATACCGAAGTTGACGAAGAAGAGGATCTTGAGAAGGAACTCATTTTTTCCTATCATAAAATTGAGAAGCTCAAGAAAAGGAATTTAAGACTAAAGTCACAACTTCAAGAGGATGGTGAAACTAAAGCAAAATCATCTAAAAATATTGAAGAATCAGAAAAGATGATCATGGATCTGAAGATTCAAATCGAGGAAGCAAAACAAATTGAAGAATTTGTAAGAGATTGGCTAAAGGAAAAGGAATTGGAGTGTGATAAATTGGAGCTTGAATATGTTTCCTTGAGGAAGGAGTTGGAGAAATTAAATGATCAATTAAATTGAAACATGAAGTTTGAAAAGAGCTTCAAAATTTTGGAGGATATTATCAACTCCCAAAGATCGTCTTTCATCAAGACTGGTCTTGGCTTTGAAGAAAATAAAAAGACCACCAAAGAAGGCTCAAGCTCTAAGGCTACAAAGTTACCAAGGAAAAAATGAGGAGAAGTCCAAAGGACATGAAAACATGTTCAAAATCTCAATCAATGATGATAGTTCCAAGAAGAGAGAATGTAATATCACTTAGAAAATTAGTATTCCTCACAAAGGAAACAATGAAGATTTCAAAAGATTGTTTCCTCAAAGGCAATAAAAAATGGATAGGTTTCAAAATTCCTTTTATGGTTATTGTTTCTCTTGCAATAATTTTGGTCATAAGGCGGCGGATTGTAGAGTTTTTGGGAGGAAGAATTTAGGTTTATTAAAGAGGAAGTATAATCCATTTACTCCTCTAATGGATTACAACATTATCTTCTACAAGTGTAATAATTTTGGTCATACAACGTGTTCTTGTAGGAGTGATTCTATGGATCCTTTGAAACAAAACAAGGAGGAGGATGTTTATGAAAAGTCAAAAGAGGAATCTATAAAAATTTGGAAGAAGGAGCATGAAATGAAGGAGAAATCCATGCTAGTGTAAGAAACCCTCCATGTGCAAAATGAAGGAAATCAGTAGTTGTTCAAGCCACATGAAAAGGGATGAAATTAAGTTCTTCAATTTGAAATAAATTAATGGAGGCACTATGAAGTTTGGAGATAATGTTACGACAAGGATAACAATAAAAAGGAGCTCCTAGTTTTGGAAATGGAAAGACAAAAAATTAAAATTTATTATATGTCGATCCAGGTTGAAGTATAATCTTCTAAGTGCGAGTCAATTGTGTGATCAAGGGCACACTCTCACATTTCATCCTAGTGGTTGTGAAATTAGAAAGACAAGAAGAGGGAAACTTGTTGCAGATGCTAGTAGAATTGCAAACAATCTATATATTCTTAGTGAATTCAAAGGAGAAAAGTGCTACATGGCACAAGAAGATGAGAGATAGTTGTGGCACAAAAGGATGGGGCATTTGAACTTTGACAACATTGTGAAGATTAGTAATAAGAAATTCGTAAGGGACATGTTAAAGAAAATCCTTCTAATACGATATGCAAACAATGCCAAGTTGGAAAGAAAACAAGGATGATTTTCAAATCAAAGGAGTACACTACATCAAAGCCCTTGGAAGTAATACATACTGATTTATGTGGTCCAACAAGGACAACAATATTGCAAGGTGAGAGCTATTTCATGTTATTAATTGATGATTATTCTAGGATGACTTGGGTTTCACATTTCTATAAGAAAAATCTGAAGCTTTTGAGAGATTTAAGGCATTTAAAGCTTTGGTAGAGAATGAAATTGGGTTAAGAATAAAATTTATAGGATTAGACAAAGGAGAGTTCACCTCAAATGAATTTGAAAAATCCTGTGAACAACATGCAATAAGAAGACAATATTCAGTTGTATGAACTCCACAAGAAAATGGAGTTGTTGAGAGGAAAAATAGAACAATTCAAGGAATGACAAGAGACATATTAAATGAGTCTAAGATTTCTGACACCTTTTGGAGAGAATCAATGCATACAAAAGTTTATGTGTTTAACCAAGCACAAATCAAAGGGAATGATAGAAAAACATCATATGAACTATGGAAGGGAAGGCTTGCATCAATAAAGCATTTCAAAGTGTTCAAAAGCAAATGTTATATTAGGTGAGATGATGAAGACTTGGGAAGATTAGATTTTAGGTGTGATGAGGGGTATATTTCTTGGATAATCTATGAGAAGGAAGGCCTATAGATGTTATAACGAAAGATTGCACAAAAATGTTGAAAGTGCAAATGTGAGATTTGATGAAGAAAGACATCAAAAAGAAATAACACAAGAAGTTGATCATCAAAAAGAAGATAGTGTCAAAGTAGAAGTAGAGGAAGAAGTAGAAAATGGAGAAGTCGAACAAAAAAACCCAAAGACATCCTCAAGAGTACCACCCAAGAGACCATCTAGATTTTTTCAAAAGAATCATCCAAAAAATCTAATCATTGGTGACCAAGATACAAAAATTTAGACGAGAGTAGCCAATACATTTGAACATGCAAACTTATCTTTGCTCTCTAAAGTGGAACCCAAGAGTTCTGAAGAAGCCCATGAAGACAAGTACTAGGTGAAAGCCATGGAAGAAGAGTTGGATCAATAGAGAAAAATGAAACTTGGGCACTTTTCCCAAGACCTAAGAACAAGAATGTCATTGGTACTAAATGGGTTCTTAGGAACAAGTTGAATGAGGATGGCCAAGTTGTTAGGAACAAAGCAAGGCTTGTATGCAAGGGATATGCTCAAGTTGAGGAGATTTATTTTAAAGAGACATTTGGCCATGTTTCTCATCTTGAGGCTATAGCGATGTTTTTAGCCCTTACCAATTTTAAGAATTTCAAAGTCTACCAAATGGACGTGAAGTTAGCTTTTATAAATGGAAACTTGAAGGAAGAGGTATATATTGGACATTTTGATGGGTTCATTCTATCAAAAAATCAAGACTATGTTTGCAAGCTAAAGAAGGCACTTTATGGGTTGAAACAAGCCCCCAGGGCTTGGCATTCAAGACTCGACAAGTATCTACAATAGAAATATTTTAGAAGAGGTATTATGGATATAAATCTTTACATCAAGAATGAAGTGATATGTTGATTGTTGTGGTCTACATAGATGATATCATTTTTGGAGGTAGCAGTGACAAAATATGCCAAGAGTTTTCCATGAACATGTAGGAGTTCAAAATGCCAATGCTTGGTGAGTTGTCCTTCTTCCTTGGGTTGCAAATTTCCCAATCAAATAAGGGGATTCATTTCACAAGCCAAGTACATTAAGGAGATGTTGAAGAAATTTAGGATGGAGAACTGCAATCTAGTGAGTACTCCCATGGTTACATGGTGCAAATTGAGTAAGGATGATGAATCTCCTAAGGCCAACCAAACTATATACAGGTCCACGATTGAAATTTTATTGTATTTGATAGCTACATGACCTGATATTATGCAAGCAATTGGTTTGGTGGAAAGGTTTCAAGCAACACTAAAGGAAACTCATGTGCAAGAGGTCAAAAGAATATTCAAATATTTGAAGGGCACTATGGATTTTGGTTTGTGGTATCCAAGAGGTGAATATTTCACCCTCACATCATATATAGATGTGGATTGGTCTGACAATATTGATGATAAAAAACCACAAGTGGAGGTGCATTCTTTCTTGGCAGTAGTCTTGTATCATGGTTGAGAAAGAAACATGCTTCAATTTCATTGTCCATAATAGAAGCAAAGTATATTGCAATAAATTCTTGTTACACTTAAGCCCTTTGGATGAAACAAACTTTGAAGGACATCAAGGTTGAATTTGATCATCCCATCTCCATATTCTGTGATAATACAAGTGCAATTAATATCTCAAAGAATGTGATTATGCACTCCAAGATGAAACATATTCTAATCAAATCTCATTTCTTAAGAGAGTAGGTGGTTAATTAGCAGGTTAAGTTAGAGTATGTTGCTACAAAGGAACAAATTGTGGACATCTTCACAAATCTGCTTCCAAAAGAAACTTTTGAGTACTTGAGGGAGAAATTAGGTGTGATATCACTCTCATCCAATCACTAAGTTCTTCAGAAGAAGCATGCATTTAGGGGAGCTATTCATTTTCTTATCTTTTAGCCTCATGGATCCTTTGTCATTGATGTCAAAGGGGGAGAAGTAGAGTAAGGGGATAATTTCAATCAAAGGGAGAAACATAGAGTAAGAGCAATCAGGGGGAGAACTATGGTCCCATTGCATTCCAGGGGAGATTGTTAGAAAAATGTTTTCATTGATGCAAAAGGAAAGTCAATGGAAAATTTATTAGAATTCATATTGTGCCAAATTTATGGCATTGTTATTGAGATACCATTGGGAAAGGACAAGTTAATTATTTCTATACATGGGCCGACCCATGTCTAGTTCCCAATTGGAGGATTTTTTCTAAAAAAAAATTAATACAAAAATAATATAAAAAATAGGGATGACCCCCTCATGATGTCGTTCCAAGTTGGGGGTAATTTAATTAAAAATAAATTAATTTTTGGGCATCCCAAAGAGGGACGACCCCCTTGAGATGTGTGCCCATCTTGAGCATGAAAAATAAAATAAAATAAATTATTTGTTGTTGTTTTGGCCGACCCCCTTGGAGGAGTCGCCTCCTTTGGATGAAGAGGTACTTTGGAAAGTATAAATAAAGGGTTGAAAGAGTTAAAAACAATCAATTTCAAGGAATATTATTCATATGAAAAGTAGAAATAAAAACATGTTTGAGAAAATTTACAAGAGATATGTGAGCAGATTTATAAGAGGTTTTTAGCATCAATTTTGTGAGAAGAGAAGAGAAATAAAAGCAAGATCATGGCAATTCTATGAGTAGAAATATTGAAGACTCTATTGCACATTTGTGAGAAATTGTTAAGGCAGATTTTGATGAAGTCATGAGCAAATTTATAAAAGGAATTTAGGGCAGATCTAAGAGGAAGTTACAAATAAATTATCATATTATTCATTTGGAGATTAGAGCCTCTAATTGAGGAGATCGAGAGGTTAGTGCTTCTTATTAGAAGAGAATGGTCTCTTGCTAAGTTGGTCCTTAGTGGTGGGGATTTGAGTCTCTAGTGGGTTGGTGCCTATGAAATTTGTAAGAAGGTTTATACAAGCAATATTTTATCGTGGTTTTCTCCCATAAGGGTTTTCATGTAAAATTGTGTGTTCTTCATGTGCTATTAATTGCTAGATCTTGCATGTATGCTATTGTTATGGATGATTAAGTTTTGAAGTAATACTTCAATGATTGATCAAGTTGTGGAAAAGAAAGTTTTGACCTATATTGATTCACCCCTCCTTCTCAGTATAAGTGTGTGTTTCATCAGAGATGAAATAAGGGGACAATGTTATTTTTTATGTTGCCAATTTAAAGTGTTGGTTCAAATTTATTTTGCAAATTTGGTGAAATTTTCATGAATTTAATGGTTTTCTTTTACATGTAGTGATAAGCTATTATTTTATTTTGGGGGAATATTTACACAAACATCCAAAGAAAGTAATATTCTAGGAATATGTAAAGAACTTACTAAAAGATGGAATATGTTGTTGAGAATTGGAATATGCTACAATTTTAAATCTAAGACATTGATTGAAAATTTTAATATGGAGCCACTGATTTTTAACTGTTTCTTTTGAGTGCACGTGTCTATAAAAAGGCCACCAGATGGATTGTTTCAAGGGGGACTAGAAATTGTTAATAACAATGGGGAAAATATTGAAGAATTGTCAATATTTTTCTCACTTCATGGTTTCCTTACAATTAGATAAGTGATTTTTTTTTCTATACTTGCAATATTGTAGTTTTAATATCTGTTAGAAACCAAGATCACCTGCATGCAATCAATCACCTATCACATGCAAAAGACATGCAGAACCAAAGAAGATGTTTTGTAAACCTCAAAGTAAAAATGCATTATTGAGAATCAATTATTACAAAGAGATCAATCCTTATGAAGGAGATCAAGAAACCCTAAAAGGGAAACCCTAAATGAAACCCTAGTGTGCACATTTAATAATTAATCAATTATTAATGTGCCTAAGTTTAGCTTAAGTAACTAAAGGAATAAGTGACTTAATTAATTAACCAATATGATATAATTAATTAAGTGGAATAACTTATTACTCTAACACCCCCCCTTAAGATGAACTTAGGAAGAAGCTAAAACACTAGAAGAAGATGCATGAAAGAAAATATGAGTCCCGACAACAAGGCCTGATCAGGTACTCATGTACAAATGTAAAGAGAGAGAAAACCCAGTGGGAAAACCCCCCCCAGAGAGATGAACTGCTGCGAAGAATCACTGGAAGAACTCTGTAGAGTAACAATGGAACCGAAATCTGGCAAGCAAGGAAAGATTCTTCTGTCTACTACTGAAACCGGATGAGAGTCACTGATTGACTCAAGGAATCATGAAAAAAGCGACAACAAACCCGATGCCTCAGAACTCTCGAAAACTCCAAACGGGAACAACCCTGGAATCTATGAAGTAGTAAGCAATTATTGAAAGATGTATTACTGAAAACGAAGTGCAAAGATGCAAGATGCACCCTCCCAACTGCCAAAACATCCAAGTAATCTCCAAACAACCCATCGGGCCAAATCTGGACTAAGCGATCAACCTAGGACAGAAACATAGAGCTCCTTAATACCTTTCCAACACCGTAAAGATGGCGAAAATCGGACATCGTGGCAAAAAGTTATGAGCTCAGAAGCATAAAATAAACATCTGACTTCAAACAGCAATAAATGTAGTAAAAAAGAAAAATACTATAAAATAAACTGCACCACAGAAAAGTACTCGAAACCAGCTTTCCGGCGATATCTCGTTTGCCTGATTTCGATACCATATGTCGAAGTTATGCCAAAAACAAAAAAATTGCTTCTTTAGGAAAAATTAGGGCTAGGAGGGAGCAAAGAAGGCCGTACGACTGATTACGTCATGCTGACATCAGCACTTCACTAGATTAAATTTGACAGCCATCTGGCCGTCGGCACAAAAAATCTCCCCCCTGCAAAAAAAATTGACGGTCGTTAGAGGAATATGTCGATGAAAGGGAATATTCCCTGACTACGGTTGAGGCTGGAATATTCGGTGGAATCTCGAAAGATTCCCCTTAGTATGCATGTCGTCGGGTTGCATGTGGGGTGCCAGAATTTTTGAAGAAGCGGAATATTCCGTTGGTGATGCCCATGCTGCCGGATTGGTTGAAGGAGCCACCGGTGTTTGAAAGCCAGCCAGGGATCACCGCCGGTGGAATAGAGGTCACCGCCGGTGGAATGAGGCGGCGGACGTGGCCAGTGGGTAGGACCCCACCCTACCAACGATGGCGTACAACCCTGCCGCAATAGGGTATGGGGGTACCCGGCCGCCCAGGCTTTAAAAAGCCTTAAAACCTTTTTTTTTAACTTTTACATTGCTTTTTTTGTTTTTTTTAATTTTGATTTTCAAAAAAAACTAATGGATTTTTTTTGATAATTGCAGGTAAGAAAAAAAAATAAAAAACCTGATATTTTTTTTTGAAGATCGTGCACAGGGACGGTATAGAGGTCGTACGGACAAAAAAATTTGCCTCACAAATAGCCAACGCCAAATATAAGTGAGTTATATGTCATTTTTCATCTCTCGAACACTCTAGATCTGATGGCGAGGTCCGATCTGCCTGAAAACGCACCAGAAGCTTCGCAACTCCCAGATCTTGCAAAAAAGATGCCTGTGGAAACCCTTGCATTAGAAAATCACTGAAAGGCCATATCTTCAGATCACGAATAAGCAGCTGCAGGTCTAGAGCTCTGATACCATGTTAGAAACCAAGATCACCTGCATGTAATCAATCACCTGTCACATACAAAAGACATGCAGAACCAAAGAAGATGTTCTGTAAACCTCAAAGTAAAAATGCATTATTGAGAATCAATTATTACAAAGAGATCAATCCTTATGAAGGAGATCAAGAAACCCTAAAAGGGAAACCCTAAATGAAACCCTAGTGTGCACACTTAATAATTAATCAATTATTAATGTGCCTAAGTTTAGCTTAAGTAACTAAAGGAATAAGTGACTTAATTAATTAACCAATATGATATAATTAATTAAGTGGAATAACTTATTACTCTAACAATATCAATTGAGTCATGAACATTGTAAATCCTATATGACTTATAAATTTCTTGTCAATATTTTGAAATATCAAGATATTGTGCTAGTGTTTGGCTATACTTTGATATCTTTCTTAAATTGACAAGTTTTCTTTGAAGTTTGCACCATTTATGTGTAATTGTGACAAGGTCTAGTGTAACATAAACTAGTTATAATATCTTTTACAAATTCAGAGTATATTCGTGCAAGATTTCCAAGCAATTTAAAATTTCTCATTTTCTCTCTCCCTCTCTTTTTTCATTCTTTCAAAAATTGAAAAAGAAAAATTCAAGATACAAATCATTAAAATATTATAAGTCAAATGATACAAAGTGTTCTAAAATGGACAAATGTAATCAAATTTTAGATCAAAGAACACTTATTTAGGGTTAAATATGCGAATTAAGTTGTATTCCAAATCTAACCCTATTTTTTAGTTTCCAAATATGTAAGTCCCTTTGTTGAAATAGTATCACATTGAACTGTTGAGTTACCTTGCAAGTCAAGACCTGACATTTGAATCCTTGGTATAATTGAATTATGTTCCATAATTTAATTTTTTTTCAAGAGGTAAAGTTATTTATGAATTTTATCTAAGTTGACTATGACTAGAAAACACATCAACATATTTCTTGTTTAATTAAACTATTTAATTCTTAGTTTTCCTTATTTCTCCTTGATGATTTAAAAGTATTATTTAATAAACATTGTTATTGTAACTATGTTAGGCCATAGATATAATAGTTCAAGTATGATGGCATGACTCATAAACATGAACTAGAGGTTCCATGGATATCAAACATTACATATGGTTTGGTTTGTTTAAATTAGGTATATAATACACTATTTTTTGATCACCAAGATCCTAGATGGGTGAGGTGAGAGTATACAAAAAATAAGTATTCAAAAGCCTATTAAGAATATTCCAATAATATTTCATTGAAGAAACATTAAAAGTGACAAAATAATCTTAATCAACATATGAATTAAAAAATGTAATACTATGCAATTGAAAATAAAATTACACTTATTAATATACACAATTTAAAATAAAATCTAAATGCAAGATCATAAAATATATTCTATGTGTTTGGTTTGGGTTTATATCTTTAAAATTGAAAGATTATTTACCATTTTCTGATCACCAAGATCCTTATTGGGCAAGGTGAGAGCATACAACAAATAAATAATATAAATAAACTTAAAATCAATCATTTAATATTCTCAATTGAATCACAACTTCCTAACATGAAAATTTAGATCGATTTGTCTAACCATGTTTTGTATATTCCACTAAAATTTAATTATATCTACCATTGTTTTTTATAATATAAGGCGCATTTACAAGGTGTGGTACCCTTAACACGAGGGGCCACAAGGGCCAAAGATCAAATCAAAAAACAAAAACTAGTAACAACATAATATCCAGAAAAAAGACAACAAAAAAATAACAAAAAGATAGCCCACCCAACAACAAACCACACACCACCCATCACCTAGCTATTCCCTCCCACTCCTCCATGAGGAGTTTCAGCACATCGTCCCCAACCCAATTTTTGCTAGATTCAGCCTTAGAAACCTTCTTTTCGACCTCCTCTTTTAGCACCACTGATAGAGTAACAACAGAGTAGTGGGTGATTTTGATCATGAATCAAGTCAGCCTTATGAACTTTCTTTCTAGTTTAGCAACATGAGCAACCAGGTTCTTGGGGTCTTCATCTTTGGCAACTTCCACCATGGTAGTCTCCTCCACCTGAGTTTGATGATTGGAGGAATCTAGTGTGGATTCCTCCTAGATCATCCTATTTAACTCAGGGAAAAGACTCGGTCCTTCAACATGATCTTCAATCTCCTCTTGCATGCTCTCCTCTTGACCTTCATCCTAGTCCGAACTGCTAGAAATTTTGTCAACCTGCACCTCCTTTTTATGTTGTGCCAGTCTATTGGATCTATAAACACTTGTCTGCTCGGCCCAAGTGTCAATACTTGTAACCACCACCATATCCCCTTGAGAATCTCTACCAGCAGAGTTTTCATCTTCTTTGTCCGCGGGGGCTTCCTCCACATGGCAAGTGGTGTCCTTTCCCTTTTTTAGTTTTGTCTTGGCTTTGGATGGAAATTTACCATCCTTCTGAGTGGGTGTATTTTTTAACTCATAGATCCCTTCAGAAGCTTTGGAATGAGCCAACCCCATCCCACCTTTCTTCTTTTTGGCTTGGGGTTTAAGCTTGGAATCCTTAGGATGGCTAGCCACAACAAGGTTCTTTCTTTTGGGGTCGATAGAAATAGTTGGTGAGGGTTTGTAAGGGGACTGATTAGTTGTCTTAGGTTCCTTAATCCGAACAACAGAGATGGGATTAGGTGGGTAGAGGGATAGGTGAATGTGGTAAAGAAAGAGAATGGAACCTTGATGCAAGGGTAACAGGAAGGGTTTGTCAGGATTATGAGCTGCAAGTTCCATAGTTTCCCTTATCGAACTTTCCAAAGGTGAAAGAAAGAAGGGGAAGCTAACAAGCATTTTGTGGTGAAGGTGGTTTAGCAACAAAAAGTGATAAAAGTAGAAAACTTTAAAGTTTCCTTCAAGAGTAATGTACTTCATCAAAACCAAATGCACCTGGTCCCAAGGCATTGGAAGCTTTCTCCTCTCAAACCCTGCATGTAGCTTGGTCTACTTTTCATTTTCATCGAAAAATATCTACAAGCTCTCCATATCCTACAACTTCATATGTTTTTTGAGTTTTTGACCCGAGCATGACAACCCCATAGCCTTAACAATGACCTCCTCATTGATTTCAAATGATATGTTGTCCACTGTGATGCTCTTGTCACACCATGAGCTTGTGAACTAAGCAGAGAGCTTCTTGTCATGCCCTTTGAGTCACTCAATTAAAGGAGCAATACCTCCTTCGACACAAATATGCTAGACCAAAGGGTCTCAAAAAAATTCTTTGCATGATCCTAGTTATGTTCTAACTCGGTCTCCTCCCATTTTCACACTCAAATAGTATCCATTCGCTAGAGCAAAAAAAGTTAGAATTTTTTCAAAATTCAAATGCTAGTGTACACAACATTTATCACCTCCCTCATAAATATGAATTTTTTTCCTAATTAAAGCATTAATATTTTCACATGTACCAATAGGAATTTCTGATATGCATAGGGTTGCAAGGCCATTGTAAATCTTGATTAAGTACATTGAGGCATAAATAAATTCCATCATTACATTTATTGACTTATTATTAATTAAAGGTTTGATAGAGATTTTGGTCATCGACATGTTCCTTATAACAAGTTTCAAATTAGGAGCTTTGTACCAATGATAAGACAACACATGAAGCTTGTGGGGAAACCAACTTGGTAACACAAGAAAACCCAACCAAAACCCAAGCACCTGCCCAAACCCATCCACATCATTATGAGACCCATGGTGAGGACAAGTGTACCATTCCAAGATGGAGATATTAGACCTCATCATCAATAGTAGTGTTCTTTTTCTCTTCAAGGATTATTTATTGGATATTCATGAGGAGAGCCATCATACTTCTCCAACACTTGGAAACAACCTAGGAAGAGCCCATGTTGTCCAAGGAGTTTGCCACTTTGTTTCCCTCACATAAGGTGTGGGTTAATTTCTTTCTTTCCAACTTGTTGAGTAAGAATTTTATGTCAAGTAAGATATCCTTGATACTCCACCCTTAGAAATAATTATGATTAATGGATTCAATCACAACTTTAGAGCCCCCTTCAACATGTAGGTTTTTTATTCCCAGACTAACAACAATTTTAACTCCACTAAGGAGCACTCTTGCCTCATCTGTCACAGAGAGTTGTATCCCGATACCACCAACAAATCCAACCACCAAAATTTCCATTTGAATCTCTGATAATTCCCCCTATGCTAGCCAAACCAATCTTGATTACCTTTCACCACACCATCAAAGTTAAGTTTGTGCCAACCATTGTCAGGAGGTTTCCAAATCATTTTAATCCTAGCCAAAGCTTTAGAGTTGTCAAATGAGTTCAGGACCAAGTTCCTATTCCAAGATTTATCCATATTGATATCCCTTACTAAGGGAGGTTTTTTTGGAGGTTTCCAAACATACAAGGATACACTCTCAGTGATAATTCTAAGACCAATACTAAACACCTCCTTGGGGATTTTTTCCACATTTCTAAAAATCTGATTATTCCTTTCTTTCCACAAACACCAACATAAAATAGGAGGAACCTATCTCCAAATTTCTTTAGGAAGAGGATGGTGATAGGGACTGATCCAACTATCAACAAAGCTCTTGAGGCCACCATTCATAATCCAATAAACACCCAATATTTCAAAAGTAGACTCCCAAAATTCCAAAGCAAACGGGCAATCGAGTAACAAATGAGGGATAGTCTCTTCATCATTCTTACATAGCATACATCTATTCAAGATTTTAAATCCCCTTTTCCTTAGATTTTCCTGAGTGAGTATCTTGTTATGGCTCACTGTCCACAAAAAAAAAAAAAATTGGTGTAAGTTGTCTATTCCAAACCTATTTCCAAATACTATTCTAAGTTCCTTGTAGCGACAACAGACTATAGGTAGACTTAACCGAGGGATTACCCTTTTTTTCCTTGGTCCAATGGAATTCATCCTCAAAGGTAGAGATGGGTATTCTAGTTAGGGAGAGGATGTCCTATAGAGTCTTAGCCTAATGCCTTGAATCTAAGGAATGAGGGTAGCAATTCTCCAACATTTTCCATTTCATATAGCCATGCAATCCACACAAGTAGTCTCTCACATTCTTGCCAAAAAATACCTCGACAGGTACCATCAAATTCCCAAAGTCAAATTGTGAGAGGGGAATTTCAAGCAACTAGGGATCCTCCTAGAATCTAATTTTGTTGTCGTTACCCAGTTTCTATCTCAACCCAAAGTGAAACAACTTTTTAACCCTATAGATATTTTTCAAAATCAATGAACCATTGGGGTGATCATCTGAGAGGCACTTGATCAAGGTAATGTTGTTGAGATATTTCACATTTAGAAATTTGCACCATTCCTTCATGTTCCTCAACTGGTCCCATCTAACCTTTGCAAGTAGGTCTTTATTAGTAGGTTGAATTTTTCTTATGCTAATGCCACCACTAGATTTAGGGAGACATACCATATCCAAAATTATTAGTGCCAATTTCTTTTTCTCCTCCATACCAGACCAAAGAAAATTTCTTTGAATTCTTTCAATTTTTTTAGCAATGTATTTAGGGATTTTGAAGATGGATAGGAAATAGACTGGTATCCCTTGGAGAGCAACATCCAAAAGCTTCCCAACATGGATGAGAGTAGTGCCTTTCCATCTAGCCAATTTTCTTTGTATTCTTTCAAGGACTGAGTTCCAAAACCACCTGTTACTTCCTTAATTGTGAGAGGTAGTCCAAGGTACACAAAAGGAAGGGAAGCACTCTTACAACCCAGAACTGTAGTCATCATGTCCTGTAGGGCTTGTGTGTTGTTAAAGAAGTATACCATAATCTTGTTATATTTTATACAATTTCCAAAAATAGAGGCATAATTGTTTAGACACTTCTTCCATTTTCTAGCTTCCATCACAAAAGCTTTCCCAAAGAGGATGGTATCATCCACAAATTGTTGTATAGCCAAAGGTTCAAGAGAAGTGGTCGGTTTGATCCTCGCAATAGAACCATCAGCCAACATCCTTAAAACATTCCTTCTTAACACATCAAAAACCACAATAAAGAGATATAGTGAAATGGGATCACCCTATCGTATTACTCTACCAACATTGAAGAAGCCATGTGGAACCCCATTAACCAGCACAAAGTACTTGAAAGTAGATATGCATTCAAAAATGAGGTTTGCCACACTCCGATTGAAGCCCAACCTAGTTAACATTTTAAGGAGGAAACTCCATAGAAATTTTTCATATGCTTTGGAAATGTCTAGTTTAAAAGCCATACCAACACAATTACAAGTATGTCCATTGAGTGCATGATTTCATGTGTGTAAATTGCAACATCCAAAATATGGCGACTGGGGACAATTTTTTTTTGGAAAGGGCTAATCATTTTATCAAGAAAAGGTTTTAGGTGGTTAACCAAAATTTTAGAAAAGATCTTGTAGATTGTATTACATAGACTGATAGGTCTAAAGTCATCCATCGATTGGGGTTCATCATTTTTAGGAATTAGGGCTAGAAAGGTATGGTTCAACTATTTTAGAAGTTTTCTCGACTTGAAGAAGTCCTTGGTAGCAAGGAATAGGTCCTCTCCCACAATTTACCAGTACTCTTGAAAGAAATCCAAAGGAAATCCATCTGGTCCAAGGGCCTTGAAGGCATCCATGTTGCAAAATGCTAGTCTGACTTCCTCAGGAATGACAAATATGACAGTAGCATCATTATCCAAATTAGTTAGAGAAGCAGGGACAAAGTCCAGTAACCAGTCATTAACAGTAGAGTTTAGGGCCTCAATAGGCTTAGATAAGGCATGTTGAAAATATCCAGAGGCTAATTGACTAATCTGAGTTGGAGTTGTGGCTTCAACTCCCAAATCATCCTTTAGTTTTTCAATTTGGTTCCTTTTCCTGTGCTTGAGAATCGAGATGTGAAAGAAGTGTTGTGGTTTCCTTCTTTCAGCCATTGAATTTTGGATTTTTGTTTCCTGAATATTTCTTCTTTTTTCAACACTTTGTCCCATTATGTGTAGTAATCTTTCTCCTATTAGAAAGTCTGCTCACAAACATCTCCCTTTTCCATCCTCTCTTTAATTTTATCAGAAAGCTCACGTTTTTGTTGGAAAACATCCCCAAACACCCACTTATTCCAGCCTTTTACCATATTTTTGATATTCTTAAGTTTTTGAAAGACTCTAAATATGGGGGAGCCATGGATAGGTATATTCTACCAGCCAACAATTTTATTCCTAAAGTCTAGGTGAGAGATCCATATTATCTCAAACTGGAATGGAAAATTACCAACAATAGCAAGCTCATTTAGGATAGGGAGTAAAGGATTGTGGTTGGAGATAGTATGAGGAAGAGCCAACAAGTTGGAGCTAAGTAAAGCAACCTAGTTAGGGGAGAACCAAAATCTATCAAGTCTTACCTGGATTAGGTTATCTCCCATTCTCCTATTGGTCCAAGTGTAATTTTGACCCTATAAGTCTATACCCATAGGACTTGTAGCACTTAATAGATCAACCAAGTTTTCCATATTGTCAGAATAGTCCACAAGGCCCCCACACTTTTCAGAAGGATATAAGGGAGATTTAAAGTACCCTTCCACTAACCAATGAGCCTCTTTGTTGTTCAAGATCCAATCTAAAATTTCCAACCAAAGAGCTTTCCTAGCATTCCTAACATTGGGGGCATAAATATTGATAAGGATCCAAGTAGACCCGGATTGGGTGAACTAAACACCCAAACAATTCCTATTTTGAAATAGTTCATGCCCCCAAAGTCTATTAGGATTCCACATAATAGTTAGGCCTCCAAGGTCCCATTTGCATCACTAAAAGAAATTGAGCATTAGGCCAAATATTCTTAGCAATGAGATCAAAATTTTCTTTTTTCATTTTCACTTCTTGTAGTAATAGTATGTCAAGCTTGTGCTCCCAAACATAATTTTTTAGGGCCAGTTGTTTATGAGGGTTGTTTAGCCCTTATATTCCAAGACAATACTTTCATTTTGACATCTACTTTGATACTTCCAATGTCCTCTGCTTTCTAAGAGCTATCTCTTTCGATGTATCTTTATTTTTGGTTTGTCTCTAGTTAGGTTTGTTTGGTTTGGTTTCAACACCAATATTCACCTTCCTTTGCTTTCCCTTCTTCTTTAGGGTTGGCCATCCATCCTTATCCATATTTTGGCTGAGTCTGGGATTCAACTGCAGTTTTTATCACTCTAGTTCCAAAGCTATCCCCATCTAAAATAATTCTAGTTATTTCACCTTCTTTCATCTCTTTAATTAGATCATGGTTAGCTAGGGGTTTAGATTGGTCACTCAAAATTTCAACCTTTGACTCACTAATAGCAACTGGGTCATACGGTATGGTTTTCAATGGAGATGCATTCTCTAGCGAGCTTTCAAAGGGTTTACTGGGTGATGTCACAACCAAGTTTGTGATAAGATCTTCAACAAGACCAAATTTGGCCAGGGAATCCAAAATATTTAAGATATTAGATTTGAATGGATAGTTGGTTGTGATTTCATCCACCAGGGGATCTTTCATGATGGGTTTTCTTATTACAAAGGACTTATAGTAAAAAATAAGGTGCCTAGGTTTGAAAAAAAATTGACAGTAAACAACATTTTCATAGCACACTTGTTGGTTCCATGAACCAAACTTAGAGCTCAGTGTCGTTGAGGTGGGTAATGTCTTATTAATTTCATTATTGACACATAATCATGTGAAAAATAACTTAGATTTCATTCAGGTGATGATATCTGAAGCAATGAAGTGACCCAGTGAATCCCCAATACATTGAAATACTGGCTCATCCCAGTATTCCAAAGGTAAACCCAACAGACGAACCAAAACAAAAGTAGATTTGTTAAGGTTGACAATCGGATCGAATCCAGGCTTCCACTAGCAAAGAGATAGGCTATGCTTCCAATAAACCCAAGGACCCAAAGATAGGACCAATAGAAAATCCTCAAAAGCCATAAATTTGAAGAGGAACAACCCTCCAACCATAGCACAAACTTCAACATTGCCCTTTAGATGCCATTTAGCCACAATCTATCTTCTAACCATGTCAACGGTGGGGTGGAAGGAAAAGAATTTACCCACTACAAAATTATCCTTGGAAGAAACTATGCTATCAATGGTGGAGTCTAGGAGTGAGATTTCAGTACCAAAGATAGAATTCATAATCTCAGGTTGAGGGTGAGATTTATCCGAAGTAAGATTTTGGGATGAGTTGAGCAAGACTTTCTTCCAACCTTTGGATTCCAGAAGGAAAGGAATCGTGGGAACATCCACAAAAGCACGTGAGGGAGGGTCCCCCGAGGAAGGCGGGGTGGCATGTGTGTGGTCAATAGGGGACAGGGGAGGGAGACTGTGGGGTGCCACCATAGCGACTTACACCATGTGCACAATCAATTCAAACTAGCAGAGTGGGAAAGTAGAAAGCATTAGAATATTGTATGAGCCTTTTGACTTGACTTTTGGCATGAACTAGTCATTCAACTATATAATTAAAATTATATAAGAATTTTATCACTTAAACTCTTATCTAATAATAAATCAAAATTTCATAGAAACATTTTATAACCATCACTAAAATAAAATATATATCACACATTTATAATAATAAAAAATCATACTAATGTCATTTTTTTTTAATTCAAAATAGTTTACAGAAAAGGTTGATCATAGTGATCATACGTATAAGGTCAAGATATACAATAGTTTTTCATTTCTATCACAAGATCTATGCTATAAAAAATATTTGAACTATAATGCATACCTCGTAGGGCAACTATACATATCTTTAATTAGTTACTATTTCATATCCAGTTACAAAAAATATTTATATACATGTTTAATCCAAATTTTCTTTAGCTTTCTGCTTTAGGATTTCCTTGTAGTTGTTTGGGTCCTCCTTTATGAAGTACTTCAACCCAAGTTTACAATAAAGCCATTAGTTTACTTTGTTTAGTTCTTCTTTTGTTATTTCGATCTTGCCATTCTTCATCAACTTGTGGAACTTATCTTTGGAAACTTCTATTGTAATGGATCCTTGCATGTAAACATTATGTGTTGTGAGTCTTCTATTAGACTCAGTAAGTTCCCTCCTTATTCCTTGGTATTTTTCTATATTTCTAGCTTTCCAAAGAAACCAAAGAATTTTAGTAGTAAGAATTAGCCAAAAAAGATCAATTCCTTTTCCTATTCCCTCAATTTTCTCCAATAGAATTTATTTTTTTATTTTTTCTATTATTTCCCCCTAACCTGTTAGATCAATTAGAAATAAGTTCCAAATTTCCTTAGCAAAATAGCAATAAAAGAAGATATGAGAGACAATTTTAGATTTCTTACAAATATCACAAAATATTTGGAATGCCTTTTGATTCAAAATTTGGAAATTTTTGTAACGTCATCCATTTGAACCTTGGTTTTTTTGGTTCTAATATATTGTTCCATAAACCTGTGAAAATCCCATTCCATTTTTTTAATTGAAATTTAGATTCCAACCTTTATTCAGTTGTTCAGATAAATTAGGTGGCTCAACAATCATACAGTATATTTCCTTTGCTTTTAAGTTGGATATCTTTTCATTTTTTAGCCACAATAGGTCTTGGTTGTCTTTTATATTATATTCATGGTGATTTTCCTATATTATTTTCGGGTTTTTTAATCTTTCATAGGTTCTCTTTTGAGTTTGAGGTAGGTTAAACTCTTTGTTGAGAAGTTCCCAACTTTTTTAGTTTTTCATTATTTGTTATATTTTTGAAGAGAGATTCCCTGTTTGTTCCACTCTTTGGTCGAGCACCCTTGAAGTAGTGCAATCAACTCATTATTGTGGAAGATATTCCACCATATGGATTTTAATGAAGTTATTTTATTAAGCTTTTTATCTATTAGAAAATTATTAAGGATGACTTCCTTACTAAGCTCCCAGGATTTCCACAAGCTTTTAAAAACATTTGATCTAGTTGGGGAGATAGTAAATTTTCCAAAATGTAGATTACAGAGAGGTAGGTTCCTCCAAGCTTTGGATTTTTTTGGAACAACATTCCTTATATTGTTTCTAACTAGAATCTTCCATGGTTCATTTCCTATTAGGATTTTGCAGATCCATTTTACAGTGAGAGAAATACCTTGTTTTTTAGATCCTTCAATCCTAAACCCCCTTTTTGTTTATCAATACAACACCATTCCCACTTAACTGCATGCTTTTTCTTCTTACCTTTACCATCAGACCACAAAAACTACCTAATTCTTTTTTGAATTCCATCTATTTGATAGCTATTAAACATCCGTACAAAAGTATAATATATATTATATGAGGAAAGTATTTTTTGACAAACTTGTGCTTTACCCACAATGGATAAACATTGCTTATTCCAAGCTTCCAACTTTTTATAATTTTATTTTTCATCCATTCCCACATCTCCTTTAGATTGGGATTTATTGCAAAGGGGATACCTAGATATTTGACAATTTTTTTTGGTCCACCCCATTGGAATTCATGCTTTTTGAACCATTTAGGTTGATGGTTTTCCCAGCTTAGTAGGATAGTATTTGCTTTAGAAATATTGGCCCTAACGGCTTTAGCATAAAGGTCCATTTTCCTCATCAAGTTTTCAAAGTTCTCTTTTCCATTTTGACAAACAATGTTGTGTCATTAACATACTGTACATTACTTAGCTTTTCCTCATTTAGGAGTGAAATCCCTTGAATGCTTGGGCTTAGGACAAGATCTCTTAAAATGTAGTGGAGAGAATTTGCAACTATAACAAACAATGACAGGGAAAGTGGGAACCCTTTCCTTATAGACCTTTGTAGTTGAAACTCATTAGTGAACTCCCCATTAACTTCAACCCTCGTTGTCACATCCTTCATTAATGTTTTTACCATCTGACAAAGCATATCTGGGAAACCAAATGCCTCTAGGGACATCATAATGAAGGGCCATTCTATTCTATCATAAGATTTCTCGAAGTCTAGAAGTAGCATTCCAATGTTTTGATTTGACATTCTAGCCCATTTCATAACTTCCCAGTTGGTAACAAGGGTTTCAAGAATATATCTACCTTTTATAAACCTTGTTTAGGTATTATTAATGACACTTGGGAGGATTGTGGTTAGTCTTAAAGCAATGGTTTTAGCAAGGATTTTATAAGACACATTTAGAAGTGTAATCGGCCTCCAATTTTTCAATAAGGTTTTATCTTCCTCTTTAGGGATTAGTTTGATAATACCTTAGTTTATAGCCTTTCCCAAAGATCCTTTCTCAATGCCCTCTTTATAAACTTGCAAGAGGTCTTAACTAATCCACTCCAATTTTTTTTTATATAATTCAACTGGTAGACCATCTTCCCCAAGAGATTTTTCATTGTTAAGGGAGAGTATTGCATTGCTTATTTCTTCTTTAGTTAACTAATTACTAAGAAATTTTGAATTTTCCTTGGTGATATTTGTTGGAATTAGATTTCTGTATTTTTCCCTTATTTCTTTGCATTGTTGGTTGTTACACTCAACAGTGAAGAGTTCCTTATAGAATTGATAGAACTTTTCCTTGATCTGATTAGGATCTTTGATCATGACATCATCTTACCATATGGAGCCCACAAATTCTTTAGCCTCCTTGTCATTTAGCATTCTAAAGAAGTATTTGGAGCCCCTTCCCCCTTGAGCAACCTAATTTAGTATTGCTCTCATTTTAAGACCTTGGTCTTTATAGTTCTAAATTTTCCTTAGGTTCCCTTTTATATCAATAAGGTTCTTATTTAATTCAAATTTTTGAGGGTACCTTTGGAGATTGTCCTCTATCCTCAAGAGATTTTCTTACAGAAGGTATTCTAATTTCCTTAGTTCTTTTGCATTTTGTTGACCAATAGTTTGAAATATTTCTTGCTAGGTTTTGATATTGATGTTCCATCTTTCAATGGTAGAGATGTTCTGAAGAGACCATCTGTTTATTTCCCTGAGAGTAAATATTGCATTACTATAATATTCCATATTTAAAAGACTTGCATTGAGCATGATTTATTTTATCTCTCCTCCTATCTTTTACATTATTGTTTTCAACTATGATTTTAACCTTAATAGGGTGATGATAATAGATGGTCCATGGGTTAACCTTTACTCTACTGTTGGCTCCTTCAACTTGATTAAACATAAATATTTCTTTGTTGGCATAAAATCTATCCAATCTTTAGTAGATCCTTTTGTTGCCACATTGAGAGTTGCACCACATGTATACCATATGGTTTTATTGTCTTTTTTTTCTCCCTCAAGGGGATCCATGAGTTTGAGCCTACTTTTCATTTTGAGCCAGAAGAATATCTCATTTCCTTTCCATCCCATTTTATTTCATCCTATTTTGTCCTCTGCATTTTCCACCATATTGAAGTCTCCCCCAACAATCCAAGGGATTTCCTGCATTTGCTCATCCAGTCCTAGAGCTCACATCTATGCCTATACTCATCAGGGGCATATATGGAGCATATTCCAAATTTTTTGTTATCTTTTTCTATATATACCCATACTGCCCTATTGTAGGGTGATGTCCCATGGTCCTTAACCCATTTGGTCCATTTATTGGATAAGAGGATAATAGTGCCACCCTTACCTCTTTCATGGTTGGTTGCAAAGAAGGATGAGTCATTAAAAAAAAAGATTTGTTTCAAGAGTGTAGTTGATTGCCTTTAAGTCTTGCAACATTACCACATCCTTGCATTTCTCTTGATTTAGGAACCTTCTAATACAATACTTTCTGTCAGGGGACTCCAATCCCTTGACATTTCATGAGATGTAATTAAGAGTCATTCGCATCCATTCCTTGTGATTCCTCTTCTACCTTCCTAAATCCTTCAGAGCATTTAGGAAGATTACACTTTTTTAATATTTTTCCTTAGATAAGGGATAGATTCTTCTTTCTAGCTCTACCTTCTTTTCCTCTCTTTTTTGGCCCAACCATTCATTTACATAGGATCCTTTTCTTTTTTCAGGTTGGGTGCCAACCAACTCTTGGATATCCACCCTCTTTATGTTCTCCTTTTTTTCCAACTTGTTATTGTCACCTGTGGAATCTAAGTTACTTTTTAAGATTTGCTTTAGCTGGTTAAGGTTTAGCAGATTAACAAATTTCTTATTTTTCTAGTTGAAAAGCATTTTTAATTCCTCAAGGTTGTGATTTCCAAGGCCTTGCTCTAGGGAATTACAGGTCATTCCCAAGCAAGTCAACGTCAATCCATAATCCTCACTTGGCTTTCTTTTTTCATTTTGATCTTCTATCAATGGGTCCAAACCGTTTCCAGTTACACCATTGCTTGAGTTATTCACTTTCCTACATTTTTCCATGACTTGCTTTTAACCTAAAATCATAATTTTGTGTTATGAATTTTGGTGTAGGGCATTTGAGGGGTTTGGATATGAGACAAAGAGGTCTCTATTCTCAGCCAATTTGGTAGACTTATCGGTCTAAGCATCATTGGTTTTAATTCCCGATTGATCTTCAGGGGGGAGGGGGGGTTCCATTTATATCTTTCCTTAGTCTTCTAGTTTTTGATTTATTTACGATTCTATTATTTATTGCTATTTGTTGCTCTATCTTATCCAAAACCATTTCCTAGGCTTTTTTTATGCCCCGAAGGATTAGATTTACCCTTGATTGAGAGATCAAAGACCCATTTAGGAGTCACAATCTCATCTTGGTTCTATTTTTTTCCATCTTAAGGGGGGTTCAATACCAAATTGCTAGAAATTTTGATCGAATCTTTCTCAAAATTGGAAAGAATAGCTTTCAATCCTCAAGTAATAATTCAAGATCAATATCATTAATATCTTTGTTATCATTTTTAGGGGTTGTTCCATCATTAAAAATCCCTTCTTTAATAGGAATGTTTGTTACAATTTGGGAATCCTCGATGGGGCTATCACCTCCCTTAGGATTCTTGTTATCATTTATGGTCGAGTCATTATTAAATTTAGGGTTAGATTTTGCTGGCTTTTTCCTTTACAAAGCCTCTTTGTTTTTCAAAATAGGGAAATTTTTTATTACGCGCCCCTCCTTTTTCTAGAGGAAGCACACATTTATACCACTTGAGTTCAAATTGAAAGGATAAGATGGATTTTTCTATCTCAAATTCGACTTCTTCAGGGAAATCTATACCAAGGGTGATATACATTAGAACCCTTGCATCTAAAAGAGGCAAAGCATTTTTGGTATCTTCAACCCTAAGTACCTTCCTATATGAAGCCATAATCCTAGGGATAAAAGACCAAAGCAAAAGCAACATATTTTTAAGGGTAACCCATCTTGGGTAAGATAGTGCGAGAACCTCTTCATTGAGAAGATTAGAGGACCAAGGCATTGCTTTAAAAACAGAATTGCCAACTTACCAAAATTCCTTATTAATAACCCTTTCTTGCATCATTACTTCTAAAAATAATTAAAAACAACCCTTTTTGAAAAAAAAATGAATTCCTATCTTTTTATTACAAACATTAGACATCCATTGATCAAGGTATTTCCTCACAAGGATTTTAGAGCAATCTAGAGTAGTGAAAAAGATAGCCACATTTCTTAATCTACTCTCTTCCTTGTCCAGGGCCATATCAATTTCCCCATTTGGTATGATTATATATTTTATAGGGCACTGGGGAGGACACTTACCGTTGCTGCTTCCAAGCTGATGACATTCAATGCCGAGCCCATCTTCAACGGTTCAGAACCTTGCCGCTTCTAGAACGACACCCCTTTCATCTTTGGTTACAATAACTCTGAAAGTTCTAGCGCCACCAATCGAGCTACTGGGAGGATTTAACTTCCCGTTAACCACCATACCACATGGGGAGTTGTCTGAATAATGGACCTCTTTGTCAATTGATTACCCCGTACCAGGGTGGCAAGCACAACGCATAAAGGAGGAGGGTTTGAAGCATGCAAAATTAACACACGGTGCCAAGAAGAACAACACACACAATGCATACAAGATAATAATAACAAAATGACTACTACAAACATGAAAAAGAACCAAGGCATAAAGGAGGGCAGTAAAGGTGAGAAAATCAAACCCACGATGGCTTACAACCATCCTGAGGATAACCCGTCATACACCACCATTATTGCCTTGTGAGAGCGCTCTCCCTCAATCACCTCTTTTGCAAGTCACATGTGTGTAAATCATATTTTAAAATACCTATTAACTTATATTTCTTTACTCTCTACAAAATAGTCATATGATACTCATTATAACAAAGAGATAAAATAGTCTTTACAAAACATATTACATTTATGTCAATTAATTTTAGAAAAGTAACTCATATTACAAATTTTAATACATGAAGGGAACTATTAACAATATCTCATATCTAAAATGATAAAAACTATGATATGAACATGCACCCAAAATAACTATAAATTATTTGAATCAATGTATACAATGCAAAGACAAATAATTTCATTTTATGATTGATATCAAATGTAAAATGTGCTAGTTTCATTAGTTACAGATTAAATATTTAAATCTACTACACAAACCTAAAAGATAGTAGCATGGCCATGTCTAATATGACCAGATAAGAATTATGTTTGCATTTCTTGTACTATCCATATCCTTCTCAATAATTCATCTAAGAATATATATATCCTTTATAATAGAAACCTCTAAAATGCATGATTAGAAGGATGCCAAAATGCTCAACATGATAGAGTTCATGTGAACAAAACAAAACAAAACAAAATGAAAAAACCATGATAATAAAAGAACCCCCCTTTGAAGAAATAACTATGATATAAATAAATAATATTATATGCAAGTATGATGTATTTGGCATAAGAAACTCCAAACCAAGGAATAATTCACATAGAAACATATAAACCTCTAGCTCTGCTTGAAGGGGTGTTGTATTAACTAATATGAGATACCAATGCTCACAAATTACTCTCTACTAAGTATAAAACCATGCATATGTAGATTGAATATTCTCTTAGAATAGAGGCATCAAGGTTCTCAAAAAATAAAGTATAGATAAGGCATTTGAATTGTTTAACAAAATGTTGAAAAGTGGTGTCATTTTTAAAATGCAAAGTTTTTAGTATAAGCTTAAAATTGGATTTGTTGAGAAATCTTGAGAAACCTTAAAGAAAATAAAAAGAATGCATATCCATAACCTATACCAATTTTCTCCCAGTCATGATAATGTAGAACCTTGAAATAGTGTTTGGAAATCATTGAAAATTTGTTAAGGTATATTTTTTGTAAGAAAAAGATAAAATTCTCTGATAGACACACACGAAAGAAGCAATAACACATATAAGGAGTTTGATTTGTTTTACAAAGAAAAGATAAAAACGTATCTCATAAAAGGAATACTTGAATTTAGGATATAAATTAAAAGGGATTTGTTCATAAAACTTTTGAAACTTTGAAAAAAATGTAAAAACATATACAAAGTCATGTTTTTCAAACTTTGCTAGCCTTTATGCCAACAAAAATTTTGGACAATTTCTGATTAATTTACACTGGAATAATCCTCAAAGAAAGGTGATTTATACTTCTCAAGGTAGAAGAACAAATGAATGGCCTCACAACCTCGCCAACCTCTACCTAGCCTACACAAACATGAAAAAAAAAAAAGTATTGAAATCCTCATAGTAGTCAATTTATGGGAGATTCTATCAGAAAAGATATTCTATGAAACGTAAAATATTTGGTATTTTGATTATAGGAAATCACTTAATGGATTAGATAAGCCAAATTCTCCCTACTTGAGCCTATATAAAATTTTAAAAAGAAACTCAACATTCTTTTCAAGATTAACAAGAAATTTTTATAAATATTATGAACTAGTCGATTATTAGGTAAGTGTTGGGTAAACATGCATGTAGAAAGAGGAAGCACATGTATGACATGCAAAAATGTGGAATCATAGAAAAAGGCACATGAATTATTAATAGCATAGATAGAGACATCTAATCAAATGAAATAAGTAAATTAACATAGTTGGACTTTGTTTTATAGAAATCCATCATATTTTCTGCCTTTAATTCAAATGTAAAATTCAAAATACATACATATTTCATCAAAGAAATAGTGGATTATCAAATATAAAAGGATTCAATCTCATACCTATTCAAATTGCTTCTTTTATGAAATTGGAGCCCAAAAATAGACAATTTTTTTGCTACTTTAGAATGCCATGCCTAGAGAAGAGAGAAATGTAGATATTTCCTTGTCAAAATGAGGAGAAAAATGATAATTCCTTCCCTATCCAATGCCTCCTACATAGTTTTTAATTCCTTCTAGGTACCCACTAAGCGAGATTTTAATAGTCATAATTATTTTTTGAACTTCCATTCCACTACTTGGCATGATCATTCACAGGCTAAATATATAGTAATAGTAAATTGGTGCAATAATGTAGGATCCATTCAAATAATTGAAAAAATATAAATGGATATAAATTAATTAAATAATCTTAATTTTAAATACATTATAAATGAATGCATATGAATAGAATACTTGAAATTCAAACTAGTTTTATTCTAATTATCAAAAAATAGAATTGATGAAGATAATGAAATGTTCAATTGTAATATCATACAACACACAATGCAATATTTAAAATTTTCTTCTTACCTATTTAGAACAATTGTTTAACAATTAAAATTATGTTTAAAATAAGTGATTAAATCAAATGGGATGTGACATCCTTTTCCACTAGAAAAATTCATCATCCCAATGGATTAATAATTAGAAAAGGTTTTGTTAAAATTTCATTTTGTCTGACCAACATGTTTCAAAATTAAATAACACCATTAGATATTTAACATACATTATTCAAAATAAAAAATATTTCTATGGTTCTCAAATCATAATCTAAAACATTTAATTAAGTATCAAAACAAATTAAGCCAAGTAATATCATAGAAAGAGATTTAAAAAAAAATAAGACTAGGTATAATTGTTGCATCTTAGTTGTATCCTCCTCGATGGCATTTTCTAGTGAATACTAATTCCATTGAACTTTAGACTTGTTTACCTCTTCGTTGCACAATTGGAATTGGTTCGTCTCCAATATTTACAAGTTTATATCATTATTGTCCTTGTCTCTCTTACTTGTGGGGTGTTACAATTAAGTACATATTTAGAATTACATATATACCTTTTAAGAAAGGACACATGGAATACATCATGAATTAGACTAGTGCTAGAGGCAAGGCTAAGTGATAAGCCACAAGATTAATTTCTTCTAACACTTAGAAGGTTCCCACATAGTGAGGAGCTAGCTTGGATTTCCTTCCAAATATAATGTAACTTTATGCAGCTAAACCCTAAGAAAAAAATTCTCCTACTTGAAAACTCTTAAATGTTGTGTTCTTATATACATAATTTTTTTCCTATTAGACACTTCCCTTAAGCTTTACCTAATAAATTATACTTGTTCAACAATATCACTTAACATCTCAAGGCTTATTATAATTTTGTCTTCTAATTTATCTAAACTCAAGGGATTTCAACACTTCATACCATAGAGTGTTTCAAAAGGTGTCATACCTAATGTTGATTGGAAAGAGTTGTTATAGGAAAACTCAACCAATTGAAAACATACTTCCCAATTCATTTGTTTTTTATTAGATAAGCAGGGAAGGGCCTTGATCCCATACAAAGCTAGCAATAGAGCAAAAAACAACCCAACAAAACATATTGGCAAAGGAAGAGCCAACTAGAAACAACAAAGGACTAAACCAGAGTTAGCAAACCAACAAGACCATCATGTATAGGCACACATGCCAGTATCAAGATTATCATCACAACACACATGCCACTTATCAAAACCAAAAAAAATATTAACAACAAAACTAGCAAGAGGCCACAAGCCATTAAGCATAATCTAGATAGTCATTAAAATATACCAATAGTCATACTTAAACCATAAGCATATAAACTAAACCAGTCTAAGACTAAAACAACAGAGCTATAGAAGGCACTTAGGCCAAAAAGTTTGAGAAAAGAATGAAACATAGAGAAAAGAAAAGAAAAACATTAAGATTCCTTAATAAGACTCCAATTTACCTGACACTCATCCACAACATCCAACTAGCTTTCACTATTCGACTTGTTCTCATTATTTTCTACTTCAGTCTTTCCAAGAGACTTCCCTTTTTTCTTTTGTTACTTCCTAATTTTTTCCCTACCCTGACACTATACCCATCATAGCTTTTTTCATGATTCCCTCAACAACAACACTGATATTTTTGATATCATCTTCCATAACCTCAAAAATTTTAGAGCTAGAATCATCACCAAGTTTCTTTTCCACTTGGATCATATGATCATTGGGGGATTCAATCTTAGAACCAAGTATGTTAATATCCCTATCATTAGCATTATCCTGCAAAGGGGAGTCTTGCATTATAGTGTCCTTTTCTTTATTAGTTATAGGGTTATCATTATTGACCTCAACTACCTCCTCTTCCTTAGAATCTTTCTCCTCTCTATCCTCATTTCCACCATCTCTATCAAGATTATAGTCCTCATCTTGAAACTCTTCCTCCTCCACATCAAGGTCACTACCCTCCTCATCCTCTAACTCTTTAATCTCACCTAAACTGTTAGGAATAAATTCTTCCTCAGAGGTATCAATATCCTCTTCTCCACTACCTATTTTCCTTTTTTGTTTGTTTGCTTATCCTTGGAGGCGGCCTTATCAAGTCAAACAAACCTTCAACCTCTAGAAAGAATAATACCACTAGTCAGGTTTCCACTTTTCAGGCTAGCATCCTGATCATCAGAAATGGTGATAGTGAGGCCTTTCTTTTTGGCCTCCTTTGAGTCCACCTTTCTTTGTTTAGAAAACCTAGGTGTGAGAGGGGAGGTCTTGCATTTTTATAGGGTGGTTTTGAGAAGATCATTAGTGAATGGGTCAAGGGTGGTAGGAGGAGAATTTTTATTTTTAGCCAACTTAGGCATTCTACTAGGGGAGTGGGGTTGACTGTCAACAAGCTCAAGCCTAACATAGCTAGTCAAGGGAGGAGTATTCTCTAAAATATTGACCGACAGGTTTCTTTGAGGGGTGGTGGCCAACACGTACTTGTGAAGAGCCCTAATAAGAACCTGGTACAAAGGAGGGTTGGCACCATGCTCAATGTTTTGTTGGAGGGAGGAAACATAAAAAGAAAGATTTATCTTATCATTATGCCTTACATGGTTCAAAATGGGGAAGTGGTACCCATGAAATATCATATAACACCCTTCAAGAGTAAAATATCTTATTATATGCCAGCTAAAAAGAGCATACATAGGAGGGAGTTTCAATCTGGCATACCTATTTTGAAACATTTTCAGCTTCTCATTATGTTCGAAGAAACTATCAATGAAATTATGATGGTTTCCAGATCTCTTTTTCACAATCTTCTTGCCTTCATACTTTAGCCCAGTTGCTTATGTTATCAACTTAGGAGAAACTATAAAATATAGGCAGTCAATCATGAATTCATCATTGCTCCAAGAATTAGTGAACTTAGAAGTTAGGGCATCATTGTAGCCTTGCATTTCTTGAAAAAAGACATAAAACTCATCTTTTCAAACAACTCCCATAGCTCCTCATTCTGTTGGAGAGACTTATAGTTAATAGGCTCTGAAATTTTTCTAGGGCTTCCCATTAAACCCTCTTCAAAAAGATAATTCCTTTGCAGCAACAAGAAATATCCACGAGGACCCTTATCACCCATAACAAAATTCACTAGAAAAACAATTTCTTCAGTGTCAAAACTAAATCTAGCCTCATGTATTTGTAAAATATTCCTGTTATGCTTTCCAATAATTATGAGAATGAGCGAAGAATTAGAATGATCTAGAACACACAAATTAGGCATGTAAAAAGTATTAGTGAGAGAAATATTAAAACTCGACACATTAAATGGGAAGCAAGACATTTAATCAGTCCACACAGGAACAAACTAACACAATGAAGCAAAGGGCACCTCGAAGAATCTTAAAGAGATGATTTTTATGAGCCTTAAAAAAAAGTAATCATTTCCCCACTCACCATAAGATATGTACCTAAATTCCTTTAGACAATTTTTTTAAATTATTAACATACTCCATCATCATTATCTTAAAAGTCATTTTAAGATAAGAAAAATCATCATAAATACCTTTCTCCCCATACCTTTCCTTTAAAATAATAGTTTTTATGTTGAATAAAATATTATTTGAGTTCCAAGAAGCCCAAACATGGTGATTGAGAGCTCCATTAGCTGTAGCATCCACAACTCCATTACCTTCTTTGTAGGTGTGAACAACCCTAGACTAAAGGAAACTCCCTAAGATCTTAATACAATCCTCCATTATATCCCTAATCTCCAATTGTCCTCTAACCTTTCCTTTGAGAATATGAATTATAAGCTTTCAATCCCCTTCAATTATCCCTATGGGATACCCAAAGTCTATCAATCTTTTGATTGCCCACTAGGTAGCCATAACTTCAACAAAATTGTTAGAGGTAGACCCAAGGTTTTTTGCGTAACCTTCAATTAACATCCCTTGATGATCACAAATCACTCCCCAACACTAGCCAACTTAGGGTTCCCTTTAGAACAACCATCTTAATTGTATTTGACCCATCCAAAGTTAGGGAGCATCCAAGATGTGTGTTTCCTATTAAATTTAGTTATCCAATTAATTTTAGTTAAATCCTGTTTAATTCCCCAATTCCATTTAATTCTAAACTCCTTCTATGAAGGCATTTGTTTGGAGTAGGCATAAACATCAACATTAATATTCTCCTAATTTTTTTGTTTTATGGCCAAGAAAGTCTCGTTGTTTCTCATCGTGTCTCTGAAAATTCTATTATTACATTCTTTCCATAAAACCCAAACAAAAAAAGGGGGGATCTAATTCCAAAGATCCATAATGACATTATGAGAGAAAGGACAACAAAACCAGCTTTGTACAAATTGCAAAATAGACTTGGGGAAAACCTTATCAATCTAAAGTAGGGAAAGAACTTGGGACCATATATCATAAGCATAAGGATAGTGAAAAAATAGGTGGTCAATATCTTCCGAGTCATTCAAGCAAAGGCTACATCTTCACAAAACAGAAGCCCCTCTTATTAAGGTTATCAATTGTCAATATACTCCTATGAATAGCTATCCACCAAAAGTAGTTAACCTTAGGAATAAGTTTAGGGTTCTAGACTTTCTTCCAATCAAGAACACCACTAGAAATGAAAATCCTTTCCAAGATAGAGTAGGTTGACTTAACTGAAAGGTTTCCTGAAGGATGAAAATACCACAACCATTTGTCCTCCCTATTCCTATATAAAACATGCAATCACCAATACATTGATAAAGGTGTTGAATAACCATATCCTTGTTTTTTTGTCTTCCCCCGTAAACCTATTCTCTAAGATTTTTCCAAATTGGCTTGTCACCATTCCACAAAATATATTCATGAAGTTGGCTACCATTAGCTCTTAGCAGTCTCTATTTTATAATATTCAAGCTGTTAATATTGGATAAGGTTGGGCCAATCATCCAAGCATCATCCCATAACATTATTTTCCTACCATTTCACACTCTTCTTCTCACCCCCATTCTTAAGAAATTTTTTATTTTCAAGATATTATTCCAAATGACTGAGCAATAAGGAAGCTCTACATCATAAAGAAAGCACCTTGATCCCCATTATTGAGGTATTTAGGTTTTAGAATTTTCACCCAAGTATTTTTCTCCTTGAAGGAATTGCCATCCAATTTTTGAGAGGAGGGCCTTATTAAAAAGCTTTAGCCTCCTTAACACAAGACCACCAAACTGTTTAGGAAGACAAAATTTCTCCCAACCCACAAGGGAAATCCTAGAACACTCTTCAACACCAGTCTAGAGAAATTTCCTTTGGATTTGTTCAATTTTGTCAACTATAAAAGCAAGGATTTTCAGCAATGAAAGGTAGTAGATAGGAATATTTTGTAAATAAGCCTTAAGTAATCGAAGCTTACTAGCCTAACTTAGAATTTTACCTTTTCATCTTGCCAATTTCTTTTGAAACCTCTCTATAATCTAATTCTAGAAAGCATTTCTTGGGTTCTTAGCAATTAAAGGAAAACCAAGATAGGTGGATGGAAGAACAATAGATTGACACCCCAAAATCTTTATGACCTTATCTTTAATCTGTTGATTTTCATTAAAGAATTAATTATTACTTTTATTATAGTTTATAAATTGACAAAAAACCTTAGCATAATCTTCCAAAATAGACTTCCAGTGTTGGGCTTCAATAACTAACACAACACTAAAGAGGATGGCATCATCTACAAATTGTTGATGGGAATTAGGAGGAAGTGATGAAGCAACTTTAATCCCTTTTATAACCTTATGATTTAGAATTTTTTAAATATTTCATCCAAGAACTTCAACAACAATAATAAATAGGTAAGGGGAGAGAGGATCCCCTTATCTTAAACCTCTATCATAGGAGAAGAAGCTCCTAGGAACACCATTAACAGGAACAAAATAGTTGGGCATGGTAACACAAGTAGTAATCAATTTGAGAAAATTCCCTTTAAGCCCAAATTTCTGCAAAACAATCAAGAGGAAAGGCTATGAAACCCTATCATATGCTTTAGAAATATCCAATTTAACTACCATCCTAGGTATTTTGCTTGATTCCACTGAGAGGATAATTTCATGAGTATTAAGAACAACATCAAGAATATGTCTCCCTTTAACAAAACTTTTTTGATTATCAACTATCATTTTATTTAAAACATTTTTCAGCCTATTGACTATAATCTTAGAGAGAATCATGTACACCATGCTACATAAGCTTATATGTTGGAAGTCCTGCATAGTGGAAACATTGTCTTTTTTGGGTTATCCCACAATAGTGGGTTACACTTTTTGGCCAAACTTAACAATGAACTAAACTTTTTTAACTAAATCTTCACTTTTGGACACACCTATAGTCACAAACCATGAGAATTTGAAGGATGATGCAAAAATTAAAGATTTGTATTATCATCTATAGATTGAAATATATATTTAAAAAAATTAACCAAATTTGACTTTCGATAATTATTTAAAATGGTAAACACTATTTTTAAAGAGTGATGCTCACTTGAGAATACTAATTTTTTCGCGAATAGATAAATTGTAATTTCTTTAGTAATCTGTATTATGTTCATGATATCTAGCTCTTCATTTGGTTTCATAGCGTTTTATTGATTTGTTTTAATTAAGTTTTGAAGTCAAACATAATTATAATTTAGGGTATATAGTTTACTATTAACACAACTTTTTGTCTGTATTGAAATTAAATTTTATTTCTTTTGTTAATTGTATATTATCATTTTAAGACATATACTTTTTTTAGATTTTTTTTGAATATATATTTTCCGTTACGTGCATAAGAGTTGATTTTTCAATGGAAAACCTATATCTACATATATATAGTCAAAAATAAATATAATAATAAATAAGTACTTTGGTAAATATATTAAGGATCAAATACTACAAAGCATAAATGAAATGAATCTATTTGATCTCCTCAAAAGCAAACTAAAAGTGGCCATCAATATTTGATAGTGTAGAGGAATTCATTATAGCATGACAAACCATGGGTTCTATCCAAGGGTTTGACTTACAATGAACGTCTTCTCTCAATTAAAACTTTTAAACGTGGAAAATTCCAAGGCTTAAATCATTATATTTTCTAAAATTATGTGATTCTGTCAAAGATGTCCTGTAAAGTGTAACTCAATAGTTGAGGCAGGTCCCTTAGGAAGAGGTTTGTAAAAGTAGAACTTGATGTTTTAGCAAATTCTACCGACGAAGAAATTCTCGGAAACAGGAGGTCTGGAGACACAAGGTCCCATAAGTCTTGAAAGAAAGCTGATGGGAAACCATCCGGCCCAGGGGCTTTATAAGCTTCAAATGAAAAACCAACATTCTTCACTTCTTGGAGAGAAACAAGTTTCAACAAGTCAGTGAGATCCTAATCAATGATAACTTTAGGGATGATATCAAGCAACTCCTTGAGACCAAAAGTTTCAGAACATTTATAGTTCTAAAAATTAGAGAAGAAAGAAACAATAACTTTAACCATCTGTTTATCCTCTATAATAATGATGTCATCTTCTTTCATTAAGCTCCTTATTTTGTGTCATCATCTATGCTTCATAGTAGACTGATGGAAGAAATTTGTGTTTTTGTCTCCATTCGTTAACCACTACACTCTAGAATTTTGTTTCCAGAAAACATCCTCCTCTTTATTTTATTTCATCCAATGTAAGTGCAGATCCCTTTCCTCTTGGAAAATATTAACACCTTTATCACCTCCTTCCATTATATCCTAAATTTCTTTTAGAAAATAAGAAATGGTCTTTTTTATATGAAATAAATTTCCAAAAGAAATTGTATTCCAACCCTTGACCTTGTCTTTTATCCTCTTAATATTTTGAGTTAGGTAGTACATAGGAGTACCATTGCAAGGAGAATTCCACCAGTTTTCAATTTAACCCCGAAACTCTAGGTGAAAGGTCCACATGATCTGATATCTAAAAGGGAAGGGTCCTTTAATAAAAAAATCACTTCAATATAGCATAAGAGCATTATGATCACAACCTAACCTAGGAAGGGCCAATAGGGAGAACTTAGCCAAGATATCCCAATTGCTAGAAATAAAAAACCAGTCTAGATTAACCTGAATTAAGTGATCTATTTGTATTTTATTTGAAAAAGTAAAATGACTCCCTACTAGGTCAATATCTATTAAAGGAATAGAGGAGATTAAATCTGCAAAGTCATACATACTATCACTGTAATCATCCAAACCCCCAAGTTTATCAGAAGGAAACAACGGGGAGTTAAAGTCTCCTCCAAGCATCCAAAAATAAGTATACCCTCTTAGCATCCTTGAAGCCAAAGAATCCCACAACCTAGCTCTAGCACCATGAGAATTAGGTGCATAAACATTTATTAGATTCTATTTATGACACATAATAATATCTTCCATTACCATTGTGAGACTATTTTTACATTAAGAACATTTAGTCCCCTTAAATCTAATTGGATTCCACAAGGTAGCATTTCCTCCAGAAGCACCATAAACATCAGAAACAAAATAATTAGCAGTAGGCCAAACATTTTTAATTATCTTTTCAAAGGTTTCTTTTTTCATCTTGGTCTCTTAAGTTATCAAAATGTCAACTTTAGTTTCCATCAAGCAAGTCTTAAGCAAGTGTTGTTTGAAAGGAATGTTCAACCCTCTAATATTCCACATAAAAATATTCATTGATATAGGACATACAAAATAGAGAAGTCTGCAACTAGCTCTTCTTATTCTTAGCCCTTGACAGGCCATCCAAAGTCTTTTGTTTCCCAACAACTACATCCCTTGCTATTTCTCAAGCCCTTGTGTCTCTTGATGAAGGTTTCCCTTGCTTGTTTTCCATTCCAACATTAGGTTTTTTCTTCCTTTTCTGTTTTCCATTGAATTATGTCCATTATTCTTCTAGTGTGATGAGGGCGCAACCCGAGACTTAGAAAATAACCCATAAACAAGAGAATAATTTTATTATTCAGAAAATGGAGCTTCTTACATGCAGAGGATCTCAAATCCACAAGTTCTACAACACATGCAAGTTACAGAAAGTTATAGAATCACCCTTTCGCAATATGCGAGCTTGTTCCCAAAAAGTTACCCAAAAATTAGAAACCCGCCCATAACTAATTACAACTTGAAGTTCAAATTTCAAAAGAACATTTGCAATTGTATCATCTAGAAAGTGCGCCAACTTCCTGGGGCCATAACTTTTGATCTGGGACTCCGATTCACGAACCGTTTGAACCGTTGGAAAGGTCTCGAAGTCAATAACGCATTCAAAATCTGCTACGCCGATTTTGGAAAGTTTCGGGGCCGTTACGGGAACTCTAATTGCCTCAAATCTAACTTAGAAGATTTTCAGGTGCAAATCTGGGAAACTAAAACTGCAATATCTTTCAACCCAAGAATAAAAAATAAAAACCATAAATTGGGAATTTCATTATGATGAAAAGGGTATCCAAAAATGTAAAAACATTTAAAAACCAAGAAACTTGAAATTTAACTATTTTTGGGTGATGCAAGATTGCCCTTACACCACTGGATGCTCTTGCATCAAACACCCAGGGTAATTTGAGAAGTGACCCGTCACGTCTCAGATGGTTGAGGAAAACCCAACCGGTCAACCACTGCCTTAGATAGCCAGGATGAATCTTCCACATGCCTTCCTCTCCATTTCACCAGATATTCTTCATACTGCCTATTTTTGGTACTCCTTCCCACACGACTATCCAAGATTGCTTCAATCTCCTCCCTTTCTAAAGTAGGTGCTAGAATGCCATACTGCCCTATTGCTGGTGCTTCCTCCGTTCCACCTTCATGATACTCTGTCAAATCTGAAATGTTGAACACAGGGGAAATGTTGATTCCAACAGGCAACTCTACCTCATATGCATTCCCTGAATCATGCTTCTTCAAAATCTTACAGGGACCAAATTTCTTCATCTTCAATTTGTTATAGGTTCCCACGGGAAACCTTTCTTTCCTCAAGTGGACCATTACTCACCGCCATCCAAACCTCTTATTCCTCCTTTCTCTCGATATGCCCAGCCTTATATTGTATATTCTTGA